>JBCNJP010000014.1:5937009-6121693 GCA_039602395.1 Deinandra increscens subsp. villosa
TCTTTTACTTAATTTTTAAAATTTTTAAATAAACTTTATAGAAATATTTAGTGGTCTGTTTCGTTCATGTTTTCTACAAAATGATTTAAAAAGTAATTTTGTGTTTTACGTTTCTATATTCAGTTTTGTTTTTCTCTTTAGTATGTTTGATGTTTTGTTGTTTTATTTATTTATTATATATGTATATATATTATATGTGTGTCGGGTTAGGTTAAAATATAATTTATTTTTTACGTAAGAAGTATAAAAAGTACATGGTGTTTTAATATTAATGAATTGTGTTGTCTTTTATTTATATTTATATATTTAGTAAATATACGACATCATACATGACGTTTTTTACTTTAAGAATGTAATATATTTATCGAAATTATAATTAACATCATCCATTAATATCTTTCTTACATTTTTCTTAATAAGTGGTATTGGAATTTAATAAATGGGCGTTATCTATTTTAGAATATCATATATTTATCAAAATTATAATTAATAACTGAGATATTTATGAATAGTCTTTCAAGATTTCTTTGTTTTTTAGAGTCTTTGAAGATCATTTCCATATATCTTAAAGACATACATGAAGAAAAGTATCCACATCTCTCATGTTTTTCCACATCATCAAACATCTGCTTCTATGTTCGTTTATTCAATTTTTTTTACTAGTTGAAGAGTTAGTTTCATTCTAGATGTGTTTTTCCACATCATCAAGCATTTGCTTCTATGTTTGTTTATTCAACTTTTTTACTAGTTGAAGAGTTAGTTTCATTCTAGATATGTGAGGAAGTGTTAGGTTCTTGGCCAGCGGGTCAGGGAGGGCTGTCTTGGTCGGTGTGATCTATGTCCACTGGCTTCAACTACAGATTTCTCTTTATTAACTTATAATGTACATGACTAAGGTATAAATAGAAAAGTATTAAGGCAACATTAGGAGCCAAGACCAACCATAAATAAAATAACCGGCCCAAAAGCCTTCACACCCAATAATCTCCCACTTGAAGGCCTCGCGATAAACTGTAGCCCACCATCTAAGCAAAACACAACCCAGACGCCCAGTTATACTAGTAATCTTCAATGACATAAATCCTCCAAACCTTGAGTTCTAACGAACAAGTTAAGATTTCAAATAACAGAAGTCATTCAAGCCTCCAGTTTTCAAGAACAAGCTAAGACCTCAAATACTAATCCACCTAGTTGCAGTCGCCCTTCTCATCAAGTACCGGAAGGGCCGGTTGAAGCTCCCTTGAGCTCCAAGCTATCATCGGTGACCATAGACCTTGCCAATGACTTATCCTCAATCTCAACCGGCTCCCAGTGATTTGCACTACCAACTCTAGAGACTTCTAGATAAAAGAACACTCTCCACAACAACAAGCACCCAAGAGAGATTTTTACCATTCGGAATTCCGTTCTTCCTAACCCAACGTCAATTTGGAATTACACCTACAATAGCCTTGTGCTCCCACTATCACCAAAACCCTGACCAAGTTCAGACCTCTGAATGTGGTCAAGTTTGCATCCCCATGGCTCCCAAATTCACGCTTGTAAAATGAAGCCCCTTAGCACTACCCGATTCAGCAAGCCAAGACTTCACTATTTGGAAGTTGGTTCACCTCTTTCAGCGATACATAAACCCGTACCCTCCCCAAGTCTTCAATCAATAGATTCACGAATACTTCACTACAGTGGGTAATATGAAATGAAGCATACAAGAATCTTAAACCCAAGATTCTTCACAGCCTTCTTTGAGTCCCAAAGCATCAATCCAGACACATTCCTAGAAGTAGAATTCAAATATCATTGGATATCGACTGTAAAGAATATCCACGCCTTTTGCAGCCACACCAAGTCAATAATGCTAAGCTCCCATCGTCCTAGTAATCTCAACCCATTTCCAACCAACAATCATTAGAAGAACAACAACTCGTACTACACCAGCGAAACGCCTTCACCCAGCACAAGATCCCAGATCCCCTCAAATGTTGAACCAGTGATCACCGCTGAATAACATCCACAGTTCCGGACTAACTAAACGACAGACATTTATAACACTAGTAGAGTTTTCATGGAACACAAGCGGTACCAAGGATTATGTAATCGTACACACGATCATTTAATGCAAACTCTAACTGAAAGATCTTCCAAACGAGCAACAATCCACATGACTTGTTGCTAAAAACTTGTTCATTTACGTCTTTGCCAACACGCCCGCTGGTTCCATTTTCCTTGGGTTATCCCTTGCTAGTACCACATCCAAGTTTCATTGACAAACCAACCAACCGAAAAACGAACCAACAAATATTTCGATCACAATTATCCCGTCTTCAGCTATAACAATGACAAACATGAAACACGGATCGAAGACAGTGACAAACAGACAAACACATAATGGCACAACCTGAACATAATGACTGTTGTAAATCAAACCGATATGCTCCTACAAAGCCGTGGAGACAAATTTAACCCAAACATATTCTTCTTCACAAAACCTGGTTCCTCATAGTTGATAATAAACACTCAAACCCCAAACTTGAAACACCAAAATCCTACTTAGCCCGCAATATAAACTCGATCAACAGAACCTTATAACACTGAGAAACCAACAGGTCTTCAGATGGTGGTGCTCGTGTCCTTACTAGATGACGTGCTGTTTTTTTTCTTTCTTTTTTTCTTTTTTTTAAACTTTAATCTTTATATTGAGAAGTAATTCCCTTTGGGAAAATTAAAATATAGTTGAATTGAACGTGGGAGACAATTTTATTGGCCATGGCGTTACGGTCCTGACGTACAAGCAAGTTTCAAGCTGCAAACGGTGGTCATCATCTCCGGCATGCAATTGCTTGCGTCACAATTAACGACCACAGAATGAAATCATAATAACCGCTGCATGATTCCGCAGATCTCCATCATCATTCCATATCATAAAACCCTACCATACCTCCGTTGATCCGTCAAATCTCCTCGTTAATTTCATCATTTACCACGCATTTCCGAATCGGATTGTTTATCTAATTCAGGTAGGTAACACATTGTTCTTTCATTTCCAAATCTAATCACTAAGGTTCTGAGATTCGGTTATCGTTGCAGGATTTATCGCTTTTTTGCCGATTGCGAGTGATTTAGGTGATCCGATTCCGATAGTATGCTGCAGTTACAATCGACGATTGAGGAGCAGTTGATATTGAGAGCGATTAAGGAGGAATGTTCTTGGGAGAGTCTCCCTAAACGTCTCCAAACGAGTTTGAATTCCAAGGATGAATGGCATAGAAGGTTTGTTTAGTTTATCAGTTGATCTTCTGCTTTATATGTTGTAGCTTGCGTTTTGAATGATTTTAGTTTTTATTCCTTTATTTGCTGCGAAACTTGCATTTGTTTGATTATTGATTAGATTGATTGAGCAGGTTGTTTGAAATTCGAGTAATATGGCAGTTGTTCGACTAACAGATGCTCAGATTAATATGACAGCATTTCAATCATGTTTAATCTTGCTGATATTTGATTAAATTTGACTTCAGATCATATAGTTTACTGAAAATGTTGTAGTATTAGTTTAAAATTTACTTAATGATGACAACTTAGGGATATTCTTGTGGATGTGATTCCTAATGGATAAAGATGAATGTTCTGATTGAAACTTTGCTGAAAAGGGAACCCTAAATCTTGCTGTTTATGGGATAGAGGGAACATCTTGTAGCAATAAAACAAACAAATAAATACTGGCGTACAGTTCACAACAATTCACATATCAATTTTGTACTTGAAAATTTGACATAAATAGTGAAAATGTGTATATTCTTTGGAATACAGAGAGAACTATTCGATTAGTAAGTTTCGAAGCAAATGTTGTTTATGTCAAATTCGTTTAAGGCATTAGTAATTGGACATAGGAGAGTGACCTTGTAGATTTTGCTCAATTAAGCATGCAGTTATTGAGCGCTCTATGAAAGTGCAGGATAATTGCACATTGTATAAAGAGAAGGCTACTATGGCGTACTTCTTTTGTGCGTAAAGTATGCAGAGAAGGTGAATATTATGAGGATATGATGCGTTATCTTCGTAAGAACTTGGCGGTAAGTACTATTTATAGTATGAATAATGTATATATGAACTTGTGAGATCTTGACTTTGATATGCACACACGTGCTTTCATATATAAATTACCATGACACTCATGGTCTAGGCCATCAAAACTTTATTTGTAGTCATGTTTTATCCATGCTCATTTGTATTGTCTATATTGTTTCACTAACAAACTTAAAACTTAATGATGTTTTTTGGTTTAATTCTTATTAGGTTCCCTTGATTGAATCATGCAATTGATGATGTTTGATTTTTTCTTGCAGCTGTTTCCTTATCATCTTGCTGAGTATGTTTGTCGTGTAATGAGGGTTACTCCATTCAGATACTATTGTGATATGCTTTTTGAAGTCATGAAAAATGGTACTAGGTTGTCACGTTATGTTACACAGTTTCATTTTTTTCTACTTGTAAAGTGTAACTACTACTATGTGTGTAGTAGGTTAAGTTTTCCATTATGGCAGTACTTTCTGAGGAGACCTTATTTGAAATGAATATAATTTATATTTCCAAATTTTATCTTGCATTTTATTTCCAGGCAGACTGATGTTGGTTTGAATGCAGAACAGTCTTATGATCGCATTCCAAATTTTAGTGCTGCTGATGCCTTGCGACTCACTGGGATAGGCAGAAATGAATTTATCGATATTATGAACAAGTGTAGATCTAAGGTATGATTTTAGATATTATGTTTTCAAACTATGCAGTACTTTTCTGTATTTGCCTGTGTATCAATTATGTGTCCTCACTCCTTATACACATTATTTTGATATTTTTATCTCTCGGGTTATGTGATGAACATATTTGGTATGCACTTTTTTGCTCAAATGAAAGCATAGCTTGAATTTGAATATCCACATACCCTTATAGGTTTACTACTTTTGTTTTACAATTACACTCTGAACATAGCGGGAAGCATCTTTTTCCTTTAATCTAATTTTTCATAATGATTTCGGAGCTATTTAGAAAATAATGTGGAAGCTGAACAAATCAATAGCTAGAGAATCATTGCCCACACAACCAGTGGACATCACCATTGAACCTTGGTGGGGAGTTTGTCTTGTCAACTTCACATTGGAAGAATTTAAGGTAAGGAGACTTGTAAATCTGTAATTTATTATGATGTGTATTACTAGTATATTTTAGTCCCATCTTAGCTCATAGAATTTTCGAAGTACTTGTTATATGAGAACATAAAAAAGCACTCTAAAATCTGAATGCAGAAACTTTCAGAGGAAGAAAGTGCAACAATTGACAAAATATGCAAAGAGGAAGCAAATGCATTCATGTTATTTGATCCGGTTGTCATCAAGGGTCTTTACCGTCGGGGACTAGTTTACCTTGACGTCTGTGTTTATGCTGAGGATAGATTTAAAGGTAGCACTTTGTATTTATGGTTAATGAAACCTGAATATATTGTACTTATGATGTTAAATTGTCGTTTTAAAAAGGGCTTTTGCATAAGTTAGGAAGATACTATGCAACCTCTCCTAGTTTTGGCAACCAGCTATGAAACTTTTCAAAATAGCAACAAACTTGTAAAGAAAACAATGCTTTACTTGATTACTGGTTTAGCGCTTTAGCAGATTAGATTTGTTTTTTTATGTGGACCTTTTCTTAGTATTTTTTTGTTAATTTCATTTAAATAACAGCAGCTTATTAGCATTACTAAAAAAAATTAAAGGAAATTCTAAATAAAATAGAAAGATAATATGTTAATGTGAAAGGAAATGTAGCTATTTTTCACAAAAAGGTTAAAAGATTGTTTATTTTAGAGAATTTTGGTAGTTGGTTGCTGGAACTGAGACATAATATCTTACTATTTTATGTAAAAATCCCTTTAAAAAATTTAAATTATCATATTATTTTCATGTTTGCCGTATATATGAAGTTGGAAAGTTGACATGCTGAATATTATTACAGTATGCAGGCTAGAAGGGTTTGTTTCAAACAGAGAGCAGTCATATGAAGACCCCATTGAGGAGTAAGAACATTGTTTTCTTTTAATTTTATTTAATTAATTTGAATTAACTCGTGCAAGAAGAAAGTGAAGATAAGATCCTGATTTTAGGAACTTCACTATACAGGTTGCTTTATGCTGTTTTTGTGGTATCAAGTGAGAATTCAACTGTTGCTGAATTGGCCACAACATTACAGGTTCAACTGTCACAACTACAGGCTGCAGCTTCTTTTGCTTGTCGTTTAGGATGGGCAGTTAAGCTAATTGACCCTGGTTCTATTCTTCAAGAAGCATCCTCTCCTAATAAAAGTACAATTTCTGACGATGATGAAAATCCTCGTTCAAGTGTCGGATCTTTAAACATGTCTGTCGATGCAACTGTTTTTGACCAAGATTCCACTGAAAACTCTGGTTATACACGTGTTGCTTTTGTTGTTGATGCTAACATTACATCTTATCTTATGATGGGCTCTGTTTCACCAGGTAAGTTTATTTCTTATCAAATGTTTTGATTATTCAGTATACCAATCAGGCAACCACTGATGAGAAAATCATGAAAATAGTAATTTTGACCAAATGACTATACCAAAATAACCCTTTGAACAAGTTTTTAACAATATAGCGATTGAATTTTTGATCAAAGGGTTATTTTGGTATAGTCACTTGGTCAAAACCGTTATTTTTGTGATCTGCCCCCACTTAAAATACCAAAGTTACAGTCTTTCTGTAAGTCAGTTGCCTGTTACAAATGTTCTTTGCAGGCTTAAAGTCACATGCAGTAACATTATACGAAGCTGGGAAACTAGGGCATGCAAGCATAAGAGATCTCTGCAATGATCTTAGTTCGTTAGAAGGAGCTAAATTTGAAGGAGTTCTTCAAGAATTTGCCAACCATGCATTTAGTCTTCGATCTGTTTTAGAATGTTTAACATCTGGAGGAATTACTTCAAACAATGATGAAACTTTTTCTATGACAGCTGGACAAGCCGTTGTTCATGAATCCGATGATTCTGAAGATACTAATGATGCTGACAAAGTAACTAACAAGAAAATAAGGAAATATAATGTCGATATCCTGAGGTGTGAAAGTTTGGCTACTCTTGCGGCAGCAACTTTGGACCGATTATTTCGTCGCAACTATGAAATTGTGGTGTCAATGTTGCCACATCCTCATTCCTCTGTCCTGCCCGGGCCTAAAGTCCCAGTTCATTTTGGTCCACCTTCTTACTCCTCCATGACACCATGGATGAAACTGGTACTATATTCAGCAGCATGCAGTGGACCAATATCAGTTGTTCTTATGAAAGGTCAGTGTTTAAGATTACTTCCTGCACCATTATCTGGTTGTGAAAAAGCCCTTGTGTGGTCTTGGGATGAATCTTCTGTTGACAAGTTTGACCAGCGTTTAGTCAAAGGAAATATACTCTTGCATTGTTTAAATTCACTTTTAAAACACACGGCTATATTAGTGCAGCCCTTAAGCAGGTATGATCTTGATGAACATGGAAATTTTAGTACAATGGATGTCCCTCTGCCATTAAAGAACTCAGACAATTCGGTTCCTGATATAGGGAAGGAACTGGGGCTTGATATGAATGAAAGTTCAAAACTAAACCTTTTGTTGGAAAATTTGGGAAGCCGGATAGAGTTATGGACAGTTGGTTATATTCGTTTGTTAAAGCTCTTTAAAGAAAGTGATCCCAACAGTTTTGCTCCTGATGAATATGAATGGGTCCCATTGAGTATCGAATTTGGGATTCCGTTATCCAGTCCAGATTTATGTAACAATATCTGTAAAAGAATTGTTTCCTCACATTTACTACAGACAAATTTGTTTACTGACCATCATAATTCAATGCAAGAGCTCAGGACAATGTTACAAAAGGTTTGTACAGAGTACCAAGCAACAGGTTCAACTGCAAGAATGTTTTACCAAAGAGATCAACCAAAAGCCGAGCAGACGAAAAGTCAAAATAAACTTCTTATGACTTATGCAAGTCAAAGATGGAATCCTCTAACAGATCCTTCTTCTCCAATTTCTGGAATGAGTGATCATCAAAGAATAAAACTTGCTAACAGGCAGCGTTGTGGCTCCGAAGTCCTGAGCTTTGATGGCAACATTTTAAGGTATTTGAATTTATTTAATTATATATATAGCATTGTGACTTTGATATGTTAGTTTAATTGTCAAGTTATAATAATTAAACAATAATTCCTTAGAAAGGATACTTTATAGAACCAAAAATATTACGAGAACTACGAAAACCAATTAGAATCATTTATTTATTTGTGTATTTTTCTTGGATACTTTATATGTGTGGATTCACAATAATTTTTTGATTTACACAAGTGTATGAAATTTGTTACGAGTAACAGAGAGGAGAGTGAAATTGATTAGTTCTAGAGAAATCATTTAATCTTTTACTGCTATACCTTTTTTATCTTATTCTCTAATAATTAATGAATGGTTTAGATTGGTTCTCACGTGTTCTCGCAATGTTTGTTGTTTTGCAAAGAACTCTTCCATAAGTCCTTATATATAAGTTGATATAATTACCATTGATGGCTATATTATGATCCCAAACTAGACAAGTTTATGTTCTTTCTTTTCATGACAACTTATGGGCACTATGATTATCTTGTAGATCCTATGCTCTGTCACCTATCTATGAAACTGTCATGGGTATGTTTGAAGAGGCCTCGGACTCAAGTGGGGTTAAATCAGATGACGTGGACAGCAGAGAAGCTATACTGCCAGGTGTCAACCTGCTATTTGATGGATCTGAGTTGCGCCCATTTGATATCGGGGCTTGCCTTCAGGCTCGACAACCAGTTTCTTTAATTGTTGAGGCTTCACTTGCCTCTGCCTCATCTTCTGGTATCAAATAGGAACCAGAAGCTAAAGTGTATATACAAAGTTTTCTTCTGTATACTAATTGGGACAAACCTCTTTTTTTTTGCTTACTGCTTCAACGCTGCCGAACGTTCAGGTATGTATCAACTCCAAATGTTTATTTTGTCCATTTTAAGTTCTGTTGTAAATACCTAATATGTTATTCAATATTAGAAAAACAATATTATGACAATTTTTAAACTAAACCATTGAATAGGAAATTTAGAAGCATGTATGCGATAAAAATGGTCTTTCTCGTTTTGTCCTAAAACAGTCGCACCGTTGCACAAATTAATGTCTTTGTTTTGACATTCTTCACAAGAATGTTTTTTGTTTGCTAGAAAGACAATTTACATTAGTTTAAAAAAATCCAATACGAACATATAGCTAGTTTGCAACTATAGAATTACCACCAAAACCGTACTGGTTTTTTCTTTTGTAAAAGAATAGCATATCTCTTGTCATAATAACAATCTCTGTCACACCCTGAAACCGCGGTCTGTCACGTCTTGAGTTTACACATCTCATACACAACGGAAGACTTATAGTTACTCAAACTTACACGGCAGAAGACTTTCAACATTTCATGTATCTTCCATTACACATTAAAACTTTACAAGCAGTTTCTACACTATGAAGTTGTTATCAATATAAATGTTTATAAAAGTGTGTGTGAAATAAATGTTTCTTCCAAAATCTGCCAGCTTTCTGAGTCTATATGTTCAAAAACGTTCGATACTTCTTTATTAAAATAAACATTTATATTTCACGACGACTTTTATAAACATTTATTATTGATAACAACTTCCACACTCGTAGTCTGGTAATGCAAAAATAACACACCACACACTTACAATTCATGCAAACTATCACACAATGATACTTGTCACTTTACCCCTTACCAAACATTTGTTTATCAAAAACTTTCCAATAAAATTTCTCACTACTCTTGGTAAACGTTATGTTAGCAAACATGTCTTTAGCCACACCCTTCTATTCTAAGTTGACTACACAAGGGAATTTGGCTCCGTTGTGTCCAAGTGTTTGTCAATGCAAAGCCTACACTTCTTCCTTCTCACGTGGACTTTATCTGTGCCACCTCACATCGTCTTCAGTTGTGTCATCTCACATCGTCGTCAGTCGTGCCACCTCATGTGGACTTTGACTGTGCAACACGTGACCTTACCTTACCTCATGCAACAATTCTTCCCAAAATCATCGGCCCAACACCTCACCTAAAAGCTCATTGTAAAAATGCTTAATATCAGCTTCAAACAAAACATTTAGTGATTAATTAAAAACCATTAAACACCTTTACACATGGCCCTTAATCCATTTGATCATCCATTAGCTTAATCATATCTCATCCCCTTGGCAATCATTCGTATCATCTGACTATATAGACGTATTTATATATATCAATATATAGTTATACAAATCCATTCATATGAATTCACTTACATAGACTTGTTTATACGAAGTAAATTCATATAAACTCATTCATATCAATCCATCAATATAACAAATTCACACAAACTTATCTATAATATCACATGAATACATATCATCCTAGATCATACAATCAAATTGCATGTAGAACTATTTCACACACCAACACATGCATATACAATCACACACGTAATCACCTTTACATGCATATCACATCTAAAACTTTCATACATTAAATTAACCCAAATCCTTCACCTTAACCCGGTTAATCGTGTATTTAATGTTTCTTTTCCTTTTACCAAATCATCCCCATAGGCTTCAAGAACACATCATGGATCAAACCACTTCAATAGCTGTTATAAATTCAGCCCTTTTTAAGTAAAACACTTTAACTTGTACCTAAATCAACACGAAACATTTAAAAAACCACTATAGTACTCACCTTAATCATATAAACGATTATCTAGCTTTCATCCACTCATTTGGAACCAAAATTGCCCTAAATCCTCTACCGCCTCCGCCCGTCGCTAACTGCCATGATCTGGTTGTTCTGTGGTGAATCACCACTACTAAAATAGAGATGGTTCAGTTCTTGCTCTTGAGATCTAGATAATTAATAGAACTAGGATGGCCAAATCTTATGGTTCTTACTTCCAACTTCGTTTAAATCTGCAGAAAGAAGAAATGATGTTGGATCTTAATACTCTTTTTGTTATAATCCAATATCATTTGATGAGTCTTTGAAGTCTAAGATGTTGCTTCCTGGAAAGTAGCAATAGATTATGAGATCAACTTCATAATGAAGAACAATACTTGGTGTCGTTAGATCAACCACCAACATACATTTAGGTTGAAAATAGATATTCAAAAAGATGGAAGTGGATGCGTTAGTTAATAAGTTTTAAGCTACATTCCTAAATGGTTATATGAAAAAAGAAGTTTACAGCCGTTCATTAGGCATGTACTAATGTACCAAGTCATGTGCTAAAACAAACGTCCACGTATTAGTATCAGAAATTTGATGAAACTGTCTTGTCTAATGGCGCTATGAATTATATGAGTTACAGAAGCGTGTATAGTGGTTGGGTATTTGTGTTTGTTTTGGGGAAGTGCCATATCATGGCACTCAAAAACTTGCATTACAAAACTCTGAATATGAGTTTATAGCCCTAGTTATTTGTAAAGAGGAAAAATGGTTAAGGAGAAACCAATACTTACACATTTATGTGCATTGTGATACTGCACCCACTTTGGCTAAGACATATAAACATGTCTATAATTACAAGTCTAGACACTTAGGTGCTATACATGACATGTTAGTTAATAACTATGAATGGGGTGATTTTCATGAAGTTTATTCGAATAAATCATAATTTGGTAGACCACAGGCCTAATGGATTAGCAAGAGGCTTAGTGCACATCACTTCTATATGGACAGGAATAGTTTCCATTTAAACATCTTATATTGAGACACCCAATTCCCTATAAGCTCAAAGTTAAAAAACAAAGTTATATGTGTGAAGCTTACACTTTGAGACTGGAACAAATGACTATATTCAACCCAAGGCATGTGTTTAGACATACAATTAAGGTTAGGTTGAGGTTTAATTTTCTTACTATTTTTTTTTTGTTTTGAAAAAATGCAATGGCATGTGCATTATGTAAAGGAACTACATTTATATGCATGAAATGTGGCCGTTTCAAGAACCTTAGACTTGACTTTGATTACACTCATGAATGGATAAGGATACAAGGTTTACAACAATGTAAAGTTTGAACATTAGAGAAATCCAGTAACTCATGTGTATATTATTTTAAGGTATTCAAATAATTTGATTGGGGAGGCTTCACTGGGGAACACCTAAAAAATGAGGAACGAGGGAACCAATTTATTTTCTTGTATATAAATTATACTTCACATGTGAAGAGTGCTAGTTTACATGTAAAATAACATTAATTAATCATCTCTAAATCCAAACAACCTAAAAATTTGCTTTTCTTAAAAGATGATGGTTTTTTAGATTGGTTCCCTAGTTCCCCATTTTTTCTATATAACACCCAAAAAATGTGGAACCGAGGAACTAATCTAGTTTCTTCTATACAAGTTATATTTCACATGTGAAGAATGCTAGTTTACATGTAAAATAACATTAATTGATCATCTATAAAACCAAAAACATAAAAATTTGGTTTTCTTAAAAGATAATAATTTTTTTAGATTGGTTCCTCACTTCTTCATTTCTTGGGTGTTCCCTAATGAACCCTCCTCTAATTTGATGGGTACAATCCATATGACACCTTAATTCTCGAATATTTGTGATATGTGTTGTACTAAGATAAAAATTTAATGTACAACAATACAATTCATTTTCATTTATTTATGAGTTTGGTTTGTTTGTTTGTTATTTAATTTTGGTTTTGTTAATCATTGATTACACTAAACTAAAGAGAAATGTTTGGCGATTATAGTGTCATAAACTGTTTTGTTGTAATCGTTATTCATCATGAGACGGAATGGATTTTAGCTATGTTATAAAAAGGGTTAGGAGGTGCGTATACACTGATTTGAATCCCATGCCCAATGATTGACAGTTATTAATGGCTAGCAATGAAGTTTGATTTATGGTTAGGTAAGTGGTGCTTGTAAAAGCTGACTCGATGTTGGTTAAGTTAGACTTATATACTAAGTCCGTTTGAACTTAATGCTGATTCAATTTCAACATATGAAGAACATAAGAGAACTTACCAATTAGAAGACTTGATTTAGAATTTGATGATGATGTCATAAGAGTAGTCTCTAATCTTCTCTAATGCCCAAGTTATGATGGATTGAGTATGTAAGTGGTGTTCTTTCAATTTTACATTATGAAGAATTAGTCCATAAGTCTTCATATCTATAGATTTACCTAGGGGGATATTATGTATCAAAATATTGTCATGGAGATATTGTCTATCAAAATATTGTCTTGGATCGAGTATGTAAGTGGTGTTCTTTCAACTTAAATCCTTACTAACTTCATAGCAATACCCCACACTAGATAAAATATAAATTGTTGGTGTTACACTTTTAGCAACTTCCAAGTCAAGTACAACTGTTTAAGTCTCAACTCACATATGCTTTATTTCCCCTCATGATATTAATATTATACATTCAAACTCTTCTTTGCAGAGGGCATACTAGCAGTTTTGGGGGGCTATGGTTACTACTCAAAAAATGAAACATTGATTGATGGTTATACCGCAAGGCCTAATCGTACGTAAGTCTTTAAATAATTTTTTTTTTTTTTTAAAACAAAGATGATCATCCTGGGCGGAACTAGATAAGGGAGTCGGGGGTTTGTTGACCCGTCAACCAACAAAGTTTTCTATTAACATGAGTATCTAAAGTCGACGTTTTTTTTTTATTGTTTAACCTTAAATCGTTCCGGTTGAAAAGTTCTAGTTCTATTATCGCTGATGATCACTTTTGATCAATTTGTTATTGGAGGACAGGATGAGTAACATGGGTGGTCATGATCATTGCAGGTGACAAAGTGATTAACATGGCATAAGCATCCTCATGTGCATAATGATTTATTAATATATCATGTGTTAAGTGTATTTATTTAATCATTTTATTCTCAAATCAATCGTTTATTGTAGTTACCTCTTTTTCCTACAACTGGAAAAAATGAACTACGATTATACAGAGTTATAGTATATTTTTTATGAATGGGAATTATACGGTTCAATAGTGTATTTTACGGTCCATATGTATACTATATGATTTAATCTTCATATGTTTACTATACGATTAAGTCTTCATGGGATAGCTTGATGGTTCTCCAATCAAAAGGTTGTGATTTCAAATCTTG
This sequence comes from Deinandra increscens subsp. villosa, assembly GCA_039602395.1. Classification (NCBI taxonomy): domain Eukaryota; kingdom Viridiplantae; phylum Streptophyta; class Magnoliopsida; order Asterales; family Asteraceae; genus Deinandra; species Deinandra increscens. The sequence goes on from JBCNJP010000014.1 coordinate 5,951,240, forward strand.
CGAAACACATGTGATGGTGGCTTTGCTGTAAAAAAAAAGAAAGATAAACATAGCTTCTTAAAAAAGTAAAAACAAGTTTAATTTCTATACATGTGAAACACGATGGTTACTTATAAACGTGTTATTGTCATTTGATTTTCACTCGTCAATTTAAAAACAATATATTTTTTTTATCTTCAATCCAACATCGTTCAAAAATATTTTGATGCAAAGTTAAACGGGTTAATGTTTGGGATAAATGAGTTCAAATCATAACCATATTGATACGTTAACATGATTAAAACGTGTCTAAACTAGTTCAACCCTCTTAACCTATTTATGATTCACTTGATGATCACTAGAGCCTGTGATGGTATTACCCAACCCCATCGGCTACCAACCTCAACACCACCACTTCCGATCCCATATCTCCTTTACCAAAATCACATATCTCAGCCTTCACTGATCCAAACTAGAAACATGCCATGGTCCACGAATATAAAGCTTTACTGGGTGACAATACATGCGAACTTGTACCGAGACTACTTAATGTGCCCTTTATCAGATGTATGTGGCCCTTTAAGCACAAGTTTCATGCTAACAGCTCTCCCGAAAGATATAAGGCACGACTTGTCGTTAATGGCAAGAGTCAAATTGTGGGAATTGACTGTAATGAAACCTTTAGCCCTATGTTTAAACTATCACTTTCCACACTGCTCTTAGCCTTGCAGTTTCGTGCTCCTAGGCGGTTCATCAGCTTGACATGAAACATGCTTTTCTTCATGGCCACCTGAATTGCACTAACCGCCTAGTTTTGTTAACTTAAAAAATCTTAAGTTTGTGTGCAAGGTAAATATGTCTCTTTATGGCTTAAAACAAGCCCCTCGGGCTTGGTATCACCGGTTCGTGACTTTTCTTTAGAAATGTGGTTTCAAGAGCAATATTTATGACACTAGTTTTTTTTTTTTTACATGAAGGGTAATAATATGGCTTATTTGCTCCTTTACATGGATGATATCATTATCACAACATCTCTACCCGCTTTCTTTCAACAGATTATCAAGTCTCTCTCCACGAAATTTGCAATGACTAACCTGGGTCTTCTATACCACTTCCTTGTGATTAAGGTCGAACATCAAAATGGGGGCTTATATTTATCGCAATATGCGTATGGCAGTGACATTATGAGCCAAGCAAAAATGCCTAATTGCAAACCTTCCACTACTCCTGTGGAAATCGGTCCAAGCTTAGTGCCACTAATGGTTCTCATGTTACCACCACCTCGCGCTGACATCTTCTTTGTCGTGCAATATGTCTGTTTATTATGCATGATCCCTAGGAACCGCACTTTCAGTTTCTCAAGCGAACCCCCCCCCCCCCCCCCCCTTATATTAAAGGCGCCCCCCTTATATTAAAGGCACCTCCCATTATGGTCTTCCGTTATCACCCTTTGCATCCACAAAATTAATATAATGCTTATAATACTTTATTCATAATAATATTTTAATTAAATATTATGCATGTAATATAAAATATTTTATTCTATTTAATATTTAATTTTATAATTTTTATTACTTTAGTTGAGTTTAAATTCAAATTTACCATGTATTTCATTCATATAATAAACACAATCCTTATTTTCCGTGACTAAATTTATTTATTTTTTAACTGAAAACATCCGGTTACCCGGGGGTCTCATCATGGCGAAAAATGTTACCCAGAAACGTTACGATCGCAGTCTATACGAGTAACCAAGACCTTTTGTGTTGCACATCTATCCCAGAGGAAACCCATTGTCGTAAAACCTCTATCTCACCTACAATTACTGAAAATCTTTTATATAGATATAAAAACATATAATTATTGTAAATTATACAATTTTTTTAAAAGTCAGTAATATAACACACAGGGATAAAATAAATTAGTATATAATATATTATTAGTTTATTATAAATATTAATATATTATTAGTTTATTATAAATATTGTATATATCTTTAGAAGATATTGTAGATATCTCCTAGTTTGTGAGAATTGATTTAGTTTCCACACTTATCTCTTCAACTTGTGAATATATACATCGTAATAAGATCACGTATGTGAATTTACAAATTACACACCCTTAAAACCGACCATACCACCGTCTAATATTATTTTTTTCAACAATATTCTTTAAAATACCCACGAAAACACGTTTAAACCCTAAGGTTAATTGCAATACAATCGGGGAAGGGGGGTTCGGGGGGGTTCGGTGGCTTCGGTGGGATCGGGAACACCACTGCGGTGGGTTCGGGAGCCCCGATCGGGGATGCACTTTGGGGTGCCGAGCTCGACGATTTTGAAAGTGGGGAGAGAGCCGTTGGTGTGGGCCCCCCCCCTCCCAACGGCTTAATCCCTTTTTTTTTAAAAAATTTAATTTTTTTTTTACTTTTTACCATTTCTACCTATTTAAACCACCTCATTCAACCCATTTTCACACACACTTCTCCATTTCTCTCTAAACTTTATATTATCTCCCACTTCCAACTTCCTTTCAATTTTATATAATCTCCAACTTCCTTTTAATTTTATAAAATCTCAACCCTCCTACACCATGTCGAACTTCAACAATTTCTTCTCCAACTTCAACCCTTCCGAGCAACAAACCCCCACTTCTCAACCAAACCCATTTGGAAGTCCCGGTTACGTACCGACGATGGCGGATTCCCCGGCCGGTTATCCGAATTTTGATTATCTTGGTCCCGACGATTTTCCCCAATTCAACCAAACCTACCAAACCGATTCTCAAGAAGAAATTGTCATGGAAACCCAACCCACCGAACCCACTCAAACAAGGAAGAAGAAGCACGTCGCCAAAAGAAATAAGAAGTCGGGTCAAACGTCTCAACCCGACGAACGACAAAAAAGGATTCCTATTACGTGGACAATCAAAGAAGAAGTGGCGTTGGCGAAATGTTGGGTCGATGTCTCGGAGAGTTCCATTGCGGGTAAAATATATATATTTTTTAAAGTTTATATATTTTTTTAAAGTTTATATATTTTTGTAAAGTTTATATATTTTTGTAAAGTTTACTAACAATTTTTTTTTCCTTTCTTAATTTTAGGAGACGCCCAAACTAGGGATTCGTTTTGGAACAAAATTACCGCAAATTGGCACAATTTGTTGCATTATCCTCCCCCCAACTTCTCAAATGAACACAGTTTTGTTCGCACCAAGCATCAATTGTATTCGAAATGGGGCGACATGAACAAGAAGGTCACCAAGTGGAACAACACCTACATCAACATTTTGGGTAACCGAAGGAGTGGCCAAAGCGAAGAAGATATTCTGAAGGCGACCCATCATCGATTCAAGCTTGAGAACAGGGGCGCTTTCGACAAGATGGAGGTTTGGGATGTGGTGAAAATGTCCCAAAAATGGCGAGGGGCATTTGCGGTGGACGAAGGTTGCGATAGTGATGAACAAGGTGCTTCTAAAAGAAGCAAAACATCCGATTCAAATCGGAGCTTCAACACCGATAGTCCATCGCAAGCCCAATCCATTCCTTTCGATCTCAACCTTGGTTGTGGTGGAACCTCTCCCAAGAGCCCAACCGAAGATCCACTTCCAATGGGTACCCAAAAAGCTAAACGCTTAGCAAAAGAAAAAGCAAAAGGAAAAGGAAAAGCGTCGGGGAGTGGAGCTTACAAAGAAGAATTTCAAACGTTTAACGAGTATCAACGGGAGAAGATCGACCTTCAACGAAAAGCTCGAGAACAACGAGCGAAAGAACTCGAACTAATGGAACGCGAACAAATGTGTCGTGAGCTCGATAGGATTGAACGCGACCCGAGCGAGGAGGCTAAAACCATTGCTCAAAAAATTCGAGCAAAACTCTTCGGGTGTTACAAGTAGTTTTTTTTTTTATAATTTGTAATTTTAGGATTAAAAGTAATTTTAGGATTAAATAAGTAATTTTAGGAGTTTTTTTTATTTGTAATATTAGGATTTAATTTTTATTTATAAAAAAATAGTTTTTTTTTATTATTTGTAATGTTTTAATTAGTATTTTATTTTAATTATTTTATTATAAAAAAGTGATTGGGGAAATGGGGAAATGGGGAAACCATTGCACACAAAATGGGGAAAAATGGGAAGGGGTGGGGAATGATGAGGTGGCACCAAAAATAGAGTGGGAGATTGGGGAAATGGGGAGAGTATTGCAATTAACCTAAGCAAGACAATCGAACCGCTTCAACCACACCAGTTGTCAAGCTGGCATTTCCGTAATGGGACACGTGTATGACCCTCCTTTCAATAGATGAATAAACATCAACGGCCACGATTTCGTCTCTATGAGTTGTCAACAAATGATTAACCAAAATAGCCTGGAAACCGACTATAAAGTATAAACTATAAACCCTCCGTATATATATATATATAAACCCCCTTTCCCCCTTCCCCTCACCCCGTCTCCCACGCCCCCCTCTCTCTCTCTCTAAGATCACTTTCTCTCTCTACAACTTCCAGACTCAGAGTTTGTTACAGAAGAGAGAGAAACAGAAACAGAAAAATCCATACTCCAAATCCATACTCCATAGCAATGGCCTCTTCAACCTTCGTTATCGTCCTTCTCTTCGCCATGGCCGCCGGATCTGCTCTCTCTCAGTCTCCCACCGCCGCGCCAACCGTTTCCCCCACCGCCGCTCCCACCGCCACGCCTCCGTCTCCCGTCGCCGTCACTCCGTCCGCCGCTCCTACAGAAGCTCCGATCGCGTCTCCACCGGCTCCTCCTACCTCCCTCACTCCTACCGGATCTCCCGCCGCGTCTCCTCCGTCGATCGCTTCCACTCCTACCGGATCTCCAACCGCCTCGCCTAACGCCGCCGCTAGCTTCGCCGTCGGATCTGGATTCGCCGCCGTCGTACTCGCCGCTGCGTTGGTTATGTAGAGATCTGATCCGTTCGTGTTCGTGATTTTGTGGTGGTTTTTCGTCGGTTCGTTTGTGATTCTTCGAATTTTATTCCTTTAATCTTTATAGTTGTTGATTCTAGGGTTTTATTATGATGATGTGATTGTTATATTATATTTGACGGTGATTATGATGATGATCGATACTCTATTTTGATGATTTTATGGTTCGTTTTATGTAATATAATTATATAATCTTCACTATTGTTCACCGTTGATCTGAATATCTGATCTTCAACTGATTACAAATTTACAATGTACTAGTACTCGATGCATGAGTTAATTTATAAGGTACAAGTCGGTAATGCGTGAAGCTTATATGATGATAACTGATAGGAATTAGGAAGGAGGTGGAGGGTTGTCGTTTTGTGTGAATTGGGGTGTCGTTTGGGTGTGGAGTTTCAAGTTTGTTAAAGTTTTGGGATGTGAATCGGAGGCCATGTGCAAATGCATCTTTAGTGAGCTGGAGCTTTTGGGCACGTTATCGCTTATCGTGTGTGTTGGTTTCTTTATTTATTCGAGGTTGTTTTGTGTTGGTGGTGGGCCAGGGGGTGAAGTTGGACAGAAGTGCATATGATTCTGACTTTGCGCCCATTATGTTTTTTGTGCCATTTGATTTGTTTTTTCTTTCTTTTTGGTGTGGTTTGGAGACTGTTTAACAGCTGGACAAACACCAGTGATATAGTGTTGTTTTTTTTTTTTTTAAATTTCAACTCGGTACTTTTTTTAATGTTGTTGGTGGTCGATTTCTTTTGTAAAATAACCAAATTTAAATAAAAAAGTTAGTATGGAAGTATATTGTATGTTTTGTGATTATACATTGTTATTGATAATACAAATAAGAGTAGATGCGTCGAAGAACTTGCACATGTTTTATGGGTATACTTGACTATGCCAAAAAGGGAAACTTCATTTAGTTTGAAAGTTGTTATATCATATGAGATTGATAATGAGATGGAGTTGAGATTGAATCTTGATCTGATAAAGGAATGAGATGGAGTTGAGATTGAATCTTGATGATAAAGGAATGAGATGGAGTTGAGATTGAATCTTGATCTGATAAAGGAATGAGATGGAGTTGAGATTAATGAGATGGAGTTGAAATTGAATCTTGATCAGATAAAGGAACGAAGGGAGATTGCAGCAATCTGAGAAAGTCGTTATAAAAAAGAGATGGCAAGGTTCTATTATGAAAAAGTGAAGGTTTGTTATAGGTGATTTTGTGATGCGTAGCAATGAAGCGAGTAGAGTGTTATAAAGCGAGTAGAGACTAAACACGGAGATCAATGGTTCAGATTAAATTCAATTAAAAAATATAAATAATAAGAAAACAGTCCAATTAGTCCAATTACTTATCATAATTACTTATAGCATACGGTATACATGCCGTTATGGGGCGTTTTCCCCCATAACGCCCCTGGAACACCCCGCCCTGGGCGTTATGGGGGCCTTATGGGGGTGGCGTCGAGAGGCTAACGGGCGTGAAAATGAAATATTACCGTTGAACGGTAATATTTGGAGCCGTTGGAGATTGTTTTTTTTATTTTTATTTTTTTAATCAACTAATTAACCTTTTATCCACTATATATACCACACAATTTAAACACTTTATCACACCTTCTTCTTCACTTCTCCAATTCTTCTATACTTTTTTAAAAAATTACCATGAATCCAAACACTCCAAACACTCCGAATGAAAACGAGTTGCAACAACGTTTAACAACTACGCGCAATGGGGTAATCCGCAACAATCTCAATCTCAACGACCGAACGTTAACCTTGGTACGCCCCGTGAACAAGTGGAGGAAGACGTTGAAGAGATTGTGCCGGAGACGCAACCTACGAAAAGGACGCAACCTAGGAACCGAAACCCGTAGTTTTATTTTTTTCGAATGTCTTTCTATGTCTTTGTGGTTTTTGTTGTTTTTTATTTGCAATTTGTATTAGTTTTAATGTTTAATATATTTAGTTTTAATGTTTAATATATTTAGTTTTTATATTTTTCATTTAAATTAAAAAAAAGACATTAAAAAAATTGATAACATGAGGTGATAACATGAGAGTATACCCCTCCCATGTTATCAAGTCATGTTATCCAGTCATCGCCTACGTGACGGGATAATATGAGGTGATAATATGGAGGTATACCCCATGCTATTATCATAGATTGAAACCCATATTTGATATTTTGATTACCTTGTTTATCACTTGCAAGGGTATATTAGTCCAAATACTTATCATAGATAGATTGAAAAGAAAATGATTGAAACCCATATTTGATATTTTGACTACCTTGTTTATCATAACCAATACATTTCAATGGCATCTCATCAGTATTGTAAGAACTTGATCAACTTTCACCACTTTGGAGAATATCGGGATCATCTAAAACCATGCTGGCATAATATCGGTATTAAACATCTTCAAGAACAGAGGGTTGGGCACCTTGAACAACTTTTGTTATTTGAAATTTGGTAAATCCATGGTTAAAAGGATGAATGAATCTTGATTATCTAATAGAGTGTTGAATGGGTTGTTTAGAGTTTAGACTGCTTCTAGGTTCAAATCAAATGTAAAAAGAAGTTTAATGTAAAAGTAATGTGGGTGAAAAAATATTTTCGATTAAAAAATAAAACTACAATAAGAATATGCACAAGTAGGGTTGTTTACACATATGTATGGTTGCGTTACACATATGTTGTTAACCCGTTCCCGTGTGCATGTTGCTGCTAAATACCGACAACTTGAATTTTCCTACATGTAACTTTTCAGAATATAATATAAATAAAAAAATAATAATATCAGCTTTTTTTTTCTTCATAAAACACATATTTTGATTACCTTGTTTATCAAAAGTAATGTATTTCAGTGAGAGCTCATCAACATTCTAAGAATTTGATTCGGATTCACCACTTTAGATAATCTTGGGGTCATCTTAAACCATGCTTGCATCATAAAACTACTTTAATTATCTTTATAGACATATGTCAGTTGTGTGATTAAACACAAAAAGTAATTCAATAATATTGTTTATGTGTACCATAAATTATCTAGATCACAACTTCAGTTTTGTACTTACTAGAATCAATAGCCATTTTTTTAAGAATCTAATTATATAAACAGTCAGTTTCATGTATAACTAAACTCTAAGAATCATATTTAAATTATATAACTTCGTATTTACTTTATTTTATAAACCTTTATTAAAAATTCAAATCTGTATGAATTATTCACCAAATAATTATTCAAGCTTTTTCTCAATGACCGTGTTACTATTTTGTGTTATCTATCGCATAGATACTTTTCTAGTACATATTGTGTTATGAACTCCTATCCTTATTCGGATGGATTTCACACAAGTAATAAACTAAAAAAAAAAATTCAACACTAAATTAGAACTACTAATATGATATTTGAAAATTAATACAATTTAGGCACAAAACGAACACAATATGTATTTGATGATCAACAATTTTAATAAAAATAATGCAAATTGGATTTAAATAATCCTAAATTTCATTAGTTGGCTGACATTAATCCCAATTAACAAAATGTTACTGCCGAGCCCAACTTTTAACAAATTTTCTATAACGATCCCTGACTAATAAAACTTAACAACGTTAGTTTTTTTTTATGAAACTTGATATTATTGCCGGTCAGTTGATGAAACTTGGGATTATTATCGACCAATTGATGAAACTTGAGATTATTTAAATTCAATGTTGTATAAAAAAACTAACGTTGTTAAGTTTCTGTAAGTCAGGGATCGTTGTAGGAAAATATGTTAAAAATTAGACTCGATTGTAAACATTTTGTTACTTGGCTTATCACCGGCCAATTGTTAAAATTTGGGTTAATTTAAATCCAATTTGCCTAAAATTATGTATAAAAAAGAGCACAATATGTATAACAGTTCCATTTTCATTGAATTTTTTATTTATTTAATGCGGGTTATTACCACGTAATTAGCTAATAAGCTAAAGTAAAAACTGCAGTAACCAATTAAGTCTAAGAGACATGCAAGTATATAAAGGTATCATGGGGATCATGGCAATGGTAGTTGTATACTCTTTCTCCACTTCTTAAGTCAGCATAACGGCTAGAGTAGACTTGAAGATCATTTTTTGGGTTGGTTGGGTCGGCCCATTTGGATTTGTTGCATTGGGCTACGATGGGTCTGTTTCCTGGGCCTCTATGTTGGGCTTGAAATTCGACCTTGTACTCAAAGGTCTAAGAAAGTTGGGTCTTAAAAGGAGAGAACTCGAGAAGAGAGGATAGAAATATGAGATATAAAGTTTCACATTAATATATTGAAGGAAAGAGATAGAGAGGAGAAAGGTAGTTGTAGTTCCTTTTGTTTTCTGCAATAACTTTTGCTTTATGTAGTATCTTTGTTTTATGTAGTGCCTTTTGTGTGTTGGATTCCGTAGCTTTAGTCTTTTACAAGTAGAAAATATCACATGAAAATAATTTATAAGTATTATATCAATAACTAGCTTAAAAACATGTCTAAAACCTTAAAAATGTTAACTTCATATAGTGCGGCTAGTTTAAAAAATTAAGACAAAATTACATATTTTGTCCTTTAACTTTGCATGTTTTTCAATTTTTGTCCTTTATCTTTTTGTTACACTATCTGTCCTTTAACTTTTTTTTTCGTTCACATTTTGTCATTTTTAACATAATCTGTTAAAATCCACCGTTAAGTCAAGGGTATTTTTGTCTTTTTACTTTTTAGGGGTATTTATTGTAGATAACATTTTAGGGGTATTTCTTGTAGATAACTAGACACCTTACGTCTAGGCCTGCCGGCTATGTGACGACATGTTGTGGTGTCATGTGGCACCGTCTAATTTCTTTACCGGTTATTTGTCTTTGTTTTTAGTGTTAACTTTTTTTTTTGTGTGTGTGCGTCTAAAATTTGGTCGAAATTGACACTTCGATCCAATTTTTTTGAAACTCTTGTCTGTAATACTCTATGCTTTCCACTTCTTGTCATTTTAGTCCAGTAGACTAACACCGTTCTTTTCTCTTAAGTTGGTATTAGTTAACCAAAATACCATGTAGAAACAATGGGACTATCTTTCTACTGCAACATGCATGAAATCAAGCATTTAGTGAATTGCTCAGAGCAAACTTTATCATCTCATAATCAAATATCAAATATACCAATATACCATCACCGCTTAAGATTACCCATTTTTGTTTGAAAACCTCATTTTTGCCCGAATATTCCGGTGGATTTAGCTTGTTAAAAAGAAGGGTTCTACTTCAAAAAAGTTCCATCACCGCGTAATTCTTCTACTCTCTCGACTTGTGTAAACTGAACTCCTCGATTCCATCTTGCTTGAAAAATCATATTCCGGTAGCTCGAACCTTAACCAAAATCATCACATAAACTCTAAGTTTGGTTCACGTAATATACTCAAAGCGGTGCCAAAACAAACAAGAAGAACACACCCACGATGGAGGTTGAACACCTATAAAAAATGATGAAACCCCTGATTCGGATTTTGATTGCTATGAACAGCTATGATGACAATGGTGGTATTGTTGAAGGAAGAAGACTTCACGGGGTGTGAACAAAAGGAGACAACCAAAAAGGGGGGTTTTGATTTTATATTTATATCTTTTATTATTTTGAGTTAATTACACAAACTACCCCTTAAATTTTAAACAAAATTTGTAATTTATATAACTAGTCCTTTATATGTGAAATGACAGTAGTACCCTATAATTTAACAAAATTATATTTAATAGAGTTAGTAATAGAGGCTGAATTGATTATAAAAAGGCATCCTCGGGGCCTGACATGTTAAAAAGTTCTTTTTTAACCAAAAGGGTTAAACAGAGCAAACATTAAGGGCCCAAAGAGTAATTTACTATTTTTTTTTAAATAAAAAACCACCCTAAAAATGGTTGGTATGGGGGTTGTTTATGTAGCGTGCAGCGTGCTCTCATTGGTTATTAGTTTGATACTTAAAAAAAAAAAAAAAAAACCGGCACAAATTATTTTTTTTTTGAAACAGCAAGATATATTAAAAGGCCCAGCGAGGAGCATGGGCAAAGAGTACAAAGTTTCAAAAGAAAACCAAGAAATTACAACTACAACATACTAAGCCCAAACTCAGAGAATTCTTCCCACTTTAGGTCCGACATTTGTGCTTTGTTTTTAAACCACAAGTAAGCCTCCAACTTGATGTTCTCAAAGATACTTGCTGTAGTAATGTTCCTGCCTTCGAATTCTTTTTCATTCCGGGCTTTCCAAATGTTCCATAACCCCGCGGAGATGATTACTTGAATGCTTTCCGATCCTTTCCTAGAGGCAGCAGCGTTTTCAGCCCAGGATAACAGATTTGTGATAGTGTCTCTTGATCCTAACTGCAGTTTGCACCATCTTGAGAGCATGTCCCATGTTTTTGAGGCTCTTTCGCAATGAAGTAATGCATGGGGGACTGATTCTTCACTGATATGACACCAGGAGCACATAGGATGTTGAACCTCTATGCCCCGTTTTATCAGCTCAGTTTTCGTAGGGATCCTAGCCATGGCCGCCTTCCAAGTGAATATATTGGTCTTTTTGGGAACCCACCTTATCCAATTGTGCTTGTATTCATAGGTCATGGATCTAGATTCAAGTATCTTTCTCATAGAAGCGGTTGAGAACTCACCTTTTTTATCTCCCAGCCATACCCATTTGTCCGTTCCAACTGTGAATTGATACATATTAATCCGGTTCAACAATTGATCTTTGAGGGAGGTTTCCATTATTGACAGATTCCTCTTCTTCCAGTCCCAAACGATATTCCGGTCATTTTTTTCAGTTCTTATTCGATCTTCCACGAGGCAGGATTTGTTTTTCTCTAACTGGAATAATGCAGGATATTGATCCTTTAGTGCTCTGTTACCCAGCCATGGGTCGATCCAAAAACGAACTGTGTTACCAGTCCCTACAATCCCCTTTATGTGATTTTGAAAAATCTGTCTTTCGTCAACCGTGGGGTTGCATATGGTAGATGCTATTGTCTTCCAGTAACCGACATAGTTGAACGATTAATGGTTGAGATCAAAGAGAGAGGGCCACGTGTGAAAAAGAAATGATTTAAGGGTAGGAGGGGTCAAAATTTGCATATGGTAGATGCTATTGTTTAAAACCGCACAAAAAAATGCCTATTACATATATTATATGTGTAGAATGAGTTTCTTGTACAAAACATTCTTATCCTAATTCCTACATGACCTAAGAAGTAATCTAGGCCATTCATCAAAATGATTAATGGTTGAGATCAAAGAGAGAGGGCCACGTGTAAAAAAGAAAGGATTTAAGGGTAGGAGGGGTCAAAATAGTATATCCCACGACTGTTGATTTTTCAAGTTCTTCTGGTTTTAAACGTTGATAACTTTTTCGCACAATGTTTTTTTTTGTTAAATAACACCATAAAATTAAACATTTTATTGTATCTAATATAAGTATATTATTACTATAGATATTTTATAAAACATTAAAAAAAAAGAAACTGTTGTTCGATATTTTAAGTAATTACTAAACATAACTTGAGTAACTACACAACCATATTTTGCGTCATTACAAACAACATGTTGCGTAATTACTCAAAATAATTGCCTAACCTTTATTAGTAATTACACAACCTTGTATGTATGTGTGTGTGCGTGTACGTGTGCATGTGTGTATGGATGTATGTGTTGTATGAATGGATGTATGGATGTATGCATGTATGCATGCATACATACATAATAAATCCTAATAAAGCACTACAATGGTTGGCACATGTCTCCTTTCTAGCATGTCCACATCAGCATTGTCACATGCCAAATCCAAAATCAATTACCAATTAAAACTAATTACCAATTTTGTCAAAACTAAATTTTCATTTCAAAAAAATTGGCAAACTTAATGTAGATTGATAAATTTACTCAATGAATTGAGTATTTTAATAAAATTAATCAAAAATTTGTCAAACATAATAAACTTTTTTAATGTATTAAATTATCAGTTAATGTTTTAAAAGAATCACGTCATTCATAATTTTTAACTATTTTTTTATATTTATCTAATATTATGAACCTAAATTACAGAACTTACCAAAGAGATTTATAAAAGATATATTTCATTAATTAAAAAGCTAATAATACAACAATTATAAAAATAATAAACATAACAATAATAATAAAATAATTAGAAAAATAATAGCAGGAAGTCAGGAACAATCGGGAGGTGCATCTTGCATGGAAAAGCAAATTATAGGTATCAAGTGAGATGAGTATAAAAGTGTGCACTATGGTATGCACCCATGCTCTCACAATCAAAAGGTTATAACATCTCATACTATTTTCATATTTTTGTCTAAATTTTCAAAGATATCTCTGTCTATAATCCAATGTTAGTTCTGAAAGATAATTTGATCTTGAACTTTAACAACAATCAGTAAGACTAAAAGAAGGATCTAACCAAGATTCATACAAGTTTGCAGAAGTTATCTGTTATGTACCAGCATCATCATTGAAGTCAGTCAATCATCTTCTCAACCGCGCTTTTTCTTTACTTTTTAACTGCAGATTTATTAACTGCCTTGATGGATCATCTATCGAATGCTATGGGTTCCCCTCGGATCAAGAAGGTTTGTCAGGTTCGAGTTTTCTGTATCCAATACTTCGTGTTCATCAAACAGAGAGGTAACCTAACAACATCAACGCGTTTTGTTCATTATTGCCCATAGTTAATGCTAATTTAAAAAATTAAGATTCAACAAAAAAAAAAAAAAAAAAGAGTCATTCTTTAACAAACCTCAGCTTCAGCTTTGATGAGATTCATTCTCAAAACATCTTTGTCTTTCTGCAGATTCTTGATCTCAGAAGCCAGAGCCAAAACATTGTGTGTTGAAGGTTTTAAACTACATTCATATACATCTAGTATTAGAATACCAATTAGCATAAAAAGTTTCTTTTTTTATTTTATTTTCTTTATCATCGGTATCAATCATGTTGGGTTAGCGGATTGAACCGTTGAAACCAAACAAGACCCACATATTTATTAGTGTTAAATACATCAACCCTAACCCGGACACACTTAAAACTTAGAAAAGGATCCGAATACAACCCATTTAACCTGTTTATCTAAACAAGTCAAATGGGTTGCCGGGGTTGTGATCAAGTTACAAACTTGTTAAACGGGGGTAGTAACAAATTGACCCAAATACAACCCAATCCAAACACGACCTGTTTATTAAACGGGTTAAATATGACAACCCAAAACCTGTGTTTCAGGAAAACTAAAAAGAAAACTAACCCATCCCAAATCTTTAGCATCTTTTCGCAGGATTCGAATCCACTATTGGCCTCCAAAAACGAGTGTGATGTTAATGAAACTTCATCCTTGTTGATCAAAGTTGAGATCAATTCATCAACAAGAAGGTTTTCAGTACATTCTCCATCTGACAGTAGCTTAAAATCTTCCAACACATTTCTCATTTCAACCTCCAAACTACAAACACGAGACTCCGCCTTCTTCGCCCTTTCAACAGCCCGATCATTGAACTCAATCAAACCCTTTTTTTCAAGTTGTCTCAACTCATGGTCCGATTTCAATTTCGCGTGTCTAATTAACAACTTGTCGCGATTATTTACCAATTTCGGGTTCTCTTCTGCACACTTCTTTAAAGCTTGTGTATTCATCTGTCATTCCATTAAATCCCCAAATTGTAAAATCAATGATTATTGAAGATTTGAAGAAATCTTGAAAATTCAGAACTAATAACGTCAAATTCATCTCAAATTTCCCCAAATAATCAAATGCTCAAATGTAATTCGATTGGGAATACTCAGTTTCAATATCGATTTCAAATCCAGATAACAATAAAGGGTAAATTAGCCACTAACCCTAAAAGACTCGATGATTTTATCTTTCTCCATTAACTTGGACTTCAAATCGAAGCATTTATCGCGAAAATGTCTTTGAGTTGCTTCTGATGATCGAATCTTTAATTGCAGAGTACGTGCAGATAAAGGGAGTCCAAGCGAATACTCTAGCGATTCTCGCAAGTAATCGTCAATTTCTTGCGGAAGATCCATTTTTTACTTGCTGTGAATATGTGATTGATCTTGAAATTAATGGACTCAAGAAGAATTGAGTACAGATTCAAGATTGATTAGTATGAATTTGCGCACCAAAGGCGAGGGGTTTTGGGGGGTCGTTGAACATATTTGAATTTGGGAGGGGTGTTAAAAAGAGTTTAAAGTTAGGCCTCTAAACTTTAAAAAATTTTTTTTTTACACAAACCTACGGTAACCATCTAATATATTCTTAAAAAACAACTATTACAATGAACTGACGGATAATTTTATTAAAATTAAAAATTTGTGATGTTTGAGATTGAGTGTGAGAATAACTTAGTAACTTATTGTCAAGTTGTTAGCTTTTCAAAAGGTTGATAAATTAAAAAAATCGTTAAGGTAATTGAAAGGTGTTTTTTATTTTAAATTTTTGTAAATTATCAAAAAACTATTTCAAAAAACTATAATTTCTGGGTTTTAAAGTGTTTGTAGCTTTTTGATGGTACAATTACCATAATACACTCATTTAACTTTATATTAACCTAACCTTATATTCCACTTAACACATTTTCAGTTATTTTACATATAAAAGCTAAACAAACATATTTAAAATAGTGATTTATTAGCTTTTTGCCACCACAAAACTGAACAAAATTTAAAAAAAAACTATTTTGTGAAAAAATAATAAATTAACAAGCACGTTTGCCTAAAAGCACTTTTAGGTTTAAAAAAGCAATCCCAGACACCCATCTCGTTTTACAATGGTGGACTGTTTGAGTTATTTTTCTTTAAATCATATTTTAAAGCTATTTTTAAAGTTATCAATAGTGGAGGCGTAATCACCTTGTGATGGTGATAACGAAAGCAAGCACAATGAAGTGGCCGCCCTAACATTGTCGTGTTCATGGCGGTTTGCTAGTTTAATTGTTTTTTATTTTTTTTCTTTTATTTTCCTGCAATTATAATATTACACCTCATATATTTTTTTTAAATAAATTTACATTCATACAACCACCACTATATACATTTATCATTGTCACTATAGTGCGCTATATAGATAAAATTTTATGTGGTACTACTTTTTCCGTCACTCACCCTTAGTACTACTGATTAAGACAACCTAAGTTATTAGACTACCTCCCAAATTATGACTGAAACGAAAGGTCCTCGTCAAAAGATAAATGAAAAATTAAAAAAAATTAATTTGTTGTCACAACCTTGTTAGAACAACCCAATAATGTTCTATTTTTAAAATTTTGACACTTGGCATAAGTTCATAATTGGTTCTTCATCTGAAGTTTTTCTTTTTCTATCTGGAAGTAATTTAATGTATAATATTTGATTGATTTTTCCTTGAAAATTAATAATATTTAACTGTTAAAAAATCTAAAACATAGTCTGTTCAGTTTTTCCTTTGAAAAATTCAAGCATAAACTTATGGAAACCCTAATTCGAATGGGTTTGATGACTTTCAAACGGACTTGATGAGTTCAACATATATATTCCGTTTTATGTACGTTGAGTTTTATTTTTACAGTATGATTTTTTCTAGAGGCGGCTTAATTGTTTTGGAGGCCCAAACCAAGTTAAAAATTTGTGACCTCTATTAAAACGTATATAACTCTTATGGTTGTCGTATTATACAAATTTCGAATGAAATAAGTGAGGGTCTAAAACCCGAACTTCATTTGTTTTACCTTTAAGACACTCCTGGTTTTCCATCCTTGTCAACCAAATGTTTTGTTGGGTTTTTATATTAGTTATTGATTTGGGTTTTGATTTCTCATTTCTTATTTGGATTTATGTGGTGTTATGTTGTATTTTTGTACATAAACTATCACGGTTTTAACTTTTAACGTCTATTTAAATTCACAGTTTCGTTAATTTATTTTCTAGAAGTCTAGAACATGGTATACTTTTAATTGTTTTTTTAGAATGAGATTCGTTGATTGGGCTTAGTTGGCTTAACTACTTTTAGTTGGGCTTGAATATGTAAGAAAACAAAAAATGGACTAAAAGAAATAGCCATCGTTTGGAAAGAATATATCAGTAGGGTTATTAGTATGACTTCACAAACCCATTAAGTATCTAGGGTTTATAGTCATTTCTCTATATTATAACTTTGTTATTAATAAGATTAATTCAAGTCTTTTATAATCTTACATGGTGTAGCCTAAACGATCCATATCCTAGCCGTCATCACCGAGTTCAAACCCTAGACAGGACAGTGTGCCACCGTCACCGCTGCCCTGTCCCAAATTTGCTTTTATGTCTAGTTTTTCTACTTTTTATTCCCGTTTGAATAAAACTTCTTTTTCGGTTCAAGATTCGAGTCACTATCTTCCGCGAACAAGTCTCGATTATTTATCATAAACAACCCTGTTGCTTGAACCCAACAATTATCGTGGCTTTTATTCAAATATCCTACCTGTTTTTATTGTCGGATTTTGATGTGAGGATAGTTTTGATTGTCATTGCCGATTGCTGAATGTTGAAGATTGTAATTCCAGACACTGCTTTTTATTCATAACAAGAGGCGGTAAAAGTGAAAGATCGGTGGCTAGAAGAAGAGACATTCGAGGTAGGAGGTGTCACCAGTTAGAAGAAACTGGGAAGATAAGAATCGAACCGCCAAAAAAAAGAGGGGTACAAGACTCGAGCTTTAGAACGAAAAGTCAACAGAGGAAGCAGCCAAGCAGACATGTTTCTCTGTTGACCATGCCAATAATATATAGGTAATTTTCTTGATTGTTTTATATTTCATTAATGTGCATCACGTGATGTATGAAAGCCTCAATTTTGATTTTCAAGAAAACCACAATTTTGACATACGTTTTGTGGTTAAGCCTAGTATTTTTTTAATCTTTTTTAAAAAGAGGAGTGTTGCCTTATCCCCATATCAACTATCAAGAGGGCATGTTAATGAAACGGTTTTGCTGGTTTCTTATATTTTGGTAGTTGTTTGATTAGAATTTTTCAACCTCCTACTTTTTTTTACGACTCAATCATGTATCTCATCTTACTTGCCAACTCTCAATCGTTATATGTTTTTCAGCTTCTGGATATTGGTTCGTTGTCATTAATCTCAACCGATCCAATCATGTATCTCATCTTACTTTACTTGGCCTTTGCCATCTTTTTTTTTCTTCAAATTTACGAGTCTCATCTCTCGATCTACGGATCGAAGAGATTGCCGCCTGACCACGGTCACCTGCATTGCTTTCTTTTCTTTCTTTCGTTTTTTGTTTTTTAGATCTACGGGTCCAAGAGAGCATCTTATGACCACGGTCATCAACCTCTCTTTTTTGTTTTCCCATTTTTTAGATCTATAATTCTTATCTCTTGATCTACGGATCTAAGAAACCGTTGATTGCTAGTCTTGACACATCGCCACACGACTATGGTCGCCAATTGTCACACTTATTATTCAGGAAACCAAGACCTAAAACCAGATGAAGTCATGAATGGAGTTAAAGCCGGGGAAACTTCAATACTTTCAGGGATTCAATTTTTCTGAGCCGCTTGCAGAAGATTAGGATTTGGAGTCCGAGAACCGAATTGAAGCTAGTTTTGAAGTTTTTATTATTATTATTATCTTTATGTTTAGTTTTTTTTTCCAGTCTGAGTTTCTATTATCTTTCCACCCTAACTGCGAGGAAGTATTAGAGTATTATTAGATTATGGTTAATTAGTATGAGTTCACGGGCCCATTTAGGTATTTAGGGTTTCCTTATAATTTCTATATATTGTAACCCTGTCGTTCAATAAGATTAATTCAGTCGTTCATAATCTTACATCTTATTGAGGGTCCTTTTCTTGCTCAGGATTTTATGTGGTGATCCCTTCCCCCTGTTAAGCGTAGGTCTTCCAGCCTCATTGCACACCTTAGTTAATTAGTAATTTGTTCTCAACCTTCACTATTGACCATTCAAGATCTGTAATTAGGGGTGTTTATGGTTCGGTTTCAAACCGCGAAATCGTCCAAACCGGTCATCGGTTTGGTTTCATGGTCGGTTTTTTATCTTTACGAACGGTCGGTTTCAAAATCTTTAAACCGTAGTGAACGGTTTGGTTTACGGTTTATATGAAAAACCGATCGTAAAAAACCGGACCGGACCATGTACAATTGTACACATAATATAATATTATATAATAGATAAAATATATAAATAATTATTTACATATACTGATAAATTACATCGACTTGTTTTTTTTAATGAGATTTTGGGTTTTAGCATTTAAAAACTAAAAATATTAAAATTTACACATGCTTTCATCCTATAGATCTAGTACGTTAGTATATATTTTAAACTTTAGAATTTGCATCATGTTTGGAGGTTACATGTTCTACTTAGAGGTGGATTTTGTATTAGCAAATTAAAGATGACAAATATAGTAGAGTAGCCCATACTATCTTTGCCTCATTTGGCATGGTCGATTTCGAATTTTCTTTAAGTTTTAATTATATCATTCTAAACTTATATTGAAAGCCTAAAGATCCTAAACCGTGAATCCAAACCGGAAGTAGCGGTTTGGTTTGGTTCAGTTTTAATTTTTAATGGTCCGGTTTAGGTTTTCGATTATTAAAAACCGTAACTAACGGTTTGGTTTACGATTTAACCCAAAAACCGTATAAACCGGACCGTGAACACCCCTATCTGTAATAACATGTTTTGAATGTTAAAGCTAAACTTTGTTTAATATGGACATCTCATTTTAAATATTAAACTATGAGTTTTTTTTCTTTGTCTTATGAGTGTTTTAAGTTTTTATACTTTTATAGATTTTGTATCCTTTTACTATTTTTTTTTTTTAAATTTATTCGATTCGAATCGAATTAGAATCTATATTTTTAAAACTAAAATTCTAATAATTCGAATATTCAAAATACGATGTATTTTATTGAATTCTAATAATTCGAATATTTAAAATTCTATTTATTAAACACCTCTGTCTCAAATGATATACATGTTCCTCCTCTCGGGGGTGCCAGAGTCCCTTCATCCTCGTAAACGGGATGGCCTAAGCGATTTCAAGAGATAATATGTTATTATTTTACTCCTAAAAAATTAATGTCCGACTGTTTTTGTATTAATAGACGTCACGACAACTTTGATTTTTGAATACCTTATCACTTTTACAAATCCATAATCTCCAACGGCCACGAAAATTATATGGATCGACTTTTTTACTTCCTTTATCCATGCCAATGCATGGAAAATGTGGGGGCAAATTTATCAAATTTTTTATGTGTCGTTAGGTGTGTGCTTGCTTATCCAACACATTTTGTTAATTCTATAATGACTTTTTATGAGGTTTTAAAACCTCTTATCATCAAGTTGAACTAATATATAAGATTCGTGGATTTAAGCGTGAATTCCTTTATCAACTTATCGTTATATCTGTTATAACTTATCGAAAAATAAATGTTATTAATTTATTTTATTATATATTTTTTAAAAACTCTAAGTGAATAGTAATTGTATTTAACTTGATTTTACAACTCGTGTGTTATCACGGAATAACGTGGGTACACAAAAAAGACGGATACAAAAAATGTGTAACGAAGACACAAAATAGTCGAATTACTATAACGCTACGTAAAGAAGACGAAAAAAAAGTGTAACGACCAAAATGCTTCAAACAAAAAATTGTTACACCACCAACAAATTAATCATCTGCCAGTTTACGAAAATCATTTGGATAAAACAAAAAAAAAACATTTAATATTCCCCATTAAAAGAATATTCACTTTTATTCACCATTAAATAAAATATTTATTTTTATTAAGCTAGAAATTGTATTTTGTTTATACATGTAATAATTAAATGTATAGAAAAAAGTTAAAAATAAAATGTCAAGGATACTAATATATGATCAAAAATTAGATAAAGGTTAAAATAAGAGAAACAAATAAGGAGAGGTAAAACAAAAAATGAGTGGTTTACATGAAGTAATTATATTATATTTTAAAGTGAAATAATGTAAGGTCTAGTACTTTCTCCCGGACCACGTTTTTTCGCATAGTGTATGATTGTAAATGAATCATTTAACATGTGAATGTTGACGAAGCCATCATGTTCACAACTCACAAGATAAACTTTTCAAATAAATGGCACATGGGCAATTACCAACTCCAATGTGTAGTATATATAATGCAATCTTTATAAAATAAAGAATATAGTGTATTATTTGTTACAAGTTACAAGTATGGGCAGGGTTCATCTTAATTTCGAACAAGTAACTATAAGAATCATTATTTATTTATAATACATCATATTAGCTTCTAAAGATGTAAGAAATTTTTGTTAAATCTTGTTATGTGTTATGTATCTGAATATGATTGCCCTTTTATATGCAAACGACTATCTTTAAAATCTAAAAAAATTTGTGTTTTAAAAAACAAGACTACGTGTAATGAAAGCTTGTAAGGCAGATATGAGCATCGAATCAGTCGAGATGCTGTGATCATCATCTCAGGTGTCTTTTAGCATGGATTTGAGTGAGTCACTATGAATGATGAGCACACGGCTATGTGCTCGTTTTCTTACTTTTCTTTATTATTTAAGTAACCAATTATAAGTATTGGTTTAGTCCAGTGGCAAATGTATATGTCTCTCCATTTTACGTCTCAACAAAGGTCTTTAGACATGAAATGAAGAAAATTTAGCCGTTTTGTTAAAATATGACAAATATGGCCAGTTTAATATTTTTAATATTGTTGGTTTTTATTCTAAATTGTCTTGTTTTGTTTTTCATGTGATTGGGCCGTTCGGTGATTTTGATGAGTTCTTGGGCTTGTTGGGCTACTACTGCTAATGGGATGAATATGGGCTTGGAGATAGTAGTTGGAGTGGCAGCTGATATAAAGGATCTCGTCTTCTCAATTAGGGTTATGAACCCTAAATCTCTCGGTCAGCTGATAGATCGTTCTCTTGTATTCTCTCGTTTTCATCTCTTCTGTGAGTCACTGGTCTGAGTAAGATTCATCGGTTTGTTGAATTGTCTTGTAACTCCATTTTACGTCTCAACAAAGGTCTTTAGACATGAAATGAAGAAAATTTAGCCGTTTTGTTAAAATATGACAAATATGGCCAGTTTAATATTTTTAATATTGTTGGTTTTTATTCTAAATTGTCTTGTTTTGTTTTTCATGTGATTGGGCCGTTCGGTGATTTTGATGAGTTCTTGGGCTTGTTGGGCTACTACTGCTAATGGGATGAATATGGGCTTGGAGATAGTAGTTGGAGTGGCAGCTGATATAAAGGATCTCGTCTTCTCAATTAGGGTTATGAACTCTAAATTTCTCGGTCAGCTGATAGATCGTTCTCTTGTCTTCTCTCGTTTTCATCTCTTCTGTGAGTCACTGGTCTGAGTAAGATTCATCAGTTTGTTGAATTGTCTTGTAACTCTAGATCGTATTGATTGTGTGTAGAGTTGTGTGAGTTGTTTTCTATTAGGGTTTATTGTTAGTTTCGATCTGATCGATCTTGTATGTTGTCTGGTGTTGATTGAACAATTCATCTGTTCAATTTGCTCTCGCATTTGGTTATCTGAGTTTACATGGTATCAGAGCTATATGCTCTTGATTTGTGGTCTGTCATCTTCCTGAAAACCCTAGGATCTAGATCTGAGTGTTTAGTCGGCGTCTCCGCCGCTTGGTCTGCAACTCCGGTTGCAATCTTCTGAGTGTGTGTCTCTCGTTCTGGTAACGACGATTCGACTCCACACGGCACATAAATCTGTGATCACTGGTGCCGGTGGTTGTAGTTGGGTTTCCGCCAATGTGTTACGAGATCTGTGGTTCTTTTGTGCGAAGTTTGTGCCTCTTGTACTGAGTTGTTAGATCGAGACGTGGAGGAGCGCCTTCTTAGATCTGGAACCGGGCTAGAAGAAGGTGACGTGTGTGACCGAGGTGCCAATCATCGCAAGGAGTGAAGCTGCTATGCTGATCGCCTCTTTCGTAACCCTAAGTGAAGGTTGCGAAAAGCGATCTTGAAACCCTAACTTGAGGTTTATCTGGTGAGATTGTTCCCTGCTTCTTGTACTTTGTTTTCTTAGTGTAAGTACAGTGCAGGCCTGTTGATACCTGTTGTATGCTGTATCGGGGCAGACAATCCCGATCTTTGGTGTTTAATTGTCATTAGTTGTGTTGCATTACATGTGTGCTTGATTGTGTGATTGCATAATCCTGGTTCTTGGCTTGGTGATTTTTTGTGCGTGTGTGGTTGTGTTCATATTATCTGTGATCCCGGTGTTCTTGTTGTGTCAATATGGGAGATAATAATCCTTTTGCCACTTTGGTCAGTAAAATTGATGCTGGTGACCCCCCTGTATTTGCATCCTAGTGATTCTAGTTTCCTGACTATTATTAGTATTAAGTTGAAAGGGACCGAAAACTATAGGGTTTGGGCAAATGCTATGAAACTTGTATTAAAAGTAAAAAAACAAATATGGGTTCATTGATGGTACCTGTACCCATGATGAGGATGATTAGGTCTCGATTAATCAGTGGGATCGCTGTAATTCTGTTGTTTTGACTTGGTTATTGAACTCTGTTAGTGAGGATTTATACCTAGGTCAAGTTTATTCTAGTTTAGCATCTGATGTGTGGAAGGAATTAAAAGATACCTATGATAAAGTTGATGGTTATGTGGTATTTGATTTGTATCAAAAAATTAATTCTTTTTCTCAAGATGATATGTCTGTGTCTGCCTATTATCACAAGTTGAATGTTATGTGGAAGGACATGGACCAAATTATACAGTTACCAGTGTGCACTTGTGAAGCATCTAGACAGTTTAATGATTTCACTAGACTTATCAAACTGATGCAGTTCCTAATGGGACTTGACAACAGTTATCAGTCAATTAGAACAAATTTGTTAATCAAAGATGAACTTCCAACTGTTAAAGAGGCTTTTGCTATAATATCAAGGGATGAGTCTAATAGGAATACCAATTTCTCTAAGACTCCTACTCAGAATTTTGGATTTAATTCAAAATTTGGGAAATCTTTTGATGCTAAAAAGAAATTTAATAAAACTCAGAATTCATCTTTGAAATGCACCCATTGTAATTAGACTGGACATAGTGTTGATAAGTGTTTTAAAATCATAGGTTATCCCACATGGATGAAACCTAGGTTCAATTCAAGAAAGAAACCTGTTGCTAATAATTGTTTTGTTTCTGATAATTGTGAGGAGAATAAAAATTTCACCACTGGGAACTTAACACCTGATCAGTTTTCAAAACTACTAAGTCTGCTTAATGACAAATCTGTGGATGCTGGCCAATGTTCCCATTCTGCTGGTATGGTATATAATTTTTTTTGTTATAACAGTTTTGGATCACATTCCTATGTTTTTAATGGAACTCAAAATAGGTTTCATAATAAATAAATAATTGAGTCAGGGGCTAATCAACACATGGTCATGTCAGATGTGGATATAATTAATCCTGTTGATGTTTCTGATATGAACATGAAAGTCAAACACCCTAATGGGACTAGTGCTTTAGTAACTAAAATTGGAAATTTGAAACTACATGATAAAGTTGTTTTGTCTGATGTGTTTGTGGTTCCTGACAATTGTGTCAATTTAATGTCTGTGTATAAACTTGCTAGAGATTCTAAGTTGACTGTGTGGTTTGATGAGAATTCCCGTAACATTCAGGATTCTCTCACAAGGAAAGTCCTGGTGACTGGTAGGCAACTTGATGGCTTATACTTTTGTGCTAATTCTCCCGGTGTTTCTAATGTGCTCTCTACTGGAATGAATGAGTTGTGGCATTCTAGGTTAGGTCACCCTTCTTATTTTGTCTTAAAAGTTTTGATTTTAGAATTAAAACTTAAAGATGTCATTAATACACAACCATGTGAGACATGTCATAGGGCTAAACAACACAGGGAGCCTTTTCCCTTAAGTGATCATATATCAACTAACATTGGTGAACTTGTTCATCTTGATGTCTGGGGACCTTATAGAGTCCCTAGTAAAGAAGGTTTTAAATAATTTTTTTTGATAATAGTTGATGATTACTCAAGGGATGTGTGGGTGTATGTTATGAAAAATAAAACTGAAGTTTCACTAACATACAAAGTTTCATAGTTTTGGTTAAAACTCAGTTTGCTAAAACTGTTAAGGTTTTAAGAAGTGAAAATGGAACTGAGTTCATCAACAAGGATATGAATGACACGTGTAGAAAACTTGGAATTGTTCATTAGACTTCATGTAGTTACACCCCACAGCAAAATGGAATTGTGGAAAGAAAACATAGACACGTATTGAATGTTGCTAGGTCTTTGTTATTTTAAGGGGGTGTTCCCCTTAAGTTTTGGTCTGAATGCATATTAACTGCTACTTACTTGATAAACAGGCTTCCTTCATCTGTGTTGCATGGCAAATCTCCTTATGAGTTGATTCATGGTTTTAAACCCTCATTAACTCACCTGAAAACTTTTGGATGTTTGGCTTTTTCAACAGTGTTAAATAATAATGATAAGTTTTCTACTCACTCACAAAAGTGTGTTTTTTCTTGTCTACTCTAATCAAAAGAAAGGGTATAAACTGTGGAGTTTGGATAAAAAAGAAATTTTATTTTCTAGGGATGTAAAATTTTATGAAGCTATTTTTCCTTTCAAAGAAAACTTAAGCTTGTCTGACAATGAGCTGAGTACAACAGTGAATACCCTTAATTTTTTTGAATTGTTTGATCAATCATCCAATAAAAGTTTTTTCTAGTGACAATACTCCCAATCATGATATGAGGGTTAAAAATAGTGATAGTCTCTCACATGGGTCTCTGCAGCCTGACAGGGAAAGTGAAACTACTGAAGGTAGGGTTGAGGCTAGTGAGAGGGATAATGCCAGAGTTATAACTACATCTCCTTGTAGTACTTTTCCTCAACCTGGCAGTTCCATCACCTCTGAGAAGTCTCGGCAACCTATTAGTGTTACTTCCCATGTAGGCAAGGCAGTGGGTGTGATTGAGTCTAATGATAAGGAGACTACTGATAGTCATGTTAATTCTGAGGGAGGAGGTTTCGGACAACCTGAGTCAACTCTTAGGAGGTCTTCCAGAAACATAGTCTTTCCTAAGAAATTAAATGACTTTGTCGTTGAAGGAAGAGTTAAATATGGGTTAGAAATAGTAGTTAATTACTCTCATTTATCACAAGATAATTTTTGTTTTTCAAGTAGTCTTAATAAAAGCAGTGAACCAAAATCATATTATGAGGCTGTCACTGATTCAAATTGGGTGTTAGCCATGAATGAAGAAATTGAAGCCCTTCATAGGAATAATACTTGGGAACTTGTTCCTTTACCTCCTAACAGGAAAACTATTGGGTGTAAGTGGATATATAAACTAAAATACAAGTCCACAGGAGAAATTGATAGGTATAAAGCTCGTCTGGTTGCTAAGGGGTTTAGTCAAACAGAAGGGCTTGATTTTGATGAAACCTTCTCTCCGGTTGTAAAAATGGTCACAGTTAGGTGCGTTTTGGCTTTAGCTGTTAAATATGACTGGAACATTTTTCAATTAGACATAAACAATGCTTTTTTGTATGGTGATCTGCATGAGGATGTTTACATGGCTCTTCCTGATGGTTTTTATTCAAAGTTTGAAACTAGAGTATGTAAGTTAAAGAATATTTATATGGCTTAAAACAAGCTCCTCGAACATGGAATGAAAAGTTGGTTGGTGTATTACTTGATTTAGGATTTGTGCAAAGTTTAAGTGATACTTCCATGTTTGTTAAAACAACTTCTGATAGCTTTGTTGTTTTACTTGTCTATGTGGATGACATAATCATTATAGGAAATAATGATCAAGAAATTGAAAAAGTAAAACTTTTCTTAAAATCTAAGTTTAGAATTAAAGACTTAGGGTCATTAAAGTTTTTCTTAGGAATTGAAGTTATTCGAGATAAATTTGAGTTGTGTTTATCTCAGAGGAAGTATTGTTTAGATCTTCTTGCTGAATATGGTCTAACTAGGTGTAAACCAGTGTCCTGTCCTATTGAGCAAAACTTTGTGATTACTTCTCAACTTGATAGTAATAATACTGTGTTAAGTAATATTACTGTATATCAAAAGTTGGTTGGTAAATTAATCTATCTCACACATACTCGACCTGATATCTCGTATGCAGTTCATTTTCTAAGCCAGTTTATGCATATGCCTAAAACTGTCCATTTCAAAGTAGCTTTGCGACTACTAAGGTATTTGAAAAATGCACCTGGTAAAGGTGTTTTACTTAAAAAGGATAATGATTTTATTATAAAGGCATATGCTAATTTAGATTGGGCTAAGTGCCCTGAGTCCAGAAAATCTATTACCGGAATTTGCGTTAAGTTTGGAAAGTCATTAATTTCGTGGAAAAGTAAAAAACAATCTACTATTTCTAGGTAAACTGCTGAAGCAAAGTTTCGTTCAATGTGTGCGGCTACTTGTGAAGTTATATGGATTTTAAATTTGTTAAAAGAACTCAATGTTACTGTTAAAACTCCAGTCTCGTTGTTCTGTTTCTGTGACAATACTGCTGCTGTAGCTATTACTTTTAATCCAGTTTATCATGAAAAAACGCAACATTTTGAAGTAGATTTATTTTTCTTGAGAGAAAAGGTACATAAAGGTACTATTACTACAGTCGGTATTGCTTCAAAGAATCCACTTGCTGATGTTTTTACCAAAGGGTTGCTTGTCGCGGCTCATAGTCGATTATGTAATGAACTTGGCATGTTTGATCCATTTAAGGTATTAAACTAAGGGGGGGGGGGGGGTGTTAAAATATGACAAATATCGCCAGTTTAATATTCTTAATATTGTTGGTTTTTATTCTAACTTATCTTGTTTTGTTTTCCATGTGATTAGGCCGTTCGGTGATTTTGATGAGTTCGTGGGCTTATTGGGCTGTTACTGCTACTGGGATGAATATGGGCTTGGAGATAGTAGCTGGAGTGGCAACTGCTATAAAGGATCTCGTCTTCTCAATTAGGGTTATGAACCCTAAATCTCTCGGTCAGCCGATAGATCGTTCTCTCGTCTTCTCTTGTTTCATCTCTTCTGTGAGTCACTGGTCTGAGTAAGATTCATCATTTTGTTGAATCGTCTTGTAACTCGTAGATCGTAGTGATTGTGTGTAGAGTTGTATGAGTTGTTTTCTATTAGGGTTTATTGTTAGTTTCGATATGATCGATCTTGTATGTTTTCTGGTGTTGATTGAACAATTCATCTGTTCAATTTGCTCTCGCATTTGTGTTATCTGAGTTTAGACATGAAATGAAATGAAGAAAATTTAGCCGTTCAAAGAAAAATAAAAAACGAACCAATAAAATTATACCATCTAATTATCTCTTTTACTTATTTTGTATTATAAGATTTAGTAACTAAAAAATGAGCATGATACAATCTTTATTGTCACAAAAATATTACATATATTAGTTGAAGTTGTATTAGTCCTAATGCAACTCTTTTGTTACCTAATGCAACATTTTTGTTATTTGATACATCATTTTCTTTAAAAAGTTACATTCTAAAAAGATTGCATCAAGTATAAAAAGTTGCATTATCTAATAAAAAAGTTACGTTAAATCTAGTATAACTTTAGCGAATGTAATGGTTAGATGTTTTCTATGTGAAGTATATTTGTCTTTTTACACTCAAAAAGTATATATAAATCTGAAAAGAAACTTTTTAGAAACAAGACTATATGTAATGAAACCTATGTACAAAAGATATGTGTGGCAAATGAGTCGAGCATGTCCATAAGCAAGGATGTGAGAGAGTCACTATAAATGCGACAACGAGCACGGGCTATGTGATCATTTTCTTGTTTTTCTTTATTATTTAATTAACCAATCAAATTATACCACATCTCTTTTACTTAATTTGTATTATAAGATAAGATTTAATTTAATACTCACACGGCTCATGTTAATATTCACATTGACTAAATCATTACACATATTGAATGAGGGTGAATGTAAAAACACTAAGTGGGATACCTAGATGATATCTACATGACAAAATCTTATATTCA
Source organism: Deinandra increscens subsp. villosa (assembly GCA_039602395.1). Taxonomy (NCBI): domain Eukaryota; kingdom Viridiplantae; phylum Streptophyta; class Magnoliopsida; order Asterales; family Asteraceae; genus Deinandra; species Deinandra increscens. Next base: position 5,980,282 of record JBCNJP010000014.1, read on the forward strand.
CACTACGTAACCCATTATATATAGAGTTTGACATTTATGCCCACAATAATTCATCAACCATAACAAGATTAATAAAACACATTTATAGTGGCGGAATTAGAAACTTTTTACTAGATGCTTATAAAAAAGACATAGAGTTGTTTGCATTCGTAATTTGATAGTGCACACCAAATTTTTTATTTTTTTTTTTATTTTTTTTACCAACAGTTGATAAATGTAACCTTTGAGGTTTCATATCTTGACACCCTTGTAAAGTTGCTTCATTTTCAACACATAAAAACATATTTCTTGACATAACACATGAATGAACTACGCATTAGAAAAATATCACCTATTTAATTATGTAAATCTTTCTTGATAAATAAAAATCTGTAGACTTAACCCAGTAAATAGTTGATATAGCCGTTAAAGAGTATTAAATTTTAAAATAAATAACATATATTACCTGTGTAACAAGGGTTGAGTTCTATAGAAAACCAATATTTTGTAAAAAACTAAAAAACTAAGAATTTTTTTTATCTTTTTTAAAAAAAAATTATATGTTTCTTTCATTATTTTAAGAATACTGGAAAAAGAAAAATCTTTAAAAACATTTTCAAGTTTTTTTAAAAAATAAAATAAAATTCGGATTTTAGCTTGAAATTAATAATGCACTATGCAACAATAATATAAAAATTGATTTATGAATGCCAATTCTTTGTTTTTTACATTATTCGCATAAATCAAGTCCGTATTTAAGTTAAGTTTCTTCTTTTAAGTAGTTTTAATTATAATGCATTATGCAATATTATTAGTACTATTGCATGATGCACTAATAAAAAATCACTAAACTTTTTATTTTTAAAATTTTTTTCATATAAATAAAGCTAATAAAATTATAGATTTTTTGGTGAAACTCTTTTTAAAATTTATTCATATATAAAGAATTTATAGAGAAAAAAATATTGATTTTTTGATTTTCTAAATAATTGTTGGTTTTCTGTATATCTTTTCCCTATGTAACAATTATTATATATTAAATAAAATGTAAACCCATATACACGTTTGCTAAAATAATAAAAAAAAAAGCTACTAACTAAACAAGCTATTTACTCAATATATTGTTCATTCTATTTATTGAAACAAAGAGTAAGAAAAGTGCAAAACCCATATACAAAAGTTGTCTTCTCCCACATGAAAAGATGCAAGTCAATAAACAACCGTTGTAAGTCTTGTAATTATGATTGGACTACTTGATATTTCTTTCTCCTTGTAATATCTCTCTTTAACTCCATCTAGCTTCTTGTTAGGGTTTTGCCAGTTTTAATGAATTGTCAATTAAAAAACATAGGTATACAGAGGGCTATCAATTGTTATATTGCAGATTACGATAATAAAAAAATATTAAACTTGGGTTTTGTAGTTGGGTGTGAATAGACACTTCTTTGACTTTTTCTTTTCAATACTTAGTCATTGTTTTTTTTTATTGTTAGTACGGGGTATAGAGGTAGTGGTGTAGTGTGACTTGATTTTAGGTAACCAATCAAATGATGTTAACTCAAATGAAGCATTGTGACTTGTGAATAGGTATGGAAAGAAGTGGAGCAGCTCAAGCAGTGGAGGTGAAGGGTCACAAAAGTGTCACAAAACAGCGTTGCTTCACCAAGCCATGAGGGTTAAAAAATCGAAGCAGCAAGATGAGGCATGGGTATCGCGGTATCGAAGCCTCACAAAGCAGTGGAGCAGCAGCACCAAGCCGTAAACGATACCGCCCATCCTTATAAAATAGCCCTTTAACATAGTTGGCAACGCCCTTATTCTGATTAAAGTCGACCGTATATTAAACAAATAAAAAAAAAGTTTGTAAAAAAAAAATCTTATACAAAACTAGTCAATACGGTCGTGAAGACCATACGTACGGTCTTGACGACCGTATGTACGATCTTGATGAATCTATAATAAATATTTTACCTAAATCTTTTTTTTTCTCATATAAACTTAAAAATATAATTTTTAATAAAATTTCAAATACAACATTTTAACGAGTTGATTTTTATTTATATGCCGATTATATATATATATATATATATATATATATATATATATATATATATATATATATATATATAGGGATGGGAACAATTGATAACTCATTCCTAAAGCATTAACCAAATAACTAGATCCTATGCTTTGTGTTTTTGATCCAACGGTCTAAATCAAAGATTATGTGTTTGTGGCTTAAAATGATACAGGGGTAAAAAGGTAAAAGATACATATTGATATCCTTTACCCCATTTTCCCAAATTCACCACATTCTAAGAAACGTATACACAGCTCAACCTCTCAAGAAACTCCGACAAGTACAAGCCTCCTCCACGTTTCTTCCGCTTGCCGCCGCTATAAGTTTGTCGCCGTCGTCAACAACCATCACAAAAGCCATCACACATCGTCATCGCTTGTCCAATAGGCTTGCCTGCCGCCACCGCACAAAAGCCACCACTATAGGCTTGCCTGCCGCCGCCGCTGTTTCCGACATCATCATCGTTTGTCCCGCCGTCAACATCCATCGCACATCTTATTTTGTTTTTCATCTTTTATCCTCCTTCTAAATCTCTGATTTCATCATCCATGTACAGATCTGAGAAGTCCATGATATTCGATGAGGTTCTTGGTCGATGATTGATGATATTTTGTTCTTGGTCGATGATTGATGATGTTTTTGTTCTTGATCGATGATTGATGATGGTTTTTAGACACCTGACGGGGCTGTTACAGCAAGGAGCGACTGGATAGCCTCCGGCGACCATCGCACCACTATTTTGTGTTCTGTTTTTTTTCGAAGAGGAAGGTACACAGGTTCTTTTTTCGGTTCCAAAATTCATGGGTTTTTTTTTGTGCTTGACTATATATATTTTACTTCCGAATGGAATTATGATATGTATTCAAATTATTCTATCTTGGATTCTTTTTTTAAAAAAATTGTTTTTTTACATGGGTTTTGTTTGAGAATTCCTAGTGCAGGTATAACATCAGTGTTTAAGTGCATTGCTGACTTGTATTTTATGCATCAGAAGTTGTACATTTGTCGTTCTTTTACATATATCTGACAGATTGTAAGTAGCACCGATATTACACCAATTTTAATGGTTATAGCATCAGTGTTTGAACCTTGTATTTTAAACCTTGATGCTTTTGCAATTTGTAATCTGTGTATATTTAGTTGTACATTTGAATTTTTTTGTTCTATCTTGATAGCACCAGTGTTTACTGATCGTCACATAACTGTTAATGGTTATAGCATCAGTGTTTTATATACATATTGATGCATTTTGTAGGTTATATAGGTTGTAAAATATGCATATGCAGTTGTACCTAAGTAGAAAATCGATGCTACTGGTTATGAATGTATGGATGTATTTTTGTTATTTGTTAACAGTTATGACAATGGTGTTAGTGGTTGTAACACTAGTGCTACAACGTACGTCTGAGAACACGATAATAAAAAACGTCGAGACTATACTTGAATTAAAGATAAAAATACGACGAGTTTAACGGTGCAACTTTTATAAAAATCCGACGAAGTATAAAAAAGTTATAGGCTTTTTAAAATGAAGGGGGTGTTTTATGTTGGTATGTTAAATGACAGATTTACCCTTTATAATTAAAAAAAAAAAAGACACATGGCATCATCTTGTACAATCTGACTTTTTTCAACCACTAGATGGTGGTTAGTTAGTTAATCCTCCAAGGAGTGGTTATTAATAATCCCTTCCCCATATATATATATATATATATATATATATATAAGGAGTGGTTATTAATAATCCCTTCCCCTATATATATATATATATATATATAAGGAGTGGTTATTAATAATCCCTTCCCCTATATATATATATATATATATATATATATATATATATATATAGGGTTAGGTTCAAATGAAACTTTTTATTTTGAGAACTTTTGAGAACTAAATCTCAACCACTAATTTCAGGTGGGGACCACTATAATTCATGGGGGGACCACTATAGTTCTCAAACCCAATTGGTTCTCAAATGATCATCTCCCTATATATATATATATATATATATATATATATATATATATATATATATATATAGGGTGAGGTTCATTGTAGACACTTTCGCATGTGAAATAACTCTTTTTCACATCTGAAAGTTTCTAATTAATGAGAAAAAAGAAAAAAAGAAAAAAGAAAATTAATCACAACCATTAGATCAAGAGATCTAATGGTGAAAAAGGATGTCTACCTGTCTACACTTATGGGGGTGTATACAATGAACTTTTCACTATATATATATATATATATATATATATATAGGGTGGGGATATATTGTAAACCCTTATGAGTTTGGAAATCTTGGGAAACTAATTGCTTGGTCACAGAGCCTTCCACGTCTTCAATTCTCATTGTGGATAAAAGGGCAAAATGGTCTATTCAACTAAAGGTTGAACTTCTCCTGCTGACATATTCTTTGTCATCTACTTTTTCTTATATACTTTTTCAACAAAAGAGTAATGATTGTACTTTTATATTTAAAAGTAATGATTGTACTTTTATATTTAAAAAAAGAGAAGTGTCTTTTTCAATTTCCCTCCATCTAAATTTTCTCTTTTTTTTTAAAGTCCAAACACTCTCCCACGACAATTCTTTACTTTTATATCTAAATTTAATTAATTAAATAAATAAAAAGATTCTATAAACTTCAAATGGTCATATCTCACTAAATACTTAACGAAAATAACTTCTGAAAGCGGCGTTGGATTCGTCTCGACGAGACGATTCAGGAGCGCACCATTCTTGATAGGTTTCGTTGCGGATTAATTTAATCAATTAATTCAAAAAATGATTCAATAAACTCAAAATGGCCATATCTCACTAAATATTTAACGAAAATAAATTCTGAAAGCGACGCTGGATTCTTCTCGGCGAGACGATTCAGGAGAGCACCATTGTTGATATGTTTCGTTGGAGTTTGCATAAACTTAGTTACATATGTAACCCCACATCTTATTATGTCAACAAAGGGGTTACCTATCTAACCCACAAATTATTCTTTTTTTTTAATAACCTATGTAACTATAATATAGGGTACCTATGTAACCCAAAATATCATTCACATATGTAACACAAATGGGTTACCCATGTATCCCAAATATCATTCACATATGTAACCAATGTAACTGTATCAGGTTACCTATGTAACCCCAGATATCATTCACATATGTAACCAATAGAGGTTACCTATGTAACACGATAGAGGTTACATATGTAATTTAACATCTTGTTCACTGATTGGTTAAAAAAATATGTAACCAATAGAGGTTACCTATGTAACACAAAGGGGTTACCTATGTTATGTAACCAATAGAGGTTACCTATGTAATTCAACATCTTGTTCACTGATTGGATTTATAAATATGTAACCAGTAGAGGTCACTTATGTAATTCAACATCGGAAAAATTGAAACCGATAAAAACGATAAAGAAACTTGAATCTGATTGTTGCAATAGCTTAGTATGATGAAACAAGATGTTAAATTACCTATGTAACCACGATAGGTTACCTATGTAACCACGATAGGTTACCTATGTAACCACGTTAGGTTACCTATGTAACCAAGCAGTGAACAAGATATTGAATTACATAGGTAACCTATGCGGGTTACATAGGTAACCTCTATTGTTTACATATGTGAATGATATTTGGGGTTACATAGGTAACCTGATATAGTTACATAGATTATTAAAAAAAAAAAGATTCAATGGTGGGATACATGGTAACCCCTTTGTGTTACATAAGTAACCTCTATTGGTTACATATTTTTAAAACCAATTAGTGAACAAGATATTGAATTACATAGGTAATATTTGCGGGTTACATATTTAACCTCTATTGGTTACATATGTAAATGATATTTGGGGTTACATAGGTAACCTAAGATAGTTACATAGGTTATTTTAAAAAAAAGATTCATTGGTTGGATACATGGGTAACCCATTTGTGTTACATAGGTAACTTCTATTGGTTACATTTTTTAAGACCAATCAGTGAACAAGATGTTGAATTACATAGGTAACCTCTGTAGGTTACATAGATATTTAATTAATAACTGATTCTTTGACATTGCTTAAGTATGTAACCAACCTGGGTTACCTATGTTATGGATCTGATCTGATCGGTTACCTATTTTTGATTCACCTCATATGTTACTCATGTAACCTCAAACGGTTACTCATGTAAGCCTATATTTTTCTTAAGTATAGGTTTACATAATAAGATTCGGGGTTACATAAGTAATTAACTCTATGCAAACACCAACGAAACCTATCAACAATGGTGCTCTCCTGAATCGCCTCGCCGAGAAGAATCCAACGCCGCCTTTAGAATTGATTTTCGTTAAGTATTTTGTGAGATATGGCCATTTGAAGTTTGTTGAATTATTTTTTGAACTAATTGATTAAATTAATCCGCTAAGAAACCTATCAATTGTGTTTTGAAACAACTATTCGTTTATGAACTTTTATTAGAATCTTTGTCGTGCAATTATGTTGTGTACTAGAAGTGTTACATATGAAACCCAAAGACATATGTAAGCCAATAGTTACACATGTAAACTGACACTTAAAATATGTAAACAGTAAGTTACATATGTAAATCAATACTTACATATGTAACATTTTATATGTAACTCACTACAACATGAAAACATAAAACTTGCATACAAACATCAGGAAATACTGAAAACACATCAGAGCCAAACACATAGAGCTTACATATGTAACATTATTGTTACTTTTATGTGTTATGATAAATGTTGAATTAAAGCCGATTTTTCAAAAAAAAACTTAAAAAGGAAATGATAACGAATCATGAAGGGCTGATGTCATCAAATACTCAAACCCAACACAGAAGACTCCCGCGAATCTGATGATGCAACAAGCAAGAGTCCGGCTAACAAGAGAACTTCCGGCGAAGTAACAACACAAGTCCGGCGAACTGAAACCACCGTGAATCAACCCTACTTCTTCGCTAACTGCCCCGAACTAACATACACAACCGCTCAACAACTTTTTCCGGCCAAAATATGCAATTCCGGCCAAATGCGTTTTTCCGGCGAGTTTTCAAAATTTCAAACCGCCATAACTTGATCAAAACAGAACGAAAATCACTTCCGAAAGTTGCCTTGGATTCGTCTTGACTAGGAGAACAATTATAGCACCATTGTTGATATGTTTTGGAATCGTTTTTCAGGTCCAAATATTCAAACCGACGAAGAAGATGACCGGAAAAAATGGAAAACAACTCAAACGTTAACGAAACTCATAAATTGTTGTTGCATTAGCTTTATATGATCGTGTACAACTTGTAGCAACTAAGTTTGATAAAAAACAACGCGGAATCACAGATTCACCATGGATGAACTCGGATGAACACGCATACCTCATGATGACGGGGTGGTACGATGGAGGCGATAGTGAAGATGGGTGAAAAAAAAGTGGGTTTGAAAGATGGTATGAACTTGAATGATGAAGAAGAAGAATATAGAAATTCAAGGGATTTTATTTTGAATTTGGGAAAATTTAGAGGAAAAATGAAAAGATAAATATGGGGAAAGAAGTGATATGGTGAGATGTGATGTTCATGCATATTATAGGGAAGTGTAGACCTGCAACAAAAAATATGGAGACCAAACTACCCTTTTCATTTAAAAAAAATACAAAAAGTAACAAAAAGGTGATAAAATAAATAGAAAATAAAGGAATTAATTGTAGCACTTGGATTGGGATGATAAAGGGTTAAGATGAGGTTTCCTAGGTTTTCCAAAGTGGGGATGGTTTTCACTTTATCCTTTCCCTATATATATATATATATATATATATATATATATATATATATATATATATATATATATATAGTCAAAGGTTCATTGTAGACCCTCTTAAAAAGTGTAGACCCGTAGACCCCTTTAATCATCGTTAGATCATTTAATCCAAGGGTTGAGATTGATTTACTTAACTAAAAGAGATTTTTATAGAAATCACACGGAGGGACAAAGATGTCTTTTCCTAATTTATGTTTAATCCACCTTTTATTTCTTCTGGATTCCTCATTCTCTCTGATTTCCCTCTCTGGTTCCTCGATCTGTTTCCTTCCTCTCTTCTTTGACTGATCTTTTCCGCCAATTGTTCTGATAATCGACTTGGATGGCTTTTGATTTTTGGTGTTCTCGATTATTCTTATGAACAACTGGTTTTTTGTTTTCATTATTTAGGGTTTTTGATTCTGATGAACAATCCGTTTTTTGGGGCTTTCGATTCTGATCATCAACCGGTTCAAAAATCTATATTCTTAGTAACAATCGGTTCAAAAATCTCTGTTTTTATTAACATCGGTTCAAAAATTTGTTTATTTTAGTCTAAGTAGTTGATTGGAAACAGAAGATGATACAAGCATATGTTTTGATGTTTTGTAAGTTGAAGATGATCAAAAATCTCTTTTGGTGTTCATTATACGTGTCGTTCATTAGTTTTTAGGAAATTGCCTTTGCCATTTCGACATGAAGAAGACACAGTGATGGTAAGGGTAGATGATGGTGCATATAGGGCTGTTGATTTGGGGATTAAAAGGTTCGCTTGACCACTGGGACAAAGCGGATCGTTGGCGATTCATGTGTGTTTTAAAATACAATAAAGTACCTGAGGCATACAATATGAGAAATCTCAAACGATCCCCTATTACAACTGACTTACAGTACATCGAGGTGTGTGTTGTAATCCTTCTTTTATTTTTTCCGATTTGCTTCTTCAAGTTCTTTAGCCACATATTTTGTCGATCACTAAAAACACACTCATAGGAAAATGAGTGAAGTGAACAACCAAAACCATTAGAGATTACCATGCAAATTTTTTGTTATTCTTTTTATATATAAGAAGTGGCAAGAAGGACAAATCGGCCGGGTTGGGTAGCAGGTCAAAACAATATTGGATTGAAAATTAGTATGTTCTTCTACGAGTTGTAACAGGTCATTTCTTAAAAATGTTTGATAGATAGTTATGCATCAATTACATTAAGAAAGCAACAACACATATACTACAGTAATCAACTGGTTCTCAAAACCAATTTCTCAAGCCTAAAGATAATTGATTAATTAGTAATTTCGTATATGTTAAACCGGCCTAAGAGCATCAATAACTTTACATTTACACACTAGTGACTATGATCTTTATCTACTTTGCCTTCATGTTTTTGTTTTTGTTTTTGGTTGCAATGTCTTCTAAAAATTGTATTTTTATAATTTAGCTGGTTGTTGTTGTTGTTTGGTGTTGTCCGTAATTGTTTTTCAGATTATAGAAGTATGGTGCTTTGTATTTGGAGTGAAGTCAATCAAATATGTTTTTAAGATGTTAGTCTGCTTGTTTTTTATACTTTTCCCCATGCAGTTCATGGAATTTTATAAACTGTATTTTGTTATTATCAACACCTTCTCGTCATACCACAAATGTATTTAGAATGAAACACCTATTATAGTGAGTTTTAAACTCACCAGTGAATAAAATTCATTGAGTTTTAACTCGAAATTAACAACAAAATTAAAAGAATAAAACTCACTACTTGTAAAACTCATTAAAACTCAATGATTTTTAAACTCATAATAGAATAAAACTCACTACTTGTAAAACTCACTAAAACTCAATGATTTTAAACTCATAACAGAATACAACTCACTACTTGTAAAACTCACTAAAACTCAATGATTTTTAAGCTCATAACAAAATAAAACTCACTACAGAATAAAACTCACTACTTGAACCGACTGTTTAACCAAATGAGACTAACCCGTAAAAATTACTCATTTTGACGGCTGGACACGTAAAAAGGTTAACTTCAAACAAAACTATTTAACCCTATTAGACTGACCCATAAAAACTAAGTTTTAAATCCTTCGAGAGGTTTAAATCCTTAGTGAGTTTTAAATCGACTTTTAAACAAACTATGAGTTTTAAGTCCTTTAGTGAGTTTCATATCCTTAGTGAGTTTTATATCCTTATTGAGTTTTAAACAAACTGTGAGTTTTTAAATCCTTAGTGAGTTTTAAACAAACTGAATTTTAAATCCTTAGTGAGTTTTATATCCTTAATGAGTTTTAAACAAACATACTTAGTGAGTTTTAAACAAACGGGGAGTTTTAGATCCTTAGTGAGTTTTAAACAAACTGAGTTTTAAATCCTTAGTGAGTTTTATATCCTTAGTGAGTTTCATATCCTTAGTGAGTTTTATATCCTTAGTGAGTTTTAAACAAACTATGAGTTATCCTTAGTGAGTTTTAAACAAAATGTGAGTTTTAAATCCTTAGTGAGTTTTAAACGAACTGAGTTTTAAATCCATAGTGAGTTTTAAACAAACTGTCAGTTTTAAATCCTTACCTAAAATCCTATTGTCGAGTTTAAAAACTCATTGCAATTTTCAAAAGCCATTGTCGACTTTAAAACTCAGTGCAAATTTCAAAATCTCAACAGTGAGTTTTAAAGTCAACATTGAGTTTAAAATCAACAGTGAGTTTTAAACTCAGTAGTGAATAAAACTCATTGAGTTTTAAAATCAACAGTGAGTTTTAATCTCAAAAGTGAGTTTTATAATTTACGATGAGGTTTAAACGCAACAATGAGTTTTAAACTGAACAGTGAGTTTTAAAACTCAACAATGAGTTTTATAACTCAAAGTGAGTTTTATAATTTCCTGTAAGTTTTATTACTCAATACTGAGTTTTGTTACTCAACAATGTGTTTTATATTATGATTTATAATGAATTTTAAACTCAATAGTGAGTTCTAATAGAGTTTTAATTTCAGTGGTATTTTGGTCAGTGAGTTTTAATAGAGTTTTAATTTCAGTGATTTTTGTAATTTCAATGAGTTTTAATAACTATTGTTGATTTTGTCCAGGTACATCAATGTCTTGCACTTGTTTGCTCTTTAGGCTACCCCATCAAGCAAGTATATCATGTGGTGAACCGCCCTACATTACTACGTGTGGCAAAAGTTTAGGTGACCCGGCCGGTTGAACTACCCGTCATTTTCTAGTTGTTTTTGAGAAGTAAGAGTGTTGAGTTTGTAGATTTCGTTTGTATCTAGGAACCTTTGTTCTGAATATAGCAAATGAAATTACGAGTCATTTGGATGTTATAATTTTAATTCGTTCTCTTGTCGAATCTTCTTTGCCAAATCTTTCATGGTTCTTTTTAGTCTGAACTGCAAACCAAACAAGCCAATATCATTGCAATGAGTTTTAAACTCAACAGTGAGTTTTATAATTTGCATTGAGTTTTAAACTCAAGAGTGATTTCTAAAACTCAATAGTGAGATTATAAAGTGAGATTTTATAATTTGCAGTGAAAACTAACAGTGATATTATAAAGTGAGTTTTATAATTTTCAGCGAGTTTTAAACTTAAAAGTGAGTTTTAAATTTGCAGTGAGTTTTAAAACTAACACTGAGAATATAAAGTGCGTATTATAATTTGCAACGAGTTTTAAACTCAACATAAAGTTTTATAATTTGCAGTGAGTTTTAAACTCAACAGTGTGTTTTAAAACTGAACAGTGAGATTATAAAGTGAGCTTTATAATTGGCAGTGAGTTTTAAACTCAACATTGAGTTTTAAATTTGCAGTGAATTTTATGAAACTCATTGAAATTTTGTCCTTAAAAACCAACTTGTTTTAAAACTATCTCCACCGTTGAAAACGATTCAATCAACCTGCACATCACCCAAATAAAAATATGTTTTTGATTCTTGATTGTTTAGGGTCGAACAAGTGGCTGAATGATTTTTGATTTTTGATTCATGATTTTGAGCCGTTTGACTTTGTGAAAGTCAACCATACTTGTATTAACTAGTAGTGAAAGTAATGCTAATTCCAAAATGACCACTGATGATCATTTTCAGTTTATAAATTATTACCTTTAGCTAAAAGTCAATGAGTTTTAATTAATTGAGGTTTAAAGAGTTTTATTTCAGTGAGTTTTAAACATAATTGAGGTTTAAAGAGTTTTATTTCAACGAGTCTTATGCATAATTGAGTTTTAAATTGCAGTGAGTCTTATACCGGAAAGAGTTAACAGGAAAAAACTAGATAGCATTCCATTTCCTTCGGTGATTATGGTTATAGCTATGAAAGCATCACAATTCATCGGTACAAAAATAAAAAAAAAATTAATTGAACAAATTTAAGAGGACAAGTACATCCGAATCTCTTTTTTGTCCGAGGGTATGAAAAAAACAAAAATAAATACAAAAATAATGATAAAATATCCATGATGGTTAATTAAATGGTCTTTCTTGGTTCATTTGTTGGCTCCAGTTGCATCTTTGGCTTCATCCGCGCCCTGTACACCTGCCTTCATCCGTTTTTCAGCCTGCATTTTCATGATATTTTTAACATTTTTAGTCAAACAAAATTGGTTTTCTAACATCAAAATCGGTCTGTTTTTATTATTAAAAAATTATAATATAACAGACAACTTATAAATATTATAATGAGAAATTACGGCCTGCTGTATTGAGTCTTATACTTGATTTTTTAAAACAAAACTCACAGAACATAACAAATTTAAAACTCACAGAACATAACGAAACTTAGTAAGTTATAAAATTTTAAGTGAGTCTTATACTTGAGTTTTAAACTCAATAAAACACACTTAAAACACATGATGTTGTTTTAAAACGAATAAACACATAAACACATAATGTTTACAGGTGGGCCAAACAATTTCAAAACAATAAAGAAATCTTGATGAACCAACAAACAAAACCATAGTAATTAAAATATATGTGTAACCTGTTGTTTAATCCAAAGTCCAAACATAACCAAAAAAATCTAAATGAACCAAAAACACCAAGAACAAGTTTCAAAAATACAATTAAGTGCATTGATTCTATCCAAAACTCAACTTAAAACATGGATTCTATCTAAAACTACAATTTAAATTTCAGTGAGTTTTAGATAAAACAGATGTAATGAGTTCTAATGAGGTTTATAACTCTCTGAGTTATAACTCAGTGAGTTTTAACTGAGTTATAAAACTCACCGAGTTTTAACTGAGTTTTCTGTGAGTTTTATAACTCACTGAGTTTTAAATGACGGTGAGTTTTATAAATCGGTGAATTTTAATCAAGTGAGTTTTATAAGTCTATTGAATTTGTAGTGAGTCCTATAAAACTGACTGAAATGTAAACTCACTGCAACTAAAACTCACTGAAATAGAACTCACAACTACAATAAAACTCACAACCACAATAAAACTCACTGAAAAAAACTCATTGAGTTATAAAACTAATCGTCAGTTAAAACTCAAGTATAAGACTCACTTAAAATGATAAAACTCACTGTTGAGTTTTATTTTATTGAGTTTTAGATAAAACAGATGTAATGAGTTCTAATGAGGTTTATAACTCTCTGAGTTATAACTCAGTGAGTTTTAACTGAGTTATAAAACTCACCGAGTTTTAACTGAGTTTTCTGTGAGTTTTATAACTCACTGAGTTTTAAATGACGGTGAGTTTTATAAATCGGTGAGTTTTAATCAAGTGAGTTTTATAAGTCTATTGAATTTGTAGTGAGTCCTATAAAACTGACTGAAATGTAAACTCACTGCAACTAAAACTCACTGAAATAGAACTCACGACTACAATAAAACTCACAACTACAATAAAACTCACTGAAAAAAACTCATTGAGTTATAAAACTAACCTTCAGTTAAAACTCAAGTATAAGACTCACTTAAAATGATAAAACTCACTGTTGAGTTTTATTTCAGTGAGTTTTTGATAAAACAGATGTAATGAGTTCTAATGAGGTTTATAACTCTCTGAGTTATAACTCAGTGAGTTTTAACTGAGTTATAAAACTCATCGAGTTTTAACTGAGTTTTCTGTGAGTTTTATAACTCACTGAGTTTTAAATGACGGTGAGTTTTAAAACTAAAAACAATTCATCCAACTTTGTTACAACATCAAAAGCTAACAACATTGAGTTTTAAACACAACGGTGAGTTTTAAAACTAAAAACAATGAGTTTTAAACTGAACTACTTTAAAGGTAACTGAAAACTAAATTTGAGTTTTAGAGCGCACTACAAACTAAATTTGAATATTAAAACTCACTACAAACTTATATATAAATTTGAGTTTAAAACTCAATAGTGAGTTTTAAACTCAACAGTGAGTCTTATAATTTACAGTGAATTTTAAACTCAACAGTGAGTTTTATACTCAACAATGAGTTTTATAATTTGTAGTGAGTTTTGAACATAACAGTGAGTTCTATCGAACTTTGAGTTTTAAAGTTTGCAGTGCAGTGGGTTTTATGATTTGCTTTTAGTCATAAACTCAACAGTGAGTTTTATACTCAACAGTGAGTTTTATACTCTACAGTGAGTTTTATAATTTGGAGTGAGTTCTAAACTCAACAATAGATTCTATAGAACATTGAATTTTAAAGTTTGTAGTGAGTTTTAAACTTAATAGTGAGTTTAAAACTTAATAGTGAGTTTTATAATTTTCAGTGAGTTATAACTCAACAGTTAGATTTTATAGAACATTGAGTTTTAAAGTTTGTAGTGAGCTTTAAACTCAATAGTGAGTTTAAAACTCAACAGTGAGTTTTATACTCAACTGTGAGTTTTAAACTCAACGGTGGGTTCTATAGAACATTGAGTTTTAAAGTTTATTTATAGTGAGTTTTATATTCAACAGTGAGTTTCTAGAGCATTGAGCTTTAAAGTTTGCAGTGAGTTCTATACTCTACCGTGAGTTTTAAACTCAACAGTGAGTTTTATTCTCAACAGTGAGTTTAATGATTTACAGTGAGTTTGATACTCAACAGTGAGTTTAATGATTTAGTGAGTTTTAAAATCAACAGCGAGTTTTATACTAAACAGTGAGTTTTATATGACATGACATTTGGGCTACCTCATGTATAAAATAAATAGCATATGACTGCTAGTTAGGGATGGTAATCAAGGGGTGTTCTTGGAATACTTGCTTATGAACTTATGTGAGTAAGAATGACCGTATGAAAATCTCATTCCAATCTTAAATGGTTAAACTCGTTCAAAAAACACCTTGAAAGTTGATATATCAAATACTCAACTAAACTTCTAAGAGGTCAATATTTTCTTTCAGTTTCCAACAACTTCAATATAAAATATACTATATTTTTTAGGATTATATAGTTACATTGACACCCAAACACACAAGAAATTATAATTAATCTCATACTTTAAAACTAACTATTCACATTAAACTCATTGAAAACTCAATATAAAACTCACTGAAAAACTTAAAATTTACTGAAGTTATAGAAGTCACTACAAAGTCACATGGGTTATAACTCATTTGGGTTTCAATATGTATTTTAATATTAAAACTCACTAAAAATGCTCTGTATTTTGAACAATAAGATCTCAACCCAAAATATTAATTGAACAAAAGAGTTATTTAGAGCCCCTTCACTTGAATGCCATCAATGTTACCAATAAGCATTTCTTGAATGCGGTGAGAATAAATCTGATGCTACAGGTTTGAAATGAGTTATTTTGATTCCCATAAAACTCACTTAGATTTAATCAAAGAACTGTACTTTGAATTTTAATAAAACTCAATACAATAAGAACCGAACAATATTAAAACTCAATGACGAGTTGTGATATCACAAACTCAGCGAGTATTAAAACTCACTGCAATTTAATCTGAAATTTAATCTGCAAGTGAGTTTTAATCATAGTAGTATACTTGACTTTTAATAAAACTCACTATTAAAAACTCAATTGAGTCTTAAGACTTGCAATGGAATAAAACTCACTTTTTATATGAGGTTTCAAACTTGTTCTAAAACTGAATATGAGTCCAAAAGAATATAACTCACTGTTATAAACTCAAGTGAGTCTTAATGCTTGAAACAAAATAAAACTCACTATTTTCTATTAATTGAAGATGAACTCAAAAGTGAGTTTTATAACTTAACATGAACATTAATATATCAAAAGTGAGTTTTATAACTTAACATGAACATGAATATAAATGAACATCTTACAAACTAACCGAGTGAGTCATTAAACTCAGTTACTTATTAAACTTAAAATGTCTCAACTGAACATAACACTTCAAGATCATAATAAGTCAATAACCTTTCAAGCTGTTACACATCATAATGACGATCATATTACATAATTTACAGCTAATTTTTTTCTCTAAAAAACGAATAAAAACATAGGTAGAAATCTGCCAATCCATATGCTAAATTGTGAACTAATGAAACTAACTCATGTTATATCAACTGTGTAGGTTTCTAATACCTAGATCTAGCGTATTTTAGTTGTTTAAAAGTAAGACCTGATTGATAGCTTCATAATCAGCCGAAATATATCAATCGCTACCATGAAACCACATGAAACCAATATGTAACCAATTGCTACCAGAATTTGAGAGACAAAACACATGATATATCGGAAATGCTCGAAATCAAAACTCAGTAAATAACATCTTACCTGCTATCGTCGCCAGACAATCGAGCTTTTTGGTAGTTGAATCAGACGTTTTGTCTACACTTGAATCTAGATGCAGTTTTTGTGTTCTCCATTGTGATTCTGGAACTAATCGTTTGAAGATGAGGAGGAAGATATTAGGGCTCGAAATCGATCTTCGGTGGGGGAGGGCGATTGTGGAGCGACGAGCTGGGGGAGGGCGATTGACGATTAGGAGGAAGAGCACGAAATCAATCGTCGGTGAGGGGGAGGGGGGGGGGGATCGAGAGCGACGAGCGGGTTACGATTTGGGGTTTTGATCAACGAGCAGGGGTGGGGGGAGGTTTTGATTACGAAAGAAAGTGATTTGGGCTTTTGACGATCGTACCCCTCTACCAAAAAACCCAGCTCTTTAGATCCGACGGCTAGAAAGGGGGTCTACGGGTCTACACTTTTTAAGGGGTCTACAATGAACCTCACCCTATATATATATATATATATATATATATATATATATATATATATATATATATATATAAACTGAGCTGGGTCAAATTATGTCGGCATGAGAATGACCCGGCTCAACATGATAACTTTACCCGGCTAACTTGATAAGTTGACCCCGCTCGGTTTAAGAAAAATTATGTCGGCATGTAGATAAAAATCAACACGTCAAAATGTTACATTTGAGATTTTATTAAAAATTATAATTTTAAAGTTATAAGAGAAAAAATAACATTTAGGTAAAAATTTTTTTATTAGAGCGGCAAGACCGTACATATACGGTCGCTTTTAACCAGAATAAGGACGCGACGTTGACGATCGTGTTGAAAGAGCTATTTTTTAAGGAAAAAAAGTCAATGGCTATTTTGTGAAAGCTGTTAGTCAAAGTGGCTATTTTGGAAATTTTCCTCTCAATTAACCTATTTTTTTAAAAAGCACATTCAATCAACACTTGTACTTATGAGCGTCTTCTTCTTCGTTCTCTAAACAGTAGACACAACGGCCTTCCACCACGCATAGCCACCAAACTGGTTTCTTTCGCCGCATCGCCACCTGCCCGAATTTTAATGTATAATTTTTTGTTTTTACTTTTTTTTCAACTTTAAACACTCTGTAAGGGACAATAAGAGGATCGAGCCTTTAAAAAGGAAATCAATTCAGTTGTCCGCTCAAAGGTAAATTTGGCGGATATATCGAAGGCTAAAGGGACCCTCCGAACCCCTTTAAATCCGCCGATGCCCATTTGTAATCAAATAAACCTGTTAAAAATATTGGGCTCTAAAAGATATCAGTTTTATTGGTAGGAGGTTAAGAAGTAATTAGATCGATGGGTTTTTTTTAAAGTTAACAATGGAAGGTAGGGTTGATTTTTAAAAGTCTAAATCGAACAAACTAGATTGATTGGATGGTTTGACTGAAAAAAAAAAACAGTTTGATTTGTACGGTTTTCCAGCTTAAAGCAGTTTTAACTTTTTATTTAATACAAAATCATATTAAAAAGAGCCAAAAATTTAACGAGCTCGAGCTTTTTTTTTAGAACGGCAGTATATAAAAAGACTCACAAAGGAGCCAAGAAAATTACATGAAGAGGAGGGGATTAATCATCCAGTTGTTCCATCTAATGGAGCACTTAACGTTTCTAGCACAAAACCACGTGAAAGAATTAAGCATAACAAAATCAAAAGTACTACCGTTCCTATTTTTAAACGGATGGTAAATGGTCAGATTCCTGGTTTTCCATATAGACCACAAAAAGTAAAGATGATCGCGGTCACCAGCTCTCGAGCTTTGAAGTAGAGCTTATTTAATAAACGACCTCGAGCCCGAGTTTTATATATCGAGCTCGAGCCGGCCTGTGGGCCTTAACGAGCTTTTATTTATATAATTTTTATAATATATTTAAAAAATGATGATTATTATGATAGAAAAGTAAATAATATGTATTATTTTCTATATAAAAAATATATAATTTTAAATATTATACAAATTTAATTATAAAACTATATAAAAAATAATAATTAGTAATAAACGAGCCCAGCCCGGGTCGAACTCGAGCTTAAACAATTCTTCACGAGCCGAGCTCTTAAATTTAAATGAGCCGAGCTAGAGCCTAGACAAGTTCGGGCTTGGCTCAGCTCGTTTACTCTCCAAGCCTATGATGGATGTGAGTGATGTGATGCAATACGATGCCTATGTAACATCACTTTTTTCTCACTTTCTATGTAACATTATTTTTTCTCACATAACCATACTTCATGTCGTTATGCATCAATTTATATATACCATTTCCAAATTAGAGTGACAAAGAGACTTATTGACATATTTCTCGGAAGAAATCCCATAGGTGGGGAAGAGGGTGTTTCGTTGAATCTAAACGAATCAATTTATTGCACTGCTCGATCAAGTGGATCATAAAGGAATTGAAGCACCCTGACAGGAATCAAAAGCTTCCCAAATGGATGCATGTGCTCCATGAGGGGGATAGATATGGTTAGCCGCTGGAGACATTTATGATGGCGGCTTTCATTTGTCTTTCATTCCACCTGAGTTTATTTTCAAATAGGTGTAATTTTAAAACTTATTTACCAAATAGGTGTAGCTAAAAAGTTATTTACCAAAATAGATTAAAGTTAACTTATACTTTTATTTTGTAAATAAAAAAGAAAAAGGACACCTCTTAAAATCAAATGACGAATTGAATTCCTAAGCAATTTATGTTTTGCCCTTCAAAATCGATCAAAATCAAGATCTTCTGATTGAGCTTAAGCCAATTTGTTCACAACGGCCTGTAGTCCACTGCGATTGTTATCCCGTCGTTCAGAGTATATATGTGAAAGCACCAACAATCGATGGAATAGATTTGAAACTCTCTGCACCACGTCATCTTCTCCGGCGAAAACCGGCATCGAACTTATCATTACCAGAAGCTTTAATTGTAACTATTCTGAATTCAACGTTTGTTCTATTTTTAGCACTCATCGTCAAAAACTGCATCGGTTATATCATTACCAGGTAGACAAATCATGAGAAGACTCCGAGATAATCGGGTGATATGGCGGTGGTCGGAATGGATGATAGCTTGGGTGGAGCTTCAATCGCCGGAGAAGATGGTGTGATGCAGAAGCTGATTGAAGCGCTAGGTTGGTGGTGGAGGTTGCCTGGTCTGGTGGTGGACTGGTGGTAGAGGTTGTTGGACGGCGGCAACCTAATGTCATCGATAGGTTTTTTGTCTACAAACTGATGGAAGCAATCTTTATTTTAGTTTTGAAAATTATAATATTTTAAAAGAAAAGGGTATAATACTCTATGCATTCCTATTTAGTTTAAAAAATATAAAAAATACCTATTTTGATAAATAAGTTTTCAACTACACCTATTTGGTAAATAAGTTTAAAAATTACACCCTTTTGTTAATAAACTCCATTCCACCTTAAGTACACAACTAGAAGAAGCACAACATATTTATTCTAAAACCCAAGTTGGAAAGATTGTGATAGGTGATGGTTAAAGTTTTTCTTTTTTTTTCTTTTTTTTTTGAACGGCATCGATCAGACGATCTTGGTTTCACGTATAAATCTACCCTTGCGGTCAAAGATTGATATCAAGAATATAATTGTAAAACTCAAATAACTCTCAAGTTTTATTAGAAAGAAAATCACTCAAAACTCTCTATTGAGGAATACTCTCTTGATACAAGAAACCCTACCTTGATCTCTAGTATTAATAGACTCTAAACCTAACTTGGGGACCAAGTATCATAATTAGAGACTAATACAAAAGCATCCTAAACCAACCCTATACACATTAATAAAGTCGGTTTTAATCCCTCTACACATTAAGAGTGACCGAATATCCCCTCCATACATTAGGATTGGACTGAGCCCATCTACCGACTTGTAGCGTGGGCCGTTTATGAATTAATTGGGCCAACATTCACCCCCCTAATTCATAACTCGAATTGGTTGGTCTTCGACTCCAAGCATGTCTTCTTTGACCTGGATTCCCTTGGAACTTCCTGCGATCGCTGGCTGTGTTGTATCGGTTCCTCCCGGCTCGACCATCCTGACAACCCCATTCTTGACCTGTCCTTCGGTCACATGAACTCACATTACCACGTCTTTGGTTGCGATCTTGGTCATCTAATCGAGAAAACACTATGCTTTCTTGATCTTCACTAGTTCCCTTAGAATTAAGGCTCATCTTTGACTTGCTATCAAAACATGGGTAGTGGTTCTTAAAGAAACTTGATCCGAATATTGATCTCCTTATATACCAATCCTCTTGTTGGTTTTGATCCTCCCGGTCGGTTCTTCCTTACCAATTCCCAACGGCTATGACTTGAAAAATTGATCCGACTCTTGATCACTTAGGCGAACCAACTTGTTGGCCTCTTGATCTCTCCCGTTCAATGGTTCTTCACTTCACTTTTCCCGTCGCTCGGCAAACGCATCCGGTTAAACCAACTTGTTTAACGGATGTAGTTCCCGTAGCGCCGTCCGATGTGATCGAAACTCTTAGACCGTGATCCTATTCCGATTTACCCTTAGGCCGTAGCTTGTCCAATGAGATTCGGACTTCTTGATCGCCGACCTTTCTTAGTCGAACTTCTGCTTTCTCTTTGATCTTCAAAAACCCCAAATTAAGTGATTTGGAATTATTCTTGATCACGTGCTTCTGTTCGAAATTAATCCCTTCTTTGATCTTCGAGTAAAACAAAAACAATTAATTGGTTTGTTATTGTTTTCTTGATCACGCGCGTGCAGAGATATTTAAATTTGCAGCTCTCCTTTATCTCAATAGTATTGCAACTTGATTATGAAGCAATCCACCTGACTTGCGGCTACCTCCTTTTCCCAAACAAGATATATTACGATCGAGATACGAGTAAACCGCTTCCTTATCAAGTTCGTCCGGCTTGACGATCGAATTTGATCTTGAACCAGAACCTCACCGCTCTGATACCAATTCAAAGATTGATATCAAGAATATAATTGTAAAACTCAAATAACTCTCAAGTTTTATTAGAAAGAAAATCACTCAAAACTCTCTATTGAGGAATACTCTCTTGATACAAGAAACCCTACCTTGATCTCTAGTATTAATAGACTCTAAACCTAACTTGGGGACCAAGTATCATAATTAGAGACTAATACAAAAGCATCCTAAACCAACCCTATACACATTAATAAAGTCGGTTTTAATCCCTCTACACATTAAGAGTGACCGAATATCCCCTCCATACATTAGGATTGGACTGAGCCCATCTACCGACTTGTAGCGTGGGCCGTTTATGAATTAATTGGGCCAACATTCACCCCCCTAATTCATAACTCGAATTGGTTGGTCTTCGACTCCAAGCATGTCTTCTTTGACCTGGATTCCCTTGGAACTTCCTGCGATCGCTGGCTGTGTTGTATCGGTTCCTCCCGGCTCGACCATCCTGACAACCCCATTCTTGACCTGTCCTTCGGTCACATGAACTCACATTACCACGTCTTTGGTTGCGATCTTGGTCATCTAATCGAGAAAACACTATGCTTTCTTGATCTTCACTAGTTCCCTTAGAATTAAGGCTCATCTTTGACTTGCTATCAAAACATGGGTAGTGGTTCTTAAAGAAACTTGATCCGAATATTGATCTCCTTATATACCAATCCTCTTGTTGGTTTTGATCCTCCCGGTCGGTTCTTCCTTACCAATTCCCAACGGCTATGACTTGAAAAATTGATCCGACTCTTGATCACTTAGGCGAACCAACTTGTTGGCCTCTTGATCTCTCCCGTTCAATGGTTCTTCACTTCACTTTTCCCGTCGCTCGGCAAACGCATCCGGTTAAACCAACTTGTTTAACGGATGTAGTTCCCGTAGCGCCGTCCGATGTGATCGAAACTCTTAGACCGTGATCCTATTCCGATTTACCCTTAGGCCGTAGCTTGTCCAATGAGATTCGGACTTCTTGATCGCCGACCTTTCTTAGTCGAACTTCTGCTTTCTCTTTGATCTTCAAAAACCCCAAATTAAGTGATTTGGAATTATTCTTGATCACGTGCTTCTGTTCGAAATTAATCCCTTCTTTGATCTTCGAGTAAAACAAAAACAATTAATTGGTTTGTTATTGTTTTCTTGATCACGCGCGTGCAGAGATATTTAAATTTGCAGCTCTCCTTTATCTCAATAGTATTGCAACTTGATTATGAAGCAATCCACCTGACTTGCGGCTACCTCCTTTTCCCAAACAAGATATATTACGATCGAGATACGAGTAAACCGCTTCCTTATCAAGTTCGTCCGGCTTGACGATCGAATTTGATCTTGAACCAGAACCTCACCGCTCTGATACCAATTCAAAGATTGATATCAAGAATATAATTGTAAAACTCAAATAACTCTCAAGTTTTATTAGAAAGAAAATCACTCAAAACTCTCTATTGAGGAATACTCTCTTGATACAAGAAACCCTACCTTGATCTCTAGTATTAATAGACTCTAAACCTAACTTGGGGACCAAGTATCATAATTAGAGACTAATACAAAAGCATCCTAAACCAACCCTATACACATTAATAAAGTCGGTTTTAATCCCTCTACACATTAAGAGTGACCGAATATCCCCTCCATACATTAGGATTGGACTGAGCCCATCTACCGACTTGTAGCGTGGGCCGTTTATGAATTAATTGGGCCAACATTCACCCCCCTAATTCATAACTCGAATTGGTTGGTCTTCGACTCCAAGCATGTCTTCTTTGACCTGGATTCCCTTGGAACTTCCTGCGATCGCTGGCTGTGTTGTATCGGTTCCTCCCGGCTCGACCATCCTGACAACCCCATTCTTGACCTGTCCTTCGGTCACATGAACTCACATTACCACGTCTTTGGTTGCGATCTTGGTCATCTAATCGAGAAAACACTATGCTTTCTTGATCTTCACTAGTTCCCTTAGAATTAAGGCTCATCTTTGACTTGCTATCAAAACATGGGTAGTGGTTCTTAAAGAAACTTGATCCGAATATTGATCTCCTTATATACCAATCCTCTTGTTGGTTTTGATCCTCCCGGTCGGTTCTTCCTTACCAATTCCCAACGGCTATGACTTGAAAAATTGATCCGACTCTTGATCACTTAGGCGAACCAACTTGTTGGCCTCTTGATCTCTCCCGTTCAATGGTTCTTCACTTCACTTTTCCCGTCGCTCGGCAAACGCATCCGGTTAAACCAACTTGTTTAACGGATGTAGTTCCCGTAGCGCCGTCCGATGTGATCGAAACTCTTAGACCGTGATCCTATTCCGATTTACCCTTAGGCCGTAGCTTGTCCAATGAGATTCGGACTTCTTGATCGCCGACCTTTCTTAGTCGAACTTCTGCTTTCTCTTTGATCTTCAAAAACCCCAAATTAAGTGATTTGGAATCATTCTTGATCACGTGCTTCTGTTCGAAATTAATCCCTTCTTAGATCTTCGAGTAAAACAAAAACAATTAATTGGTTTGTTATTGTTTTCTTGATCACGCGCGTGCAGAGATATTTAAATTTGCAGCTCTCCTTTATCTCAATAGTATTGCAACTTGATTATGAAGCAATCCACCTGACTTGCGGCTACCTCCTTTTCCCAAACAAGATATATTACGATCGAGATACGAGTAAACCGCTTCCTTATCAAGTTCGTCCGGCTTGACGATCGAATTTGATCTTGAACCAGAACCTCACCGCTCTGATACCAATTCAAAGATTGATATCAAGAATATAATTGTAAAACTCAAATAATTCTCAAGTTTTATTAGAAAGAAAATCACTCAAAACTCTCTATTGAAGAATACTCTCTTGATACAAGAAACCCTACCTTGATCTCTAGTATTAATAGACTCTAAACCTAACTTGGGGACCAAGTATCATAATTAGAGACTAATACAAAAGCATCCTAAACCAACTCTATACACATTAATAAAGTCGGTTTTAGTCCCTCTACACATTAAGAGTGACCGAATATCCCCTCCATACATTAGGATTGGACATAACCCATCTACCGACTTGTAGCGTGGGCCGTTTATGACTTAACTGGGCCAACATGCGGGGCTATGTTCAAGGTCAATCAAAAGAATTAATAATCAATCCAATTTTTTTTTGTGAAACCATCGATCTCTTGATGTTACCAGAGCAAGCTCTGGCTTCCTAAACCCTAACCAACCCAAGTCGTCTTTATCATCTTCGTTAACATGCCCGAAGGAGATGCAGTCAAGAAAACCGATAAGGGGTTCTCCTTTTTATCTGCATATCTATAGAATGGGTACTACACTAGGAATTATGGGCAAGTGACTTTATTTTCGTTTAAGTTGTAGATTTTTTTATTATATATATTTTTTTGGCATTAAGAGTTTCAACAAAGCTTAGTGTCGAGCTTTGAGGTTGCTAACTTATCGTTTAGATTTGTAAAGGGTTTCTTAGACATAGCTAGACTCTATGGTCACTTAGCATAAGTTAGTAATCTCCTTTGGATTTTGATCTTAGCTTGATCATTTCTTCCGGTATTGGGTTGGTTAGCGTGTGTTTATCACGCCCGCTTTCTAATGTTACCGGTGGACTTGATGGCCTTGACGGAGGTCGGTTCACGTTATTCCGACCATCGTCTATGCTTTTCAAAATTGTCGTGGTAACCCTGACAGGAGCCATTCCACTTTATCATATTAGTGACGTTAAAAATCATTAATTTATTTTTAAGGCTTGTGGTTGCAAATAAATCAAACCTAAGTGATTTTCCTTAGTGCCGTTTTTTATTTTTCTAGTCTTTATTTTAGTAGTTTTTATAAATCATCACTTTTATTATTGGCTAGACAACAACAATTTTATATTGGTAGCTACCGTGTTCATGCAACAATACCCGATATTTTACCAAAATTATATTATTATACGATATTTACACTTGCCCTACGGCTACATGTGTGTGATTAATTTTAATAAATATCATTGTTTTATAAATTTAAAACTTAATCGTCTGCGGTAATGAAACAGAGAACGAGAATAGTGGAGGATAAAGAAATATATAACATAAAGTTAGAGTATTTGATTAAAACTAGTTACGAAAGATATAATATTACTAAAAGTCAACATGAAGTGAGTAGGTGGGTACTATTGGCACATATGATGACTTCAGCTAAATCAACCGGACAAATCACTCCCTGACAAAATACGATTTCTCTTTCTTTTTTTTGAACGGCAACATTTTTTTATTTCACCAATTTTACACCATTGCCAAGGTTTGAACCTTGGTCTCCACCAAAGAGACTTTGTCGTCTGACCATTGGGCTACAACCCCAATGGCATTTCTCTTTCTAATTTCCTACCTAACCAACTCGTGAAGGGTAAAAACGTCAAAACATGTATTTTTCAAATAATCCTTTTTAATCGGGTGATTTATGAGATCAAAAGTTGGAGTTTTTTATGGTTTTGTAATCGTTTTTCTCGCCAGTCCGTTTGTTGGCATGACTGGCTTTCTTTTTCGTTCTGATGTTTGTTTTTCTTGTTTTCGGCTTCCTCTAGCGTCTTACTAGTGGTTTGTCCGTTGTTTTTTCAATAAATGCCGCTCTTCAAAAAAAAAATTCTCAAAAAAGACCCAAGGCACAAACTTCCACATACCTAAATCTTGAGATGTAGATCACTTCGAGCTTAATCTCACTTGAGATGTCAAATCACTTGAGCTTAATCTTGAAATGTCAGATCACTTTAGCTTAATGTAGATTTTTTTACCAAGCTAGGACAGATAATTTTTATAATGGATATGTTAACGTGACATGAGTTAATATAGAGTTAAATATAATATTTTGGTTTAAGTTAAACATATTTTGTGTTATAAACATGTTAACACATTTAGATCACTTGAGCTTAATGTATGTATACTAGACTGACAATTTTTTACGCAGACGTGTTAACACGTCAAGATATGACACATAATTAAATTGGTTTTAGTTTATATTAAACATGTTTCGTGTCTTTAACATGTTTATGACACGGTTAAACATATTTATATTTTTGTAATTTTTGAAAATTAATAAATACATAATAATAGTCAAAATCCGAATCTAATTTGAGATTTTCAACTTGACTTTTTGGTTTTTACACTCCTACCAACTTTGACATCTCAGCAAATTTATTTAAATGCCTCTATTTTTTTATTCTTTGTTTTTTTTTTTGATTTCATCCGGCTTTAGGATATTAATCGTGTTTGAACAGATCGTGTTATTTAATTTGTTTATAAACAAGTCCATGTTCATGTTTGAAAAAGAAATACACAATTAGTTAATCATGTCTGTTTGTATTTAGTACTAGCTCGTGTTAATCTTGTCACGTCTGTCATGACTCATGTTAATCGTGTCGGACCCATATAACATGTTTACACTTGTTTTACCACCTCTATTTCTTAGTATGTATTTATATAAAATTTGTTTTTTCCATTAATTTAAGAATAGAAGTATAAAACTACTAAAGCAAAGGCTTTTAAGGTCCATTCTTAGGGAGTTCATTTTTGTAATTCTTCTTTTTTCTTAAGACTATGTGTATTTATAAATCTAGAATCATCATGTGACATCGACGGTCTAGTCAGCAAGAGGCGTATGACTTAAAAATTATGTACTTCATAAAACCCTGTAACGTCTATATTATATTTTAATAAAACCTATCATAAATTCATGCTCCAATAAAAAATAAAAGATTAGAAAATGGACTAATCACAACTCATTCAGCAAGGTGCTATAAACATAACATGAAAATAAGTTTAAGGTGCTATAATGTCCATGGTGTTGGGGTGTGAAAGAGGAGTTATGTTAATTACAAATTTTTCCATGTTAAGTCGGAAAACAAATGATGAATCATGTTCTTACAACGCTTTATATATTTCGCACAACAACAAGATTTGAAAAGAAACACTAAGGCTATCCGTAGTGGATGGAGCCTCTTGTGAGCGTTATGCGCCATGTGGCGTTCACGTCATCAAAAGGGGCTCCATGACTAAAGTGGTGTAGTGGTAACCAATTTATAACGCCCCTCTAATTATTACCCAATTATTATTTAAAAAATCCATTCAATTAAATCTATCCAATAAAAAAAAAAACCAATCAAGAAGGAGGGGGGAGACGTTATTAACATAGCGCCGGTGATTCCATCACCTAAGATGGCGCCTTAGGGGGGTGGGAAGGGGCTCCATGAGGGTACTCTAAAATGGTTAAGACCTATATAATGTAATTACCTTATATTAACAATTTTGAAATCTTGGTTTATCATTAGTTTAAGTTTTTTTCGTTTGCTTTGTTTTTTTTAATCTAAACGTAGAGCAAAGAAGTTGGTCCTGTAACATGTGTAGTCATGTAATATAACCTAGACTAGATATTTTAGGCGTTTCCTTCTAATTTTAACGTCTTATGCATGTAGTCTTTTAATATTTCTGTTATCTTTACGTTACACTATAATAATGCAGCTCTTTTGTATGTGTACGTTATCTCCACAGTAACATGCGAATATTATACTAACTAGTTAGTGCCCCGGGTAAATACCCGAGTCTGTGATATAAAAAGAATTAAACGAAGTAAAAGATGAAAGTTTTTTTTTTAATTTTCACTGAGAAATGAAAGAGATTGATGAATCAAAGTTATGGTATTGTAAAACAAATATGGATAATTTTTATATGGAAAGAAATTTATTTTTTTATTTTTATTTATAAGATCTTTTCTTTTTGTAAATACTATTTAATTTTTTAATTAAAAAATCCATAAAAACGTAAGCTAATCTTAGATGACACATCTTAAATTATGCCACCTAGACATTAAAAACTTGTATTTATTATGTAGTATAGATTTTATAAAAAAAAACACGTGATACTTGTTGTGGGTAGACAAAAATATTAAAAAAAGAAACAAATTCAATAA
Organism: Deinandra increscens subsp. villosa; assembly: GCA_039602395.1. Taxonomy (NCBI): domain Eukaryota; kingdom Viridiplantae; phylum Streptophyta; class Magnoliopsida; order Asterales; family Asteraceae; genus Deinandra; species Deinandra increscens. The sequence continues at coordinate 6,008,726 of JBCNJP010000014.1, forward strand.
TTGAAAATACGAAACACACAAGTGTGTCTCCATATGCTCATATATTAAAATGCCTTTCTAATTCTAATACCATCCTCACACTACACAAAAACTACATTAAAATTATCGAGATCTCAAACACCATGTCCATCACAACATTATTGTCTTCTCAAAAACCAATTTCTCAAACCAATCTACACGAAACCCTAATTCACAGATCTCATGCCAATCTTCCATTCAATCCCATTTCCGGTTTTCCGATCAGAAAAACCACTGTGATCACCCCTCTCACCACCACCGCCGCCAGACGGAACTCCATGATCGCTTTTGCCGCCGCCGGTGAACCCGCCGCACCACCACCTCCGCCACCACCATCATCATCTTCTGGATCTTGGTAATCTTGCAAGTCTCTCTACTTATTATGTACTAGTGTTTTAGGTACAAACTAATTAACCCATTTTTTAATTGATTTTTTTTGTTTAATCAATTTTTATATATATTTTTTTGTAGGAAAATTAAATTGGGTTACAGAAACTTTCCATTTACTAATTTAAACTTTTTTGTTTAACAAATTTATATATATATGTTTTTTGTAGGAAAAATTGGGTTATAGGAGTTTTACATTTTTTAAATTAATTTTTTTGTTTAATCAATTTTTATATATATTTTTTTGTAGGAAAAATTGGGTTACAGAAACTTTCCATTTACTAATTTAAACTTTTTTGTTTAACAAATTTATATATATATATGTTTTTTGTAGGAAAAATTGGGTTATAGGAGTTTTACATTTTTTAAATTAATTTTTTTGTTTAATCAATTTTTATATATATTTTTTTTGTAGGAAAAATTGGGTTACAGAAACTTTCCATTTACTAATTTAAACTTTTTTGTTTAACCAATTTTTATATATATGTTTTTTGTAGGAAAAATTGGGTTATAGGAGTTTTACATTTTTTTATTTAATATTTTTGTTTAACCAATTTTTATATATATATTTTTGTAGGAAAAATTGGGTGATAGGAATTTTGATGACATTTATTGTGCCGGCTTTTACTACCAAAGGAGGTCCAATTAAATTACTTATGTGTAAGTATGTATTATTATTTAGCTCCTTATTTTTAATTATTTTCTTTAATGATAATTAAAATTTGTTATGTGTGTTTGCTGTAACAGTGAAAGTTGACCAGATCGTTGACACGGCGGAGCATATAACGGACGTGGTGGAAGCGGTGGCGGATAAGGTGGACAAGGTGGTGGAAGAACTCGGTGATAATCTTCCAGAAGGTAGTGAAATAAAAAAGACACTGGATTTTATCGAAAATATCGCTGAAAAAGTTGAAAAAGATGCTCACACTGCAGGCGATTTCATCGACAAGGTTAGTTGGTTTTTATTTTTTTAATTTTTTTTAAAATTTTCAAAGATCTGGATTTTATGATTAATTTTCAACCAAAAAGATCTCTAACTTTTAAAATAATTTTAATTTGTTTGAATTAAATTCTATTTAGTTGAAGCTAAATTTGAAGGGTTTATATTTAAGTTTAATTTTAGGAAAGAGCCTTAAACTAATTTTGCTTTGTTTTGTATCTCACAATCAAATCATGTAGATGTGTAATTGATTCCCAACAATTTTTTAAAGATAATTATTTAGTCTTGTTTGATAATTTTTTATAGAACTTAAACCCTCAACCTAATCCTAAAAAAAAAGTTAATAACCTTTTGATGTTATAATGCTTTATGTTTTCACCATCTTAAAACAATAGTTTGGATAATATTTTAACTGCGTTCGAACTACTCATAATATCAGATTAAAAACCCTTTTATCAGCTTTTGAATCTAAGGATCTCAAGCCTCCAACCGTTATCCTGATGTCAATAGTTTGCATGATCTATTCGGGTTGAATAAATCGGTTAATAATTAAGCTATAACCTTGATGTGAAATATTTATTTATTTTTGAAGGACCAATGCTAAAAAGCACGGCTACCCGGGGTAACACCATGGCAAAGTGGTACCCCATAGGCCCATACACCCACGAATTCATAGAGTGATGGGTAGCCCATCAGTTGAGCCCATTTAAGGGAAAACCCACATCTGCGAACACTTTAGTGGTAAAATCTAAGTGGCTCTAGGGATCGAACTCGTGACCTTAAAGCCCTAAGCTCTCGTAGTCTTGAAGTGAAATATTACTTCTATTTTTTCCTATCATAAGAATTGATTTATTGATATATGAAATTATTTCGTTCCGATTTTGATCTGGTTTTCAGGTTCAAGAAATGGAAGATAGAATTGAGGAAATAATGCAACCAGTATTAGACGAAGCTAAGGAAGTTGATAGAGAAGCCAAGGAAAAGGAAAAATCTAAGAAACAATAGAATATGAACACGATTAATTGGTGACGAGACTTAACTTTGAGCTATAAACGTGTAGTAAATCTGTTACATGTATAACATGTTATATATTGTAGCCAATATTTTTAGCCCAAATTCAATGGGGATGAGAACTTAAAGAAATATTTCTTTTTGAATAATCATTAGGATATGACGATGATTTTACCCAATTGCGACGACATATCCCGTTTATTTAGTTTACGGTGATGACATGTCGTTATTATTTTCGTCATCACTACAGCTTTGCCGGCATAGGTGGCGTATGTTGTCATTGTTTCGGTCGTCGCCATAGCTTATATAACTCTACGTCTAGTGGGGGCCCTGAGCATGTGCGAGGGGTGCGATGGAACATGGCCCATAATTTTAGGGCATTATATTTCAATTTTTTTTATATATTTCTTTTTAATAAATTTTAAAACCTATACTCATAAATTTTTCTAATGTGTATTGCTATAACTTATTTTTTGCCTTATTAACATTTTCTATTTACAATTTTTTTAAGAGGACCTATTTTTTTAGTTCGAACATGGCACCTAAATCCTCAGAACCGGCCCTATCTACGTCGCCGCTAAAGGTCAAGATGTAAAATTTTAAATATTTTACTTTTTGACCATGTCGTCACGTTGGGTTAGTGAAACTTTTGTAAATTTTTTTCAAATCTAAGAAAACACCAATGACCATAAAATAAAACACCAATGACCATAAAATAAAGTTACCACAATATATTTCACAATGTTTGTCCAAACACATTTCATAACCTAGCTAAAACAAATTAAAGCACACTATATTTTAAAATCATATTGTCACTTTCTTATTTGGATTGAGGAGGACCATTCGTTTTGTTTGTTGCCCATCACAGCAAGTAGCTCAATTTGTTGTTACATACATTCATTGTGGCTTTAAGATACAAAAAACATGCATAATATACATTTCAAAAGATATTTAAGATAGATTCAGTAGCTCTTTCGAATTCAGACGTATGCATATATACAAACACATAATATTAACATACATATCAATTAAGAAAGTAGAAACAAACCTTCACAATGATATAATCTCGAGTTAAAATTCTGGACTTAATTAATGCTTGAAAGTTCAAACAAATTGCACCTACCAAATAATAACATAAACATACTTGAGCACTCGAACTAGGAAGATGAAATCAAAGTTAATTGCATACAAAGAGTACTATTTTAAGTTTAAAAGTTGAATATTGTTTTTGCTTCCTCAAATACGCACGACTAAACTTGAAAAGAGATGAATGTTGCTTGCTTCCCCAAATTCGTAGCCCTATAAGTATAACTCATTATAACTCATAAGACTGTCTCCATCGCCCATCCATAGGGCATTCGTCCACCGACGTGGAGCCGCAAGCCGGATGTGCGTCATTGTGGCTTCACGTTTGTGCCGTCTGTCCATCTGTCCGCACATCTCAACGGATACCTATTTTTCAATTTTTTTTCTTTTTTTTTTAAATTTTTTAACATTCCAACCTATATATATTTTAATTTAAAGATTTATTTATAATTTATTAAATCAATATTAAACATAAGTAATATTAAATAATATTAAACATATACCTAATGAAATCTAAAATACTACAACTAGTACCATAAATCGAAATCGGAACTCGAAGCATCTTCCCATGGGAACAACGGGGTGATCTCTGTTCAACCTCACATGGATCACAAGGCACGTATTCGTACTCCAGCCGATCTTTATCCACCGGTTCTTCTTACTCTTCTTCAAGATAGAGTTGATCGTCCAATTCATAATAGTCTTCGAGTGGCTCTTCTGGTGGGTTTTCGGGCAGTCAGTAATCGAATGTCAAATTCCAAAAGACTTCATCCTGCCAAATGTCATCCACAGTAGGTTGAATAGGAGCCTGAGGTTGAATCGGAACATGAGGTTGAACGGGAGGATGAATAGGAGTGGAAGGTTGAAGAAGAACAAGGGATTCAACCAGAACATGAGGTTCGACCCTTGGTGCATAATTTTCCATCATGTCCACTGGAGGTGTTGAAAACATGTTGTGGAATTGTTCGATTATATATTGTATATTTGACATGGTTGTGAAGTGAAATGAAAATCAGAAGTTGATATTTATAGGGTTAAATATATCCGTTATGTATATAATGACTAGCTTTATAATACTTATTATTTAATATAACATATATTTAATTATTATTTTTTAAATAATTATTTAATTTTTAAATATTTATAGTATTATATAATATCTATTATTTAGATTTAATTAATTATTTCATTGTTAAAAATAAATAAGAAATGATGATGTGAAAATAAATGTATGTTTGTGGGAAGTGTAGTGATGGAGCTAAAAAATGTTTGTGGAAATGATTTGGAATGATGGGTAAAAAGCTAATGTGAGATGCTGACTAAGACTGTTTGTGGGAAGGATGGACGTTAGCATTGTGGATAGTCTAATCTTCTTTCTTTTGAGCAATTCTATCTCACACACACTTTCTTAATCCTCTTCCTTTTGAGCAAAATCTTCAACTTCAATAGCAATTAGGGGAGAAAATCGGAATGGGGTGCAGAGAGAGGGATGAAGTTTTGGGACCAAATATGAAAACAGAAAACACATATATAATTTGAGTATAATTAGAGGCTATGGTGACGACAACATGTTGATGTGTGTGGAAAGGTTTATAAAAATTAGGTACTTTCATAAACCAGGTTTTAATTTATAAATGGGTAATCCGCCAAGTGACTATATCAACATACTAAGACAAGTATACCTATCGTGCGTAGCACAGTATCGGTAAATACCAGGTTGTCGAACTGTGGATACGGTTTGATTTAGAAAGTCGTGTTAATAATTATTTGGCGGTTTTGTTTTGTTTAATTTTGAAATTGAAATTTAATATTGAAAACATGTAATTAAAGAGTACAATTGAAAGTTGTTTGTCAAAAACCAGATATTGTATGAAGATTGCTTAGGCATTGACTCCTCCACCCATGTTTAGTCGATGCATCGGTTTATGTTTACGCCTGGTCACTTATGGTGAATTAGGGACCTAAGACAAGGCAACCTAACTCCTATGGACGGGTTCAAAGTAAGGGCTATAGACACACCCTGTACGGTTACTGTTGTGCCATTATGAGGTGTAGACAAGTTGGTTGGTTTTGAAGTGCCCTAGGAAAAGCCTCGAGTTATCGGTGACTCAACTCACAACTAGTCGAAGGGTTAGGATATGAATGGCCCTAACGATTCTAGGGTTGTGAAACGGTTAGGTTTCTATTGATGGTTGATCTAGTAGGTTCTTGACACGACTAAGTAGGGGCATACCCGACCTATCAGTGACTACTTGGCTACTTGACAATGTCGAGGGTGGCTACTAGCAGAGGGTAAGTGATTTCTCACGTAGCCCTAAGGGATTGGACGCTTATTTGGATACTACGCTTCCTTAATGGTCGCGACTATTTCTAGTGCACGCGTACGCCGCAGATTCTGTTTAATTAATCGGCTATAAGATAGTCTCCTAACTCTAGTTGACTTGCAAACTATGGCTAGGGTTCCACAAGGTTAAGAAAATGACAAGGTACAAAATGGAATACAATAATCATCAGCCATGTAATAGTAAACACAACTTTTACTTCAAAACACAATCGTAAATTAAAAGGACATTACATAACTGAACCATGGTTGGATTCATCTTGCCTAAACGATTCAAAGAGTTTAGAAACCATATTCATGTTCAAACATAAATGATTCATAATTAAACAATAATTCATAACTAAAATCGATTACAATAACAAATATGTAGTCAAATGATGAAATAGAGGGCGTCAAATGCTTCAAAACTTCATTAAGCTCTTGGAATTCGACCCTTGGCTTCTACTCTGCTTCATTTGACGAGCTGGAGTGAATTTAGGATCGAATTTAGGTCCTCTATTTATAGGGATCGAATTTAGGATTTCTAAAAATCTGGGTGTGGCTCACGGTCGTAAGAGGGGGGTCTCACGGCTTGTTCGTACAAGCCGTGAGCCATCGCCCGACTCGCGTTGTTCTCGGTAACGATCTTGCACAACGTGTGGCTCTATCGGCATACGGATCAGGAAGCCATGAACATGGCTTCAAGGGGTCAGAAATGGCCGTGAGGCTTCAGAATTATTGTTTTCTCAATTTTAATCAATCATTATTTAATACAATTTTATAACCATAATTTAATTTAGGTTAAGTTTAGTTTTTAACATAATCTAGATTAGTAACAGTTTTCTAGGTTAGATATTTAGTTTAAATTAGTTAATTGTTAAAGTCACTAATAACCACCAACTCCCTTGGATTGACACCGTACCTTACCTGTCTACAAAGTTAGTTTAAGGTACTTGAATGGTTCTACGACGAACCATTATCACTCTCACACTTGGAATATAAAACGATCAACATGAACTAGTAGAGAACACAAGTATGAATAAATACTGCTAACTATTGTATTAATAATCGAAAGTTGATCGATCAGTTTACGTGTGAGTTGCAATACAATATATAGAGCCTGGAAATCAATAAGAGTCATTGATTTCTCAAAGACGATCGTTATCACCTATGACACAAGACATATTACACGGACACTAAGACATTACACAATAGGCTAATACAACTGAAATACAGCGATACGTTTGCTACGGTTGCCAGTGTCAGGTAGTTAGTGGAGCATGTCTACAACCATACCATAGAGTTGTTTTGTCTAGTAACTGGATGAAGTACAGAGAAAAAGTCAATACCGGATTTAACGTTACTGGTAAAAAAGGAAAAAAATTATTATTCAACTCTAATTCAATATTTTTATATTTGTTGTGATTTAACTTGACTGGTAAAAAAGAAAAAAACTTAATTTAAAAATAAATAAAAAAGCATTATTTAATTGAATAGGTATGAAGATAGAGAATAAGATGTAGAACATTTTTAAAACACGAGTGATAAAGCTGTAAAATAGTGAGCATTCACAAACTATTTTCTAATCTCTATCTCTATCTCTACATTATAAAAAGAAAAAAATTACTAAAAACTCACTCTCGGTCTCTATCACTATAATTTGAAGTAAAAAAAAAATACTTTCTATACTTCTAGATTACTCTATATCCATTAATTATTAATTTTATATTTATTATGAGTTAATATGTGGTAAAAAGAAAAACATTAAGTTAAAAACGAATAAAAATATTATTTAGTTATGAAAATGATAGAGATAGAAAATAAGATGTAAAATATTATAAACAAAGTGGTAAATTTATAAAATAATATTTTTTATTAAATCATGGAGAGATAAAAAGAATGAATGGATTGTGAATGCCTATTGCCCTCAAAATCATATGTTAAAAAACAAGCTAGTCATATAGAAGTCACTACACTTGCGTATTATTTTAGTGTTGCTCATATTAAAGTGAAGGATTTGAGCTCCATCAGAGATGAATTTAATTAGTGTAATCAACTTGAAGTAAATTACGAAGTACTACATAGAAAAGTCATCCGAGTTAGGTGTTAAAACGAGACACGACAAAGCTAATAATATATCACACGTTTTCCAACGATTGTCACCTTGTTCTTTTCCTTATCAAAAAGTTAAAAGTGATTGATATACTAAAAACAAGTTAAAGATTCATGGAAAAGCACATGTAACAACGTGGATATATGATTATTTTTTATGATATTTTAATGTTAGTTGAAGTGGATGGCTATAAAATAGTTGAAAATATACACAATACAATCTATATGAATATATTATATATATATATATATATATGTACATGACATGAGTTATAAAACTCAACCAAAGTGGTTATAAAATTTGGAGCATGTTAAGAAAGCATCCTTTTTTTTATTACACACTCAGAATACGGTTCGTATCATCAAACAATAAAACCTTAAACATGTCATGTCAGTCGTTTTAGTCTTCATATGTTCTGTATATATCGATACTAGCAACTAAAATACCAGCCGTATAAAGCTATATGACCATCAATTGTTTTTTTTACTATAGATTGTATAGATCAATACGACTCATTTATAATTTCCTTTTGAATTATTTGACATGACGTATCTTATTATTAGTTATCCGTGTCAATTATTTGTAGTACGTTTTATTCCTCAATATACATGTCACTTATTAAAGGTGACGTAAGATCATTCCATCAAAATTTACTAAATAAAACGTTATATGTTAATTCATTTCATTGTTTAATTATATATATTCAATTCTTAATCAATTAAGAGAAGTTGTTAGAGATTTCGTTCTAGGACAACAACTATGTATTCGGTGAATGTTCTAACCCTTACGGTGGTGAATCATCTATCTATTAGGTGGTGATGGCGCATGTTAGTATCCTCCTAACAACAACGACAATCGGTTCCTTCAAAACTGTTACAATTGTGATTACGATGATCACGACTTTGATAAGGAGGTGATGACAACAATGAATCTTCTAACAATAACGACAGTGCCGTTTCCAAAAAAAAAAAACAATAACGACAGGGAATTTTCTAAGGATACAATTAAACGGTGAAATAACTTAATATATAACGTTTAATATTGAAAGTTTGAAAGGGATTTAATAATACGTCACATCAAAAAAAAATTTACGCATATGAAGGACTAATAGGTTGTGTCAAATGTAGTGGCGCAACATTTAAGGGGTGAGAGGGGGCGTCCGACCCCCCAATTTTTTTTTTTGCGATGTAGGGGTATATAATTTTCGTGTAAAAAATTTCGATATACTCTGGTTTCGACCCCCCGTTTACCAAAAAATTGGCATTAGGAAAAAATAATTTAGATCCCGACCCCCCTTGATATTTTCAAGCTTCGCCACTGATCAAATGATAAAATTTAACGCTTCAAATAGTTTCTAGTTAATTTTTTAAACAACAATCCTAGATATTCTCGTATATATACACAACCATCTACACCTTTTATTTGATTCTCACTTCAATATTTCTCTTTAAAAGTTTATTTACATGTCAGATATTCAAATATTCTGTATATATATTTTTTATATATTTTACCAGATTATTTTTCAATACACCTACGGGCTTAAAAATTAAAAGAATAAACTAGATTAAATGTAACATTTTTTCATTCGTAGGATCAACTTCCTTCTGTAGAACCCACTTGGGTTAGTTGTTTGACTGGTTCGATCACCGGACTCAATTTCTTCTCCGCTTCTTGAACCTCATCGATAAAATCTACGACTTTTTGCGCTTTTCCGGTGACGGTTTCCGCCACTTCTTCAACGAACTCCACGGCGGTTTTGAGCTTACCGCCTTCCGGAAGATCGTCGACAATCTTCTCCGCCACCATGTCCACCGCTTCTGCCACCACTTCTACCACATCTAGTATTTCCTCCCCTTTTCTCATCACCAAATCTACATCTTCTGTATGTCCAAATGCACAATTTCATCAAATCTAGTATTTATTAAATTCAAAAATAGAGCATTTTTTTTTAATGGTCAACGAATCATCCGGATAATACCTGATGGGTATTTATACCAGTTGAGTTCATTTTAGGAAAAATCAATCTCTGCAAGCAGTCGGATGATAAAACCTGGGAGCTCAGGGATCGAACTTGTGACCTTTCAGTCCCAAGTCTCCATTTTCGCCAGTAACCACTAGAACAAGTCCTCGGTGACACATCTATAACGTGTGTTATTTAACAAAATGGATTAGATGTGTACCTTTAAATTGTAGAAAGGATATAACCGCTGTCACTACTATGCCTGCTGTCCACTTGGTTCTAAAAATGATCATGATCCACAGATTAAAAGTTGAAAATTAATGTCCAACGACTGAGTAAAGATCTTACTTTACATACATGAATCTAACAAGTCATCTTTATATATATCCTTTTTCATTATAATCATGATCACATAAATACTTACGAATTTGAACTCAAAGGTGACGATGGTGGTGGTGGTGGCGGTGGAAGTTCTTGATTGCCGTTCAAATCGCAGAAAGCTCGTCGGGATTGGGAAGCAGTGGTGGGTCTGGGAAGGGTACGATGAGATAATATAGATAATATGTTGGTATTATAACGGTTTTTGATGATAAGACCCCCGTAAGAAATAGCCTTTGATCTTGCCATTGAAAGTCTTTGAAAGTATGGATGATTTTCAAGGTTAGGAGTTTGTGTGTGTTTGATTTAGGGTATTTGTAGATGGCAACGTAAATTTGAAGTTTGGTAGAAATGTAGAATAGAAACGTTGTTTTTTCTATGGTCAACGGTTGAAAGTTTCTTGTTCAATTAGGTTATCCCACATGTTAGTTAAAGTAGAGGTGACTCAATCTTAAGTATATTCTACTTGGGTGAATTAATTAGGCACGGAAATAAAAATATAAAATACTAAGTTAACAACTCATCAATTATATTGGGTTTGATCAAGAAAATATTAAAATTAAATAGTTATATTTTTTTTAAACATCAAATCTTAAGTATTTATATTTTTTTAAACACCGATACTTAGAGTTTTCGGAATAAATATATCATAAATTATAATTTGTTATTTGTAATTTGTAAAATTTAAATACAGTAACAATCTTTTTGTTGCAACTAACATCTTTAAATTATCATGATGTTCCATGAATACAGCAAATATTATTTATTAGGTTGAAATAAGAGAATCATGAAAAAGAATTATGGGCTCATAGGATTTTGTGTAATGCAAATAGTTTTAATTTATTAGGTGTGGATTTAAAATGTGTGTTCAAGAGAAAGAAAATATAATTGCATTACATAAGAAATACCATATATATCGGATTCGAAAAAATACTTCTTTTGGGGTAACTATTCGTCTCATAAGAAAATATTTTGGATTGGTTGCATGGGATCGAATTATTCCCCCAAAATCAAATGGTGACATGGGCATTGGAAGCCTTAGGGTAGCCAAGCTTGCATTGATGGGGTTGGTGTTTCAAATCCTATAAATTCGTTCTTTTGTCATCAGTTATCCAAGCCATCCACTCTTCACCCGGAATTCACGATACACTGCCTCCCAGAAAATCAATTCCTGGGTTTTGGAAACCGATTACCCATGTCTATGAAGACCTTTTTGCTTAAAACATCAAATTCTAGGACGAAAATACACGCAACTATCGGTGATAGGACTTCCATTATCTTCTGGCATGATAAGTGCCTAGGAAAATAGACTCTAAAACACAGTTCCCTCGTCATATCACCTTGAAAAGTTCAAGTCTTGTATAGCGGCTGAAAGGATCAATGTTAGGTGATGTGCAAAATGTGGTCACTAAAAACTACCTATAAAAAAATCTAACCTAGACACACCTATACACAGGAAAACTCTAAACTAGACCACACGACAGGCAAGCGTATCTTTCGATGATAGTATCATTACTTGAAAAATGGGCTTTAATGACGCGTGAATTATGACACACATTGGTTTTATGACGCGTAAATTTGATTGTCATGTAAAAACTGTCATAATTTCTAAAATATGAAAAGTAGACGACGCATATTTTTGTTTGTTATAAAATAACTGTCATAAAAAAAAGAAAAAAAAATGGATGACAGTTTTTAAAATGCGCGTCATCCTTTTCTGTCACTTTATGTTTTCATTTCCTGCTCCCACAAATCTATTATGTTTTCATTTCCTGCTCCACAAGTCTATTCCACGCTTCATATCTTCAATTTTAGCCCTAATCGCCACACATCTCGCTACATCTCTTCGGCCGACATCAGTGGGCGACGCTCTGTCGGACATTCGCCCTAGATTAATCTATCATATCGATGACACACTCCACACACAAGTAGCCCTAATCTCCACACGCAAAAGCCCTGCTCGATCTGGGCGACGATCTTCTAGATTCCAACCAATACTTCTTGGATCTCAACTTCTTTTAGTCAACGAAGGCACATAAGGTAAAATATTCTCTAGAAAACTGGTGTCGTTGGAACATCACGATATCATTTTCACACAAAATCTCATCGCTACAATTGTGTAGAAATCAGCATCTCCCATACGTCTCTATTTCTCGATGTCCCTCTCACACACTCATCCACTGCTATTGCTTCCTGTCGCCATGTATACTTAAAGGACATATCTATGTATGTGTACAGATGCGAACACATGAACCCTAAATTTTAGAATTGTGATCGAGTTTCCGAGATTTGTAATTGTATACGTCATGTTGGCGATTGAGCGCAATCGACTTCATTTGTTGAATCATCGAATGGATCGCACTGTTGAATCCCCAATTTCTTATAGTTATCGTTGTTTTTCATCTCTTTGAACAGTGATACCATGCTTGATCTGATTCGTTCTTAACTTCAAATTGCATGATGTCAATTAGTTGTGTTTATTATTTTTGAATAGATCAATAATATAGTGATATACTAAAAGAACAGAGAATATGTGATGAAAGAAAGAGGAGAAGTCATAGATTATTAGGTTTTTGTGTAGGCGCATACACATGCATACCCTGGTTATCACATACACATTCTCTTTAATTACATTCATGGTCATGATATTAAACCGATGAATATAATTTCACATTCGATTCACTTTAAGGAATGGAATAAAACCAAACTGATTTTATGATTTTCTTAAACATATGGATATGAAATCCTTTCATACTTTTTACATACTATTGCAGCTTGATGAGCATACTAAATGTATAAAAATGGAAATTGGTTTGTTTGATTTTTCCTCATAATAATCGTCTTTTTAAATAATATCAATCGAGAAGTATTTACATGTCTAAATCTTTTAAGATTTACCGACCTTAGATCTTATGGTCTTACATAAATCAGTTATGAGATTTAAGAAGCACAAAACGTATAGTATCATATCTAAACATATATATACTGTTTCATGGTAATAATATTAAACCACAACTTAGGTTTGGTTGTTCTATTAAATAATATATATATATAAATAAATAATAGCAGCATATAGAACACAATGTTATAGCATATTGCCATATATAAAAGAAGTTAAAAAAAAAAAAACAAAGTGTTCGTTTTCTACTCTAAATGATACAATTTGTGTATGAAAAAATCTTTGGATATGATGTTTGACATCTTTACAAGCATAGAATTCATGAATGGAAACAAGTCGTTTATTGACGATCAGTTGTTCACACAAAATTTAAGTTTAAAGCATATAAAACTTTGCACGAGAATTTTCAAGATAAGAACATATGAACATAGAAAGAAAGAAAATGAAGAGGTTAATATAATTAATATTATTCATCTTCATTACATCATATAGCCACTATTTATAGGGCTAATTATTATTATTAATATTATATAATAATGTAAGGGAGTTAGGAATATGAATAATCATTAAAATAATTATTCATAACACCATCAACGTTACTAAAAGCCATTATTATCCACACAATTTTTACTAGGCTAATATAGACGCCGGAATTTGTTACGTAATTCCAATTCCAAAAAGTTTATATAAACTTTTCGTTTATCTTATTCTAAATTTTGTCCGCTTTTTTTTCTTCGTCGACTTTATCTTCATCCCTTTTATGTTCATCCTTATGCGGGAGTTCATTGCCCTTAGCGTTTTCATGGGGAATCAACGATTCTAATTTGTCTTCAGTTTCTTCCACCTGCTCATTTTCATATTATAAATTTAAAATCAATTTAATATGATCTTCCTACTCTAAGAAATACAACATTTTTTGATCCCCATGTCACCTTCTTACTTATGCCACATAGAAAAATTCCTATGTGTCAATTCCTCAGAATTTTAAATTTAATAATTCAACAAAAAAAAACACGCGGACTTTATTGATAGTTATGGTTGATTACGTTTTGGAGCTTTTGAAGAAAAACACAGGTATGCTTAAGGTCAAAGTTTATTTTGAACAAGCTTGAGGTAAGGCCAAATAACTTATAGTGCGGTTGTTTCCTTGTCTTCTCTGTCACTAACTTCTTTTGTTATTACTTTGAAACATGTGGAGCAATGCTTGACTTCATTGCCTAAGGAAGATAATAACTTTAGTGGATTTTTGTAAAATTATAGTTGTGATATGATCCGCGTTTAGATTATTGGCATGTGCATTCTTTGTTAACTTTTATATTGTTTATTTGACACTTGATGCTTGACTTTATTCGTAAGTCCTGAAAATTAAGCACACCAAGCCTCCAAAGGCCCCATAAGGTAACACGAGTGCTCTCAGTTCTAGCACTACCATAGTTGTTGAATTTAGGGATTGCTTAGGCTCTTCCATTTGTAATGCAAGTTGGTTGACCATCTGCTATGAAACTAAGGCCCATCTTCACTATTTCAGATATTATGCTTCTGCTTCATCAAAGTTTCTAGTTTTATATCCCGGGTATATTGTATTTATCCATTATATTATATCTATTGTGCCACTTATCACTTGCTTGTATGATCGATAATTTCTAAACTTATCCCTTTAAATGTTAACATTCTTGGGAAGAGTCAATTATAATGTTAGAACAAAGGCTTTGAGTTACAAGGAGTTGATCTACATGCAAATACTTCTTTTGCTGCGTAAATGATTTATACTTCAAAATAGATAAGAGAAATTTACCTTAATTATAATATCATCCACCACATGAGCACCTTTAGCGACACCTTCTGCTATTTCATCGAAAGATTCTAACGCTTTCTTTAGCCGGCTATCTTTTGGAAGATCATCGGTAATACTATCAATCACTTTATCAACTCTTTCTGCAACATTTTCTATAGATTTTACTACATGTTCTGTCACCTCTATTTTTTGATCCACTTTATCTGCATATTTATTTAATTCAGTCCAGGTTAAATAATGTGAATAAAATGCAAATACAACTAATTATTAAAAGCAAAAGTTTTAAGGTTTTTTGCCTTACTTTTGAGTTGAAGCAATGATCCCCACTTATGTGTGATAAAAGGTAGAATGAATGTTAACACCATTCCCACAATCCAATTTCTCCTGAAAAATACATATAGACATTAATAATAATATATTGTATCTCATGTTTTGTGTTGTGTCACACATATGAAGTGATACTATAGAAAAGAACATATTAATTATAATGTGTAATTTTTACGGACGGTCTTAAAGAGATTAGTACAATATCATAATTGTCATTATCTTAGAAATGGTAAAATAGAAAACCGTAGAGATGAAAAAACACAGATATATTTTAAGTATTCTGAATAAGGAATTATAAAAACCATATAAATATACGTATATAATTAATAATGACAATGATAATACATTAATACCTTAAAATTTACAAGTTCATGTATTCTATTTTTGTATTCTTTAGAAAAACTTACGGGACCCACATGTTTCTTTTTCATTTTTTTTTCCAGCTCTTTTTCATTACTAAGGTTACAAGTTCATGTATTCTATTTTTATATTCTTTAAAGTTGAACTTGAAGAAATCAAGATGAAGGACAAAACTGCACATTACTTTTTTTTAAACAGATTTTTTTCCACCAATAAAGCTTACAAATTACTAATCCAAATATAAAGTTTTTACTTTTCATTATCTTTAATTTAGTAAAACATAAAATTAGAATTGTTAAATCTTACAGAGATCCTGAAGGAGATCCAGAAGGAAGAGGAGCTTCAGGTGGCGGATTAGTGTTGCTATGTCTCACAAACTTGGTTGTTTGCGGACTCTTTGACATGCTCAAATAATTTCTACAACTTCTATCAAACAAATTCCATGCAGCATATTCCTTGTTCCTCAAGGAAAGTGTTTTCGAAACAGGCTTGAAGATCCAAGGTTCACGGTTTGGTTTCGAAGATGACACGAAATTGGCACCCATGAATCTTGAGATTGAAGGCATTTCTGGGCGTTTACTTATCTGATATGTGTGTGTTTTATTGTGTGTGTATGTGTGTGTTCTTGAAGATATAAAATGGAAACAATGGAGTTGTTGAAGTTAATGGTTACGTATAGGTTTATATTATGTATATTGTATGTTTTAGTCAAGAATGTGATTTTGATAGGAAGGAAGACTTTTCAAAGTCAAAATTGTTAAACATTCACCAATTATTCCCTTGTTGGGTTGTTTATATGCCTTGTTATCCAAGTTACACCATGATATCTTCTTGTTTTATTTGTTAATACTAGTATTAATTAAGAGATGCATAAGTAATCTTATTTTAAATGTTGTAATATTGCAAGTAAAAATAATATATTTCTATTAGTTAAATTATTTTTACAAAATAATATCACATGTAAATACATCTATAAAGCATTGATTATATGACTTTTCATTATGTTTTAATTAATATAAATGACACGATAAAATAATCTTTAATATAGAATTAACTATGTATAACATGACATAACACAACAACTTAACGTAATAAACTAATAATGTCCATGAAAAAAACCTTAGCCATCTAATTAAATTGAATGGAATGATTTCACATGACTAGCATAAGATACGTACCTAGCATATAATTACTATTCTTTATGACAACACAAATATTTAGGAAATGAAAAAAAAATACTAGCAAGAAACGAAAGTTTATAAAAAAAATACAAATAGCAGGCTATAAAAGAAGACACGAGTTGTTATAGTCTTATAGACTCGTAAACCTACATAAAAAATGCCCAAGAAGGTTACATCTACACAATGTGGCTATTTTCGGATCTTTGCCTAACCTATATACCCATATGAATCCAAAAGCTTTAGTATCTTGATGATTGATTAGATGGGTTCGACTTGTAATCTCATCTTGTGTGAAACAAACACGTGCTTTAATGACACTATCAATTGATGTTTACCCTCGAATAGAGCGTTTCCCCAGCTCTCAATCGACGACTTACCCTTGAGTGGAACATTTCTCTGATTGTAACTTAAGTAGTTAAGTGATCGTCACAGAATGGATCATTATGTGATAGTAATGTTGCATAACCGTATTACAAATATTTAGGAAGGGATCATTGTAAATGGGCTAGATTAAGCCCAAGATTTGTAGATGGTCCATAACCTTCAAATACATTCTTCCAAATTACAAACCTAATTTGTTCAGTTTGCCCATTCAACTCAGCAGTCACCAACTCACCACCTAGTTTTCATTAACCCAACATGTTAAAAGCATATACTATCTTATTAGTTACGGTTTCAACCCCGGTAGCATTAAACACCGGTTCAATGCTGTGAACATGTAAAGATGCCCGATAACTCTTTAAAATGTCTTTTGAACTTTTCTTTCATTAAAAGTATCATTTTTTTTTTTCATAAATCTCACATTTTGAATTCAAAATTGTTTAGTTTACAAGGGTTGGGTTCTATAGAAAACAAATATTTTGCAAAAAACCAAAAAACCAAGAAAAAAAATTATTATTTTTTAACTTTTTTTATATGTTTCTTTGATGATTTTAAGAATACTGGAAAAAGAAAAATCTTTAAAAACATTTTTGAGTTTTTTAAAAAAATAAAATAAAATTCGAATTGTAGCTTGAAATTAATAATGCACTATGCAACTATAAAATTGGTTTGTGAATGTTAATTCTTTGTTTTTTACATTATTCGCATAAACCACGTCCATATTTAAGTTAACTTTCTTCTTTTTAAGAAGTTTAAATAATAATGCATTATGCAATACTATTAGTACTATTGCATTATGCACTAATTAATAAAAAATCACTAAACTTTTTATTTTTTAAATTTTTTCCCATAAATAAAGCTAATAAAATTATAGACTTTTTGATGAAATTCTTTTTAAAAATTATTAATATATGAAGAAGTTATACAGAAAAAATGTTGGTTTTTTGGTTTTTTGGATAATTGTTGGTTGTCTGTAGATCTTTTCCCTAGTTTATAACTCATAATGTATAATTTGTGCAGTACTAAATAACTCCCGATAAAATAGTAGTTCAGGTTTTAAAAACTTCAAGCAAATCGGTTAAACGTTCAATAGATTCCCAACCCCTAGTAGAAAATGACATAACCGATTTTGTTCGGCGAGACTCTCATGAAACATTTTTAAAGAACCACTTTGCTGACCAACACTATCAAATGCTTTTCATTTCGATATTTTCACCTAGTAGGTACATCCCAATTCGCACCTAAATACATGAAACTCGCATGCCAATAAAAAGTTTTATATAATCCATATATCTTTACTTTCCACTAGCAAAAAAAAAATTTAACATTTGTTTAAACTCGTCTTTTACATTTTGTATTTCTTAAACGCTGAATCCATCTTGCACAACCAAATTAACTATATGTGCAACACACGAGTATGAAAAAAAAAATTTGTTACAAAGCGGTTGATATTTTAATTTTAAATTTTGAACCGCACTTGTATTATTTGACGCATTATCAAAAAAAAAATTTGAAAATATTTTTTATTGTAACTTCAACTTTTGTATTATTCCATCTAAAATATGGAATAAATTTTCACCATCATGCCGATATTCAAACATATCATTAGCATTCGTATGTTCATTATTTGTGACGTATTAGGATTAACTCATTGTGCGTTAACGCAAAGATACGAATCCGATAAATTGTGAGGAGTCGACCAAACATCAATAGTTAAGTTAGCATTGATTTATAAATTTTCAAAACCCAAAATTATTTTTTTTAACTTGTTTCCATTTTTTTAACAATCATTTTTAAGAGTGGTGCGACTTATGTGATGATAATGAGGTTGGAAGGTTTGTTATTTCATCATTGTCAAGCGCAGGTTGTCGAAGTGATCAGAAGGTAAGCGTTCTTGAATAAAAAAAATCTCCTCATTGACATTTTTAAGCGTGCCAAGGTTTCTGCAAAAATAAGGCTACCGTGAATTTCCTGACTGGTCCATTGGGAGGAAGATCAACTCTCAGATCGACTGACATTTTGGCCTTTAAATGGATTGGGGGGAAACAATGCATGTTTGGATCTTACGGGGGTTTCCCCCTAGTGAGCTTAGGGTGCGTACCTTCACAACAGGCCAGACTGCTTTGAAAACCTCTTCATGCAAAGTGTCTAAACATGAGAAGACATGTCTTTACAACCAACACATGTTTATACCATTTGCTTTTGATACATTTGGCTTTCTCGTACCTGATGCCGTCGAGCTACTTGGCAGGGTCCAACGTGTCATGTACAGTAATGCCATGACACCTAGATCTATGAATGTAGTTTTTAAACGAGTTAGTTTTGCTATACAAAAGGATTTAACAGCGCAGCTTGTTGCCTGTTTGCCTTCTATCTCCTTATAATTTGCTATGCTCTTTTGAAATAGGATTATATTTGATCAAACATGTTCATACGAAATCTTGTGGTTTTCTCAAATACGAATATACTAAAATTATTGGTAAATAAAATTAAGCTTAGTTTTAGACGATCGATATTTGTAAACACCCGAATTTATTTTGTCTTGATGGGTTGAGTGATCAATCCATGTGACTTTTTTGTATATATACTAAAGACCTTTTCGAAAGATATTGGTTTTGAGTACCTATGGAATTCGTCACGAACTGAATATTATTTGATAAACAATAATATCGCAGCTTACAATCGGCTTAACAAGAATCTTGTAACCAAAAGATTCTTTTGCCGACCCTACAAAAATTAGAATCTTCACTGAATCTAAAATAATTATTAAAAATGTTATTTGAATGACGGTCTAATTAATGTTAGATTTCAATTACTGTTAAAATATCATTATCTAAACAAATAAGGCCACACAAATTGGTAAACAGGGAAGAGATAACCGTTAATTTTCTTTCAATTGTTAAACCTTGAATTTTTAAGTTTCCATTGTGTTTGAAAAAAAAAACTAGATAAAGGTGAAGAAATATGATGTAACGCTGATATTGTTGGAAAATGTGTGTGAATGAGATGTTTATCTCAAAAGAATGTTTGTTCAAGTTTGGAAAATGTGATGTGAGTTATCCCACATTGGTGTGGGAATAAAAGGTGAATTGGTTTATAAGGATAAACCTCAAAGCTCTAGATATCACTTGTGTCATGTTTTACTCTAGCTCATACCCTCGCGCGGGGGGGGTGCGAAAAATAGCGATTCGGGTTGAAATTCTGAACTCGTGCCCGCGCGACCTGCGGACACGAATGCAGCTCCGAAACGGGGGTCAATTAGTGACCAGCTTTTTGCTAATTTTCGTGACCTTTCTTTTGAGCAGATTCTAGAACGTTTTTTGGTTCATTGAACCAACCCTTTGCATTCCAAACTGACCATTCATTGCAATGGTTAATGAGCTTAATAACCATGGATTAATGTGACATTATGGGACATTAATCTAGAGTTTATTTGGATTAATGGGACATTAATCTAGTGTTTGATATTCATATATAAACACATGAATTGGCTCATAACAAACACACACGGAAACAATAGAAACACGCATTGTTGCTGCGGTTTTTCTGATCATCGATCTCGTGGCTGCTGTTGCTGCGTTCCGGTTTCGTTTCAGGCAGATTATCTAGTCTGGCAGTACACGCTGCTTCGAACCGGTGTACCCTGGGAACAGACGGCGAATCTGTTTAAGGGAATTGTGTCAAACACAAGCCCGGTTCTTTCATTTCTCTCTCTGTGTTTCTGATTTTACAGGTTGCTGTTCGTGATCGTATCTCCTATCTTTCCTACATCATCGGTTCGTTTTAATTCTCACTGCGACATCAACTCGGTTAGATCTTTATTTGCTTTTCTATTATTGAAATGCTCATGTTTGTGTAACGATTGTCATAATCGTTTTTACGCATAAATTCCAACAAACTTAAACAGATTCTTAGATTGTGAAGCAATCTCTGTTTTCTTGATTTATACTATTGTGGTATAAAAACGTTTTATGAATGTCATTGGAGAATGGTTTTAAATTCACATATTGTGTACAATTTGTTTAAAATGTTTTAATCTCCAATTTTGTTCGTTCGTGGCTCGAACGTGGGTTTTGAATCTAGACAATTTATACCGAACGTATAAATGATTTATAAAGATTATTGTCCAACATGTGTGCTACAAATTACGAAGTTTTAAAAACTGAACTTTATGTAAAGATTGTAATTAAACCATGTGTTGATGGTATAATTAAGAACGTGTCTTGATGATGTAATTAAGAACGTGCCTTGATGATGTAATTAAGAACGTGTCTTAATGTGATGGTGATGACCATTGTTAATTTAATATTTTATTATTATTTATTAATAAAAGGGTTTTTGCTCTATTATGTTTTCAACCCTTGTAACGGGTCATCACAAGAATTTAACAAGGTGTTAAATTTCGTTGAATCTCATTGCTAATCTTGTGATAAATAGCAATTGAGAAAAACAACTTGGTGTTGTTTTCAAATTTATTTAGTTAAAGTATATCTATATAAAATATAGATGTATAACAACTTGGTGTTGTTGCTTTGAGCAGATCTGTTCAAAATGAAACGAGGACATGAAGAGATAAGTACGTGGAGTGCCACTGAGGGAGTACCTCAAGATAGGACTCACGGAAATATCTTAGGATTCACTCCTTCAATGTCAGGAATGACTCGAGTGATTGCCTGCCGAGGGTGGTTCATAATGTCTGGAGCAACAATTCATGCATGCTCTAATCGTTATTCCTTTAAGGAATATCGTGCTATCAAAAATCGCATAATGATGCTAGATGGCACTAAACAAAAGGCGATTGGGATCGGGACTGTAGAATTAAAAGTGTCTACAGGATGTACCCTTACCTTGGAAGATGTTTTCCATGTGCCTAGCATCAAGAAGAATGTTATCTCTGTGAGCAAGTTGAATATCGATGGTTACTCGATATTATTTGCTTCAACGAATTCGTGGAGGATGTTTCGTCATCAGAATTCGGTTAAGTTCCATGCGGTAGGAACTGTTGTAGGAGGACTACATCGCTTAACTCTTTGGAGTGATGTTAAAGAGGTCATCGAGATATCTGATGACGAGAGTGTTGGGGATAGCAACACTATATGATTTTATGTTTTAATTAAATAAGACTTTATTTCGTTATGAAATAATTGGTTTAAATAATACTTTGTTATGTTTTGGAATAAGTGTTTATGATTTATGGTTTGAAATTATTTTAATAAAATAGTTTGTTGCTTTGATGTTTGAGATTTACAATACAAACGTTTATTCAAATTATTTCCAATTAGATAGTGCAACAAGTCAGTTGCACTTGTGAGTTAAATTAAACATGTAAATCATATATGTAACACCCCACACAATGGTAGATGATAAAGTGTATTAAATACACGAAATGGTATATCTTGTAGTGTTGATGTGTTCAACATAATACGGATGCACAGTGTGAATTGTGAAGTATGAATGCAAGATTTGTTGTTATGGATTACAATATATGGTATTGTAAATTATAAATCTTCGGAGATTTATGAAGGTCAAGTAGATGCGTCTACCACCTCAATGTTGTTGAACTATTTGATGACTTGGTCTTCATTTGGGAGAGTATCCTAAAATGGATAGTTCTAGAAAACAAGGGATGATGCACCGCGTGTGCAATGGGTTGTTGAGTGTCAATTTGTTTGAACATCTCAAAACCTAGTGAGTGTATCTTGGGTTTATTCATATTGGTTATGAATGCACTCACCAAATTTAATCGAATTAATGCTCATGATGAGGCCTTCGAGTTTCATTGGTGTTTTGGATACATACTTAAGGCAAATAGGTTATGATCCTAAAACCGAATAATAGGTTATGTATGGTTTTGTAACATACATATGAGACGTACACAATGTTATTGGTCTAGTCTCACGAATTTGTCTAAATGAATGTGTGAATGTGGGAAATGGATATTCTGATATCCATTGAGGTTGTGATGAATCAGAATGATGCATCTTCTGATCACATGCTAACGTATTGCAGTCTAAAGCATGCTAGACTAGCACTTGGTTGATTGTGATGCTCTGTTGAGATTAATCAACTATAACATTCAAGACACACATGAACACAATACTCGTTTTGTGTATAGACAAATTTCAAATGTAATCTACATTCGGTTTAAGGAACATGATATAAACTATGGAAAACTTGAATGACTAGATCATTAAAGTTGATATTACCTAGTTTTCGATGCCTATAGCAATTTGATTTCTTCCGGACCACTGGTTCTTTTGAACAGGTTGTTCCGGACTTGTGTGGTCCTTCGGATAAGTTGTTCCGGAATCGTGCGGTTCTTCCGGAAAGGTGGTTCCGGACTCATGTGGGTCTTCCACAATTTCTAGAATTATGCTAGAGGTTAACTTAGAATTATTCTAAGTATGAGATGCTTGTGTGAGCATACTTATGGGAAAAGCATGTGTTGCTTACATCAACTCTAAAGCACTCGTGAGCTAATATATATAGTGAGTTGAACTTACGAAACGTAATGATACATTTATTGTTCAAAGTGTGATCATAAGTGATGTCACATAAAGTTTATCAAAGTGCATGCAATGTGGGGGGAGAGAGACCATTTGAGAAACAACCAGTGTGATGGTTGAAATGGCATAACCATAGAGAAAGGGAGAACCTTTCATCACCCTATTTGGATGTCATCCAATGACACTTAAATGTGGGGGTGGCTTGCATTTGATATATATGTTTGGCAATAAGGATTGAAATCATATGACTAAGTGGAGTACACAATAGTCATAAGGATGTGTTCACCTTGGAAAGACTATAATGTGGTCACAAAGGGTACTTATTGCAAGATTAAGATTATAAATCTTGGCTGCAAATTATCTTGGTTGGTTTGATGAATTGTGGGAACCATCTAGTTTCTGATAACTGAGTGGTTGGCATCCCGGGGAAAGATCCACTAGCTCCCATGCATATGATATGCTCACTGATGTAAGTAATGTCAAGACGTCTTGGATACAAAGACATGGGAATGGCAAATGTGGTTTTTGGAAATTCAAAAACACATGAACTGAAAGTGGACTTGTTTAAAGTCAAACCCTCTGTGTGGACTAAAATTCTTGAGAAGTTATGGGAATGGCAAATAGCTTTTGCAAATGGCTTTTGCAAATGACTCCAATGTGGCTAGAACTACAAACTGACGAGTGTTAGTATCTAGCTAAGAACAGAGGAGAGCATGTTTAGAGTACTCAAGAATTATTGAGTCTGATGTATCTGATGAGTTGTACTAGACCAGACTTAGTATACGCTGTAAGCAAGCTAAGTAGATACACGAGTAATCCAAATTCAACTCATTGGAGTTGTGTGATTAGGTTACTTAGGTACCTAAGGTACACAAAGGAATACGGGTTGCACTATAACGAATATCCAGCAGTGATTCAAGGACATTGTGATCCAAGTCGGATATCTGATACGATATCTGACATGATATTTGATACGAATTGGATATCTGATATGAATGATTCCAGAGCAACGAGTGAATATGTATTCACACTTGGAAGTGCAACCATGTCGTGGAAATTTTCAAAACAAAAGGTTATTGTAGATCCACGATGGAAGCTGAATTCATCGCTTTAGATAAAGCTGGTGAAGAGGCAGAATGGCTACGTCTATTGAGGATATACGAAGATGGCCTAAGCCGGCAACGGCCATATGTATACATTGTGATAGCCAATCGGAAATTGGCAGAGCTCATAGCACAATGTATATTGGTAAAATATAAGACGTAGACATAATATGGTACGACAACTAATCTCTACTGAAATTATCACTGTTGACTATGTGAAGTCAAAGGATAATATTGCGGATCCGCTGACAAAAAGGCCTAAGTAGAGAGTTAGTTCGGAGGTCGTCCATGGGAATGGGACTGAAGCCCTTGAAAAAATAAAGTTCATATGAAGGAAAACCTAACTCAGTTGACTGGAGATCCCAAGATCTGAGTTCAATAGGACAACCTAATTGTATGAACTGGTGAGGTCACTGTGGGGGGAAGAATTGATAAACCCACGCACTTTAAGAAGGGGATGTATAATTGGAATCAATACATCTCCTAGTCCATTCCTAAAAGTGACAAGTACGAGGTTAAGCCTATGGCTTTTAATGATTCAGCTGAGGCAGCCACACGTGGTGAATCACCTATGTGAGAGAGAAGTGGGGTCGCTTCGAAGGGTATTGAGAGGGGGCACAATACCTAAGAGCTCTCGCAGAACCAGGCTAATGTTCATGACCATAACGAACATAACTATGAGGACTTGATGTTGTCAAGGAGAGTCTTGTGTGAAGCACATTGTCGCCTACACAAACGGCAGACGAGTTCAAAGGCATCGCCGCCTACTCAGAGCCAGTAGACTAAGTGTGTTTCATGAGCGAAGGTTCAAAGGGTAACACCTACCTATCGTATGCAAGATTCGACTGTTGAAATTCGATCGGGATTAAAGTTACTTCTGAGATCAACCTCCATTCATGTGGGGGATTGTTGGAAAATGTGTGTGAATGAGATGTTTATCTCAAAAGAATGTTTGTTCAAGTTTGGAAAATGTGATGTGAGTTATCCCACATTGGTGTGGGAATAAAAGGTGAATTGGTTTATAAGGATAAACCTCAAAGCTCTAGATATCACTTGTGTCATGTTTTACTCTAGCTCATACCCTCGCGCGGGGGGGGGTGCGAAAAATGGCGATTCGGGTTGAAATTCTGAACTCGTGCCCGCGCGACCTGCGGACACGAATGCAGCTCCGAAACGGGGGTCAATTAGTGACCAGCTTTTTGCTAATTTTCGTGACCTTTCTTTTGAGCAGATTCTAGAACGTTTTTTGGTTCATTGAACCAACCCTTTGCATTCCAAACTGACCATTCATTGCAATGGTTAATGAGCTTAATAACCATGGATTAATGTGACATTATGGGACATTAATCTAGAGTTTATTTGGATTAATGGGACATTAATCTAGTGTTTGATATTCATATATAAACACATGAATTGGCTCATAACAAACACACACGGAAACAATAGAAACACGCATTGTTGCTGCGGTTTTTCTGATCATCGATCTCGTGGCTGCTGTTGCTGCGTTCCGGTTTCGTTTCAGGCAGATTATCTAGTCTGGCAGTACACGCTGCTTCGAACCGGTGTACCCTGGGAACAGACGGCGAATCTGTTTAAGGGAATTGTGTCAAACACAAGCCCGGTTCTTTCATTTCTCTCTCTGTGTTTCTGATTTTACAGGTTGCTGTTCGTGATCGTATCTCCTATCTTTCCTACATCATCGGTTCGTTTTAATTCTCACTGCGACATCAACTCGGTTAGATCTTTATTTGCTTTTCTATTATTGAAATGCTCATGTTTGTGTAACGATTGTCATAATCGTTTTTACACCGAATTTCCAACAGATATGTTATTCGGAAAAATGGGGAAAAACATTCCCCTTGCCTTAAACCGTATTAAACTGGTAATATTTTCTCCCCATTACACTACCTGGCTAAAAATGATACTTTATGACTAAACAAATCATATATGTTGGAAAATCGTACCGTTGTGAGTTAAACTAGGATGTTTTGTGACGGATTATATATGAAAATCAAGAAATAGACCATTTTTTTTTAAAACGAAAAGTAACGTACAAGACTCAAGTTACCACGCAGGGGAAGACGGACAATAAGCTGTGTCGTCAGCACTTTTTAAATAGCAAACCCTAGATGTATGAAAATAACATTCTTTAATCTAGAGGTTACGATATTCCCATACATTATATATAATGTGACAAATCAATCCCTAAATTCTTAAAAATATTCAAAAGCATGATTGAAAATTATTTCGTAAGCAGATAAATATTATTTTGTTTGCAAGATTTTCTTTAAAAATAATCTTTAGTAACGATCAATAAATAAAACTAAAAAAAAAAAAAAAAAAAAAACCTAACATTAAAAATTCTTCTTCCCTAAACATGAAAGATGCTCAGTTTATAATGAATATCTCGTCTTAAAGACCATCAATGCATTTCAAGCGTATTAGTTGTGGATAAGAATTAGATTGATAAGGCATTTCACTAGTTAAGTGTGTTTTAATGATGTCAATCCTATAGATCTATAAAAAGTTTTCATCGAAACAACAGGCGTGAGAAAAGCAGAAAATATAAGTAATGTAATTCACTAAATAAAACCTTGTGCAACTACACATTATTATTGTTTAAAACGACCCTTATTATTATTATTATTATTATTTTAAATAGGTGTATGTAGTATAAATAGTGTGTATAAACAACATAGAACACACGTTTCACAATATTCCTCACAAAATCCATGAATCAAGTCAAGTTTTCCCCCAAATTTCTCTTTGAGTTCAAACAAGTAGTTGTCATCATTCTTGCCCTAATAGCAGCAAAAGGTTTCGCCGCCATAGAAACCACCAACGAACCACCATCATCGGTGTCACCGTCGCCCAAAACCGAACCAAAGATAAGCTTACACATGGCAATTTTGTTGGCTTGCCTGCTAACTACCTTCTTATTAGTTTGCTTATCTCTCTTCTACTTTTGCCACTGCGTTGAACGACAGCTCGCACTTGCTGCTGCCACAGGATACCGTGGTGAACGGACTTCCATGGCGGCAGCTCGTGGGCTTGACCCTGCGGTTATTGCCACATTCATAAGTTTCTCATACTCGGCGGTGCAAGATATCAAGATTGGTCAGAAAGTGCTAGAATGCGCAGTGTGCTTAAATGAGTTCCATGAACATGAGGCTCTACGGTTGTTACCGGATTGCAACCATGTGCTCCATCGAAGTTGTATAGATGAGTGGTTAATGTTTCATGTCACGTGTCCAGTTTGTCGAGCGAGTCTTGTTCCGAAACCCGGGCAACTCAGTCATGATTCTGAGTTG
Source organism: Deinandra increscens subsp. villosa (assembly GCA_039602395.1). Taxonomy (NCBI): domain Eukaryota; kingdom Viridiplantae; phylum Streptophyta; class Magnoliopsida; order Asterales; family Asteraceae; genus Deinandra; species Deinandra increscens. The sequence goes on from JBCNJP010000014.1 coordinate 6,036,802, forward strand.
CCTTATAGCCTGAACAAGCAAACAAAAGATCATGTTTCAGTTGAACTTATTACTCTGAAACATGATCTGGCACCTTCTAGAAAACTGTATCGTTCTTCTTCCATGACACATCCTACGGTGGAATGGGCCGTAGAAAATGTCGACCGGTACACATTAAGGTTACCTAACGGGGAACAAAGTGTTGTTAAAAACAGTATTATTGATCAAACGACTGAGATTTCACTATTAACGAAAAGTAGTATGAAAACGAGTCTCAAGTGCGCGAGTGCAAATTTCGTTAGAGGGTCGAATTATTTCGAGTGTGAGAGGTTTCGTCAATGAAAGACGACCGGTGGATAAAACTTTGGGTTCACGGGTTCATTTATGTCGATATCAGCGTTGATGTTACGACTTCCACAGAGACTTGAGAATGATATTTAAGTTTGCTAGTGCCCGTTGAACACAATTTGTTTCAAATATCTAATAAGAATAGTGAGTGATATGATGATATGATTAAACGATAGTAAAGCTCAAATGATAAGTTGAAATAACTTGGACCTCAATTTGTGAATTTCATGCTGTTATGTATGAAACCACATACAAGTTTGTATATGGGTTAAATCCGGCAAAATGCAGGTTATGGTGTATTTATTCTTAAAAAAAAGATAGGAATTGTCATTCAAAAAAAGTTTGTATATGCAGGGGCGCAACTTAGTGGAGAACCGGCGGAGGCGACCGCCCCTGCGGTTTTTTCTTCCAAAAGTACTAATTTTCGCGATTTGTTCCAGAAATTTTATATATATATTGAAAATCGTCCGCTTTGATTATCGTCCTCTGACTTATCGTCCCTGCAAAATTTTTTGTCATGTTTTGCCAATGTGTATATGGGTTGATTCTTTTCAAAACCAATTTTATTATGAAAATTCAAAAGCTCTTATATTGCATATATGCACTACTAGTAGGATGATATATAGCATACTAGCATTTTTTCAAAAAAATAGCTTTTATAATTATATTGCATACATATATACTACTAGTTATATGATATATTAGATATATATGCCGCAATATCATTAGTAGTGTATATATGTATGTAATGTTCAAATATGTTCGATTAGTAGTGCATATATATTACCTCTGGTACACTATTCGTTTGGCTTCTTTGTCTTTGTCACTCCGCAACCACTGATACGCTGTTTGCTATATTTCTTTTCGATTGAGTCTCTTTTTTGTTCTTTGTGCTAGATAGATTTGAGTTCATTAGCATACCAGGCAACACCAACCTTTGGTAAGTATGATGATAAAACACTCTCATCTTTTGTAAATGTCACTAATCCTAAACATTTTGTACACGCCAGTAATGTTACATCAATGCAATACAATAGTTATGAAAAATCAAAGAAAAACAACCTGCCGCAACGTTAATTCAAAAAAAATTTTAACTTTCACAACCCCAATCAAATGCAATTAGCCTCTAGAAATAAGATATGAATTTGGGAATTTGGGAATTTGGGCTTTTGGGACTTTGGGCTTTTAGGCCCATTACCCCGGGCTTCCGTTGTCAAATAATTTGGATTGTGGAGTCATCACAGTTATTACAGCTTTCAAGTTTCATCCATCGAACAGAGAGAAATTAGGGTTTTTCAGCACCTAATCAAGGTAATCAATCAATCTCTTGCTTGTCGATTTAGATTACGATTATTTCCACAATTTCCATTTCCGTTTGCTGCTTTGATTCAAACAGATTCGAAATATGCCAAAATTAGGTTATTTGTCATCCAATTAGACATTTTGTAGTCTTCTTGCTGCTTCGAATTTAGGGTTTTAACCATTAATATCTTCCTTGATTGAAGCATTGTTCTCTAAATTAGATCATTACTTGTGTTAGATTTCCGTACTCCTTTTCATACAAAAACCATCTGTTATATAATCAGAAATGATCGCATCGATTGAACTTATGAAAATCCAATTTTGTCGCAATGTTTTTGTTGCGAAGTTAGAGCCTTATGTTTCTAGTTTTATTCATGAAAAGTTTGATTGTTCAACAAAGCTTCGAAATTGATCACTTTTGAGTGTTGTTTATTTGAAGCTTGACACTCAAGAAATAGATAAAAGACAGGAAAATATGTGGAAATTGTAATTTTGGGTAACTTACTATACTATGCCTAATGATTCATGATTAGATTTAGGTGAATTTGAACTTGTTTTAAACCTAATGAACGCGAAATGTGAATTGTTTAGGCTCTCATCCCCTGTTTATTTTGATAATCTTTTATGTTCTGAAGGTTTCATCATTATGGTTAGCACAGGAGAGTTGTTAGCCGTCTCTCAATCTTCCGTTTTGCTTCCCCAATTTCGTCCCCATGTCTTGATTCAAGGGCAAAATCGCGCCCCGTGCTATAAAGTTTCTACCAAACGCAGTTTCTCATTGACAACCACATCAAATCTGTCACTATACCGCCCCATTAACATTAAAAAGCAGTCGAGAGACCGGTTTTCAAGTGTGATAAGCGGCTGTGTAGTCCCTGAAAAAATACCAACTGCTCTTTCTGTTGATTTTGTAGAAGGAACTGATATTGAAACAGATATTGGTGGTGGTGGTGGTGGTGATATTGGTGGTGGTGAAGGAAACAATTGGGGCGGAAGTGGTGGTGGAGGAGACGGTGAAGGGCCATCAGAGGACGGTGAGAAGGAGCCCAAAAAGACGGGCATGTCAATGTCTCAGAAGCTAACACTAGGCTATGCCGCCTTAGTTGGGCTGGGCGGGTTGATGGGTTATTTGAAAAGTGGGAGCCAGAAATCTTTAATCTCTGGCGGCATATCGGCTGCGTTGCTGTACTATGTTTACACTCAGCTTCCTGTGAACCCTGTGTTTGCATCATGTGTTGGTTTTGGCTTGTCTGCTGCTCTTTTGGTGGTCATGGGTTCGCGGTTTAAGAAGTCGGGCAAGGTTTTCCCAGCCGGGGTTGTGTCGGTTGTGTCGTTTGTTATGACGGGTGGGTATGTACATGGTATCATGCGCGGCTTCCATTGATGGATGGTGGTCAAGTGTGTGAGTTGTTGACTCTTTTGAGACTTTAGTCTTATTGTACTTTTGGCTTCTTTTTATGTTGAATAAATGGTTAGATACTATGAACATCTTTATAGATCTTTTGTGGTGGTTTGGTGTTAAAACCATGCCAATTTATTTTTAAGCTTATAAATTTTAGTATAAAATACCCAAGTGTAAGTTATTATTATCTAAAAACTAACAACAATAGTAAGTAAAAATCCCACCATTAACATATACTAAACATATACTAATAGTAAGTAAAAACCCCACCAATAACATATACTATTTGGGTGAAGTGAGCAACAATCATAGGAAGTAAAAATCACACCAATAACATATTTCTTATAAAGATATTGAAAAGCCACTTCGAGAGAGACCTCGATTATCTACGATGTATGTTTTTTATTTAAATAAGAAAATAAACCAATGGAAATCACATGAAAAATATTAAATAGGGTGGACCAAAATGTTTTTGGCTCAGTGTTTGTTAACTTAGTGTTGTATAAAACTTTATCTTTTAAAATGGTAAATGTTCAAACTTTGATGGAAAAAAATTATATAAAAAACAATGGGTGAGCAAAAAACCTCAAAAAAATCAAACTGTAACAAAAAAAAAAACCGATGAAACTGAACCGGAAAGAAACCAAATCGAAAATAATGGTCGGTTTTGGTTTCAAGTCTATTAAGAACCGAATCGAACCAAAAAACAGAACCGTTATAAAAACCGAGCCGAACCGAGGGGCAAATGTGTGAATTAACATTTTAGGATACTACATTGTAAATCTTTAAACCTTAATTTATATTTTAAGTTAACACTAACACTTAATGTTAAAAAATTTAGTAACCTTGTTCCCTTAATTTATATTTTAAGTTAACACTTAATAGTTTACGTCAAGATCTTTAGTGTTAAAACTTTTAAATTAAAAGTCACTTCGTATTTTGTATGGTCACACGCTTCACGCGACTACTTTTTTTTTTAGTTAAATGGTTATGACGGTATTACATGTATCCCTGGTACAAGATCTAAAAAATGATGATAATCCAACAGTTAGTTTATTTTTAAATAATTTCCAATAAAAAAATTTCCTGTTCTCGGAAATACATATGTAAATCACAAAAATTTACATACGTAAAACACAAAAATTTACATATGTAAAAAGATTCACATTTTAGAAAAAAATAATTATAAAAAAATCCACTCGATGATTTTTTGTCTTTTTTTCACCAAAACTAATAAAAATGAATATAGAATCCATCCAAAATATATAAAAAAGTTTATATATGTAAAATTTCAAAATACATATGTAAAAACAGGGTTTTCACAACTCAAGTTGGCTTTCAGAATATCAATATGTGTATGTTTCACCGAGCTTCAAGTAACTGGGTCGGACGATGAAACATGTGTGCTTATATACACATGTGCTTATATCTTTCACCCAGCTTCAAGAAACTCTCACATGTATGTTTGTGGTTATTCTGTCTTTATCTCTATGTGTATATATGGGTATATTTTATGTCTATATACCAAAGCACAGACACAACTCAAGTCAACATACAAGGAAGGCAGGCAACAAGCTACGTCGTCAACCAGTTTTAAATAGCAAAACCTAGACGTGTAAAAACAACGTTCATCGACCTAGGGGTCATACTATTACCATGCATGACCTTTTGGATACGACTAAGCGTGTCCACGGCCTCCGGTGCGAGGTAACCAAAGGTATCAAAGGCAAATGGAAGAAACACATGTTGATTTTCGAGGCACGTTTTCTCGTGCTTGTTCACCTTCACTGGTGTCGATTTAGAAGCCGCCTGGCCAGCCTTGAACGCGCTAGCCCTTAGCCCCGCAAGAGGGGAAACCCCCGTAAGATCCACGCATGCATGCTTCCTGCTCTTCCACCCAAAAAAGAGAATGTCAGCCGGTCTAAGTGTTGAGCATCCATCCAAGGGGTCAGACAAAAAGTTAATCAGCGCTTTCTTCTTGGCCGAGATCCCTGCCCTCTTGAAAATGTCAAACAGAACATCTCACACCACGTCATGTCGGTACATGAACCCGGGGAGCTCTCTACAATGAACAGCATGCTCTCCAAACGAGTCCAGACATGCCTTGTGACATACAAGACATTTCTCATCAGCGGGGAACATGGGGATTATGAGGCGATATCTGAGGATTGCCCGATACTCAACCGGCGACATGTGCTGCCCCAACCCCTTCAATAGAGAGGGCAAGAAGGAATTCCAGGGCATGCGGTTATCGAAGGCATTCCCAAACGGCTTTTTGTCTGGTTGTCATCTCAAAAGTAGCTTCCATTTCTTGCATAGTTTTACTAAAGAGGGCACTCGTCAAAACATGTTGGACTTTTGGTGGGGAGGTGTCCTTGTTAGTGAAACCACTTAGATCAAAGCCAGGAATTATATCACGAAGATCAGTCTATATATGTATAATGCATGGGTAGCATATTAGTATTATATCTTGTGACAACCTTAAGTTGTTTGATGAAATTGAAACGGCCAGGTATGGTGTTACGATATTATTCTAGACGAACAGTAAATCTTCAAGAAAACAAAAGAGGAAGAAATTATTGAGATGCACGAAGTCTCCAAAAAAATAAAATGATTGACTTCAATTCTCTGCTGATCATTTTCATTAATGTCAACAATTTGAAACTAACTCATCTTACTTGCATGGATAACACATGACCAAATAAATATCAAACTACCTAATACTTCTATTTGCATGCATAATAATAGATAATAGATAATCCAATAATATATGATTTATTTTTTCTTTTTGTAGTCCTTACGGCCGGCAAGAACGCTTATGGGCCGGACGGGTCATATGCATGGTTTGTCCCATTCAAAGAAACCAGAGTCAAAGACTCAAAGTTACAAACACCCAAAAAAATTACCCACCATTATTCAAATGGGTCGATGAAACCAGATAAACCGGAAATAATGACATAATAAAAGTAAAAAATAAAACTAATAACCTTTAATTGACTTTTCAATTTATCTTTTAACAATTTGAATCTTTATTAAAATTTTGATTTGATTGAATTCACTTCTTTATTATTAGCAAGCTGCTACGGCTAAATTGGTATACAGGCAGCTATAAGTTTGAACTCAAAATGAATAGTTTTAAAGGTTTATCAGGTCACGTGTCTTCATAATAGAGTGGATGTCACGTGATAGTCTTTAGTTATTACTTTTTTTTTATTATTTTTTTAAAATCGTTTTTATAGTTTATCTTTTATTTTAGTTTTATTTTTATAGTCTTGCTTTTAGATGTCTAATTTTATGTGGTTCGCGTATTTTTTTTTTGTATATATCATTTTTTAAATCTAAAATCGTTTTTAAAGCGTTTTACTGGTTTTAATTTTACACCGTTGTTCTTTCATATCTAATTTTTTATAGTTCTATATTTAGGTAGACTTCTGTTTTGTTATCGTTGCGTAATCTTTTTATATTTTTGTCTTTTACGTTTCACTTTAACAATGCAACTATTTTATGTACCCACGTTCGAACGTGGAAACTTGCAGATAGAAGGCTATGATTTAAGTTTTTTGAATTGTCAAAATATATATAGTCCCCGTGTGGTATGTGTTCTACTTTTTAATGTCTTTTTGAGTCTCCCGGTGATGGGATTTTAACTTTCACGAATTATCTGACGCTTTATGACCAGTTTAGGGTTTAAGGTTTAGAGTTTAGGGTTTAGGGTTTTTAGGGTTTAGGGTTTTTAGGGTTTAATGTTTTTAGGGTTTAGAGTTTAGGGTGACGAAAACCCAAAAAACCAAGCAAAATCGTCCTCTCAACGTAAACGTCGAGACTCAAACCGACGACCTCTCATAGAACAAGTCATTTGGCTACCACTAAGTAAAATTTCTCGTGGTTGGTATTTGTCATATACACATTAGGTTTACTAATAACATTAATATCGTTTACTTTATGAAATTAAGGAAAATGACATTTTTTTGTTTCATCAAAGGTCAACTTATACATGTATCTAGTACTAACCTTATGAAATATGATAATTTAAATGATTAATTGGCGTTCAAAAGTCTTCATCATTATTTTACTCTTTATTGACCAAGGGAATTATGCATGAAAACCAACCGAAAATAAATCTCCCCTTCAAATCTTCAATGATCTTGGAGGAGTGCAGATGATCCTTCCCCAGGCGAGTATTCATTAAAACTTTTAGGGGTTTTGGGTAAATTTCAACAAGTGTACATTAGTAGAAACTATGTTATTGAAACAAGGATCGGGCCGTATAACGGTGTATCGTTTGCTGGCCAAGCAAACTATGCTACGGATACTAATCCCGCGTCTGTTTCTTACGTGATTGCGAATCAAAACGAGATTTATATCACTTACATATCTAAAAGTAACACCACTTTAAGACCGATATTAACTTCTAGTGGTAAACTTGAGATATGGCAGCTAAAATTTCCAAACCCGGAATTATTGTTGAATGCAACCTCACCAGGAGATTATTGTGACAACTATAACGTGTGTGGCTCCTATGGGATTTGTACCACTGCCACTTCTCCTAATTGCGGGTGCTTGAAAGGATTTAAACGAAAAACCTCAGATGAAACAAGCTTTGATAATGACACAAGTGTTTGTAAACGAAGCGTAGCGTTGGATTGCGCGCCCGAGGAGGGATTTCTAAAGCTTTCAAACATGAAATTACCGGACACAAAGAATGCTGTCTTTAGTAGCAACATTAGCTTATTAGATTGTGAGGCGGCTTGCAAGAAAAACTGCTCGTGCACCGCCTATGCAAATCCATACATCGCTTTAGGCGGAGTTGGTTGCTTGCTATGGTACGGGGATTTGATTGATGTCCGAGTTTTCTTACAACATGGAAAAGATCTGTATGTTAGACTTGCGGTCTCAGAGCTATCAGGTAAGCTAGATAAGAACTTAATGTTTGGTTAAGACTTAAAGTTTTTTTTGTTTGCATACTAGTGTAATTATTGTTGGAATTTTGGGAGAAAAACTAGTGGAAAATGAGTTTTTCACTAAGTGTGAAAATGAGTTTTTCACCAACTTTGGACTAAAATAAAATACAGATAACATAGGTTGTTGCCTCTGTATTTAATGGGTTTGTGTAGTACGTTGTGAGGGCTTTCCAACGCATCAAACCACGTCCAAATCCGAGCTCGTATGAATGAGATATCGAAGCTCAAAGTTGAGGTCTCGCAACTTGTGAAGCTGCGAAAATTAGAGAGAAAAATGCTAAGTATAGCATGTTAACTCATCCCACATTGGTTGGGGATTGAAACCAAAAGTGGTTTATAAGGTGGGAACCTTACCAACTATTGTTTCCTTTAGTAGGACACATCCCTTGGACCCTGAGGGGTGCGGAGCACCCCTAACTCGCACTCGCACTCGCACACGCACGCGCGCGTGGCGTGGGCGTATGAGGCGCAATGTGGCGCTTTGATGGCGCACTTTGCACTCGCTCGCCGCGAGCCGCTTGAGAGCCGCCTTATTGTTTTTGGGTTCAACCGGAAGGTGTTCCGGTTGAAGTCCAAGCGGACCTGTGTGGTCTGGGCAGATAGATCAAGCGGAACTGGGTTCAACCGGAAAAAATTCCAGCTTGAAGTTCAAGTGGAAAAAGGAGCTTGAACTTGAAGCTCAGTTGGAAAAGGAGCTTGAAGTTCAAGCGGAAGATCAGTTCTTCCGGAAACAGCTGTTACGCGGAGTTTCCTCCGGATTGACAGCTGTAAACGCGTTTTGAGCTAAATAAGGTAATTCCGCGTTAATTAGAAATCAATTTGCATTAAAGACGTTTAATGCAAAGTTTGACTACGAATTAATTTTGTGTGCTCAACAAGTCATTCCCACCACTATATATACAGCCTCATTAGTTGAGGCTAGATACACAAGAATTCACATAATTCTTTCTCTCTGCCTCTCCTCAAATAATTCTCTCATCTTCTTCATCGTTCTTGCTCTTCAAGCTTCAAGGTATTTTCAAGCTTAGAGTTATCCCGGCCGTACAATACGGTTTAGGCGATTGTACCCTGGGAAACAAAACGGATCTTCGGTAGACCCGGAATTTGTTTTAAGGGACCCGGGTTCTGACCCGAATCCTTCGCCAAAGATTCCTTGGAATCTTCATCGTTTTTATTAAACTAATATCAAAATTGTTTTCCTTAAACCTTTTCATTTAAAACATTTTCTATAACTCACTGTTTGTTTTATTTCATTCAAAACATTAATATTTTATTTACAAGCATCTGTTAAACTTTGCTTTCATTTCATTTGTATTGCAATTTCATTTCGTTGTAATTCTTATTTATTTCCCTGTATGGTATATCATTTCCGTGTAACCTTTAATCATTTCCTTGTAATTGTTGATAGGAGTAGAATTTCATTTTCATTGTATTGTAATAGATTAGATTTATTTCTTTCGTTGTAATCGTACTTAAATAAAAGTATTTATTTTAATTAAATTTACGAACGGTTCTCCTACAATTATAGAAATTATTTATCAAAATGGATGATTTAAAGGGAAAAAGACGAGAATAGCCGGTTTGACCACAGTTGGACGAGAATAGCCGGTTCGACGGTCGTCCTAGCCGCTCAACCACGGTCGGACGACCGTGAGTTTCCACCAAATCACCGTCTGACACGTATACGTTTTTGACGGTCGCCCGACGGTGCGACTGGTCGGCACGACCGTCGAAACATTCTGTCTGCGACGGTCGGCTCGACCGTCTGACACACTGTCGGGTGCGCCACGACCGTGGTTTTTATTTTTTTTTATTCGAAAAAACAAATTATTGAAGGTCGTCCGACCGTCTGGGAACACGGTCGCGGTCGGAGAATCCACGGTCGTCCGACCGTTTAAGAATTAAAATGTTTTTTAATTTTATTTTTATATCCAACGGATACAGCGTGCGAACTCATTGCACGAATAACGATGTATTAATTTTTACTTTATGACAGAAAGAGGGTCGTGGCGACATGTTGTTGATGAGTCGTCGAGCATGACCGTCTTGGTTTTTATTTTTATAAATAGAAAAAAATTAGAGTGATATAAATACAAAAGACATTAAATTTAAATTTTTTATAAATAAAATTACATTGTACGCATTGCATAGAGTTCATCAGCCATAAAACGTCTGAATCTTAAACAGGCTTCTTGTAGATTAACTTCTTCCCACGCTATGGATTTATTTTTAACTATCCTTCGTAATAACATACAGATTAACACCCCAGAATCGGATCCTATATGGCCTGCGTTGTAAGGCCACACAGTGTCCCCAGCAAATGGCATTTCTTCGATCTTCGCAAGCCCTGAGTGGTGCCAGTATGATATACGATCAAGAAAATTTAGATAAAAACTTTCAAATTCACAGACAATTCCGAAAATAATCTTATGAATGCACTTTGAATGGCAGGTACTCTGGGAGCAATCATACGGGTGAAATGCAAAGATTTTGAATGTATTCATACAGATCTTCAGCAAAAACCAATTTTCATCATCAATAGATACGGGTAAATAAACCTGAATGACAAAATATGATATAAATATTAAAATGTGGGACCATTAATATTAGTATTTATCTAAACAAACAAAGTTTACAAATAAAACATTACCGTATCAACCTCCCATAAAGAAGGATATAGGTCATCTGTGCCATCACAATATTTATTAGCATCATTTGATGTTTCAGATATTAGTTTAACAAAATGCGTGGGCAGAATCGTCCAATGGTTCGGACCTTTCGGCAATTCACTCGTTGTTATTATTTGTTCTAAACGCCAAGTCATTAGTCGATATGTCCAGGCAGATACGTGCTATAATATAAAAAATTCTATTTAGGAACAACATTTATATTTAAAAATACGTTTTAAATATAAAATAAAGAATGACATACACTTGCTCCTATGCGAGGATTTCCATGCAACGCAAGAAGTGAGCCCCAAAATTCTTTCGTAAGTGTATAGGATCCCATGTAAGAAATTGTACAAAACGATGAATCCATACCAGTATAAAAGAAGCTTAAAACATTTGGAGCCCAATTTTCTTTACTCTGAAAGTTCCAAACTTGTTTCTCAACAGGTGGTGGAATTTCATCAATGGTTTCAAATGAGTTAGAAGCAGAATCGGTTTCACGAGTGTTTCTTTTTTTTCGTCTAGATGACATTTTTCCAATTTGATAGAGTTGAATCCATAACTCCTCCTATTTATAGAGTTGAAATAAAGTGAGTAAAAAATAAATAAATTAAATTTTTATTTAAAAAATTAACAAATATATAAAAATACACAACGGTCGGACGACTGTAGACACAGTCGTCAACGACCGTATATACCGCGACCGTAGGAAAAAGGATTTTTAAATTAAAAAAAAAAATATTTTCCACGGTCGGGACGCCTCCGACAAACGTGTCAGACGGTCGGACCGACCGTGCCAGTTGGAATGTCGGAACGGTCGCTGGGCCCCGGAGAACAGTCGGACGACCTTTGACCAGGGGCTTGTCCGACCGTGGAATGCTGAGGTGGCGTTTTTTTACTGGTTAAGAGGCACAGTCGGACGACCGTCGATGGACGGTGCTAGACGACCGTGAAACCGGCTAGTTTGGTCTTTTTTTAAAAAAGTGTGGACATTCTCGTCCAACCGTGGTCAAAACGGCTATTTTCGTCTTTTTCCCTGATTTAAAAACTGTTTATCAAAATAAGGTGTTTTTTGAAATCTTTCTTCTCACTTTTATAAAACAAGAAACATTTTATAAGTTATCATAGTCTAATGAAATATTTTGTTAGAAGCTTGTTTAAAGAATATTTTTTTAAAATATTGCTTTATATCCCATAAGAATAGAAGTGAGAAAAAAATCAATGTTTTAAAACCGGATTTTTAAACCGGACCGGTCTTATGTAAAAAACGGTTTAACCGGTTGACCCGGGTTGACCCGGACGGTCGAACCGGATTGACTATTCGAACTTGTAAATTACAATATACATTTTATAAACTTTTAACCGCGACAAATGTCGTTAAAAAAACTTTAATAAAGTTTAAAACAAGTTACAATTATCCAAAATAACATTAATATAAGTTCTAATCAAATTATATTTATCAAAAAAATATCAAACTTTCAGTTATATTCGATGGATGGTTTATTTTAGAATCTCTAGCGGCAAGCTAGTGACGAAGTGACGATTTGTTTTCGCCCGATCAGTTAACTTCAATTAAGAAAATAGTGAAAAACTCTACGGCCCTACCTTTTTTAATTGTTTTAAATATGTTTTTTAAGTTAATTAAAAAAAAGGGTTCACCCGGTTGAACCGGCCGGTTCAACCGTAAAACCCGGTGGTTCAACCGGAAAACCCGCCGGTTCATTTTTTTTGTCCAGAACTACTAAAAACCGCCCTCAATCGAACCGGTGCACCCACTGGTTACCGGTTCAACCGGTTGAACCGGCCGGTTTAATCCGGTTTTTAAAACATTGAAAAAAATTAAGTAACACCCATTTTAATAAATATTTTTTTAATCATCAATTTTAGTAAATAAGTTTTATAATTACACTTAGAAAAAAAATTAATACTTGATTATTGTTGTTCAAAACAGAAACATGTGTATTCTTGTGAACTTGATTACATATAACATCATTTAACTCTGCAAAATCTTGTAGAACACAATTCAAGCATCCACGGAAAGAAACGAGTAGCTTTGTTAGTTACTTTATCAATATCAGTTGTGTTAACTTTGTTGGGCCTCATATTGGCATTCTGCATTAGAAGAAAATTGAAGATGAGCTCACATATAGGGAGCAGAATCCAGATGGGAAGTGCAGGTTTGGTAGTTCCCTTGTTCGAATTATCGAAAATTTCTAGGGCTACCAATGAATTTTCAGTTGACAATAAGCTGGGAGAAGGCGGGTTTGGACCTGTTTACAAGGTAAAGGATGTAAACTACTTTGGATTTACATTTATGTACCATTAATAATGGCAATCTTGATCCATTAGGGTGTGTTAGAAGAAGGACGAGAGATTGCTGTGAAGCGGCTATCAAAGTCGTCTCAACAAGGGCTTGATGAATTCAAGAATGAAGTTGTATGCATTGCTAAACTTCAGCATCGAAATCTTGTGAAGCTCTTAGGATACTGCATTCAAGGCGATGAGAGAATGTTAATTTATGAATACATGCTTAACAAAAGCCTGGATAGTTTTTTATTTGGTTGGGTTATCTTACACTCCTAAATATATAGATTCATTACAAATGCAAATGAATATAATATATTATAAATTAATTTGTTGCATATTGAGCAGATGAATCAAGGAAGTCGTTACTTGATTGGTCACAACGGTTCAGCATAATTGATGGGATTGCTCGAGGTCTTCTTTATCTTCATCATGATTCCCGGCTTAAAGTTGTGCACCGGGACTTAAAAGCAGGGAACATTTTACTTGATCATCAGATGCGTCCCAAGATATCAGACTTCGGGTTGGCCAGAATGTTCAAAGAAGATGAGAGTGAAGCAAATACAAAAAGAGTAGTGGGAACGTTGTAAGAATCCTTGAATTCTATTCGTATTGTTTGATCAATTTTAATAAGTATATATGTCTTCTGTGATTGGTTTAGGGGCTACATATCTCCAGAGTATGCCGTGAATGGTCACTTCTCCGTAAAATCAGATATTTTCAGCTTTGGGGTTTTAGTACTAGAAATCGTGAGCGGGAAGAAAAATAGAGGTTTTGTTCATGAAGACCATCATGATAACCTTCTTGGGCATGTAAGTGTACGTGCAACTATTTGTATAAAATATATTATGCACTCAATGACTCTTTTGTTTTCTATTTTGGTTCATATAGGCATGGAGACTTCACAAAGAAGACAAATCTCTCGATCTAATTGATGAATGTTTAAGTGGGTCCTATTCCGCCTCTGAGGTGTCACGATCAGTACACATTGGCCTATTGTGTGTTCAACAACAAGCCGAAGATAGACCTAACACCCCTACTTTAGTTGCAATGTTGGGCGGTGTAGGCTCACTTCCCTCTCCTAAAAAACCCGCTTTCTTTATTCAAGAAAGCGGAATCCGCTCCAACTCAATTTCTCATTTACCATCATCATCCAATAATGGAGTAACATTAAGCGAAGTGTATGGTAGATAAGGAGAAGAAAAGGTTTCATTATGTTTCACCTACATGCATCTATATAAAGTAAGAATTGGATCAGTGTATAATTATCAATCATATCAGTTCAGTTATACGTAAATGTTTTTTATTACTATTTTTGCTGAAATTTTAATCTTATCTTCAAGTAACTTTTGGTATAAAACCTTTTTTTTTTCATTTTATTGTTGTACATCATGATATTTGTATTTGTGTGGGGTGATGTTTATATTTGTTGAGTTGTGAGTATAGCCGTATATAGGTTACTTTTTGTTCTATGACCATTTTTAAATTTGATTGTTTATGAAATAACTTGTTAAGTTCTTGGAAAAAGCAAGAATTACTTTTACAACTTTTCCTTAATATTAATAACAAGATCGTGCGTTAGCTGTAGGTAAACACACAAAACCGTTCTAACGCTACGTAAAAAAATAGAAATAAAAAAAGTTGTGTAACAACCAAAAGGTTTAAACTATTGAGTATTGAGCGTAGAACCTAAAATTTATGTTACACGACTTTACCTAACACCACCAACTCGTGTGATAAATTCGTTGAGATTGAAAATAAAGAAAAAAACTTTAAAAAAAATTATGTTACACGACTGTACCTAATTTCGGCTTAACAAAATCACGATTTTTTATCAGGTTATAAAGGCATTGAGAACAAAAATTTTGATTCTATTTTGATGACTAAACTTATGTAAAAACATCACAAAAGGAAAGGTCTTGATTTGGAAAAAAAACCGGTATAAAAACCGATACTTTTGAAGCTCGAAAACCCTAATTTTTGTTAGATATATATTTATAAGATAAACTTGGTATTTGAAATGTTTTGAAACTTAAAATACCTTAACATGTGTTTATCGTGTGTTTTAGAAACAAAAATTGTCATAAAACGAGTCGCATGGAAAAAACCGACACCTTTACCGTTAAACCGTCATTTCAAAAACGTAAAATATAATGACTTATATTTCAGTCATCTTGATATAAAAATAAGATTATTTTTATGAAAAGATATGATTTTCTGAAAATACCACGTATTTAACGAACACAGAAAAAAAGTATTTGTGGACACCAGCTTTAAGAATATTAAATGTTCAAAAAATTATCATAATATTTAAGGAAAAAATATTATCTTTAAAATCGCATCATCAGGAAATACTCGTATATTTTGAGGAATATATATTTCATTATTTTCCGAACGTACACGTAATGTTTATTGGTAAAAAATATTTCTTTATTAATTAATTACCGACAATACTAAAGGTTATCAATACATAAGATTTACCAACTCAATTGGGTTACACAAATGACGACCCAATCTATCGGATCTTAAGTTGTCTTATTATTTGTTTAGGATGGCTAGGTTCATACGTTTCAATGTCATATCATTTGGATTCGCTTGCTAAAGGTGAGTCTCACAACCATGTCATATCATTTGGATTCGCTTGCTAAAGGTGAGTCTCACAACCCCTATTTTTTGTTTTAAATACTTCTAGGGAGAATTTGAACATCTGTTAATCATGCCTGACAAGTAGATAATCGTTGCATATATTGATTACATCAGCTTTTCGTCCACCACTATCGTACCATGTTAATTCATGTTATTGTGAAACCCCACTATTTAATTGAATCCGATTAGTTCCATGTGAATGATGACTCGTGAATAGATCCATTGGGTTAACCCCTTTGCCCATGATTGGTTACTCCAATCCTAACTCCCATTCTATAGTCACCGGATACATACGGTTATATCGGTCTTCGGTACATACAGTTATATTGTGTCTAAAGAATCTTAGGGGCTGTTTGGTATCGTCTGTTTTATTAAGTGTTGAACCAGTAAGTTGTCTAGAGGAATAAGAAATTCTGAACCAGTTAGTGCTGAACCAGTAAGTGTTGTTTGGTTGCACTTCTGAATAGATGTGCAGAATGACTATTTTATCCCTGTAAAGTAATTTCTAGCAAATAAAATGAAGCTGTTTGATAAAATCCTAAATGATTAATAGTTATTAAAGAAAAAATACAAACCGTCATAGAAAATCCAAATTGCACATAATTCCTTAAAAATTCATAAAAACATACTGAATCCAAACAAATTAATTGTTCGACATTAGTTGAGTAGCTATCTCGTCACGTAAAATAGCCATATCCTCAATGCTTTGTGAACCCCATTCCATGTCGTGAGCGGACTGGCTATGGCTTTCCTCATCTTGTGAATTTCCAAACAAAGTGCCCTCGTCGTATTCCATAAATAACTGATCATGAATATTCCATTTCCTTATAAAGTTATGGATGGTAAAACAAGCAATCACTATGTCTCTTTGTATTGGAAATGGAAAGGGTGCCATTTGTTTTAGGATTGGGAATCTTGCCTTCAAAACACCATATGCGCGCTCAATAACATTTCGGAGTTGTGCGTGAGCATGGTTGAATTTTTCTTCCTTAGTCATTGCCCGCTGTCGTCAAAAATCGGCTAACCAATATCTCGTATTACGGTAGGGAGCCATAAACCCACGAGTGCTGGTGTATGCAGCGTCGCAAAGGTAATATTTGTCTGTAAATGTTAGTACCATAATTATTAAACAAAAAACATATAATCAGTTACATCATAGTTAGGGAATATTTGTTTAAAAACCTGGTGGGGGGAAAGGAAAGCCGGTAGTCGGATTAAAGGCAACTTCTTTCAAAACACGTGAATCATGTGCTATGCCCTCCCATCCAGCCCATACGAAAGTGAATATCATATCAAAATTACAGATTCCCAAGACATTTTGAAAGCAATCACCTTTTCCTGTGCCCCTATAACGCGTCTGTTGATCGGTAGGTACGATTGCATGTACAAGAGTTCCATCTAACGCACCTATTGCTCCAGGGAATATTTGTTTTAGCCTTCTATGTCGGTCTGAAGCATCTGAAATTGGATTAGAAGATGTTGGAACTATAAGTTCTCTTGCAAAATTCATCATCCCATTTAGGACCTCGTGAAAACATCTATGAATTGTTTCTGTTGAGTGTTCAAACCTTCGTTTAGCCATTCGAAGACGCTCATTATGTCCAATGACAATCAAAACATAGCCATCTTTTCTTGATATGTTATTGACCTACTCTGCAACCAATTTCTTTGGTTAAAATGATTGCACAATAGTACATACGCATCACGTGACATACGCATCATCTCAAGACATTGTGTAGAAGAGCCATGCAACAATTCTTGTGTGTATTCATGACGTGTCAATGCCGAATTCAAATCTCTTACACTTTCATTCATTGTTGAGACTAATAGTAACCATTGCCAACAAAGGAAGAGGAAAGCGATAATCTCCTCGTCATCGGAATCCATTGGCTACCTGTCACAAAAAAATTATCAAAACATATAATCCAAATAACATTCAAAAAACATATAATCCAAATAACATTTCATATCATAAACATGATTCCAAAGTACATATCATCCAAAAGACATATCATCCACAATACATAGCTTCCAAGACATAGCATCCAAAATATATCATCCAAAATACATAGCATCTAAGACATAGCATCCAAAATATATCATCCAAAAGACATATAATTCAAAACATAAACCCAAAAGACATCATCCACAAACCTAACTAGCGAACAACCCATACTTTGCTCCTGCGATCTCAACCCATTGCCCACAACTTTCTGGCTCAAGTTCAAGAAACACTTTCCTAACATCATAGCTCTCACCAAACAACAAAAGCGTCGTCTTGTACCTCGCATCTAATTGTCCCCATCCTAATGACTTCAACTTCGTCATACATGATTTCATATCATTGTGTTTCTCAAGCAACGTCTTCGCCACCCTGCTAATATTCTCTCCAACTTCTAAGACCTTTGATCTGAATGTTTCCTTGGCTTTTCCTTTCTTAGGACCAGTTGGTGACTCTTCACTAACACCTTGACCCGATGATTTTCTTTTATTTTTAGAAATATCAGAAAACTCTTCACTAGCACCTTGAGTCGGTTGTGTTCTTTTGCTCTTTTGACTAACCACAAGTTGCATTTCAGTGGCATCAATGTCCTCAAAATCATTTTCATCAAACACTTCTACAGCAGGACGTGGAAGTGTAGAAGATGGGCCCCAACTACCAACGCCAGTAGAAGTAGATCCTTCAAACAATTGAATACACAACTCGGGATGATCAAGTGGCGCTGTTCTCAAAGTTTCTACGTGTTTGTTGGACTATATGGAAAAAATTATAAAAATTACTATAAGGTTACTGAAATATATATATGTATATAAATATATATATATATATATATAAAACAAAATACCTTAATCTCAAGTTGACATTCCACTTCCGATAAGTTATACATGTTTGTAACAGGGTTATAGACATTGCAGTTTTGTTCTTAAGCTTTGACCAAGCTGTAAACTTTAGTTTCAAGTAATCATAGCGATTCTTCATTCTTTTTTTTGTATCCACTTCAAAATCATGTTCCGTTTTCAATTTTTCTGCAATTCTTCTCCATGACACGGGTTTTATAGTCTTACCATGAAGTGCCACTTCATGAATACAGGATTCTAAAAAAGTTTTATCAACTCCATCTAGCTTCCAGTTAGTTCTAAGCTTTTTTTGTTCCATTTTCCTTTAACAAACAAGCATTTACCATCAATCAAAAAACCCTATCCATCATGTAGAATCAACTAAAAACAACAAGCATCAAGCATCAACATTTAAAAACACATATGAAACATATAGCATCAACCAAAAAAACATAACAAATTTAAGCATCAAGCATCAACATTCAAAAACACAAATAAAACATATAGCATCAACCAAAAAACCATAACAAATTTAAGCATCAAACAAAAATTTTAAGCATCAAACCACATTCAACAATGATTGAACAACATAATATAACCAATAAACCACATCAATATGTAAAAAAAAAAAAACTAGATTTTGGATAAAGAACATACAAATTGGACCAAAACCCCACTAAACAATGATGAAGAACAAATTTCGAGCATCAAAATCCTACTAAACAATTATCAATCAGTGATTTATAGCATCAAATCACAGCAATTTAAAAAAAAACGATTTAAAAAAAAACCCTAGAATCTTACCTTGATACAGCAGCGCTGAGGAGGAATTACGGAGCGAGGGAGGAGCGGAGCAGGGGTGAGGAGGACGACTGGCGACCTCAGTGGCCGCCGGAGATGCCCTGGCGTCGCCGGAGCAAGGAGCAGCGGCGGAGGCAGCCCCCAGGGAGAGAGCGTCGAAGTGGGGAGAGGGGTAGAAAGGGGTAGCAACGTGTTTTTTTTCTTTCTTAATGATAAAGTGAGGGTTTTTTAACTGGTTCATCAAGAGGCTATCCAGATCTCTTACTGATCCAAATGTTTTAAAAACAGCCCAACCAAACAGTCTGGATCTTCGCGATCCAGACATTTTCTCATTAAGTGGCCATCCAGACCCTTACCAAACAGCCCCTTACTCTTATAACTTATAATAAACAGTTTGTCTGTCGTAACGCGCAAACGGATCAACCATTTATTAATTTACATTTACAAGACTATTTATCACCTATTAGTTTTAAAATATTATACCATATATTTTAGAAGTTGTAACTACTTAAACTCTTAAAATTATATAATTACATTCTTGTCCTCTTCATATGATATTATAAGAAAAATTGGATTTAAATAATACGAGTTATGCCTTATTGGCGAATAATAATAGGAAAAATGGACACTATTAATCCCAACTATTCGGTATTGGACGAAAATAATCCTACCTATTTTTTTGGACAAAAATAGACTTATAAATTGACCTTGTTTTTCCCAATAGACCTTCCGTCTATTTTTTTAACCCCCGTTAACGATGCTGACGTGGACGACTACGTGGACTCCAAATAGACTGCTGACGTGGCTCTTTTTTCATCCCTCACCGTTTAAAACCCTAATCGGAGATTATTTCTCCCCCAAATGTTCATCGACACCAAAATACTAAAACCCAAATCGATTTCCGGTGAATCATGCCATCGTCCTCGTCGTCTTCAACTTCATCATCTGCCAGGAGGCCGAAAATACTAAATCTGTATGTTGGATTGGATCGGAAATTGTATTGCTATCATGAACTTTTGGCAGTTTCACGAGTTGCTGGAGAGAACACTACAAGACCTGGAAAAGAGTTCCTTGGTTGTTGCTTATGGCCGGTATGTAGTTCCACTAACTGTTTCTTGTTAAAGTCACCTAATTTTTTAACTTTATTTCTGTTTTGTAGAGGAATGGATGCAATTTTTTTGTGTGGAAAGATGATATTGACAAAGTATTCGAAGATGAAGATAAATGCAGAATGCTAGAAGAAAAAAACAGTGCTTTGCAACTTCTTAATGCTGACCTTGAAGATGTAAACAGGGATTTGGATGTTGAGAACAAAAAATTGAAGTTTGAACTTAGGAAAAACAGTTGTATGAAGGTTGTAGTATTTGCTATGGTGTTACTTTGTTTAGTGTATTTTGTAATTTGAATGAGCCATTGTATTGAATGTATTTGTATTTTGGAAGGAAATGAAATCACATTATGTTTGGCTTCTACAAATCTCAATCGCAGTTGACAAAACATTCATAAGAACCTAAACATAAACATCCACAATTGAGTCTTCACCAAACTGTTAAACTTGGGATCATTACCAAAATGACATAATTGACAAGATGTCAACAAAATGACATAATTGACCAAAAAACAGCAGCAGCATGTGACATAATTGACAGCAGCAGCATGTTTTGATACAAGGTGATAGTTTTTGGAACAAAATGACATAATTGACATAATTGAACCATTACCACAATTGAAACAAAATGACATAATTGAACCAGAACATAAGTAAACATAACCAGAACATAAGTAAACATAACCAGAACATAACAAGATGTCAACATAACCAGAACATAACCCAAAATGACACTGTTTTGATACAAGGTGATAGTTTTTGGCAGCTATCATAAACATAACCATAACATAAGTAATAAGTCTTTAAACATAATCAAAAGCTAAGGTGCTGTGGAAATGAAACTGGCTTGGATCACTTGAGAAGACTAGCTCAGTTGTGGAGTAGGTAGCTTCTTTGGCCTGCCTCTCTTTGGTTTCTGACTTGGCCCACCTTCATCCATCTTTGCTACCTTTCTTGGCCTCCCTCTAGGCTTCTTTTGCTTTGCCCCTGCTGCACCAGCTTTACCCTTGTTAGGACATAACCTGATGTTGTGTCCAGTTGACTTACATAGACTGCATCTCATGATGATGCCATGTTTAGTCAATTTTCCTGGCTTCTTGGGATCTTCATGGGGGTCCCTCCTTCTATTTTTCTTGGGCCTTCCAGGCATGTTCTTGATTGGAGGAGGGTCCAATGGAAAATCAACAACAGGCCAGTACTTTTCACTTGGCAATGGTGGAATAGAGTAGTGGTAAGCTTTCATGTACATCTCTTTCGTATAAAAAGCATCCACATACTGCTCAGATGGCCTACTAAGGAATCCCAAAACTGTACATGCATGATGACATGGAATTCCTAATACAATATCATAAATAGGATCAATGATCATGAATCTTTAATTGTTATATAAAATCTAAGAGTACCATACCTGTTAAATCCCACTTTTTACATGTGCAGGTCCTATTCTCTATGTCAACTGAGACTTCATCAACCCTGTCATTCACTTGATACAAACTCTCTGTTGATGGCATTATTTCACACATGTGAGCCCTACTCTTTTCCTTTTCCAGCTTGACCAGGATCCTAGGACACACACCATCAGCCTTGTTTGCCATTTCTTGCTTCTTGTTTCTGAGTCTTATCATTATAGCCACCCTGATATCTTCCAGCATATTGATGATATGCTTTGATCTTGATTGGATTATGAATCCATTAAAAGTCTCTGCCATGTTGTTCACCACTACATCTGCCTTGGTTGCTGTTTCAAGATAACACCTGCAAAAACACTTTGGATTCTGTTTTAGTAATGCATCAGCAGCTCCATTGTCCATATTCCTAAGGTCTTCAATTGCCTGATTGTGATCAGCTATTGAGTATGCTCTCACAGCTTTCCAGAACACCTCCTTCAAGTCATCACCCTTGTGTTTCTTATGCCAGTTAGCATAGATATGCCTGGCACAGTTTCTGTGCTCACAATTACCCCAAAATAGGGTGACTCCATTCAGCAATCCCTGATATTAATGCAATTAAATTGTCAATGCATGAATTATGTCATTAGATGTGTTAATACATAAGTTAATTGTAAAATCCATACCTTTTGTTGGTCTGATATCAAAGTCCAACCCCTACCCTGATCTGTGACCCCCAAGCATTTGTAAAGTTCATGCATAAACCAACACCAACTATCATTATTTTCACCTTCCACCACAGCCCATGCCACTGGGTACATTTGGTCATTTGCATCTCTTCCAATAGCAGCCAGAAGCATACCCCCTAGGAAAGTTTTCAAGAAACATCCATCCAAACACAAGAGCTTTCTACATCCTGCTAGGAATCCCTTCCTTACACCATCAAAACAGACAAAGATCCTAAAGAACACCTCATTAGGACTATCAATCCCATGGTAGGAAGATGGAACAGTTAACAACTCAAAAGTAGAGGTAGGATTGTAATTTCTTAGCATCCCCAAATAAGAACCTATCTTGCTATAGTGTTCCTTCATGGATCCATGTAGTTTTCTATGAGCAATCTTCTTAGCTTTATATGCAAACCACCTCCCAATGAAGCATTCGAACTTTTCTTTCACAGCTGTCTGAATCTCCTTAGCTGACCAGTTTGGTTTTGTCTTGAAAACTGGCAAAAACTCATCAGCAACAAATCCAGTGGTAAGCTGAGTATTCCTAGTCATGTTTCTTTGACAAGTATGTGTGGTAGAAGCCCTCTTTACCATAAAACAGCCCTTTCTTTCACTAACAGACAAGTATAGCTTAAATGGGCAACCACTAACACAAGTAACACCTACTCTCCCTTGCCTTTTCCTATCACTTATTGTAATCTTTAGACTCCTACCATTCATAACAGCATATTTTCTAACTGCTGATTTGAATGCAGCTCTTGTTGGAAACCTTGTACCCACAACCCAATCCCACCTAGTCCAATCTGTATCTTCAGTAACAATAGGCACATTTAACTTGTACTTCTTCCCTCTTATGTTGTCATCCTCACTTTCTCCAGGGGAGTTAACATCTGCATCTGAGTCTTCATAAGAACTATACCCTTCATCTTTTTTGTGCTCCTCAACATGTGCCTCATCATCATTCTTACTTTCTTCTCCTTCAAAAATATGAACTTTTTTCCTAACTATGTTTTCAACCAGGTGCTGTTGAGATAATTTACAAACTTTGTTTACCTTGATTGTAGCTTTAACTGATGATTGCCACTCCTCATCATCCGTATCATCTCCAGATCCAATTACCTCCTCATCCAACCTAACAGATCTGTCGTCTTCTTCTAACTCAGATCCTGTACCCTCAGCCTCACTCCCATGTGACTCATCTCCACCAATATAGTCAACATCCTCTGAATCTGAACCTGTTTCACTTGGGCTTGAATGGGCTTCACTGTTGGGTTGGGCTTTTGGGGTTGAATAGGCTGGAACTACTATTCCTTGGGTTATGGGATCATCTGAGTCGGGTGTTACGGGGTTCACATACAAACTGACTACACCATCAAATTCATCCCCTAAAATGTCTATCATACTAGCAACATCATTATCATCATTCAACGGCAATAACCCACCATCAAAACACATACCTGGAACAACCCAATGGAGAGAAAAGCAACCTCTCAGGTACTTGCCATACTCCTCAGCATAGTCACACAGCTCGAAGAAAGACATTTTGTCCCTAACAATCGATATCCCAACTGATAGTCCTCCGCAATACCATAGGTCAGGTTTGAACTTGATTTCACCGGCATAGTGCAGGTTGAAGAAAAATCGATCGATCATTGCGTCAATTTTGTGCGTCAGGAGTGAATTAGGGTTTGTGTTCTTCTACAAGTGTTAAACTAAACGACTGATCGAAGAATTTGGGGATTTTTAAATGGTCTGCTCCAAATCAGCAGGTGACGAGATAAAAAAAGAGTCCACGTAGTCGTCCACGTCAGCATCGTTAACGGGGGTTAAAAAAATAGACGGAAGGTATATTGGGAAAAACAAGGTCAATTTATAAGTCTATTTTTGTCCAAAAAAATAGGTAGGATTATTTTCGTCCAATACCGAATAGTTGGGATTAATAGTGTCCATTTTCCCATAATAATATGAGTTTTGACCTTTTCTCACAATAATATCAATTAAACACTCAGGTGCTATCAGTGATACGCCGTTTAAATTGATTTAACGGTGTTAATGAAATGGATGTTTTTGTCATTTGTGAAAGTGGAGGGGCTGGTTTTGTAATTTTTTTTATAAACCTAAAAAAAAGAAGAAAACTGGAGAAGGAGGGTCAAATGACCGGCAACCCGCGACCTCCCCTCTGCTCCGGCGACCGGCGACCGGCCGTTTGACCCCTCCACTTCCCTCCACCACTCGCCCGATTCCACTTCTCCGATCACCCAATCGGCAAATCGAACCCTTCAAAACGAACCATGTTTGGATCTGATTCCTGTTGCCGGGATACAGACGGCGAATTGTACAATCTGTTGCCGGAAGAACCAAAACCCTTTTTCCTTCCTTCACCTCTTCCTCAATGGCCCCAAGGTACCCTCCTTGATTATCAGTTTTCTTAGTTGATTTTGACCCTAATTGTTATGGGTTTTTGATTATCTATCCAATCAGTTTCTTTTCTGTGATTAATTGTGTTCAATTGTGTTAATTCGATTCTGTTTCTACATCGTTGACCTTCTTAGGTTACCTAATTTTTTGTTGACTTTACCAATAACCTTAATTGCATAATCAATAATCAATCAGGCTATTTAAGTTATGTTCTTTGATATTGAACTATTGATCGAAGTGCTCAAAAGGGTCCAACTTAATTGGATCCATTTAAATTGCAATCTTTGTTGATCATATTTGACTTTGACTTGGACCTTTTAATCTGAATTTTTGTATTTCAATTCCAATTTGGGTATTTGTTTTAACTTTTAACTTTTAATTTAACAGCAGATTCCTTTTGTTATCCAATTTATGTTTGCTTGCATGATTATCAAAATGTATGGTTTGCAGGTCAAGATTTCGCTACCGGAAGGATAAATCTCGGAGAATTAGAGGTGGCCATGGTTAAAGATTTCGAGCTCATATCGAGTTACACCCCGAAAAAATCAAAAACCGGTGGCATTACGTTTTACAAACCAGTATCGATACCCGACGGGTTCTTGACCTTTGGTCACTACTGTCAGCTAACCGATCAACAGCTTCGGGGCTACGTACTAGTCGCCCGAGATGTGGGAAACGCAGAAACCGGATCTCTTCCTGCACTAAAGTCACCTCTCGGTTATGAACTCGCCTGGAATTCCCCAAATTCCCTCCACAAACGGCCGGTCGCCGGTCGCCGGAGCAGAGGGGAGGTCGCGGGTCGCCGGTCGTTTGACCCTCCTTCTCCAGTTTTCTTCTTTTTTTTTTAGGTTTATAAAAAAAATTACAAAACCAGCCCCTTCACTTTCACAAATGACAAAAACATCCATTTCATTAACACCGTTAAATCAATTTAAACGGCGTATCACTGATAGCACCTGGGTGTTTAATTGATATTATTGTGAGGAAATGTCAAAACTCATATTATTATTCGCCAATAAGGCATAACTTGTATTATTTAAATCCAATTTTCCATATTATAATATGATATAGATATATATAATCCTTTCTTGTTCTTACAAATCAATTTTTCTTCAAGTAAATCTTTCCACTGTTTTTTTTATTTTCATGGTTTCCATATTTGTTTTTACAAATTTAATTTTCTTTGTATGAATCTTTCTGGTTGTTTCTTTCATCATTTCATATTACAATTTTGCAATGACGAAGCAAAGAAGGGACTCGAGGGGGCGACCGCTCTCTCGGTTTTTTCGTCCAGAAGTATCTGTTTTCACGATTTTATGTACAAAAATTTATATGAATTGAGTATCGCCCTTTGGGTAGAATTTTTTAGCCTCGTCTCCTCGAGGTTTTCTTTCAAAGCTTCGCCATTACAAGTTTGTGTTCTTTGATCTCAGATCTTTGTTTCATCTCGATTTTGAATTTGAGTCGGTTAATCTTTATGTATTCATTTCGTTTGATTTCTTTGTTCGAAATCAATCTTGCTTTCTTATCGCTTGATGATGTATCCCTTGTGCTTGATTTCTCCTTCGTCCTTCCTCACCATCTTCCTCTCCTAATTTCCCTTCTCCAACTTCCACAACTTCTCCTTCACCTTCTTTTACATCACCTCATGTTCCTGTCAGAAGATCTACTATGTCTTTTGTTCCCACAAAAAAAACAAGTTAAAGTAGTCAAAGCAAGGATAAATACAAATCACAACAGTCAAAGAGACATAAAACCAATCAGAAACCCTATAGTGAGGACAAAAGGCGAAAAAAGGAAGCGGTTTAACAAGTGGTGTGATCAGTACTTTAGTATTTTTTTTATCAAAAGTGCTTATTATCTTATGTCTTTTTTAAAATGAGTTTTTTTTTTAAAAATATTTGGATTAACTTTTTTGGTGGGAAAAGTCAATAAGTTGTTTCTCAAAACGTATTTGTTTAACTTTTATGTGAAAAATGACTAAAATATGGTTAAGTTAGTCTAAGGTTAGAGGAGTATAAAGTTAAATGAGTGGTATTATGATAATTGTATACTTAATACATAAGCAGTTTTAAAATACCAAAAAATCTTGACTTATAAAAGCTGACTTCTTGGTTTATAGGAAAAACTAAAATCTAAAACTGCTTATGAGTTCTCAAACATTCGAAACAACTTGTTTTCTGAAAAGCCAATAAATTATTTTTATAACCAATCCCAAACATGCCCTTTGATACACATCTAGACAGTAGTTAATCTCATTTGATGGATTGTGGTCACATATTTCAAATTTCAAGCTAATACTTACTGTATGTAGTGCGTTCAGTGGATTGCTAGCACCATATTGTGGCATCGTTGAGAGTCAAGTCATGAGAATTTCTCGGTGACAAGACTAACAAAAAAACACGATTTAATACTAACCAACAGAAGGAAAGTAATTTGCATGGGTTGTTTTTTAGAACAAATAAGATTGAACAAACATCTAACATACAAGCTATATCTAGCTCTCTGCGAGTTCTGGGTCAGTCAAGCTAAAATTGTAAATTCCACACGATAAAAGACATCAATATCGCAAGTGGTCGAAAGTAGGTTCATAGTTCTTGAATTGAACCCACCATAAAACCAACTGTAATTATCAACCTTGAGTTCTTGCAAGGTAAAGAAAAACACAACCGCTAGGCATCAAGAGAATCAGTTCTGTAGAAGTGACAATGCCTTTGAGACATTGCGAGTTATTCGATCATGTATGGGCTCCTGCACACACACACAAGAGCATTTATCTCTAATGGGTCAAATACCCAAAGTGGACATAAAAGATAAAACCTCCCGAAGTTATTTTAGTTATTTTAATATGCAGCTAAATTATAATTATGATTGAAATGATATAGTTTTTGTAATCATACTATTTACAAAAGGGCAAAAAAGAACATTGGACAAGAAGTCTCATCCCAACCTCCCCCACCCCTCTCTACCAAATGGTCCAATACCATTCTGACCCGTTACCGAACCACATATTTGCTACATTTACAATTTACTTTAGCTACAAGGGATGTAAGGGTTTTACCATAGTCTCGGGTATCTGAAATCTTGATCTTGTTATCGTCTCAAACAAGAAAATGTATCTGCCATTCAAAAGGATAAACATTTGCAGCTGGTAGTTAGAGAATGAAGGTAATACCATAATAATATGCCCCGTAATGAAATTAGGGTAATGAAGGGAGTCATTTTATTTTATGGAGCCATAATATTAATCTTTTTGTTGAAAACAAACCACATTCTTTGCAAATATGAGCAAAAAACTAGAAATTTAAAATAAAATTAAAAAAAAGACTGCGCGTTATGCCAAGACAGTTACTATTATTATTATTATTATTTTATTTTTTTTGCTTGTATGTTTCCACAACTTTTAACTTATTTTTGCATTTTAACCAAAACAATATAGACAAGTTTGACAATCAATCAGTCAAAATTATAATGGTGAGAAAGGTGTATGTTTCCACAATTTTGATCTTTTTTCATTTTAACCAAAACAATGGCCAATTGAAACAAAATAGACAAGTTTGATGATCAATCAGTCAGAATTATAATGGTGGTAAAGGCGTACCGCCAAGCCAATTCAGTAACAAGGTCTTCTGGAGCATCAGGGAGAACCTAAGGTGTATATTAAAAGGTTTAAAGATTTAGATATATAAGTAAAGTATGAGCAAAACAAAATCTTCACAAAACGCTGGTAGGAGTATGGTAAGACTTACCTTGTCCTCATAAGGATTGCAGTGATCTTTGAACCACAGCCTCAAAAACTCCTAACAAGATTTCATAAGTGAAATAATAAATAATTGATCAATAGCAAAATTAGGGGTGTGACTAACTGCTTGAGACTAAAACATAAAAAATAATGGAACCAAAAAAGAAACAAAACTTAACACCGTACAGTTTGGGTTAGAACCTGTTTATTCCAAAACCCTACTTTGAATCAAATACAAACTTAGGTTTGTTCCAGTTTTGAAGTGGACCAAGCCAAACAGAGAACAGTTCTAAAAAACATGAACCAAACAAACTGAATTTGTCGGACCTAACCAAGTTTGGTCAGCCCTAAGTAGAACACCCTAATTCTAAATAAACCATTTTTCAAGTGAACATTAAAACTATAGTATTATGGAACAATCTACAAAGGAGTAGACTGTTGCATTTTAAGATCGAGCAAACTTGATAATCATAAACAAGTATCCAAAGAGAATACACCTTAATACCTTATCAACATTTTCTGGTTCAAGACCATTCTGAAAACGTGATTCATAAGAATGGGCTAACCAGTATCTGCTTGAGTCAGGTGTATGAACCTGCATAACCGGTCATGATTTATGTTACCGACATGAACTAGCCATAAGTTATGTGAGTTATTCAACTTAGAACCGGTGCATGTGAGTGTGTGTGTGTGAGAGAGAGAGAGAGAGAGAGAGACTTCATCAATCAATAGCACCGAACCATCAGGGCCTTTTCCAAATTCGTATTTTGTATCAACTAATATCACACCATGTTCTAAAGCCACACGCTGTAAATTCAAATAAAATTCACAAAAAAAAAGGCATTTAGAAGTTAGAACAATAAGAAAATATTATGAGGAAAAAAGATCTATCGTACAAATGACAAAGGTAACCAACACAAAACATAAAGTTTCTTTTTCGGATACTGAAAAATAATACAATTCTTACAGCAGAGTTTTAATCCAAGTACCTCTTAGTCTAAAAACAAAACTCAAACGTACCCAATACCATCCCACTCGTAAAGTAGGGTCAAGGGAGGGTGAGATGAGGGCAAACCTTACCTCTATCCCAGGAGATAGAGAGGCTGCTCCTAATCAGACCCCAGCTCAACAAACCTTCCTCTCTCTTTTTTTACAGTATAAAATGTATGAAAAACAACAACAAAAACATGAAGTTTATACAAGTAACATACGAGCTAAGAAAAGAGGGACATGAACACCATGTTCTTCAAGAAGTCACATAAAAATTATAGAAATGTCCCTTTGTCTAAACAAACATTAATTTCATTCCCTGCAACTTATGCTGTACACACTCCCTCCCCTAGAAAATGGGCCTGCGTCTTTTGGCCAGTTTAGGCCTAAAATATTGGCCAAACAAGTAACCTCAGTCTGACATTTTTCAAACTGAACACACCAAATAGATGTTTCCCAATCAAACTGACAAAAACCGGTTTTTGTTTGGCAGGTTTGTAATTAGGCCAATTTTTTGTTTGTTTTAACATAAAATGGCACGTAATAAATATGATCAAGAATAAAAATCGAACTTAAATGTCAAAACCAACCTTCTAAACAATTTTCAAGAAACAAATATGAAGGTCGAAACAGAGGCCCATCTAGTTCAAAATAGAAATGGAACTTAATTGCAAAACGATGGGGTCTCAACTTGACACTTCCATGCCAATGCCATAAAATAACATAAAAGGGACATCAAAATGAGGTTCATTCCAATTAAATTAAAAACAAAAATAGAACACATCCATACAATATAATGGCGTTTGGTTTAAACAGCTGAAACCAAATCTTATAATACGGCTTGGGAAAAAAACAGCCGCCCAAATTATGCACGAGAAGCCGGCCATATTGCTTCAGTCTAGCCGATTTATTCTATATCTGCCGAAGCATACAGATCCCTACCCTACCCTACACAACTTTATTCCATGAAAGTTGCAATAATAAAGCACCACTTCATTGAAGGTTTCTGGAGTAATATATACGTATTTGCCACTATCGCAAATGGAGTATGGGAATTGACTTCAGTCACAATAACTATTGGGTTTAGATATTCAATAAATAACAAAACATTTTCCTTAATATCAAGTTTGCCAATTTTATAATACGAATCGTTTTGCAAATGTCATATCAAACAATTCCCCATATGACTCAAATGTCATGCATACAAGTCACAAAAAATCAAAAAACAGCATCTCTATAAACTTCTTTATTATTTTTAACATACTTCTAATTTAAAATGAAATAAAATAATCAAAATATGGGCCTACAAAGAAGTAAGGAATTTTACCTGGCCATACTCAAACAAACTTAATGCTTTGCTACTTGCTTCATCATAATCAGCTTGACTCATCAACCCTTGTTGGACAATCTGCAAGATAGGTATGAGGTAACATACATACACTAAAATTACTTACTGTCCATTATCATCACTGCAAGCTTTGGTGTCATTTTTTGGTACACAAGATTCCCACATTTTCATTACCGAAAGATATTTACACAGTTAACTAATAATCAAGTGACCCCATAAACCATGTGTAGGGTCATATGATGCAAATTTTAAGGAACAAATGGAGTGTATATTATATGTATACTAGGGACTTTGGTTTTCAAAAATATTACAGAAAGAACTTAGCAGTTATATATCTTGCTCGTTTAATCGTTTATCCTTTTCCTTCCAACTCAGAAACAAAATTAATTTTTAGAAGTTCACACTATTCTTCAAACCACTATTAGAGACAGTGATATAAAAAGGGAAGCATATAATAAATCATGATAGATTAACCTCATCTGGGGTTATAGGAACATCATGATCTGCAGCTTTAGTAGTTGGTGTGATTATATTTTTAGGTAGCCTCTCGTTTTTCACCATTCCTGTTGTGTAATATTAGAAAAGCTTATATATTAAAAGCCAAAATGAAGAAATAAAAGATCCAGTGTAAATGCTTTAGCTACAAACCTTCAGGAATAACATTGCCACAGTAATTTCGCACACCATTCTTGTATACAGTCCATAAGGATGTATCAGTACTTCCAGTCACGTATCCTCTGACTAAAAAAAGTTAAACAAAATAAATATTATTCAAGAATCAACTGATTGGTACACAAAAATAAGCAGGTACAGATTAGCGTCTATCTTGGTAAAATGGTATCTTATAACAATGACAAGATGACTTGGTATATCTTAAAAAGTACACACATTTGAAAATCTACTGGTTCTAAAAAGCAGTGATGAAGAAATATAGAGAATGACTGAGTGGTACACAGGAAAAAAAAACAAGAAATCTAGAGAAAGAGTTATTACACTTTCATAGATAAAAGATCAAAAAATTATATTCCACAATTATTAGTTGCTTATATCATTAATTGGAAAAACATGACGAAATTTCACAGGCAGGTTGGGTAACAAATTGAGATGCATTAGGATCAAAACGGATAACTATTACATGTGACCAAACATGTCGGGTCGAGATGACCAACCAACATTTTCCTTCAATATTTAAACTTTATTAACGATTAATGTATATGCTTCTAAGAGCTTGACAATTAGAATAATATTTATTTGTTTAATAAAATCAGTTTAAAAGATTAAAACATATTTATAACATAACAGTCATTATTAATATCCAACTCGTTTTCAAATAAATGGACTGATATTACCACCCTCTAAATAAGACTAATGACCTGTTATCTCTTAGCAACAAGTTAATATTTCCATTTACATGGGCACAAAAAAATATAAACATAAAATCCTAGATGTTAATGTTGCAACTCTTACCAACAAACTCTACAGGGAAAACAGAACATTTCTTCGCAATGGTAACATTTTGATCAGGAACTGCTACTATCGCATTGGGAGCAATGTGTTGAGTTTGATTAAACCACCATAAACTTGTATCATTAAGAACCTGCAATATATCAACAATTTACCATCAACTAACCAAATCACAGAAGAAACATTATCCAAATCATGGTCAAACAAAACAATTACTTGTCCTTTAAATGGAATTGAAGCAAGAACTCTATCAAAAGCACTCTGTCTATCCGTTGTAACTAATACAAGATAATCTCCTCCATCATAGATATCTCTAACCTACAAAATGTCATATTAAGTTATTAACAATTAACAATTCCAGATAACCAAACAGCAAGCTTAACACATGAATACAATAAATTTAGAAAACTATTCAAAGCTCATGAATATAACTGTTTACCTTGCCTCTCGTTTTAGATCTGAGAGCCGGAATAGTGAGATGAAGATTCGTCTCCGAGAGGCAATTAGAAAGTGAACTTTTGGCAGCAATCATAACTTCGTCTCTACGGTCGCTGCTCGTTAAAGCATCTAGACTCAGTTCGTATTCCTGCTGCTTAGCTGCCATTACAACGGAAATCTTCAGCGATTTCTGCGAAATTTGTGCAGTTTTGAAATGGATTCTTGCTGGTGATGAAAGGGGGAAATTGTTCTGGATTGAAAACGATGATGATGATGAGATGATGCCGAGGGTTTTGGGAGGGTTTATGGCTGGGATACACGCCATTCTTCGTCAAATTCTCCACTCGATTTCTCCAAACCTTCGAGAATGTATGATTTCACGCGATTTTAGAAGAAATCGTGTCACAGATTATTGAAAGCTAATCAAGGAATCAAAACTTTTAAGCGATGATCAATAGGGCATCAAAAGTGTATGGTAAGAAATTAAAGATGAATTAGAATTAGGGTTTAGAGATTCAAAAGAAGTATAGAAACTCTAAAAAAAATTATATTTAGCTTAGGGTGGGTGGTATGGGGGTGGGTGGTATGGGGGGTATTTTTTTTCGGTAAAGGCATTTCGGCAAGGGGGATTTTCGGCAACCATTTGGCAACCATACCATCCCATTTGGCAAGGGATTTTCGGCAAAAAAAATTGAAGAAATCGGCAACTACTTGCCGAACAATGCCGAGAGGAACGTTGGGCTTTTGCCCGTTATTTTCGAACGTTGGCTACTAGCCAACGGCTAGTAGCATTTACTTTTTTTTTTTTTTTTCTTCCTCCTATATAAACCCTAAAAACCTTAAACTTTTTACATCACACTTCATTTCTCTTCTACTTTTCTAAACCAAACCCAATGGATCCTAGGAAAAAGAATGCCTCCACATCCGCCCCGAAGAAATTTCGACCCAAAGTCCGGTCGAATACCGGACAAAGTTCGACAAACCGAAACCAACAACCTTTCTACGTACCGTCTCCACCTATAATTTCTCAACCCCAACCCGTTTATTACCCACCACAACAACAATCTTTTAATGATCTACTACGATTCGGACATCCCGACTACTTCCAACAATACGCTTCATCGGCCCAACAATCATATCAAAATACTCAATTCAGAGAACCCCGTCGTCTTGTCGACGAAGCTAGTGATAGCGAAGAGATGGACGGGGAGATTGAAGTAGATGAAGAAGAAGTAGAAGAGGAACAACATGTTGAGATTGAAGAAGAAGTAGAAGAGGAAGAAGAAGAAGAAGAGATGGAGGAAGAACCACCGGCTCGTCGGACGCAAGCTAGAAAAAACAAGAAGAAGTCGACAACAAAGGCGGATCGAACTCCATGGACTACCGACGAAGAGAAGTATTTGGCACAAGCTTACATTCACGTCACCGAAGACAAAAAAGTAGGTGACCAACAAAGGTTTTCATCTTTTTGGCAAAGAATTGTGGACCATTTTAACGGTTTAATTGGTCGTGAAACAAATCGAAACGTTCATCAAATTGCCACAAAATGGAAGAATTTGAACAAGAAGTTGATGAACTTTGGAGGTCTCATTGCTCAATTTGTAAGTTTTTATTTTTAATAGTTAATTTTTTTTTTAATTTATATTATTTTTAACTTGTTTCTTTTATATAATTTTTAGGAACATGCAAGGGCTAGTGGTGCGGGGGATCTTGATGTTTGGAAGTTGGCTAATACCGAGTACGAAAAGATCTATGAAAAGAAAGGTTTTACTCATGTTTCGGCTTGGGAAGTTGTAAAAGATCACCCAAAGTGGAAGGCTCCGAGGAGGAAGGTTGGTGGGGTTAGTGAGCCCAAGAGGACAAAGACCTCGGTCTCGGGTGAGTACACAACGTCAAACGAAGTCGACTCTACCCAATTGCCAAGTCGGTTGCCCGACTTAAACGAGGACTCAACGCCTCCACTTCCACAACGAAAATCTAGAACGAAGTCGGGTGAATCGTCGAAGGATGGGTCCTCAAATGCTTTGGAGGTGATGAATAGGTTTGAAAGCAAATGGGAGAAAGAAAAAGAGGCGAAGGCGGCGATTCGAGAAAAAACCGCCGAGAGAAAGGCGATGATGTACGCGGCGGTGAAAGAAACGATGGAAAACGAAAAACGAGCTCGCGATCTTGAAATATTTTTAAGACCGACCGAGAACGTCCCTACGAGCTTACTACCGACCCTTCTCGCCGAGAAACGTCGAATCGCCGCTTTGCATAATTGGGAATGTGATTTTTAGATTTGGTTTTAAAATTTGTATAAGTGGTTTTTTTTAATTTTATGTAAGTTTTTTTATTTTTAATGAAAAAATTAGTTTTATGTTTTATGAAATATAATATATAAAAATTAAAATAAAAAAAATAAATAAAAAAAAACTATCCAACTTATCCCACCCAACTTATCCCACCCATACCATTCAAAAAACACAAAAGACATATACTTTTTTCTCTCTCCTGTGTCACTCTCCTATTGACCAAAAAACTTATCCTATTTTACTCATCCTAAAAAATTTATCCTCCATACCGCCCACCCTTATGGGTATGTTTTTGATAAAACTGCTTTTGGTAAAACTATTTATTAATTTATGACTTTTAAAAATGAGTTTTAAAAAATGTTATGACTAGCGTTTATCTTTCATTATAATAAAACAGTAAAGTGGTGTCCATATGTCTTCTTCCTATGACCTTCACATAATCATCCACATCATCATTTTACTTGTCAACACCACAATTAATATCCAAAATTTATTACTACATTCTAAAAATACAATTAACATTATATTTAATATAAAAAATTTCCATATGTACAATTCAAATTACATTTAATACACAAATAAATACTTTATTTCATGTTAACAAATTAACATTTATACAGAATCAATAAAAATAATTATTCTTCGTGTGAACAATAATCGTTGTAAACAATTTAATTTTTGGATAGTGTTTTGTTTACTTAATTTTATTTTGATTTGGTTTTCTTGATTTCTTTACAATGTTCTTTTTGTTTTTTACATTTATATACATATTTATTATTCCATTTGATACGTATTATGATTAATATTCTAATTATCTAAGAAAATTGTCATTGTTACGGTTCCTAATGTTGTGTGTTAGTTTATTCTATTTAAAAATATTTTCTATTATTCACTATACAAATAGTTATTCTAATGGTCAACAAATCCTTCATTTTAGTTAGCAATTATAAGATAACTATTTGATATGCTTTAACAACTAAAATTATCATGTCGGTGGTCCTGCTAGTTTATAAAGGCAGATTTGAAACATGGCAACATTGGTCGGTAAAATGTCGACTATCTAACCTAAAATACAACATCAAATATAAAAATTTTAGATCGGTCAAACATGATTACTTTTACTGGATCTATTATATATATAACAATGATAATTGGTGGATTAATAGTATACTTTTTGCTTTTCAAAGTTTGGCCACAACACTTTGGTGTTTGACGTTTTCTACCTCTAAGCTTTTACAATTTTTTTTAACGAAATAATAAACTATTGGTTTTCATAGTTTGGCCACATATGTTTCATACTTTTATGTTTTGTATCCTTTAACTTTTAAAGTTTTTTTATTTTAAGTTTTGTTGTTTTCTATTTTGGTCACAAAACTTTTAACTTTTCTACTTTCGTTTTTAGTATATTTTTATAGTTTATATTTTCACTACAAGACTTTTATACTTTTACGTTTTATACCCCTTAACTTTTTTACCCTCTAACTTTTAAAGTTTTTTTTTTTAATTTTGTTGTCTTCTACTTTGGCCATGAGACTTTTAGACTTCTACGTTTTATACCACTTAACTTAGTATATTTTTTATATTTGCATACTTACAACACAAGACTTTTAGACTTTTACGTTTTATACTCCTTAAATTTTTAACCCTCTAACTTTTAATGTTTTTTTTTGTTTTAAATTTTTGTCTTTTACTTTGACCACGAAACTTTTAATTTTTCTACTTTCTCTTTTAGTATACTTCTATAGTTTTATACTTTCACTACGAGACTTTTAAAATTTTACGTTTTATACCACTTAACTTTTTTACTTTCGTTCAGTGTACAAATTCAACCCCGCAGCAACGTGCGGGAGGGTAAACATCTCGTTACTAGATAATAAAAATTCATATTGCCATAGTTCTTAAATTTGGACGAACTCAACTCTAGTTTAATAACCTAATATTCAACCCGTGTATTACACGGGTTACTAACTTAGTACTGAATATAAGGTTAAATAAGGGTATATTAGTAATTATTGAATATAAGGTTAAATAATGGTATATTAGTAATTTTTCTTTCAAATAGCAAATGGAGTTTCAAAATCCAAGATTTCTTGGCTTTTTAGGTTAATAAAGAAACATATTTCTCCAAAAGTTGTTTTAAAAAGTGCTTTTGCACTATCCAACTCATTTATTTTAACTTATTGGTTTTTTTAAAAGCCAATAAGTCAATAAGTTGGTTTGTAATGGTTAGCCAAACATGCACTATGTTGCGTTTTACCATGGACTCGTGGAGTGTTACCTCGGTAAAAATAGACGTGTGAGGATACAACAATATTCAACTATACGGGAAAAAATAAAATATACGGTCATGTTTGTATTTTTTTTTATAAATTGAATAGAGGTTATATCTAATTTAGTCAGACGTATTTAGATGTAAAGCCGTTTTTTTTTTCAGTTATTAAGAGGCTTAACATCTTAGTGGCGTCTTAACCATCAAGACTTTTTAAAGTATCTTAGAACCACTTAACCCTAAAAAAAGTCATTCGTTCTCCGACGACTAGTTATTCACCTCTGGCCTCCACCTCTTAATGATTCAGTTTTCATACATTTGTACCACCTCTTAACATTCAGAAGTAGTATTCAGATTCAGACAAATCTTTTAAAAAACAAACAGGGCCTAAGTAAACTTAACAAAAATTACAGTTGATTTGAAATTTTTATAAATCACACGATTTAGTCTATAATAGGTCTCACACAAGGCTAGAGTGATGGTACTAGGCTAAGACCCATGTCGAAACAAGTGTAGTCCAAACTTCAAGTTTCAAAACTCAGACCAAACTTTAAAACTGTGTTTCCGAGTTCATTTTAGAAGGGAAAGGAAAGGAAAGGGAAGGAAGTCTAAAAAATTTCGTGTTCCTGAGTTTCACTTAAGGAGGGAAAGAGAAAGAAAAAAAGTTTGTGTTCCCGAGTTTCATTAAAGGAGAGAAAGGGAGGGAAAGGAAGGGAAAGTTAGTTCATTTTCTATTGTTTCTCTTTCCTTCCAAATCGGAAGGATTTGGAAGGAAACTAATCACTCTCATTCTCTTCCTTTCTCTTCTTTTCCGCTGTGTTCCCGAGTTTACTTAAAGAGGGAAAAGAAGAAAAGAGAAAGGAAAAGAAGAGAAAGGAAAGGAAGAGAATGGGAGTGATTCCTTTCCTTCCAAATCCTTCCGATTTGGATGGAAAGAAAAACAATAGAAAATGAACTAACTTTCTCTCCCCTTTCCTCCCCTTCTCTCCTTTAATGAAAACTCAGAAACACAAAATATTTTAAACGTACTTCCCTTTCCTTTCCTTTTCCTCGTTAAATGAACTCGGGAACACAGCGGAACACAAAATATTTTAAACTTACTTCCCTTTCCTTTTTCTCTTCATTTCCTTTCTCTTCTCTTCTTTTCCCTCTTTAACTAAACTCGGGAACACAGCGTAAAAATGCAAAAACTTATATCTTGAATGTGTACTCCATCAAAAATCTCATACCATGTACATCGTTTACATGTATAACGAGCTTAAATAGCTGGTGAGTTAACTAAAAAACAGTTCATTATAAATATAAGTGTGTTAAAAATATATTAGTGTTAAAGTTAAATCGCATTCAAAAGGTCATCCATCACCCATTATAACACAATGACAGAACTAGGACCTTTAAATTGAGAGTCATAACAAAATTGCTTCTTACTCTCTAGTCTTTTCGTTAAGTCATCTTAAATATTAATCAAATTTAAAGCATTAAAACCCTTGACTAATATTGATTCATTTTGATAATCAACATGCTATATGTAAGTAATTGAATCTCAAACGTGAATATCATTCTTTAAATGGTTACTTTTTATTGCAAGTAAAATGATAACTATGATTTTACCTTGACTTAATAAATCGAGATTTTAATGGGAAAATGACCAAATACGTTAATACCACAATAGAACACACCACAAGATTATTCGTGTAATTAACTTTTATAATTTCTTTTAAGAGATTAACAACCAACATAAAAAACATTAAAATTATAACTGGTTACATTGCATTATTGCATTGCGCCACTTTAAGCATGTAACCACCTAACAGATTTCTATTTATTCATCATTTATTCTAAAATTATGGAAGAAAAAAAATCTTCTCAGGCTAAGATTTTGACATGTTTGATGTTCTTTGATGCTTCAACCTTAAAATGCTGAGACATCCTCGGAGACTTCATATGTTTTTCACTTAGGTCATTGTCTGCAAATGAAACTTCATAATCCCCGTGAACCAGTGAAGTCTCGTAGAAACCATTAGCATCCGTGGTTGCGGTAAATACCGTGTTAAAAAATTGTTGAATGATCCTGTCCACAACATCACCTGTGGGCAAGTTCCTGAAATTGTTATCAGTTAAACACATTCTGTAGCAGCCTTGTGGACTCCATGCTGACCATATAATTATCCCGTTTACTGATGGATGTGCATGAGCTTCTCTTAGAACTTGATCCAAAAGTTGAGCCTGTAATTTCAATAATCGCAAATTAGGACCCCGCGCGTTTTGATTAAAATATGGGGCCCGCTAACTCCAAACCACCAAATCCAGTCTCACACTACATCTACGCTCAATTCAAACTCAAATAGTTGTTTGAAGGTTAGGATATACATCATACGACACACCTAACTTTTAAATGGTCGTTTGAGATATTGTCTAACGGTTGTTTGAAGGTTAGGGACTTATGTCATAAGTCCCCTACCTTTAAACAACCGTTTAAGATTCTCGTCAAATGGTTGTTTGGCTTTGGGGTGGTGTATTATCAGTAAGCCCCTATAAAATGTAAGCGTTTGAATCGAATTCGAAAAACATACCTGATTCGCTCCAGATTGAACATCTACTTCAGTGATCCAAATAGGCAAGCCTGTAGTAGCAAGCTTATCAATGGCAGATCTCATGTAAGCTAGGTTCACATTTCTGAAATGACCTTCTAACCCTATTGATAAGGGCCCATTATAACCCCCAGCTCGAATCTGCCTAATTTTTGATAGGTAACTATCAGGCGACGAGGCTCGGTCGCCAGGTTCTTCGATAGTATTATAATCATTCAAGAACAAAGCAGCTTTTCTATCTAAAACTCTAGCCACTGTGTAGAATTTTGAAGATGCTGTCACACCAAGTTTGCTTTCAAAGAAATTATAATGCACATTCTCATTCACAACATCCCAAGCAATGACTTGGCCAGAGTACCTGCGCATGATGGAGTTTATTCTAGCGGTGGCTGCAGCCGCTAGCTGTGATGGTCCAAGACTAGGAACCCAACTTGGTTGAAACCTGGGGTCATCCCAGAACACACTGTGGCCTCGTACCGAAACCCCATTTGATCTTGTGAACTGAAGTAATGCGTCAGCCGCGCTGTAGTCGTATTGGTTTTGTCTTGCTTCGTTTGTGTACCATTTCATTTCGTTTTCGAATGTGGTGTATTTGAATCTTGAAGTGAACCAGTTTTTGTAGGCTTGGTTGCTTAAAATGTTCTTGTTAATGGCACATCCAAATGGGAACCTTGCAAACTTTTGAGCAATGATTAGTGTTCTATTTGCTTGAGGTTTTCCTTCACTATTAACTGCTTGGATTTTCACCTTACTTCTCCTCATCTACCATTAAAAATGAGCATAATAGAATATTTGGATATAACCTTTTACAAAATGACAAGTATATACACACCGTTTGAAAATCTAATCTCATATATAGCACTTTTTAATACCCGTTTCGAGTTGTACAAAACGAACTTTCAAGACTAGGGCTTGCATCATAACCCCTACTTTTAAATGACCATTTGAGGTCTTATAGAATGAGAATTGGCATGTAGGGCTTGCGGCACGACCCACCTACTTTTAAATGGTGGTCTCTATCTACTTTTGGCCGTTTGAGCCTCCCTACTTTTAAACGATCGTTTCCACTATCCGTCATGTTTGATTTAAATTTTTAAAAATCATAGTTACCGGTTTGGCCTAGAAATTCTGTCAAAACTGGAGGAACCAGACCGTTTAAAAACAAAAACCATCATCAATAAACTATAAAATTTTATATATTTAACCTTCTCAATGCTGCGATCCTGGTGAGATTTCCATTCTTCTTGTGTGAAGGGTTATAATGAAACACTATCAACCCATATATCAACCGTTGGATTTTCGCTCTGTGAAGAAAACAGACAAATCTTCTAGTTAGAATGAACGGGTTATAGATCGAACCCTAACCGCTAGTTCATGTTAAAGTGTACCTGAAAATAGAGTTGGACCGAACCAAACTTGTTCACCGTAAGACCCCCTTTAAGCATGGACCAGCAACCGGATTTCGCTTCAGTCGAACCAGCATTGTGAAACCCTGGTGTTTTAAATGTAGCAACCACAATAGCATCCCCATGGCTTACTTGCAACCAAGCTGCACCATATTTAAAATTTAAAAAAAAAATAAAAAAAAAAAGAAAAGAAAGAGAAAAGAAACTGAAGAACTTCTTAGTTTGTTATTATAAACTTATCTTCTTTATCTAGTGCAACTAAGGGTCAAAGTCATATTTTTCTTAATTTTAACAAACTCAAAAAAAAATTATATATAAAATAATTAACAATTTATGATCTTGACCCTCCATGGTTCCGCCTCTAAGTGTACTGTCGCGGATCGAATGTCGGTTCGCTATTAAACACTAAAGGTTTTCTGATAAACAAATACCAACAAAAGAAGTTTGTCGGAAATAGATATATTTCCGACAAATGTCCTCACAAAAGAGGGGCATTGTCGCTAACTTTGCGATAAAATAAAATAACAAAACTTGACTTCATTATAAATATTTTTTATTTCCACAATCACAATGCATGCATACCAGATAATGTATAGAGTTTTTCCTTGTCCAGGAAAAACTCTTGGGAGACACTATCGAACGATTGATTACGTAGACGAGCAACGACGAATTCGTTTCCAGATTCTTCAGTTTGCAACTGTAGTTTTGCGTTGCCGAAAGAAGCCCAACCCTTCAATCCTTCTTTCAGCTTCGGGTTCACGACTATCCCGCCATCATATTGAGGCTTATTAGGGGTTTTTAAGCACTGTAAAATGATCACGAATTATCTTTATTCGTTAAACCAAACATATTAAGAAATGAAATTCATATTCTTCTATTTTATTGAATTATATAAAAAA
Organism: Deinandra increscens subsp. villosa; assembly: GCA_039602395.1. Taxonomy (NCBI): domain Eukaryota; kingdom Viridiplantae; phylum Streptophyta; class Magnoliopsida; order Asterales; family Asteraceae; genus Deinandra; species Deinandra increscens. The sequence continues at coordinate 6,079,135 of JBCNJP010000014.1, forward strand.
TTAAAAAAAAACACAAGTTTAGTTTTTAAATAATAAGTATAAATGTGATCCAAAAACACTCACTTACCTCACTAGTAAAACTATAATCATATGGTACCGCTTCTACCGCCCACAAAACCCAATGTAAAAAATAGAACACAATTAAAATGGTCTTCATGGTAGCAAAATAATATTCTTCAGAAATTAAAAGTGAAAATAAAAACTTGTTGAACAATACTGCCACTGTTTAGGTTTTTATAAGCTCAAATATATAACTTAATTGATTAACAATATTGATTATAAATATCACATGCTTTAAATGGCCCAAATTATCATTATGTAAATGGAATGTTAACTTAGTTTGTATCTTTAACTTAACTAATTTGATATATAATACACATATTTAATGTATATAATTGCTGAATGATGTAGATTTAATTTGATCACATATATTTTGAGTTCATTTTAGAAAATTTTCTTCATGATCTTTATTATTAGGAACATTTACATATATCCCCTTTCTAAGCCTCTCAATTACATATATACCCAAGCCTAAAATTTAATTACATATATCCCCTTTTTACTTGAAATGTCCAATTTACCCTTTTAGTTTTGAAAACCAAATGTGAGAAAACTCAGCACGCACTCGCAGGTCCTCTCGATCTCTTCTCTGGAACACGCAGTATCTTCACCGATCGCTTCTCGGGGTATGGACGGCGACATCAACTTGTAGTAGTCTAATCAATTTTGGTCATTCGATTTTTGTTCCATTGATGTTATTGACAACAACTTCTACTTTAATCAAATTTGGCATCACATATTAGCGAACATCAATTTTGTTTTCTATCTGTGCCATCGATAACATTAGTAGCATGATTCTTCATCAACAAACATCATATTTTTATTTTTATTTGTGTGATTTGATTAACTACAGTAGCTCCTCTGTTTTTGACGTACCAGGTTCAATCAACACAACTTTGCAATCCAGTTTTCATCGATTGGGTTTGTCCATACCAGGTTTGAAATTTGTATCTCCATACCAGGTTCCATCGAATGCAATCACGAGATACCACTTATTGTTCAATTGATTTTGTTAGAATTTGGATTTTGCTCAAACTATCTTGGCTTATGTTGTTTGATTTTGTTCATTTAGTTTTGGCCCATCGGTTAACAGTAGCTTGGTTCTATATTATATGTGGGTTTTGTTGTTTTGGTTTTGTTCATTCGATTTTGAAAAAAGGCACATTAACAGTACCTTTATTTATCATAATTGTAGCTTGGTTTTATATTATATGTGGATTTTGTTTTGGTCTCATCAATTAGATACAATAGCAATTTGAAGCTGGAGGTGGAATTATTTGGTTTTTCCTTTAACTTCTTTTATCTAAATAAATGTAGGGATGCTTAGTACTGTGTTAATACGCATATGGGTTAGTTGAAGTTGTATTTGGTTGTTAAATGATTAAGTAAGATGCTTCGAAGACAAAGATGGCTTTATTGGTTCGACAAGGTTGATAAGGTTTGCAGGTTAGGTTAATTGATATTCTCAGTTCACAATTTAGAGATTCATATAATTTTTGAACGGCTGCGATGGTTCTAAATGACTTTGTAAAGGGATATTTTAATTAACAATATTAGAAGGGTAAAAGGGAAATGGATATATGTAATTAATGATATTAGAAGAGGAAATATGTAAAATTAATAAGGGTATAATAGTCATTTAATAAGTTATTTTAAATGAATTGGGTAAATATGTAATATATATGGTTTAGAAAGGGGATATATGTAATTAAATTTTAGGGTTGGGTAAATATGTAATAAATGGACTTAGTAAGGGCATATATGTAAATGCCCCTTATTATTATTACCGATTCATAGACTTTTAACATGTAACCGAAACCTTGCAAAGATAAATGCATAATTATCTATTTATCTTTGAGTAATGATCCACATAGTGTTACCATAATACTGAAACTATTTTTGGCAAGTTTGAATCCACTTTTGTTTTTAAGATAAATAAACTTAACAAATAATGTTAAACTACTCTGGTATTAATTAAATAGAAAGAAAAGGTTACAAGACTTATACTTTTCCAAATTCTAGCCGATCTTTTGAACTTATTGTTTATGTTTCGAGATGTCATTAAAAATGTTAAAACTAACCTATAAATTATATACTATATAAATTTGAATGTGCGTTAAATCTGAAGGTCAACGTGAATTACTTTTTGAAGACGTAGGATAGGAGTTGGACCTGGGCTAATAGACCGTAAAGGTCTAGCTGTATTATTTAAGTTGACTAGTGGGTGACCCGCCGCGCGTTGCGGCGGCCTCACCATTTTTGGATTACGTGTTGGTTTTAGATCATATTGCTATGTCGCACCCAAAAGAAGAACTTCTCGACTGTAGCATATAAGAGCAAATCACCGATTGTAGCAACTTTAAGGAAATAAATAGTTAAACACTTACATCTATTAAATGTTTAAATATAGACAGTGCGTAAGGCTCTTTATTAACGAAATAGACTACATACATACATGCAAACTATTTGAAAGGGTTGAGCCCTGCAAAGTTACGCCCAGAGCATAAGTATACATGTCAAAACTTTTGTCAAACAAAAATTCTATATAACAAAAGCTACATCAAAGTCATTAACAATTTTTGTTAATACCTCTTGTAGAAATAACTTTGTTGCATTTGATTTGGTATATTCTTCTTTCTTTGCTTTAATTAAGTTGCGAGCAGATCAATCTTCGACCCAATGTTCTAAATTTTATTTACTCGTGACAACTTAAGAACGTTTATCCATTGAAAATTGTTCTAGTTTGTTTTAGCCATGTTCAAAGGAAAATTGTTCTTACATTCATATGCAGCAAACTTCAGTTCCACATACAATTGCTTGGATTGCATCTCCCTGCATTATTATTGGTAGAATGCCAGAGTGAATTGTGCGAATTGGTAAATGAATTTGATTCATTCACTTTCATCCTTTGAAACAAAAACAGTATGTAAAAAAATTAAAACCCAAATAGTTACAATTCCATTCCATACAAAATAAATATTTTCACTTCCAATAAGATATAAGAACCAAAACCAATATTTTAGTATGAAAAAAGAATAAAGTTAGTACTGAACCAATACAAATATATTGTCTTGATGGTCTGATTGTCTGGTTACTTTTATTAAAGTTTCAATATAAATATTATTTAAAATCTATTATTTTATATGTTGATTATGCGGTTTTTATAAATTAAACACTTATTCTACAATGATACGTGCTTTTTTGTCTAATGAACAAATTTGATTTTTCTTTTTAATAAAGTACTAAAGCAAACATGTTAACATTTCGTATATATATAGTAACAAACTTTTCAATTGGCGCGTTGCTGCCGACATCACGTAGTCGAAGCAATTTTGAAACACGTAAAGAATAAGCAAAAAAATAGACGCAAAAACGGACATGACTTCCACCTAAAGCGAGACGCAACTAAAACCAATCTACAAACACCAAATTTAAGCTAATTTTGTGAATCCGTGTAACTAAAACCAATCTACAAACACAAAATGAAGTATCTAACTAAATGAAAAAATGAAACAAAAATGCATTCCCAAGTAACTCATCTTTAACATTAAAAGATCTTGATGCCTACAATTTGTATCAACATGTACCACTGTACACTACAAATACAATCAAATTCCATAAATAATCTCCCATCTTATTTGCTAAAAATAGATGTGGCTATTTTGAATAATTCACCTATGAATCTGGAATGAGAAGATTGACAATTTTTTACAAATGCCTAATTGTCATCTGTGCGCTGCTCTCCACCTCCTGAACCTAAATCTTAAAAAAAATAATTCAATTCATTAAAACCACACACACGCAATTTTCACAACATAAATCTATATGCAGGTAAGCATTCACTTTTTATAGGGGTTGCTTAACATTTTGATTCTGGAAAGTGAAATATTTATAAGGCCTATTGTACCTAAACCGGATATAAAGAGAGATGAATTTGCTTTGCCTATTCATGTTATGAATTGAACTATAATATAGGGAATAGCAATGCAAAGGAAATATGAAAACATTATTACAGCTCACCCATTTGTCACTTGGTTTCATTAATGTCAATTTAGAGGGAAACTTAAATTTTTCCTTGGAGATTATATATATGAGATCAGTTGCGCCTGTCTTTTTGGTTGTTTCATCCATTTATTCCAAATGAAAAAAAACATTTAAGTAATCATTCAAAACACATATGATCCCATTTAATTTCATCAATCTCTTATAGTGGTTGCTACTGATGAAAATTAATCATAGGCTGCATCTTGTCTCAGTTTTGTTAACAACAAAAATACATCAGTGGATGTTAGCTTGAAGGATAAGTACATATCATAGCAAACCAACTGCATCGGTTCTCTTTTGGTTAGTTTAGTACCGGTGTGTATCAGTTGATTATGTAAACCTAACAATTGAATTAGTTTACTTTTTTTGCATATAAATTCGAAACTGGCACATCAATTATAGTTGACTCAAAGTGAGTTGTGGCATCATCTTTGTTCAGCAGAAAGAACATCATATAATTTTAAAAAAAATAACACAAAACTATCTCATTATTAAAGTTCTAAAACCACTACCGATATAAAGCAATTAACTTACCTGCCACTACTGTGCAATCGTTTTGTTTAATTGTACCATCATTCTTTTGACATAATAAGGGCTGATACGGGAATCAAATCCGACCCATCAACATAAAAACAACAGCGGATAGAGGTCTAAACTCAGGTTTATGAGATACTTCTAATCAATCACAATGTAACCCTTACAGGATAAGATGTAATTAAAACTAACCTTGAATAACAGGCTGAAGGCAAAGAAGACCAAGTCTGACTTCGATCAAGAATATGCCATAGCTAGCTTTGATCAACAACTTGTAACAAACGACCTAAGCTCATAGCTGGCTTTGATCAAGAATATGTGTAGCAGCTGATCCTCATTGACAAAAATAATTAATCATTCTAATTATAAAACCTAATAGGTGCAGTTAAAATTGTCACCGTACAGAAATTGTGATAATTCTTGCCAATCCTCCATGAAGATAAGGCATATATATGTAAGAAGTTGGTTAAAATAATATTCACTTACATGAATTTTAGGTTGATCATCGTGCCTTCATCTACACATGTAATTCCTTGATCTACACATGTAATTCCTTGTTTTGTGGATATAATATCCTTAGGGCATTATGAACAAAGTGCATGAATCAGTCCTATACCTCAAATGTTGGTAACACTTGACAAACATAAAAAGCGAGATCCCTGTCTTTTGTATTTTTGAATCTGACAGATAAACACTTAAGTTTAAAGAAAACAATATATTATATTAAGAAGCAGTTGGTAGCCTAGTTCATGCATATGAGATCAGAGATAAATAGATATGCAACTTCTAAGGTATTGTAAACAAAAGACCTGAGTGCAAATTTGATTGAACAGTGTGTTCAATTAAAAGATTTATTGTTTGAAATCAAAATGATTCAGCCATAAAGAGTATATACAAATTTGTTGTGTATAGGAAAGTAGTATAAGTTCCACGAATTTAATACCTTTGACATTTTAGCTTTAAACTTTGTTATGCAAATCCATAACAGCCATCCATAATTACACAAAAACCTGCATATCCCCCCCCCCCCCCCCCAAAAAAAAAGGAGATTGGCTTCATCTAACATGTAAAGAGTAGTTTTTTTGAGGCTCGAGTAAATCGAAGCTTACTTGATGATTGTGTATTGACCTCAGAAACAATCCAGCTGCTTGGCTAGCTATTTAGGTTAAAACCGAATAAAATCAACAATCAGGCAATGAAATTAGAATGAAAAACAAACCTAGGTATGGAAGAGGTCCATAAATGAAGTGATGCTTCCCTCCTTTATATCGTAACGTTCCAATACTTAATAAGAGATGAGAGAAATAGAATTTAATTAGCAAGTAGGTTAGTTTTTGGCTAGATACCTCAACAAAATGCGGGAGGTAGATTCAAACAGAACCACATACTTGCAGGCAAACGATAACGACATACCTTGAACCGACGTTTCCGACAATCGGAAAGGAAACACAGGATTCAGAGCGGCGTGGCATAAAAATAGGCGGACGATGAGGACACCATGGTGCTTTAACCTGATTCAGTTTGTCCAATGTTATTAAGTTACCTGATTTTCTACAATCCTTTTACCTTTAAACCACATTATCTATAAAGTTAGTACCTCAAAATAGAATAACATATTTAATGAACATAACCTATTTTTTTTTTAAACAAATGGGTGAGCTAGATTGCAGGTAATAAAAGAAAGTGATCATCATAAGCACATGTACATGGCGTATAAGTTTTCACCATTCTTTTTGTACCTTCTCAACTTGATGACGATTTCTTTTTCTTTTTTTCCTTTTCAAGATTAAAAAATAAGAAAAAAATCTAAAATGATTGATGGTGAAAACTTAACCCAAATACAAAAAACCTAAATTTTGAACTCAAATAGAACTCATTTCGATTTTCTAAACTTTCTCTTACCCACAAAATCATATCTGTAAAGTAAAATGTCTATTGCCTTGTGTTTTTGTTATGAAAAAAATACAGAAACTGAACACCACAAAGAAGGATTTATTTTACTATAAGGAACATTTCGTAAAAAAAAATAACATAAAAGGATAATGCTGTGATTTTTTGTGTTAAATTGTTGTTATGCTAACATAAAAGAATTTCAATTCCATTAACCTTACATTCACTAACAGTCACTAACACAAAGAGTTCATATGCTGTGATTTGTTGTGTTAAATTGTTGTTATTTAGGAATTTCAATTCCATTAACCTTACATTCACTAAACAGTTCATATGCAACATAAATTGAGCCCACAAACACCCAAAACAAAAAATCCAAAACCACACAATACACCCAAACCGAGAGGATTTTCCAAAGTAGAGCCATTTTTCTTCTTTCTCCACCATAACCCCATTTTTAAGCGTCAATCTCACACAACAAAGAGAGAAGAAAGGAAAATAAAAGGGCTGTAGTACTGAAATAGGTTCATTCTGAGAACCCAGGAACACACAAAAAGTAGGAAAGCAACAAAAAAGGACATGAAAACTGAAATTGATACATTCAGGCAACAATTGACACTAAAATTACAGGTAATTCACAAAGGTAATTCACAAAAACTATACGAAAGAAAGGAAAGAAGAGGATTGGCGAAGAAAGGAACCGCAATTCACTTACCTACGCAGAATGATGGGGCAAGAAAGACGTGTGAATTGTTGAGGCCGGAGGAGGAGCAGATATAGAAGAGAAGCAAGAACAAAAAAACCCCTAAATACAATTTCACTGGATCGTGGAAAAAATCAAAACCCAGGACTTACCTTCGTTTCTGTAAAGCAAAAAAGCTTCATCGTTTCCTAGATCCATGGCGATGCGTGATGGCGATGGTGGTCGGGTAGGAGGAAGATAGAGGCGGAAGAGGAGGCACGTTTTCAGTTAGGGCTTCTTCTTTGTTCTTTGTTGGGAGAAAAAGAGCAGAAAGATACACGATGGGTGGAGGTCAGTAGGGTTTCGTTTAGGGGGGTGATCGAGAATGGAGGAGGAATCTGGGTCGGCTTTCTTCGTCGAAGAACTCCATGAATGGCTTCTTCTTTCTTGGGAGAAAGATAGACGATGGAGTGGAGGTCGGTAGGTGAAAGCGTGCCAGAATGAGAAAGCTTATGGCGGGGGAGACGTAGAGAGAGAAAGGGGCAGGTATAGAGAAAGGAGAAGTGTGTGGTCCTCCTCAAATGCAGGTCTTTAACGTGTTGTCAGGAGTAAAGCAGGGACCAAATATGAAAATATGTTGTGTCAAAAATTAAAACCTAGAAACCTCACTATTTAAAAGATGTGTTTTTATATTTAGGTAATTAGGGATTACAATAGAGGCCATATATATAGGCATATAAAATACACTTTAGTACCATATTAAATGGTAATTACAAATCTTTGTCTAATATAATTCTATTGTCTATCATCCCCTCGCAAGTTGAAGGCGGGGAACGACCTGCAACTTGGACCGTAGATTTAAGAAGCGTTGAGACGGAAGAGGCTTCGTGAAGATGTCGGCTAGTTGATCATGGGTTGAGATAAAATGAACCTTTAGTTGTCCGTGTGCAACCTTTTCTTTGACGAAGTGATAATCAACCTCAACATGCTTCGTTCGAGCATGGAAAACCGGGTTAGTGGACATGTATGTTGCTCCCAAATTATCACACCACAGTGTTGGAGTTGTTTTGACGCCAATGTCGAGCTCACGAAGAAGGGCTTCCAACCAAGTTAGTTCAGCAACGGTATCGGCCATAGCTTTATATTCTGATTTGGTGGAAGATCGAGAGAGGCGTTCAAACCAGGCACGAGGGACTTTTTTGAGCCCATACAAGGACTTGTGCAGGAGGCAAACATGATCGGGACAAGAGGGGTCTACAAACCCTTTTGGTTGCCGCAGGTAGACTGTTTCTTTGAAATCCCCGTGAAGGAAGGCATTCTGAACGTCCAGTTGTCTGAGCGGTCATTGTTTTGTGACAGCAAGAGAAAGGATCACATGGATGGTGGTGGCTTTGATAACCGGGCTAAAAGTCTCCTGAAAATCAATGCTGGGTTGTTGGTGAAACCACTTTGCAACAAGACGTGTCTTGTACCGAGTGACTTTGCCATCCTGATCCTTCTTTATCCTGTAAACCCACTTAGAGTCAACAACATTAGCATTATTAACATAGGGAACAAGAGTCCACATTCCATTTTTAACAAGCATTTCAAACTCGTCAGCCATGGCTTGTCTCCATTCTGGTGATTTGTTGGCGACAGTGAAGGAAGTTGGTTCATCTTCGAGTGGAGGATCGGTGGAGGTGAAATAGGAGGAGGGGTTGTAGCGGGTTGTGGCTTTTGGATTTGACCGAAGGTTAGGTGGCCGGGGGCGAGGCTGGGAGGTTTGCGGTGGTGGCTGAGCAAATTGGGTGGTGGATTCGGTGTGGGTGGAAATGGGTGGCGGAGCCACAGGAGTGGTGGAGGGTTGTTGGGAAGTATTATGAGGTGGCTGTTGGGAGGCGTTTTGGGGTGAAGTTTCGGCTTCTAGGGGTGCATCGTTTGGTGGAAAGGGAACGAGATAGGTGGAGTAGTAGGGGGCGCGTGGGTTAGTAGGGGGTGGAGAGGGTGGAGGTTGAAACGAGAAGTCGTTTTCATTGAAACGAACATGACGAGCGATATATCATATATATGCGGTCAGTTTGAGGATCCAAACATCTATAACCATGATGTGAAGGGCTATACCCGAGAAAAACACACGGAGTGGATCAGAACTCCATTTTAAGTTGGTTATATGGGCTGAGATGCGGAAAGCTTTGACAACCAAAGACCCGAAGAAATGAGTAATCTGGAGGCCGACGATAAAGGTGTTCGAAAGGAGACTTATTTGAGTTGACTCGAGAGGGCATTTGATTTATCAGGTAGATAGCTGTTTCGAAGGCAAAGTGCCAACAACGGGAGGGACCATGCGCGTGTGCAAGGAGAGTGAGACCCGTTTCGACCACGTGACGGTGTCGACGCTCAACAAGGCCATTTTGCTCACTTGTGTGAGGGCAGGAGCGCCGATGGATGATACCAAGCGAGGAAAGAAAGGGGTAAGGTTTCGGAATTCACCACCCCAGTCGGTTTGGACGTTTTTAAGCTTGGTATTGAATTGTCGTTCGACCATTTTAACGAAATTTGTAAAAGTTGAATAAACATCCGATTTTTTTGTTAACGGATAGAACCACATGTAACGTGAGTGATGATCAACACACAATAAAAAATATCGATGTCCATCAAAAGAAACTAACAGGACAGGGCCCCAAACATCACAATAGATTAAATCCAAGATATTATTGCTTCTAAAATTTGATAACGATAAATGTAACTTGGTGGACTTTCCCATTTGACCAAGACGGACATAAAGACAAAAGTGTTTTAGATGAAACAAGTAATGAAAAAGTAGAAACAATAGACTGAAAAACTCGAGCATGGGGATGTCCAAGACGTTGATGCCAGGTTGTGAAAGGAGCTTTTGTTGCGGTGAAGGAGACATGTGGAAGAGACTTTAGTTGCGGAAGACGGAGCGAGTAGAGACCTTGATCACTGGGGCCCGTGAGTAGGGTGGTACGAGTGACAACCCATAAGTTTCCAACGCTAATCTAATTATTAACTATGTGTTTAACTGCTTTACGTGCTCATAATTGATAACAACTATAAATTTGCATGTACATCGTTAGTCTTGACGTGACCCTAAGAAATAAGTTTCCACTCAACGAACTAATTGCTTATATGTGGCGCATAAATACTAACAAAAAAATATACTATATGAAAACATACCATGTGACGTAATATTTCTACATAGCGCAACACATACTTAGATATAGCATTTTAACACAACGTGTTTAACTCCTAACTATAAAATCTAACCGGTATCATCACCTCAAAAATCAAGACAAGGAACCGTCTAACGTCAAATGTTTTTTTGGTAAAGTGGGTTCTTCTTTCATATTCATACAATCACAAAATCAAAATTTAACAATTGTATTTTGTATCATACTTGTCTAAACCTATAATTCCACCTAGCCACAATAAAGACTTAACATTTCCTTTAATCAAATAGCCTTTAAAATCATATGAAACAAAACAAACATCTCCACCAATTTGATGCCCATCGTGGCTTTTTGAACAAAAAGAAAAGACAAGGATTACACAAGAAAGGGAAAGAAACAAATAATCTTTAAGGGTGTCAAAAAGAAGACAACTAAAATGGTGAAAGAAACAAACAATCTTTAAGGGTGTCAAAAAGAAGACAACTAAAATGGTGAAGGAGTTTTCCTTGCATGCTCCACACCCAAGGTCAACATTGCCAAATCCACATTCATTTTTTAGGGTGAAAGGAGACAAAGTTGACCACACAAAAGCACCATATACTTCCCCCCCCCCCCCCCCCCCCCCCCCCCCCAATATAGCATCTCCATCCCCTTTTTAAAATACCTTCTCCCTTAATTTCAAACTCACGAGACCAGCTGCATTTCTCCACAACTAGCTACCTAAAGGTGAAGGCAAGAAGCTAGCAAGTCCACACAACACTCTCACATCTTCATTTCGGTTTTTCTTCAAAAAGTGTAAGTTCCTTAGCCACCTTTCGAGAATCACTCATTAGATCTTGTTACATGCTCTAAATCACATTTCTTACACTCCCATAACAAAGTCTTGATGTTTAATGATGAACCCATGGTTAAATAACTAGTAAAACATTGGAAAAGTTGAAGTAAAATGTATAGTTTTGGGTTGGCTTGTCAAAACTAAACCACATATGAAAATCCACGAAAATAACCTTCTTTACCTCCTAGAACTGAGTTAGGAGAGTGTCATCATGTTTCCTTAAGCAAGCTTAGTTAAATTTAGCTTAGAACTAGCCTTGAAGCACCCGTTAGTGACTAGGAATAGAGCTGAAATTTCGAAAATAAATCTGGGCAAATCCGAATGCCTATCCACTATTTTAGACATATTTGGAACAACTTTCGTGAAGGCACTTTGGCTGAAAATGAGTTTAAAAGCCCCAAAACTCCAAAATAAGACTTGGAAAACCCTAAAAACGACCCTCGGGTCAACCACGAATTTTGGACAGGAGTTGTAGCTTCAAAACAGTAAGCTTGAATGTTTATTTAGATGGTAAAACTTGGATAAAAATATCCCTCTTGGTATGACTCTAAAATAGGGCCAACTCGACCTTAAAACGAACATTTTACGGGCCCGGAAACCCATTTTTGTAAAGATAGGTTTTATAAGTTTGGATCTGGTTTATTGAAAGTATTTTTAAGACCTAAAATAACCTTACATGATGATACAAAGTGTTTGACAAACTAAAAGTATCCTAAAAATAGTCGCAGGGACTATACCGGCTTAACCGGACTGTACCGGCAAAACTGCCATTTTAGTCAACAAAAATCCATAACTTATATTTTCTGGAATCGAGGGACATAAATATACTTTTTCCATGATTATGACTTTATACCCTAAGGAAAAATAAGAAACAACGCTTAACGAATGATACCGACTAAAAGCCGTATTTAGAGACTGTTATTTTTAAAACTTCCTGAACTAGGTTTTTTTTTTTAAACCAAGAACTCATAATAATATTGTGCATAAACATTATCCATGGCAGCTTAACACATTTTGGAATCATCTCATATATTTTAAGAAAATATATACCGTTATTGCCTTAAATATAAATCGTTAATTTGAACATTTAATTATTAATAAAAAAAATTTAAAAAAGTAAACTATTCCGAATGAACCACCGGGTCACCATAACGTCAAGACTTGGCCAACCAATCGGGAGTGACATAATTGTCAATCCGATCATTAGACCTAAGTTGTCTTATCTTAATATTAGGACGGCTAGGATTACTCTATTCGCATACATACAACACCTGAACCCATTTGACTCAGGTGAGTGTCACAACCCCTCTTTTAATGTTTTAAATACTTTTAGGGGTGGAAATTCGTACAAACACTTTATCATGCCTGACAGATAGATACACTGTTACTTCTATTTTATTACATGAGCTTTTCAGTCCAGCCTTATTATATCATGTTAACTCATGCTATGATGAAAATCCTACTATTAATTGAATCCGATTAATTACAAAAGAAACGATAACTCGTGAATAGTACTATTGGCTTAACGCCCCTGTCCTGATTGGTAGCTCCAATCTGACTCCGTTTTATTAGTCAAGGGTACATACAGTTATACTGCCATGCGGAATTGTTGGACACATTTCCATGAGTAGGTAAACAGTTAGTTTCGGAATTCAAGGTTCATGGTAATCTAATAATACAATATCTAAACACTTGTCAAACGGATGATAATTTCTGTATCAAACTGTTTCTATAATTTGTTTTACTTGTGTATTACTTAAACTTGTGAATTCACCAACGTAATGTTGACACTTTCTAGTATACGAATTTTCAGGTATTTGACTGCTCGCTTGCATGTATGGTTCTGCATCTCACACTAGGGCCTGCATTTACCTTATTTGGAGTCATGGTTTTAAACATTTTAAAGGGAGATTTCATTGCATCACACTTAATGGTGTTATGCGTTTAAATCTTTGGTTTTGGTTTATGAAATATTGTAACTCGAACACCACTTTTAAATTCCGGTTCTATTGCTATGAAACTCCACTATTTTGAATGGTAACTTTAACATTAACTTTTGAAAAACGTCTCTAGTTGTTTAACCATCCAGAGGTCGTTCTGTGTAATCTTGACTGTGATTCCATCTCGCTCGCACCCGATACACGATTTTACAGGGTGTGACAGTACGTGTAGATGCGTCCTTCACAACAAAAAGAAGAACGCATGAAATTCAAAGAAGACATTATTGTCAATGCAAAATTGTTGAACAAATAATAAATTCTTTTTGATTTCTGGAACATGAAGAACATTTGAAAGGTTGAATATTTTGCTTGGAGAATATAGTTTGGAAGAACCAATATGAAAGATGGGTAGAGGATTACCGTCACCAACGTGAAGAGAGTGATTACCAGAATAGGCGTCGGAGGCATCCAAGCTTGTTAAATCTGGAGTGACGTGGCTGTTGGACCCAGTGTCGGGATACCAAGTTGTTGACCCAGCAGCAGAGCGTGAGTCAGAGACAGCAGCATAGTTTGCCTGAGGGGTGTCACGGGCTGAAGAGTTCGACTGTTGAGTTGGACATTGGGATGGCAGGTGGCCAATCCCACATCTTTTGCAATGTCCACGAACCGTATACTGTGTTGAAGCCCAAGCAAATGGCGGCTGCCGTCCACGGTTGTCATGTTGGGGGCGTCCGAAGGAGGAACGCGAGTTGTCAGCCCCCCTAAAATTGCCCCGACGTGAACCGCGGTTGCTGGTAGTGGAGCGGGCTGAGTAAAATGCTTGGGGCTGCTGTGCAGGGGGCTGGATGGGGTTAACTTGGTACCCAAGTTGGGCTGCAAGTTGCAGCAGATTCTGCAGTTGGGCAGGAGAGGCGGCGACTGAGGGGAGAGTCGGTCCGACGACAGCGGCAAAGGCCTGAGGGGTGGGCTGAGTATGTCGATGAATCATGAAATCATGATCACTTAGGAGGCCATGTAGCTCATTAAAGGTAATTGGTGGTGATCGGGCAAGGATGTCGGCTTTGAGACCGTTATACTCGTCGCGTAGATAGGAGATCACAAGCATGGTGAGATCTTTATCTTTGAAAGGTTCACCGATATTGGCTAGGGCGGTGGCATATTCTTGGGCTCGTGTAAGGTAAGAGGCAGAAGTTTCGTCACCTTTCATCTCAAGTTTTAGCAGTTGGGTTTTGAGTGTGTACTCCCGAGAGGAGTTGGTAGGGGCATAAGCACGTTCCAGAGATAACCATAGGGCGCGAGACATGTCGCCTTGAACTTGTTGGAACGAGGATTCAGAGATGGTGGCGATGAGGATCATCTTGACATGGGCATCATTGGAGATCCAATGTAGGTGGCTAGGGTTATCGACAAAGGTAGTATCGGTTGTGGCTGCTGTTTTGGGTGGTGGGCATTTGATGGTACCGTCGATGTAGCCAAATAGGTTGTTGGTGACAAGGAACAGATGGATCATGTTTTTCCAGAATCCATAGTTGGTAGGTGTGAGTTTGAAGGCAAACTTATGGGAGTTGTGTGAGGTTTTATCAGCACGTGTGAAGGCAGTAATCATTGCCGTCGAGAGGAGTGTTGCAGGCCGGAAAAAAAAGGATGAAGGCAGCAACGGCTGTTAGGCTGCCGGATTAGGGTTTGGTGTTGGGTAGGGATCAGAGCTATGATACCATAATAGACCGTAAAGGTCTAGCTGTATTATTTAGGTTGATTAGGGATTACAATATAGGCCATATATATTGGCATATAAAATACAATTTAGTACCATATTAAATGGTAATTACAAATCTTTGCCTAATATAATTTTATTGTCTATCATGGGCTCTAACCTAATTACTAATACCCATATCTAAAGGCTCATGATAATATCCTCTAAAGTTTGTTAAATTGTAGTCCCGCTCAGGAGACCACAAAATATTAATGAAGGGCCAACCTGGGGGTGACACACATCTCAGGAGAGAGGTGAAAGCTTTATCCACTAATGAGAAGAGAGAAGTAGTTTTCAAGGAAGTTAGAGAAACTTCACCATAACGTCGTATATATATGGCCTTTGTACTAAATAGAAAAGGCTTTGGTACTCACGAAGAGAAGAATAGTAACCTACTACATTTGTTAATTTTCATTGGCGTCATCCCGATCAAACTCACAAGTTCAGTGGTGATGGCGATCACATTTGAAGAAGGAGTCCACTTTACCTCTAGCGATGATGAGTAGCATCCTGCTTCACCTCCGTGGTATGCTCATATCACCACTTCCACTCTAGTTCATCAGCCATCGGTAATTCTGGTGTCCTTGTCCCTATTTCAACCGTCTAGGGGCACTAGCTGCATTGGTGTTTCGCACTCTGCAATTTTACCACCTTTAGGGGAGTAATAATTCATTTAATCTCGGATGGCGCCCACCTGCTCCTCCCTTACCGCAGCCCGGGGGCCATACCATTTCCCCATCAATAGCAACCACTTCTGTAGTTCCCCCTGACTTCTTCGGTATCCGCCGCTCTGTGGGGAAGCCAAGCCTATTTCATCCCACCGTTTGCTCGTCCACCCTTCCCGCAGGGGGATATCCTTGTACTTCAAGCCCCACAACCAGGTTTCGTTCCAATTCCGATCCAGCCATTCGTGGGTCCTCTACCTTTCTCTACTCCATACCCTGCTATTTGATGCAATGATTGGTGGATGGAGCAACAATGTAGCGTCCGCTCCTATGAACAGTTTCTCCGAGACCTTCGCATGGCGGAGCTTCAATCCCAACTGGGAACCCCTCCATCTTTTTATACACCACTAACCATGCCTCCTGTGGTGTGACAACCCGACTTTTCAGGTGGTTACCGATTTAACCTAAACCGAAATGGTTGTGTATATTTTGTGAACATTGGTGTTATTAATTACGTTGACCTTATAAATTGGGGTTTTGTGTCAAAGTCACTAGACGAGCAATACACTTGAGTCTAGATATCGAGAAATTAACTTGAAGAATTATATTTCATGACTTTAGATGATAATGCGTCACGTAGTTACTTATTATGTTACGATTAAAATGTTATTGATTTACGTAAAAAATATGTTTGTGTTCAAGTTAAATCGTATTCAAATGGTCATCCATCACCCGTTATAACATAGTGATGAAACTAAAATCTTTCTAGAATCTTTAAACTGAGAGTCATAATAAAATTGCTTCACTTATAGTCGTTTTAAGTCGTCTCAAATATTAATCAAATTTAAACATTTAACACCCTTGACTAATATTGATTCATTTTGATAATCCACATGTTATATGTAAGTAACTTAATCTCTTAATCTCAAACGTGAATATCGTTATTTAAATGGTTACTTTTTATTGTAAGTAAAATGATAGTTATGATTTTACCTTAGACTTAATAAATACAGATTTTTAATTTGAAAAGGACCAAGTACGTTACGGTTTAACAAACAGTAAGGGTAGGGGGTATGGTTGCCACAAGGCTTCAAGAAGCCATGACCACCAACCAATCATCATCCGCCATATCAAATTTGGTGTTTTTGAAGCCATGCCAAGCCACACCACATGGTATGGTTGTGGTGTGGCTTGGAGAAGCCACTGAAAATTTAGTTTTTTTTTTTTTTTTTTTTAACAACTTTTAATAAACAACTTTTATAAAAAAAAACAAACCACTAATATTAGGAAATTAAACGATACAATACTTGAAATTAAACAAAAAAAGGCGACTACAATTTAAAAAAAAAAAACAACTAAAAGTTGCAATCCCATCCGTATTCCTCCGCGATTTCTCTTTTTTGTTCAAGGACAAGCGGTAGGAATTGAGGATCAACATCATTATGCGGTTTCATAAATATCTCGAGATCACGTGCTTTTTTCTCTTGTCGTTCACGTGCTTGTTTGAACTCGATCACTCGACGTTGAGCCTCCATTGTAGTTTTCACCGCATCGTACATCGCTTGCTTCTTTCCAAAGGTTTCATCCCGAAGCTTTGCCTTAAGCTCCCTTTCTTTGATCCAATTGGTTTGAAAATCCGACATCATTTCCAACGCCTTTTCCGATGCCGAACTCCTTGCGGTGGACGAAGAGTCGCCCAACTTCTTTTTCCCTTTATTTTTTGGGTATGTAGGGGTCGAGTCTTCATTTAGATCGGGCAATTGAGTCGACCCAACATCATTTGAAGTTGTGTAGTCCCCCGACTCGGACGTCTTCGTCCTTTTACCCGTTTTCGGTATTTCACCATGTACATTCTCAACCGGAGCCCACTTGGGATGGTCTTTTATCTCGACCCAACACGCCAAATGAGAAAACCCATTTTTCTCGTATATTTTTTATACAAGTTTTGGGCTTTCATCAAAACGTCCGCGTCCGCATCCGCACTCCCACTTGCCCAAGTTTTAGTCTATTACAAAAAAAAAAAAATAAACAAGTTAATATATATATATATATATATATTTACATACATATATCGAGTAAAAAAAAAGTATTTTTACCGATTGAATGTAGAGTCCATTGAAGTTAGACAACTTCGTGTTCAACTTCTTCCACTTTGAGCTAAGTTGGTCCCTAGTTCGCCCACTAGGTGCACCCATCAAACCGTCGAAGTGTACAATAACTTTACCCCAAAACGAATCGCGGGATTGTTGATCGCCTCTTTTCCCATCTTCGCTACAATGAATATAAGCTTTTGTCAAGTTAAGCTCTTCCTCCGACGTCCAAGTTTTACATTTTGCTCTCCCCGGAAATTTAGCTTTCGTCTTCGTAATTACTTGGACGTCTTCGTCCATCACCTCGATATCCTCTTCTTCAACCGCATGTTCTTCCTCTTCTTCTCCTCCTTCTTCTTCAACTTCTTCTTCGGACTCGGAATCGATTTGACGACGTGGCTCTCGAAATTGCTTGTTTTGGTACATGACGTTAGACGGGTATTGGGAAGAATGTGGGGGAAATAACTCCCCTTGAGCCCCATAACGTCCGGATAGGAGATCGATTAACGAATGTTGAGAAGGGTGTGGTGTGAAAAAAGCCGGTTGTGATTGCGGTGGAGGATTTGCGTTGGAGGGTTGACCGGTATTACGAACCTTCGGTTTGTATTTTTTGGTGGGAGCGGTGGATTTTTTCGTGGTAGCGGGTGATTTCTTCTTTGATCGATCCATGGTGAGTAGAATATAAAATATGTGAAAGAGGGAGAAGATAAGTGAAGAAGATGGTGTAAAAATGTTATAAAATGGGTAGAATTTATAGTTGTAAATTTGTAAAAAAGAAAAAAAAAAGTAGCCGTTGGAGGCAACGGTCAAAAGCCCCAACGGTCGATTTTTTACCCGGCTCCTCTCGGTTCCATTTTGCCGCTCGACCAAAAAATCTCGGAGCCTGCCATCGAGCCGCCTAGGGCGGTATGGTTGCCAGCTTGTGCCGCGCGGCACCCTGGGAACCGCCTCGCGGTAACCGGGACCATACCGTCCCCCCTAAGAGACTAAACCTATAATTCTGAAAAGACATTAATACCGCAACAGAAACACAATTCGTGTAATTAACTCTTATAATTTCTTTTAAGAGATTAACAAACAACATAAAACTATAACTGATTACGTTGCATTATTGCATTACGCCACTTTAAGCATGTAACCACCTAACAGATTTCTATTTATTCATCATTTGTTCTAAAATTATAGAAAAAAAAAACTTCTCATGCCAAGATTTTGATATGTTTGATGTCCTTTGATGCTTCAACCTTAAAATGCTCAGACATCCTTGGAGACTTCATATGTTTTTCACTTAGGTCATTGTCTGCAAATGAAACTTCATAATCCCCGTGAATAAGTGAAGTCTCATAGAAACCATTAGCATCCGTGGTTGCGGTAAATATTGTGTTAAAAAACTGTTGAATGATCCTATCCACAACATCACCTGTGGGCAAGTTCCTGAAATTGTTATCAGTTAAACACATTTTATAGCAGCCTTGTGGACTCCATGCTGACCATATAACTATCCCATTTACTGATGGATGTGCATGAGCTTCTCTTAATACTTGATCCAAAAGTTGAGCCTGTAATTTTCAATAATCGTAAATTAGGACCCCGCGCGTTATGATTAAAATATGGGGCCCGCTAAATCCAAACCACCAAATCCAGTCTCACACTACCTCTACGCTCAATTCAAACTCAAATAGTTGTTTGAAGGTTAGGATTTACATCATACGACACACCTAACTTTTAAATGGCCGTTTGAGATATTGTCTAACGGTTGTTTGAAGGTTAGGGACTTATGTCATAAGTCCCCTACCTTTAAACAACCGTTTAAGATTCTCGTCAAATGGTTGTTTGACTTTGGGGTGGTGTATTATCAGTAAGCCCCTATAAAATGTAAGCGTTTGAATCGAATTCGAAAAAACATACCTGATTCGCTCCAGACTGAACATCTACTTCAGTGATCCAAATAGGCAAGCCTGTAGTAGCAAGCTTATCAATGGCAGATCTCATGTAAGCTAGGTTCACATTTCTGAAATGACCTTCTAACCCTATTGATAAGGGCCCATTATAACCCCCAGCTCGAATCTGCCTAATTTTTGATAGGTAACTATCAGGCGACGAGGCTCGGTCGCCAGGTTCTTCGATAGTATTATAATCATTCAAGAACAAAGCAGCTTTTCTATCTAAAACTCTAGCCACTGTGTAGAATTTTGAAGATGCTGTCACACCAAGTTTGCTTTCAAAGAAATTATAATGCACATTCTCATTCACAACATCCCAAGCAATGACTTGGCCCGAGTACCTGCGCATGATGGAGTTTATTCTAGTGGTGGCTGCAGCCGCTAGCTGTGATGGTCCAAGACTAGGAACCCAACTTGGTTGGAACCTGGGGTCATCCCAGAACACACTGTGGCCTCGAACCGAAACCCCATTTGATCTTGTGAACTGAAGTAATGCGTCAGCCGCGCTGTAGTCGTATTGGTTTTGTCTTGCTTCGTTTGTGTACCATTTCATTTCGTTTTCGAATGTGGTGTATTTGAATCTTGAAGTGAACCAGTTTTTGTAGGCTTGGTTGCTTAAAATGTTCTTGTTAATGGCACATCCAAATGGGAACCTTGCAAACTTTTGAGCAATGATTAGTGTTCTATTTGCTTGAGGTTTTCCTTCACTATTAACTGCTTGGATTTTCACCTTACTTCTCCTCGTCTATCATTAAAAATGAGCATAATAGAATATTTGGATATAACCTTTTACAAAATGACAAGTATATACACACCGTTTGAAAATCTAATCTCATATATAGCACTTTTTAATACCCGTTTCGAGTTGTACAAAACGAACTTTCAAGACTAGGGCTTGCGTCATAACCCCTTACTTTTAAATGACCATTTGAGGTCTTACAGAATGAGAATTGGCATGTAGGGCTTGCGGCACGACCCACCTACTTTTAAATGGTGGTCTCTATCTACTTTTGGCCGTTTGAGCCTCCCTACTTTTAAACGACCGTTTTCACTACGGGTGGTAATAAAAAACCATCAAAACCGCCCGAACCACCCACAACCCGCATAGAGTTAAATCAACCAATTCGGTAGGTGTAGGAGTAATGCGGTTCGATCTACAGTTTGCATCTTGCCATGAAAACCAAAACGGCCAAAATATTATATAATTTTTATAAAAATAAAATAAGTTTTTACGTATATGAATCCAACATATATATTAGGTATAGTTTTTTTAATTACAATACATTTAAATTACCAATTTAGCCCATTTTGTTCTCTAGTTTATTTCTTCTACTATTTTATGTAACCCTTAATACTTCAAAAATTGTTTGGTCATTTTTGTAAGTATCCCCTTTTAGTAGAACTTTCTAAATATCTAAATGTCCAGTTAGGTGTTCAAAGAACAATGACCCGGACCGGTAAATTGCTCAAACCGAACCTGTTTTAATCGGTTTGGCCAGTTCAATTTACCCAACCAATCTGTCATGTTTGATTTAGATTTTTAAATATCATAGTTACCGGTTTGGC
This sequence comes from Deinandra increscens subsp. villosa, assembly GCA_039602395.1. NCBI lineage: Eukaryota > Viridiplantae > Streptophyta > Magnoliopsida > Asterales > Asteraceae > Deinandra > Deinandra increscens. The sequence goes on from JBCNJP010000014.1 coordinate 6,100,307, forward strand.
CTAGAAATTCTGTCAAAACTGGACAAACCAGACCGTTTAAAAACAAAAACCATCATCAATAACAAACTATAAAATTTTGTATATTTAACCTTCTCAATGCTGCGATCCTGGTGAGATTTCCATTCTTCTTGTGTGAAGGGTTGTAATGAAACACTATCAACCCATATATCAACCGTTGGATTTTCGCTCTGTGAAGAAAACAGACAGATCTTCTAGTTAGAATGAACGGGTTATGGATCGAACCCTAACCGCTAGTTCATGTTAAAGTGTACCTGAAAATAGAGTTGGACCGAACCAGACTTGTTCACCGTAAGACCCCCTTTAAGCATGGACCAGCAACCGGATTTCGCTTCAGTCGAACCAGCATTGTGAAACCCTGTTGGTGTTTTAAATGTAGCAACCACAATAGCATCCCCATGGCTTACTTGCAACCAAGCTGCACCATATTTAAAATTTTAAAAAAAATAATAAAAAAAAGAAAAGAAAGAGAAAAGAAATGAAGAACTTCTTAGGTGCTGTTTGTTTTTAAGAGGTAAAACGTCTGCAGTCTGCGGACCACATCTACAGACATCTGTAGAAGAAGAGGTGGACCAAACCTCTGCAGTCTGTAATAAGAAGACTGTTTGTTTTTTAACTTCTGAAACTGCTAAAATAAACTGAAATTTAAATAAATTGTGTTTAGAACTTATAGTTAATTACTATTCAAACCATTTAATTTTTTTCTGTATATTTTAACAAATAGTTATTTTTAAAACAGTTTTTGCTTAAATAAAGTTATAAAGATGTTTTATAAAAACTATTTAAAAAATATTTTTTTAACAATTTAAAAACTTTTTTTTAAAAATAACTGTTTAAAAACGTTTTTATAAATAATGGTTTAAAAATGTTTTAAAAAATTTGTTTAAAATGCATTTTTTAGAAATTGTATACAAAAGTTTTTTTAAAAATTATTATAATATCTTTTTTTGAAAATAACTGTTAAAAACATTTTTTTTAAAATAAAACTTTATAAAAAACGTTTTCTAAAAATAAAAATTTATAAAACACGTTTTTTAAAGATAAAACTTAAAAAAAAAACGTTCTTTAAAAACTAACATTTTCTTAATAAAACCTTTTTAAAAAACGTTTTTTAAACGTTTTTATAAAAAACTATTACAAAGGTTTAAAAAAAACAATTTAAACACGTTTTTTAAAATTGTTTAACATGTTTTTTTAAAAAAACTTTCTATAAGGCTTTTTTTTAAAAAAAAATTGGTTAAAGAAGTTTTTTAAAAGCTGTTTAAAATACTTAAAAAGTTTTAATTTTTTTTAAAAAAAACGTTTTTTATAAAAAAAACTGTTTAGAAATGTTTTTTTAAAAAAACTTTGTTAAAAATCTTTGTTTATGAATAAACAGTTTAACAGAGAATGTTAGCAGATGTTAGAAGATGTTAGAAGTGACTGGGCCACATCTGCACCAAGAAGAGGCCGCGCAGACATTTTTTAATGAAATGTCTTCGAAAAAACAAACAGTCTGCAGACCTAAATGTCTGCGCGTGGTCTGCGCGACGCAGACATAAGAGGACAGAAGAGTTTTTTTAGAAAAAAGAAACACCACCTAAACTTATCTTCTTTATCTGGTGCATTTATCTAGTGCAACTAAGGGTCAAACTCATATTTTTCTTAATTTTAACAAACTCAAAAAAATATATATATATAAAATAATTAACAATTTATGATCTTGATCCTCAATGGTTCCGCCTCTAAGTGTACTATCGCGGATCGAATGTCGGTTCGCTATTAAACACTAAAGGTTTTCTGATAAACAAATACCACCAAAAGAAGTTTGTCGGAAATAGATATATTTCCGACAAATGTCCTCACAAAAGAGGGGCATTGTCGCTAACTTTGCGATAAAATAATATAACAAAACTTGACTTCATTATAAATATTTTTTTTATATCCACAATCACAATGCATGCATACCAGATAATGTATAGAGTTTTTCCTTGTCGAGGAAAAACTCTTGGGAGACACTATCGAACGATTGATTACGTAGACGAGCAACGACGAATTCGTTTCCAGATTCTTCAGTTTGCAACTGTAGTTTTGCGTTGCCGAAAGAAGCCCAACCCTTCAATCCTTCTTTCAGCTTCGGGTTCACGACTATCCCGCCATCATATTGAGGCTTATTAGGGGTTTTTAAGCACTGTAAAATGATCACGAATTATCTTTATTCGTTAAACCAAACATATTAAGAAATGAAATTCATATTCTTCTATTTTATTGAATTATATAAAAAATAAAAAAAAACACAAGTTTAGTTTTAAATAATAAGTATAAATGTGATCCAAAAACACTCACTTACCTCACTAGTAAAACTATAATCATATGGTACCGCTTCTACCGCCCACAAAACCCATTGTAAAAAATAGAACACAATTAAAATGGTCTTCATGGTAGCAAAATAATATTCTTCAGAAATTAAAAGTGAAAATAAAAACTTGTTGAACAATACTGCCACTGTTTAGGTTTTTATAAGCTCAAATATATAACTTAATTAATTAACAATATTGATTATAAATATCACATGCTTTAAATGGCCCAAATTATCATTCTGTAAATGGAATGTTAACTTAGTTTGTATCTTTAACTTAACTAATTTGATATATAATACACATATTTAATGTATATAATAATTGCTGAATGATGTAGATTTAATTTGATCACATATATTTTGAGTTCATTTTAGAAAATATTCTTCATGATCTTTATTATTATTACCGATTCATAGGCTTTTAACATGTAACCGAAACCTTGGTACAAAGATAAATGCATAATTATATTTGAGTAATGATCCACATAGTGTTACCATAATACTGAAACTATTTTTGGCAAGTTTGAATACACTTTTGTTTTTAAGATAAACTTAACAAATAATGTTAAACTACTTTTGTATTAATTAAATAGAAAGAAAAGGTTACAAGACTTATACTTTTCCAAATTCTAGCCGATCTTTTAACCTTATTGTTTATGTTTCGAGATGTCATTAAAAATGTTAAAACTAACCTATAAAATTATATCCTATATAAATTTGAATGTGCATGTTTAAACTAACCTATAAAATTATATACTATATAAATTTGAATGTGCATTAAATTTGAAAGGTCAACGTGAATTACTTTTTGAAGGCGTACGATAGGAGTTGGACCCGGGCTCTAACCTAATACCCATACCCAAAGGCTCATGATAATACCCTTTGAAGTTTGTTAAGATGTAGTCCCGCTCAGGAGATCACAAAATATTAATGAAGGGCCAACCTTGGGGTGACACGTGTCTCAGAAGAGCGGTGAAAGCTTTATCCACCAATGAGAAGAGAGAAGTAGTTTTCAAGGAAGTTAGAGAAACTTCACCATAACTCGTATATATATGGCCTTTGTACTAAATAGAAAAGGCTCTGGTACTCACGAAGAAAAGAATAGTAACCTACTACATTTGTTAATTTTCATTGGCGTCATCCCGATCAAACTCACAAGTTCAGTGGTGATGGCGATCACATTTGAAGAAGGAGTCCACTTCACCTTTAGCGATGATGAGCAACACCCTGCTTCACCTCCGTGGTATGCTCATATCACCACTTCCACTCCAGTTCATCAGCCATCGGTAATTCTGGTGTCCTTGTCCCTATTTCAACCGTCTAGGGGCACTAGCTACATTGGTGTTTCGCATTCTGCAATTTTACCACCTTTAGGGGAGTAATAATTCATTTAATCTCGAACGGCGCCCACCTGCTCCTCCCTTACCGCAGCCCGGGGCCCATACCATTTCCCCATCAATAGCAACCACTTTTGTAGTACCCCCTGACTTCTTCGGTATCCGCCGCTCCGTGGGGAAACCAGACCTATTTCATCCCACTATTTGCTCGTCCACCCTTCCCGCAGGGGGATATCCTTGTACTTCAAGCCCCGAAACCACGTTTCGTTCCAATTCTGATCCAGCCATTCGGGGGTCCTCTACATTTCTCTACTCTATACCCTGCTATTTGCTGCAATGATTGGTGGATGGAGCAACAACGTAGCGTCCTCTCCTATGAACAGTTTCTCCGAGACCTTCTCATGGCGGAGCTTCAATCCCAACTGGGAACCCCTCCATCTTTTTATACACTGTCAACCATGTATCCTGTGGTGTGACAACCCGACATTTCAGGTGGTTACCGATTTAACCTAAACCGAAATTGTTGTGTATATTTTATCAACATTGGTGTTATTAATTACGTTGACCTTATAAATTGGGGTTTTGTGTAACAGTCACTAGACAAGCAATACACTTGAGTCTAGATATCAAGAAATTAACTTGAACAATTAAATTTCATGACTTTATATGATAATATCTCACGTAGTTACTTATTATGTTACGAATAAAACGTTATTGGTTTCACGTAAAAAATATGTTTGTGTTCAAGTTAAATCGTATTCAAATGTTCATCCATCACCCATTATAACGTAGTGATTTTAAACTGAGTCATAACAAAATTGCTTCACTTATAGTCGTTTTAAGTCATCTCAAATATTAATCAAATTTAAAGCATTTAACACCCTTAGACTAATATTGATTCATTTTGATAATCAACATGTTATATGTAAGTAACAATCTCAAACGTTAATATCGTTATTTAAATGGTTACTTTTTATTGCAAGTAAAATGATAGTTATGATTTTACCTTAGACTTAATAAATACAGATTTTAATTTGAAAAGGACCAAGTACGTTACGGTTTTGCAAACAGTAAGAGACTAAGGCCCCGTTTGTTTTTTATAAGAGATTTATGTCTGAATCTGAATACTACTTTTGAATGTTAAGAGGTAGTTCAAATGTCTGAAATCTGAATCATTAAGATGTAAGAGATTTGTGTCTAAATATGAATACTAGGTTTTTTTTTAATTTCTACGTAACGATCCCGCTTCACTTTTAACCCACATTTTGATTTATTATTATTATTTTTATATTAACTTAGGCACATCTTAATTTTTTTTATATTCATAGAAAAAAATATTAAGTAATTTACATATATTAAATTAGATATAAAAGATATGGATATAATTGAGAACAACTGTCATGTGGGAATTCAGATACCGATGCCATCATGTATTTCTTTCATTTTCTTTTTGATATATACATACAATTATGGATCTGGATATGAAAGAAAAAAATAAACTCCGGCACCAAGCAACTCCGACATCAAGAACAAAACTCCGGCTGTCCGGCACAATGAAAATACAAAGGATTCATGAAATGTAGTCGTAGCTCTCTCTCTCTCTCCATCTCTCTCAAGCCATAGCTTTGTTTTCGTCGCAACTCCAGGACGGCGAGAATAGTGGCCGGTGGACGGTGACAATGGATGACGGTGGCTTGGGCTGAAGGTGTACGTTGGGTGGTGAGTTGTTTTAGGTTGAAGATGAGTGATTAAATACAAGTTAGAAGCTTTTGAGAACAAATCAGAGGCATACAAATCTCTTAGCAAATATGATGTTTTTAAGATGTTTAAATCTCTAGATCTGAAAAAAAACAAACAACCACTATTTTCAATATCTCTGACCGAATCAGATTTCAGAGGAGGTTAAGATACTTTTTGTAAAAACAAACGAGGCCTAAACCTATAATTCTGAAAAGACACACTAATACCGCAATAGAAACACAATTCGTGTAATTAACTCTTATAAATTCTTTTAAGAGATTAACAAACAACATAAAACTATAACCGATTACATTGCATTATTGCATTACGCCACTTTAAGCATGTAACCACCTAACAGATTTCTATTTATTTATCATTTGTTCTAAACTATAGAAAGAAAAAAAACTTTTCAGGCCAAGATTTTGACATGTTTGATGTCCTTTGATGCTTCAACCTTAAAATGCTAAGACATCCTTAGAGACTTCATATGTTTTTCACTTAGGTCATTGTCTGCAAATGAAACTTCATAATCCCCGTGAACAAGTGAAGTCTCATAGAAACAATTAGCATCCGTGGTTGCGGTAAATACTTTGTTAAAAAACTGTTGAATGATCCTATCCACAACATCACCTGTGGGCAAGTTCCTGAAATTATTATCAGTTAAACACATTCTATAGCATCCTTGTGGACTCCATGCTGACCATATAACTATCCCATTTACTGAAGGATGTGCATGTGCTTCTCTTAGAACCTGATCCAATAGTTGTGCCTGTAATTTCCAATAATCGCAAATTATGACCTCGCGTGTTTTCATTAAAATACGGGCCTACTAACTCCAGAAAATTAAATCTAGTGTCACATTACCCCTACATTCAATTCAAACTCAAATTGTTGTTTGAAGGTTAGAGTATACATCATATGGCACGCCTAATTTTTAAATGGTCGTTTGAGATTTTATCTAACGGTCGTTTGAAGGTTAAGGACTTATGTCATAAGGCCCCTACCTTTAAACAATCGTTTAAGATTCTCGTCAAATGACTATTTGACTTTGGGGTGGCGTATTATTAGTAAGCCCCTATAAAATGTAAGCGTTTGAATCGAATTCGAAAAACATACTTGATTCGCTCCAGATTGAACATCTACTTCAGTGATCCAAATAGGCAAGCCTGCTGTAGCAAGCTTATCAATGGCAGATCTCATGTAAGCTAGGTTCACATTTCTGAAATGACCTTCTAACCCTATTGATAAGGGCCCGTTATAACCACCAGCTCGAATCTGTCTAATTTTCGATAGGTAACTATCAGGCGACGAGACTCGGTCGCCAGGTTCTTCGATAGTATTATAATCATTCAAGAACAAAGCAGCTTTTCTATCTAAAACTCTAGCCACTGTGTAGAATTTTGAAGATGCTGTTACACCAAGTTTGCTTTCAAAGAAATTATAATGCACATTCTCATTCACAACATCCCAAGCAATGACTTGGCCCGAGTATCTGCGCATGATGGAGTTTATTCTAGCTGTGGCTGCAGCTGCTAGCTGTGATGGTCCAAGACTAGGAACCCAACTTGGTTGAAACCTGGGGTCATCCCAGAACACACTGTGGCCTCGAACCGAAACCCCATTTGATCTTGTGAACTGAAGTAATGCGTCAGCCGCGCTGTAGTCGTATTGGTTTTGTCTCGCTTCGTTCGCATCCATTTCATTTCGTTTTCAAATGTTGTGTATTTGAATCTTGAAGTGAACCAGTTTTTGTAGGCTTGGTTGCTTAAAATGTTCTTGTTAATGGCACATCCAAATGGGAACCTTGCAAACTTTTGAGCAATGATTAGTGTTCTATTTGCTTGAGGTTTTCCTTCACTATTAACCGTGTGGATTTTCACCTTACTTCTTCTCATCTACCATTCAAATGAGCATAATAGAATATTAGGATATAACTTTTTATAAAAGGATAGGTATACACAAACCGTTTGAAAATCTAATCTCATATATCACTTTTTTTATACCCGTTTCGAGTTGTACTAACGGACTTTTAAGATTAGGGCTTGCGTCATAACCCCTACTTTTAAATGACTATTTGAGGTCTTATAGAATGAGCATTGGCATGTAGGGATTTTGGCACGACCCATCTACTTTTAAATGGTGGGTTCCATCTACTTTTGGCCGTTGCAGCCTCGCTAGTTTTCAACGGTCGTTTCCACTAGGGGTGGTAAAAAACCTTCCGAACCACCCACATCAAGTTAAATCAAGCAATTCGTTAGTTGCAGGAGTAATGCGGTTGACCTACGATTTGTATCTTGCCAGGAAAATCAAAACGGCCATAATATTAAACAATATTTTTTTAAAAAAAATAAGTTTTTACGTATATGAATCCAACATATATTATAGGTAGAGTTTTTTTTATTTATAAACATATAAATTATCAATTTAGCCCATTTTGTTCTCAGGTTATTTCTTCTACTATTTTTCGTAACATTTAATACTTAAAAAATTGTTTGTTCATTTTTTGTAATTACCCTTCTAGTAGAACTTTTAAAATCATAATGTCTAGTTTAGTGTTCAAAAAATAATCACCCGAATCGGTAAGCTGCTCAAAACGAACCGTTTTAGATTTAGATTATTAAAAATCATAGTTACCGGTTTGGCCTAGAAATTCCGTCAAAACTTGACGAACCAGACCGTTTAAAAACAAAAACCATCATCAATAACAAACTATGAAATTTTATATATTTAACCTTCTCAATGCTGTGATCCTGGTGAGATTTCCATTCTTCTTGTGTGAAGGGTTGTAATGAAACACTATCAATCCATATATCGACCGTTGGATTTTCACTCTACAAAGAAAACAAACAGATCTTCTAGTTAGAACGAACAGGTTATGGATCGAACCCTGACCGCTAGTTAAAGTTACAGTGTACCTGAAAATAGAGCTGGACCGAACCAGATTTGTTCACTGTAAGACCCCCTTTAAGCATGGACCAACAACCGGATTTCGCTTCGGTCGAACCAGCATTGTGAAACCCTGTTGCTGTTTTAAATGTAGCAACCACAATAGCATCCCCATGGCTTACTTGCAACCAAGCTGCATAATATTTAAAATTAAAAATAAAAAATAAAAAAAAAGAAAAAGAAAGAAAAAAAGAAATCGAAGAACTTCTTATAAACTTATTATAAACTTATCTTCTTTGTCTAAAGCAACTAAGGGTCAAAATTATATTATTCTTAATCTTAACAAACTCAATTTTTTTATATATATAAAATAATTAACAATTTATGATCTTGTCCCTTAGTGGTTCCATCTCTAAGTGTACTGTCGATGATCGAATGTCGATTCGCTATTAAAAATTGAAGGTTTTTGATAAACAAATACCAACAAAAGAAGTTTGTCGGAAATAGATATATTTCCGACAAATATTCCCACAAAAGAGGGGCATTGTCACTAACTTTGCGATAAAATAAATTAACAAAACTTGACTTCATTATATATATTTTTTATATCCACAATCACAATGCATGCATACCAGATAATGTATAGAGTTTTTCCTTGTCCAGGAAAAACTCTTGGGAGACACTATCGAACGATTGATTACGTAGACGAGCAACGACGAATTCGTTTCCAGCTTTCTTCGGTTCGCCATTGTAGTTTTGCGGTGCCGAAAGTAGCCCAACCCTTCGATCCTTCTTTCAGCTCCGGGTTCACAACTATCCCGCCATTATATTGAGCCTTATTAGGGGTTTTTAAGCACTGTAAAATGATCATGAATTATCTTCATTCGTTTAACCAAAAGCATATTAAGAAATAAAATTCATATTCTTCTATTTTGTTGAATTATATAAACCAAAACACAAGTTTAGTTTTAAATAATTAGAATAAAATGTGATAAAAAAAAAACACTCACTAACCTCGCTAGTAAAACTGTAATCATATGGTACCGCTTCTACCGCCCACAAAACCCATTGTAAAAAGTAGAACAAAATTAAAATGGTCTTCATGGCAGCAAAATAATTCTTCATCATAAATTAAAAATGAAAATCAAAGCTTGTTGAACAATACTGCCACTGTTTAGGTCTTTATAATCTCAAATATATACCTTAATTGATTAACAATATTGATTATAAATAACATGCTTTTAATAGCCCAAATTATCATTATGTAAATGGAATGTTAACTTAGTTTGTATCATTAACTTAACTAATTTGACATATAATATACATATTAAATGTATATAATTGCCGAATGATGTAGATTTAGTTTGATCACATATTTTTTGAGTTCATTTTAGAAAATTTTCTTCATGATCTTTATTATTATTATTACCCATTCATAGACTTTTAACATGTAACCGAAACCTTGATACAAAGATAAATGCTTAATTATCTTTGAGTAATGATCCACATAGTGTTACCATAATACTGAAACTATATATTTTTGGCAAGTTTGAATCCAATTTTGTTTTTAAGATAAACTTAACAAATAATGTTAAACTACTTTGGTATTTGTTAAATATAGAAAGAAAAGGTTACAAGTATGAAAGAGGCGTAAATAGTTAAGTAGTCAGTGACAAACTTATACTTTTCCAACTTTTAGCCCATCTTGGAACCTTGTTGTTTATGTTTCGAGTTGTCATTAAAAATATTAAGACTAACATATAAAATTATATACTATATAAATTTGAACGTGCGTTCAAATTTGAAAGTCAACGTGAATTACTTTTTGAAGAGGTATGATAGGAGTTGGATCCGGGCTCTAACCTAATACACATACCCAAAGGTCCATGATAATGCCCTTCGAAGTTTGTTAAGATGTGGTCCCGCCCAGGGGACTACAAAATATTTATGAAGGGCCAACCTTGGGGTGGCACGCGTCTTAAGAGAGGGGTGTGAGCTCTATCCAACAATAAAAAGATAGAAGTACATAGTTTTCAAGGAAGTTAGAGAAACCTCATGATGAAGTCGTATATATAGGGCCTTTGTACTAAATAGAAAAGGTTATGGTACTCACGAAGAAAAGAATAGTAACCTGTTACATTTGTTAATTTCATTGGCGTCATCCCGATCAAACTAACAAGTACCTTCTCTCTTCGACTCAGAGGTGATGGCGATCACATTTGAAGAAGGAGTCCACTTTACCTCTAGCGATGATGAGCAGCACCTTGCTTCACCTCCGTGGTATGCTCATATCACCACTTCCACTACAGTTCATCAACCATCAGTAATTCTAATTCTGGTGTCCTTCACTACTACAAAAACTGCTTTCCTTGACACGCGAACGATGACACTCAATAATTCTTGACGTGCAAAAACTGAAGTGTCAAAATAAAATGCCATTTATAGGTAATTCCTAAGAATTCATGACGCGCATTTTTGAGTGTCAAGAATTTCTGTCATATTTCAAAAAAAAAAACACGGAGGACACTTATAATGTGAGTATCAAGAAGCTGGTGTCGTTTTTTATTTTTTTTGACGCCAAAATTTTTCCCAAAATTTGACCTACTTCTCCCCCAAATATTTTTCCCCCAAATATTTTCCCTTAACCCTAAAACTCTCCCGCTCACAAAAACTCTCCTCCGCCTCCCCCGCTCACAAAAACTCATCCGCTCACAAAAACTCTCCACCGGTCGTCTCTCCACCGGCCGCCTCTCCTCCGCCTCTGTCAGTCGGCCGCCTCTCCACCGACCCCCTGCAACGGCGTCGTCCATGCCGCCGCTGACGGAACCCTAGTTTTCTATCCTCCCCCTGCAACGACTTCTATCCTCCCCTGATGAAACTGTTGTGTCAACAGGAATCATGAAGTCGTTATGCTGCACTCAAGGGGACCAACAATTTGTTGCCTTCTTCCTTTCCATTCCATTCCGTTGAGATTATTATCAGTTCGTCGCCTCAAATCAAACTAAACAAAAAGTAGAACTTGGAACCCTAGAAGAGATGGTAGTGAGTGTTTCGACCTCTGTTCCTCTTCCTTGCTCATCTGTTTTTTCTCTACAAACCCTAATTTCCCCCCTTTTTTTTTGTCAATTTGCAGCTAAAGCATCTACTTCAACGAGCACGGTAATGTTCTTCCTACTACTCTCTCATTTCGGTTTTGCTCTGACGTTTTTTGGTTGCTTGACAGCCAAGGAAAAGTCCGAGAACAACGGGTCCAGATCCAGATCCAGAGAGTGAGTGTTTTAGTTTGCCTACGTTTTGAATCGATCTCGTTTCTGGTTACGGTTCATTATTCAAACATTGATGTTATCTCTTTCTCTAAATCTGCAGACAGAGCATCTGCTTCACAGAGCACTGTATGCACTTTCTAGTTTCTACTTTTTGTTTCAGTTTTAAGTTATTTTCATTTAGTTCCTACTTTGAAAGGTTTGGTGATGATGCAGTGTGATTCAGTTTTATTTTATTTTTGGTTTCTGTTGAATTTGACAGCCAGCAAAAAGCCCTAGGAAGGCTCCAGGGAGTGAGTGTTTGCATACATTTTGATTTGTGTTGTGAAAATTGTATCTGACTGTGTTGTGTGTTTTTGGGATGTAGGATCAGGAGCTGGAGTAACAAGGAAGCCCCATCGCTTTAGGCCGGGGACTCAGTCACTTCGTCAGATTAAGCGTTTGCAAAAGACTGTCGAACTTCTTATTCCAGCTGCACCATTTATTCGAACTGTGAGTTGTCTTGGTCTTTCTACTTATGTTGAGCTTTTATTTGTATGTTGTGCACATTAAAGGAAATAGATTACAGAAATTTTAGTTTGCATTCATTAAGACTGATTGAATTTGAAGCATGGAAGCAAAACATAAAGTTTTGAGAGTAATGTAGGAGATAGAAGTATCATCTCCATTCTATTTGTATAAATTTATTTAAGTTTAGGTTGACTAACTTCAAGAACAATTTAACAGTAGTAATATAAAACAAGGATTCTAGTTACCCATGAAAACTGAACATACTTTTTCTATTCAAAATATTGTGGTAGATCCCCATGAATTGTTTGTTACGAATTCATCAAATACCAGGATAAAACCTTCTTGTTCATCTGGCATTGAAAAACTAATATTTGGTTTTGCGTTTCTACAGCTCGATAAAAGTTATGTACCAGTATTGGTGATACATGTAGCTTTTATCACTGGATTCTGCTCTTACTTTTGATGATATTTACTGTTTTGAGAACTTGAAAAAGTTCTTAATGTGTTGTATCTGTTTTGTAGTTGTGATTTCTGTGACAAAGGAATGTGTGAAATTCTCAACAAGAGGTGATATTGGTACTGCAAATGTCGTTTGTAGACAGATAAAACTGTTGATAAGGTACATTTGATTGCTCCTAGTTTTGACAAATTTGACCCCCAAATATATTAGGCTTATAAGGTATTTCCCAGCTTGCCCTGTTCACCCCATGTCTATTAAAACCAAGGCTTATGTTTTAGTTTACATCATAAATCTGCTTAGAATAATCTTTCTTCATGCTTATGGTTCTAATGTATACTCAATCACAGCCTGAAGAAGCTATTGTCATTACTATGAATGAGCCAGTTTCTCTACATAAAGTTTTACTTGGCTCCTAAGATTGAAGAGGATGAAGAGGAGAACAAATCATAAAAATTTAAGGTACCAAACTGACTGGTGTATCTGCTATTTTCCTGTGTTTGAAACTGACTGGTCTAGCACACTTGAGAGTTTTAATTGACTGGTTTGTCTAGCACACTAGATGAATGAACCTAAAAATTTATATAAGTTGATTATAACACAACAGGTTTTTTTCTTCATTTATTTAGACCATACATACACATATATTTGGGGGTAAAGAACCCTAAATACACATCTTAATTTTAATGTTCTCACACTTGTCTTGCATAAAATACATTTAGAATTCTTGATTCCTGGATCTAGTACATCTCAACCTCTATTTCACTTACAAATTTGATCTAAAAAGGATACTGTCACACCCCCAAATTAACCACTAACGGAGTTTATACCGTCAAGGGGTGCGAGCAAACCAGGACCACAACCATTAGTTACAAATACTAAATGAATCAGAGTTAGTTCAAAATCAGTTATAAAGTAAAGTCTCAAATACAACGCAGCGGAATAAAATATTGTCTTAGCACTAACCACGTGCTTTACATAAACATTGTTTTAAAATTCCCAAGTTTAGTTTAAACAGAGATAAATATCTTCTCGTGCCATGCCAACCTCCAGCGGATACTCCTTAGCGATCTGCAAAAGTTTAAACCACGCAAGTGTCAACCTAACGGTTGGTGAGTTCACAGTGGGCTTGTCACGCAGCGGCCCGGTCTAATAATCATAATCGTATGAACGTATCTTTATGTACATTTTATTTGTGAAAAGCAATGCTTGTGTTAATCAAAATCATAGTATCGTGGTTTAGTAAAAGTATTGTCCGTAACCTACGTTATCGGGTATGTACTAGTTTTATATAGTTAAAGTGCTCAACCGATATCGCGGGTAGCTAATCCGTTGTTCCATGCACTAAGGAAGTTTGCACCAAAGCTGACTATAATTTATTGTAGTGGCCGTGCCATCTAGTACTGCGGACCTACGTCATCGCGGATTTGCCTCCCCCGTGTCCTCTCGGGATCACGGTCAGATAGGCTGATATTGTACCTCCGTGCACTCCCCGTGCCACGGGGCGGAGTTTGTCAAACTCCAGTAGATCTACCCAACATCCCCTCGCTTTACAATTAATGGTACAATTTAGTTGAGGACTTTTAAGTTTTCAAGGCATCCTTAGAAATCATGTGATATCATGTGGTTTAGACTTTAACCTACGCTAGCCATATTAAAACGGTTTTCGTTTCAGAAATAGTTTGTTAAGTTTCACAAGTGTTTCCCATAAAACACTTCAAGTTCATCCAATGGGTGCCGAGCACTCCGAGTTTTCACGTTCATCAGGGAGGTGCCTAGCACTCTCGAGTTTGTCAGCATTGTTTTACTTTTAGGTATTTGGTGTGACCCAAACGGGTTCACGGTAATCGGGTTAGTGACACTCACCTTTGGTTGCACTGCTACACTTGCTAATATTCCAAGTATGCTTAATGAAGACCTATGAACACGTTTAGGTCTTAAGTATTAGTTTTGTGTCTAATCTTTACTTAACGTCACTATGACCCATAACATAGCACGTTGGAACTATGACTCGACATACAGACACACGACACCGATGGTTGATCATAAACAAGGGTTCATATATATCAGAAATCAAAGCATGTATCATCATGGCATAATCATGTAAGTCATGGCATAACATTCAAGCAAATTATACAAGTTTAGATTCTGGTCTCAGTTTCGCTAGCAGTTTCGCTAGTCAGTTTCGCTGTGTGCACGGTCAGCACTTTCGCTAGGCAACACCCGATGACACAGTTTCGCTAGGCTAGTTTCGCTCGAAACTGTTGGCACAGTTTCGCTAGCCTAGTTTCGCCCGAAACTGGTTTGAACTTTCGTTCAGGGAATTTCGCTCTGTAGATTCGCTCGAGCTGGTCTGGTTGGTTTACCCGGCGACACTGCAGTTTCGCTGCATAGTGTCGCTGGATGAAGATATGCATAGTTTCGCTGGACAGTTTCGCCCAGAGAACACCACAGTTTCGCTGGTCGCGAAAAACATACGGATCAGCCTAAAAATCAACCTAACGGCTTCCATCTTTACATGCAATTCATTGTTTAGCATACATGGGCATTTACCAACATAAATCAGTAAGCTTTAACACCTTAAACATGCATTTTGTCATCAAATCACCCAAAATAAATATAAAACCCTAAAATGGCTAAAATAGCATAAATCTCTATCATGGTTGGATTTCATACGCAAAGTTGTGAACTTTATAACAGATCTAGCATCCCTAAGCAACATACTAGCAGATCAAGCAGTTTCATGAAGGTTTAAGCATGCTTTTTAAGAAAACTCAAAGAAAAGGCATAAAAGAAAGGTTTTGGGACTCACGATTCGATCAAGGAATCGAATGGATGTTGTCTTGAGGCTGAGATCTTGATGTTTGGTTGTGTTTCTCGACTGACCAGATTTCCAGAGGTGTGTGTGTGTTTTGGAGAGAATGGTGCAACAAAATGAGGCAACTAGGGCTTTATGTTATTATATATCAGGGCCTAGTTTCGCTGGCAGTTTCGCTGGCCAAGCGAAACTGGCTCTGGTCACAAGTGAGCCAACAAGCTGCCGGGCGACATTATAGTTTCGCCCGGTAGTTTCGCTGGTTACCCAAAAGTGGTCAGTTTTCACATAATCAAGGATTTACAATTCGTCATGCTATTCATAATATTAAATCATGCATTTTGAATCATATTGCACGTAATGACAATCATAATGAATACATAGCACATATGGGCGGGTTCGGTGATCAACCAAAGGACGTGGACGTATTCGGCCTAGTTAAGTATTAGTTACTAAGTTAACACTTATAACGTAACTAACGGAAATGTCTAACGGAAGTAAACCTTGAAATTCTCGGATGTCACAGATACATACTGATGCTCAAAAGTTGCTCAACATGTCTACTTGATGCACGTCACAAACTAATTTGCTTTTTTTGTTGTAATGAACATTTTTTATAATTATATTTAACACAAATGATCTTTATTTAGAACTGTGAATCTTTACTATAACAGTTTTTGTTTATACAGGGAGGTGAACCTGATCTGATGACTGCAGCAAAGATGGTTCTACATGATTGGCAGAGGGGTAACTATAGGCTGAATATGCTGCAAATAAAAATGGGTTCAAGTTAAAATAAACAATTTTTTAGTTCAGGTTTGGTTGAGAACGTGTTGATAGTTTATGATTATAGGTTTATTGTTAAACCCATTTGTAAACTCATGTTAACTTTGTAATGTTGTTAAATGTATTTTTATTTTGCATTATTAGATTAATTGTCATTAATTGTAGAGAGTAGTGATTCTATTAAAAATATATTTTTCTTTTATTTTAATTTTTACCTTCTTGACGCGCAAAAATGTGTGTCATCTCTCTTCTTGACCCCGGCTTCCTTGACGCCCATTTTATGACACGCATTGCGCGTCATAGATGGCGTGTCATTGTTCGCGCGTCAAGAGCTTCTTGACACGCATTTTGCGCGTCAAGAAGCTTCTTGACCCCCGCATCCTTGACGCGCATTTGCGCGTCAAGAAGGCACTTTCTTGACACGCAATGCACGTCAAGAATGCCAGTTTTTGTAGTAGTGCTTGTCGGTATTTCAACCATCTAGGGGCACTAGCTACATTGGTGCTTCGCATTCTGCAATTTTACCACCTTTAGGGGAGTAATAGGGTCACTCAGGCTGATACATTTAATCTCGGTCAGCGCCCACCTGCTCCTCTGTTACAACTGTCACACCTCAACCGACGGCGGAATATGTCGGGGCATGATGATTGTCCAGATGCTCATGACAACTAATTAAAATTGAAATATATTTAACATGCCCTTTTTATTTCATTTATTGGAATATTTTACAAACAAGAAACAGACAAAACATACGAACATAAGTACTGTAATTAAACATTATTTAACTAGGTCCAGCATCCTATAGTGATCACATACTGGCTCAAACACGATTACCTGCAACATGTATAAGATAAAGTGTCAACTAAAAAAGTAGTTGGTGAGTAAACATAGGTTTAATACATAATATCAGTATAAAGCATGCGATCTATGTGTTAGGTGAAAGTTCATAGAATATGATAAACAAGTATTGTAATAGTGTAAACAACCGCGTATCAAACCCTTGACAATTAGGCTTCCAATCACTTGACGCCTCTAGGCAGGCCAAGTGGGTTGTCAAACCAATAGATCTATTATTGTTACCCCGGCTCGGTATGTTAATGAGTACGCATGCTAGTGTAATAGAATACAATAACAACAATGGTCTAAACAAGTTTAACACATCAAGAACACACATAACGAGCATATGATTCACATTTTGTTTTAGAGAATTAAATATAGAGTTTGGAATTTGAGATAGAGATACATGTTACACCCCAAAGTATTAAAAGAGAAGGGGCTATGAATACTCACTTGATAAGGAGATATGATGTAAGAGATATCACCGATTTGTGAAAGGTAAGTAACTCAGAGGTTATCCTAACGAATAAATAGGATATATGAATATAGGAAATCAAAATAAACCAAGTTTTAAGTATTTGATAAGTGTTATATTTGATTAGGTCAAAATTACCATTTTACCCTTTTATAGGTAAATTAGGGTTTTAGTATTTGTTTAGTATTTTTATTTATTTAACACTTTTGGACTTATATATACTTATTATATATATATTAATATGTTCTAAGACCAAAAATCAAGTCCTAATACTTTCTGGTTTATTTATTATTAAATAAATATATTCAAAACCCTAATTTTGATAAAATAATTAAATAATTACTAAAACTCACTAGATTTTGGAATAAACTTAGGTTTTTATTCATA
Source organism: Deinandra increscens subsp. villosa (assembly GCA_039602395.1). Classification (NCBI taxonomy): domain Eukaryota; kingdom Viridiplantae; phylum Streptophyta; class Magnoliopsida; order Asterales; family Asteraceae; genus Deinandra; species Deinandra increscens. Next base: position 6,118,156 of record JBCNJP010000014.1, read on the forward strand.
ATATGATATTATGACATTCTTGAAAATACAAAACCTTAGTTTTGTGTCGTTTATCCAGGTTTTGACAAAACAATGACTTGAAAACCCTAATTTAAGCATAAATATTAAATAAATATCAAAACAATTCATAAAATTATAAAAACTTAGGGTTTTATTCATTACGATATACTATAATATTCTTCAAAATAATAAACTTTAATTCAATACCTTTTACTCGATTTGGGCAGAACAATGACCCGAAAACCCTAATTTTGGCACATTTTTATATAAAATACCAAATGATTAGATATCATGAAATTGACTTAGGGGTTCTTTAATATATGTTAAAACATAATAACCTTCAAAAATTCGGACCCTAACTCTCTCCCAATTACCCAGAATTGAAGAATTTCACCAAGAACCCTAATTTTGAAATGGTTTTTAGATCTCGACCAAAACAATAAAATTAACAGAAATTGATAGAGGGCTTTTGTATATCATACCAAAATACGTAGGACTGCAGGTTTTTAGCTCCTAACTCCAAGTCGATTGATCGAATTTAGCAGAAGAAGGTTGAGGCTCGTTTTAAGGGTTTTTGGATGAGAAAATCGTGAATTGGTGACTGATTATGGACGATCAAGGCCTCTATTTATACTTGCTAAGGTCGTGCAAGGTCCCTCCACGTACGTAGGTGAGTAATCCGAAGAAAAACGACACGTAGTAGGGCCAAACGTGGAGAACAAGATCGCAAAAGAAAAAATCTGCGACGGTGTCGGTGGGCGGTACGCGCCGGGTGAGCCCAGGGCTCGGCGACCCGCGAGGCACTTTGCCTACTTAGCAGATTTGGTCCCTCTAGTTCATATTTACATTTTAAGCCCGAGATTTCTCCGAAACTGTTATTTTATGCACCAAATCATTATAAAACATGTTTATAAAAGTTTTTAAGGCTCGGAACATGCTCGATGATATACGGATACGTGCGTTTTATAACTTTCAAAAATTTACACAATTAGTCCCTCAACTTTTGTTTTGTGAGTTTTACCTTTATATCTTTCGATGTAACTAATGTTTTTAGTTCAAAATGATATTAGAATACTTTATTAAGATTCATGAGATTCGGGATACGTTTAACGAGGTATAAAATATATAATTTATATATATTTATTTGTATATTATTTGTTAAAAATTATGAAAAATCACCAAAATTCATTTAAAATTTATCATAATTCACCATATTGATTTGTGATATAGAATTCATTAAATATAATGTTATGGAATAATAGAATGAGAATTTTTGGAATGTGCGAACTCCCGGTTAATACCGAAATTGCACGAAAACTTGTATTTTTGCTATTTTTGTTTTAAACCGCGAACTTTTGCGAAGCTTCATATATATTTACTTGTGTGTATGACTAGTATTACCCACAAGTATTACACATATTTAGAATGCTAGAGTTTTCTGGTTTTGCATAAATAACAAAAACGATCGAGTTATAGATCCATTTTGCGATAAATTGAAACATCGAATATCACGAATATTGTGGTTAAAGGATTTAATCATAGAATAAATGAAATATCAATATAAGATGTGAAATGATTCTTTATTGATTATCAACCATGATAGGAAACGGGTCGGGTATTTACAAATGGATTAACCGAAGTGTTACAACCGCAGCCCAAGGGCCATACCATTTCCCCATTAATAGCAACCACTTATGTAATTCCCTCGACTTCTTCGGTATCCGCCGCTCCATGGGAAGCTAGGCCTATTTCATCCCACTGTTTGCTCTTCCACCCTTCCCGCAGAGGGATATCCCTATACTTCAAGCGCCGCAACCAGGTTTCGTTCCAATTCCGATCCAACCATTTGGGCGTCCTCTACCTTTCTCTACACTATACCCTGCTATTTTCGGCAATGATTGGTGGATGGAGCAGCAATGTAGTGTCCGCTCCTATGAATAGTTTCTCCGACACCTTCACATGGCGGAACATCAATCCTAACTGGGAACCACTCCATTTTTTTATACACCGTCAACCACGCCTCATGTGGTGTGACAACCCGACTTTTCAAGTGGTTACTGATTTAACCTAAAGTGAAATTGTTGTGTATATTTTGTGAACATTGGTGTTATTAATTACGTTGACCTTATAAATTAGGGTTATGTCACTTATGTGTACCAGTCACTAGACATCAGCAAATTAACTTAAAAATTTATATTTCAAGATGTTATTTGATAATGTGTTACGTAGTAACTTATAATGTTACGATTAAAACGTCGTTGGTTTCACGTAAAAACATATGTATGTGTTCAAGTTAAATCGTATTCAAATGGTCATCCATCACCCATTATAACATAGTGATGAAACTAAAATCTTTCTAGAATCTTTAAACGGAGAGTCATAGCAAAATTGCTTCACTCTATAGTTGATTTAAGTCATCTCAAAAATTAATAATTTAAAGCATTAACACACTTCAGTAATATTTATTCATTTTGATAATCAACATGTTATATGTAAATAACTGAATCTCAAACGTGAATATCGTTATTTAAATGGTTACTTTTTATTGTAAGTAAAATGATAGTTATGATTTTACCTTAGACTTGATAAATACAGATTATAATGTGAAAAGGACCAAGTACTTTTTATTGTAAGCGGGCTTCTTTCCCAATGAGGTGGTTGCACTGGCTTCTGGGGTTTTAGTCTCTAGATTCTTCCTAGCAAAAGCTACACCCAGGCGGGTGGCTTGGTATACTAAGCTGTGTGCTATACGAACGGCTTTCTGGAATGTGGCTGGCTTCAATGCAAGAACGATTCCTTGAATGTGTGACGCGAGTCCCCAGATGTATCTTTCGATCTTCTTGTATGGAGGAGTAACCATGGTCGAGCAGAGATGGGCGAGTTTGTGGAATCGCTTGGTGTATCCAGTGACGTCAGACCCATTCATGGTTAGTCCCCAAAATTCCATTTCTAGTTTCTGAAGCTTTTCATAGGGGCAGTATTCGTCTCTCAGGAGTTGCTTGAGTTCGTCCCATGTCATAGCATTGGCCAGGTCTGTCCCCATGGCATCGGCGTGAGAGTTCCACCATGTTAGTGCGCCATCGATGAATGTGCAGGTCACGTATTTGACCTTGTAACCGTCAGGACAATTGCTTATGCGAAACATGGATTCGCCTTCTCGAACCATCGGATTAAACACCGCAGCCTTCGTGCCCTTGAAGTTAATGGGTTTGCAGTTCATGAAGTCCTTATAGGAACACTCGAATGGACCTGAAACGTTAGTTGCGAAAAGATGAATATAATTCCCGTAGGGCGGTTTATATTTTTTTCTTAACGTTTTGGGTATATTGCTTTACCGCGGGGTGAGTTGTTCTGCCTCTCGTGTTCTCGTTGCGTTTCGCTAGTGGCGATTGCTTCGGCGACTCGTTGAGTAATCAGTGCATTGATGTCAGCGTCGTTCATCACTGGTGGGGGCGTGTTGGTCCTGGTACTGTGTCTGGGAGGCATGTTCTATTCTAGAGATTCTAACTACAATCATAGAGTAGATCAGATGACGTAT
>JBCNJP010000014.1:6122193-6175898 GCA_039602395.1 Deinandra increscens subsp. villosa
TTTAACTTTTATTTAATTTATTTTTTATGAATTTTAATTTTTATGTTTTATTTTATTTTTTATTTTTATTTTCAAATTTAATTATATTTGTATTTTTTGGTTTTATTTATTATATATTTTAACTTTTATGTTTTATATTTATTTTATTTTTTTTCATTTTTATTTTATAATTTAATTTTTTTTAATTATTTCTTTCATATATATTTTTTTTCCATAATATTCTAAGATAAAAATCAAATTGAATAAACTTTTCATTCCATTACTTGAGGGAATGAAAGAAAACACCCCACCCCTAAGGAATGAAAATCTTTATAAATGGAATGAACCACATTCCTTATGTAATAGTCTATTCCATTCCTATGTGCTACCAAACATGTCATTTTTTATTCCAACGTAATAACCCATTTCATTCCATCCTCCATTCTTCCATACCAAACGCTACCTTATACTTTTCCAACTTTTAGCCCATCTTTAGACCTTGTTGTTTATGTTTCGAGATATCATTAAAAATATTAAAACTAACCTATAAATTTATATACTATATAAATTTGAATGTGCGTTCAATTTGAAAGTCAACGTGAATTACTTTTTGAAAAGGTACGATAGGAGTTGGACCCGGGTTAAAACGTATTACGCATACCTAAAGGCCCACGCTAATGTCATCCTAAGGTCAACGTGAATTACTTTTTGAAGAGGTATGATAGGAGTTGGATCCGGGCTCTAACCTAATACACATACCCAAAGGCCCATGATAATGCTCTTTGAAGTTTGTTAAGATGTGGTCCCGCCCAGAGGACCACAAAATATTCATGAAGGGGCAACCTTGGTGTGACACGCGTCCTAGGAAGTACGTAGTTTTCAAGGAAGTTAGAGAAACCTCATGATGAAGTCGTATATACAGGGCCTTTGTACTAAATAGAAAAGGCTATGGTACTCACGAAGAAAAGAATAGTAACCTGTTACATTTGTTAATTTCATTGGCGTCATCCGATCAAACTCACAAGTACCTTCTCTCTTTGATTCAGAGGTGATGGCGATCACATTTGAAGAAGGAGTGCACTTTACCTCTAGCGATGATGAGCAGCACCTTGCTTCACCTTCGTGGTATGCTCGTATCACCACTTCCACTCCAGTTCATCAACCATCAGTAATTATAATTCTGGTGTCCTTGTCGGTATTTCAACCGTCTAGGGGCACTAGCTACATCGGTGCTTCGCATTCTGCAATGTTACCACCTTAGGGGAGTAATCGGGTCACTCAGGATGATACATTTAATCTCGGTCGGCGCCCACCTATTCCTCCGTTGCCGTAGCCCAAGGGCCATACCATTTCCCCATTAATAACAACCACTTTTGTAGTTCCCCCGACTTCTTCGGTATCCGCCGCTCCGTGGGAAGCCAAGCCTATATCATCCCACCGTTTGTTCTTCCACCCTTCCCGCAGGGGGATATCCCTATACTTCCAGCGTCACAACCAGGTTTCTTTCCAATTCCAATCCAGCCATTTGGGGGTCCTCTACCTTTCTCTACTCTATACCCTGCTATTTGCGACAATGTTTGGTGGATGGAGCAGCAATGTAGTGTCCGCTCCTATGAATAGTTTCTCCGAAACCTTCGCATGGCGGAGCTTCAATCCTAACTAGGAACCCCTCCATTTTTTTATACACTCTCAGACAACCCGACTTTTCAAGTGGTTACTGATTTAACCTAAAGAGAAATGGTTGTGTATATTTTGTGAACATTGGTGTTATTAATTACATTGACCTTATAAATTAGGGTTATGTGTACCAGTCACTAGACGTCGGTAAATTAACCTGAATAATTATATTTCATGATGTTATGTGATAATGTGTTACGTAGTTACTTATGATGTTACGATTAAAACATCGTTGGTTCACGTAAAAAAAATATGTATGTGTTCAAGTAAAATCGTATTCAAATGGTCATCCATCACCCATTAAAACATAGTGATGAAACTAAAATCTTTCTAGAATCTTTAAACGGAGAGTCATAGCAAAATTGCTTCACTCTGTAGTCCATTTAAGTCATCTCAAAAATTATTAATTTAAAGCATTAACACACTTGACTAATATTTATTCATTTTGATAATCAACATGTTGTATGTAAGTAACTGAATCTCAAACGTGAATATCGTTATTTAAATGGTTACTTTTTATTGTAAGTAAAATGATAGTTATGATTTTACCTTAGACTTGATAAATACAGATTATAATGTGAAAAGGACCAAGTATGTTACCGTTTAACAAATAGTAAGATACTAAACCTATAATTCTGAAAAGACACACTAATACCGTAATAGAAACACACCACGAGATTATTCGTGTAATTTATAATTTCTTTTAAGAGAATGACAACCAACGTAAAACTATAACTGATTGCATTGCATTATTACATTATGCGAAGCATGTAACACCTAGATTTCTATTTATTCATTATTTTGTTCTAAAATTATAGAAAGAAAAAAAAATATTCTCAGGCCAAGATTTTGACATGTTTGATGTCCTTTGATGCTTCAACCTTAAAATGTTGAGACATCCTCAGAGACTTCATATGTTTTTCACTTTGGTCATTGTCTGCAAATGAAACTTCATAATCCCCGTGAACGAGTGAAGTCTCGTAGAAACCATTAGCATCTGTGGTTGCGGTAATTACCGCATTAAAAAACTGCTGAATGATCCTGTCCACGACATCACCTGTGGGCAAGTTCCTGAAATTGTTATCAGTTAAACACATTTTGTAGCAGCCTTGTGGACTCCATGCTGACCATATAACTATCCCATTTACCGATGGATGTGCATGAGCTTCTCTTAGAACTTGATCCAAAAGTTGTGCCTGTAATTTTCAATAATCGCAAATTAGGACCCCGAGCATTTTGATTAAAATAGGGAACCCACTAACTCCAAACCACCAAATATAATATCGCACTACCCCTACTTCTATTCAAACTCTAAAAGTCGTTTGAAGGTTAGGGTTTACATCATACAGCGCACCTAATTTTCAAATGGTCGTTAGAGATCGATTTTCTTTAACGATTGTTTAAAGGTTAGGGACTTATGTCATAAGTCCCCTACCTTTAAGATTCTCGCCAACGACTATTTGACTTTAGGGGTGGCGTATTACTAGTAAGCTCTTATAAAAGGTAAGCGTTTGAATCGAAATCAAAAATCATACCTGATTCGGACCAGATTGAACATCTACTTCAGTGATCCAAATAGGCAGTCCTACAGTAGCAAGCTTATCAATGGCAGATCTCATGTAAGCTAGGTTCACATTTCTAAAATGACCTTCTAAACCTATTGATAAGGGCCCGTTATAACCCCCGGCCCGAATCTGTCTAATTTTCGATAGGTAACTATCAGGCGACGAGGCTCCGTCACTAGGTTCTTCGATAGTATTATAATCATTCAAGAACAAAGCAGCTTTTCTATCTAAAACTCTAGCCACTGTGTAGAATTTTGAAGATGCTGTCGCACCAAGTTTGTTTTCAAAGAAATTATAATGCACATTCTCATTCACAACATCCCAAGCAATGACTTGGCCCGAGTATCTGCGCATGATGGAGTTTATTCTAGCTGTGGCTGCAGCCGCTAGTTGTGATGGGCCAAGACTAGGAACCCAACTTGGTTGAAACCTGGGGTCATCCCAAAACACACTGTGGCCTCGAACCGAAACCCCATTTGATCTTGTGAACTGAAGTAATGCGTCAGCCGCGCTGTAGTCGTATTGGTTTTGTCTCGCTTCGTTCGTGTACCATTTCATTTCGTTTTCAAATGTGGTGTATTTGAATCTTGAAGTGAACCAGTTTTTGTAGGCTTGGTTGCTTAAAATGTTCTTGTTAATGGCACATCCAAATGGGAACCTTGCAAACTTTTGAGCAATGATTAGTGTCCTATTTGCTTGAGGTTTTGCTTCCCTGTTAAGTGCTTGGATTTTCACCTTACTTCTCCTCATCTACCATTCAAAATGAGCATAATAGAATATTAGGATATAACCTTTTATAAAAGGACAGGTATACACAAACCGTTTGAAAATCTAATCTCATATATAAGTTTTTACTACCCGTTTCGAGTTGTACTAACAAACTTTTAAAGTAAGAGCTTGCGTCATAACCCCTACTTTTAAATGACCATTTGAGGTCTCATAAAATGAGAATTGACATGTAGGACTTGCGGCACGACCCACCTACTTTTAAATGGTGCTCTCCATCTACTTTTGGCCATTTGAGCCTCCCTATTTTTAAACGGTCGTTTCCACTAGGGATGGTAAAAAAACCATTAAAACCGCCCGAACCACCCGCAACCCACACAGAGTTAAATCAACCAATTCGGTAAGTGTAGGAGTAATGCGGTTCGATCTACGGTTTGCATCTTGCCATGAAAACCAAAACGGCCAAAATATTATAGAACTTTTATTTTAATAAAATAAGTTTTTACGTAATATGAATCCAACATATATATTAGGAATAGTTTTTTAATTATAATACATTTAAATTATCAATTTAGCCCATTTTGTTCTCTAGTTTATTTCTTCTACTATTTTTCGTAACCCTTAATACTTCAAAAATTGTTTGGTCATTTTTGTAAGTATCCCCTTTTAGTAGAACTTTATAAATATCTAAATGTCCAGTTAAGTGTTCAAAGAACAATGACCCGGACCGGTAAATTGTTCAAACCGAACCCGTTTTATCCGGTTTGGCCAGTTCAATTTACCCAACCAATCCGTCAAGTTTGATTTAGATTTTTAAAATCATAGTTACCAGTTTGGCCTAGAAATTTTGTTAAAACTGGACGAACCAGACCGTTTAAAAACAAAAACCATCATCAATAACAAACTATAAAATTTTGTATATTTAACCTTCTCAATGCTATGATCCTGGTGAGATTTCCATTCTTCTTGTGTGAAGGGTTGTAATGAAACACTATCAACCCATATATCAACCGTTGGATTTTCGCTCTGTAAAGAAAACAAACAGATCTTCTAGTTAGAACGAACGGGTTATGGATCGAACCTAACCGCTAGTTAATGTTATAGTTTACCTGAAAATAGAGTTGGACCGAACCAGACTTGTTCACCGTAAGACCCCCTTTAAGCATGGACCAGCAACCAGATTTCGCTTCGGTCGAACCAGCATTGTGAAACCCTGTTGGTGTTTTAAATGTAGCAACCACAATAGCATCTCCATGGCTTACTTGCAACCAAGCTGCACCATATTCAGATTTAAAAATAAAATAAAAAAGGAAAAGAAAGAGAAAAGAACTTGAAGAACTTCTTATTTTGTTATTATAAACTTATCTTCTTTATCTAGTGCAACTAAGGGTCAAACTCATATTTTTCTTAATCTTAACAAACTCAAATTTTATATATATATAAAATAATTAACAATTCATGATCTTGACCCTTAGTGGTTCCGCCTCTAAGTGTACTCTCGCTGATCGAATATCGGTTCGCTGTTAAAAACTGAAGGTTTTCTGACAAACAAATACCAACAAAAGAAGTTTGTCGGAAATAGATATATTTCCGACAAAAATCCCCACAAAAGAGGGGCATTATCGCTAACTTTGCGATTAAATAAAATAACAAAACTTGACTTTATTAATATAGATTTTTTTTTTAAATCCACAATTACAATGCATGCATACCAGATAATGTGTAGAGTTTTTCCTTGTCCAGGAAAAACTCTTGGGAGACACTATCGAACGATTGATTCCGTAGACGAGCAACGACAAATTCATTTCCACTTTCTTCGGTTCGCAATTGTAGTTTTGCGTTGCCGAAAGAAGCCCAACCCTTCGATCCTTCTTTCAGCTCCGGGTTCACGACTATCCCGCCATCATATTGAGGCTTATTAGGGGTTTTTAGACACTGTAAAATAATCACGAATTATCTTTATTCATTAAACCAAACATATTATAAAATGAAATTCATATTCTTCTATTCTACTGAATTATACAAATCAAAAATCAAAAATCAAAAATCAAAACACAAGTTTAGTTTTAAATAATTAGTATAAAATGTGACAAAAAAACACTCACTAACCTCACTAGTAAAACTATAATCATATGGTATCGCTTCTACTGCCCACAAAACCCATTGTAAAAAGTAGAACAAAATTAAAATGGTCTTCATGGTAGCAAAAGAATTCTTCATTAATTAAAATTGAAAATAAAAACTTGTTAAACAATACTGCCACTGTTTAGGTCTTTATAATCTCAAATATACCTTAATTGATTAACAATATTGATTATAAATAACATGCTTTTAATAGCCCAAATTATCATTATGTAAATGGAATGTTAACTTAGTTTGTATCATTAACTTAACTAATTTGACATATAATATACATATTAAATGTATATAATTACCGAATGATGTAGATTTAGTTTGATCACATATATTTTGAGTTCATTTTAGAAAATTTTCTTCATGATCTTTATTATTATTATTACCGATTCATAGACTTTTAACATGTAACCGAAACCTTGATACAAAGATAAATGCTTAATTATCTTTGAGTAATGATCCACATAGTGTTACCATAATACTGAAACTGTGGCAAGTTTGAATCCAGTTTTATTTTTAAGATAAACTTAACAAATAATGTTAAACTACTTTGTATTAGTTAAATATAGAAAGAAAAGGTTACAAGTATGAAAGAGGCGTAAATAGTTAAGCAGTCAGTGACAAACTTATACTTTTCCAACTTTTAGCCCATCTTTAGACCTTGTTGTTTATGTTTCGAGATATCATTAAAAATATTAAAACTAACCTATAAATTTATATACTATATAAATTTGAATGTGCGTTCAATTTGAAAGTCAACGTGAATTACTTTTTGAAAAGGTACGATAGGAGTTGGACCCGGGTTAAAACGTATTACGCATACCTAAAGACCCACACTAATGTCATCCTAAGGTCAACGTGAATTACTTTTTGAAGAGGTATGATAGGAGTTGGATCCGGGCTCTAACCTAATACACATACCCAAAGGCCCATGATAATGCTCTTTGAAGTTTGTTAAGATGTGGTCCCGCCTAGAGGACCACAAAATATTCATGAAGGGGCAACCTTGGTGTGACACGCGTCCTAGGAAGTACGTAGTTTTCAAGGAAGTTAGAGAAACCTCATGATGAAGTCGTATATACAGGGCCTTTGTACTAAATAGAAAAGGCTATGGTACTCACGAAGAAAAGAATAGTAACCTGTTACATTTGTTAATTTCATTGGCGTCATCCGATCAAACTCACAAGTACCTTCTCTCTTTGATTCAGAGGTGATGGCGATCACATTTGAAGAAGGAGTGCACTTTACCTCTAGCGATGATGAGCAGCACCTTGCTTCACCTTCGTGGTATGCTCGTATCACCACTTCCACTCCAGTTCATCAACCATCAGTAATTATAATTCTGGTGTCCTTGTCGGTATTTCAACCGTCTAGGGGCACTAGCTACATCGGTGCTTCGCATTCTGCAATGTTACCACCTTAGGGGAGTAATCGGGTCACTCAGGATGATACATTTAATCTCGGTCGGCGCCCACCTATTCCTCCGTTGCCGTAGCCCAAGGGCCATACCATTTCCCCATTAATAACAACCACTTTTGTAGTTCCCCCGACTTCTTCGGTATCCGCCGCTCCGTGGGAAGCCAAGCCTATATCATCCCACCGTTTGTTCTTCCACCCTTCCCGCAGGGGGATATCCCTATACTTCCAGCGTCACAACCAGGTTTCTTTCCAATTCCAATCCAGCCATTTGGGGGTCCTCTACCTTTCTCTACTCTATACCCTGCTATTTGCGACAATGTTTGGTGGATGGAGCAGCAATGTAGTGTCCGCTCCTATGAATAGTTTCTCCGAAACCTTCGCATGGCGGAGCTTCAATCCTAACTAGGAACCCCTCCATTTTTTTATACACTCTCAGACAACCCGACTTTTCAAGTGGTTACTGATTTAACCTAAAGAGAAATGGTTGTGTATATTTTGTGAACATTGGTGTTATTAATTACATTGACCTTATAAATTAGGGTTATGTGTACCAGTCACTAGACGTCGGTAAATTAACCTGAATAATTATATTTCATGATGTTATGTGATAATGTGTTACGTAGTTACTTATGATGTTACGATTAAAACATCGTTGGTTCACGTAAAAAAAATATGTATGTGTTCAAGTAAAATCGCATTCAAATGGTCATCCATCACCCATTAAAACATAGTGATGAAACTAAAATCTTTCTAGAATCTTTAAACGGAGAGTCATAGCAAAATTGCTTCACTCTGTAGTCCATTTAAGTCATCTCAAAAATTATTAATTTAAAGCATTAACACACTTGACTAATATTTATTCATTTTGATAATCAACATGTTGTATGTAAGTAACTGAATCTCAAACGTGAATATCGTTATTTAAATGGTTACTTTTTATTGTAAGTAAAATGATAGTTATGATTTTACCTTAGACTTGATAAATACAGATTATAATGTGAAAAGGACCAAGTATGTTACCGTTTAACAAATAGTAAGATACTAAACCTATAATTCTGAAAAGACACACTAATACCGTAATAGAAACACACCACGAGATTATTCGTGTAATTTATAATTTCTTTTAAGAGAATGACAACCAACGTAAAACTATAACTGATTGCATTGCATTATTACATTATGCGAAGCATGTAACACCTAGATTTCTATTTATTCATTATTTTGTTCTAAAATTATAGAAAGAAAAAAAAATATTCTCAGGCCAAGATTTTGACATGTTTGATGTCCTTTGATGCTTCAACCTTAAAATGTTGAGACATCCTCAGAGACTTCATATGTTTTTCACTTTGGTCATTGTCTGCAAATGAAACTTCATAATCCCCGTGAACGAGTGAAGTCTCGTAGAAACCATTAGCATCTGTGGTTGCGGTAATTACCGCATTAAAAAACTGCTGAATGATCCTGTCCACGACATCACCTGTGGGCAAGTTCCTGAAATTGTTATCAGTTAAACACATTCTGTAGCAGCCTTGTGGACTCCATGCTGACCATATAACTATCCCATTTACCGATGGATGTGCATGAGCTTCTCTTAGAACTTGATCCAAAAGTTGTGCCTGTAATTTTCAATAATCGCAAATTAGGACCCCGAGCATTTTGATTAAAATAGGGAACCCACTAACTCCAAACCACCAAATCTAATATCGCACTACCCCTACTTCTATTCAAACTCTAAAAGTCGTTTGAAGGTTAGGGTTTACATCATACAGCGCACCTAATTTTCAAATGGTCGTTAGAGATCGATTTTCTTTAACGATTGTTTAAAGGTTAGGGACTTATGTCATAAGTCCCCTACCTTTAAAGAACCATTTAAGATTCTCGCCAACGACTATTTGACTTTAGGGGTGGCGTATTACTAGTAAGCTCTTATAAAAGGTAAGCGTTTGAATCGAAATAAAAAATCATACCTGATTCGGACCAGATTGAACATCTACTTCAGTGATCCAGTTTTTGTCTCGCTTCGTTCGTGTACCATTTCATTTCATTTTCAAATGTGGTGTATTTGAATCTTGAAGTGAACCAGTTTTTGTAGGCTTGGTTGCTTAAAATGTTCTTGTTAATGGCACATCCAAATGGGAACCTTGCAAACTTTTGAGAAATGATTAGTGTCCTATTTGCTTGAGGTTTTCCTTCCCTATTAAGTGCTTGGATTTTCACCTTACTTCTCCTCATCTACCATTCAAAATGAGCATAATAAAACATCAGGATGGAACCTTTTATAAATGGACCAGTTATACACACCCCATCTAAAAATCTAATCTCATATATCACTTTTTAATACCCGTTTGAGAACGACATTTTAAGGTTAGGGCTTGCGTCATAACCCATACTTTTAAATGACCGTTTGAAGTCATATAGAATGAGCATTGGCATGTAGGGCTTGCGGCACGACCCGCCTACCTATTAAAGGTCGCTTCCATCTACTTTTGACCATTTGAGCCTCCCTAATTTTAAGCAGCGGTTTTCATTAGGGGTGGTCAAAAAACCGTCAAAACTGTATGATACACCCACATCAAGTTAAATCAACCAATTATGTAGGTTTTGGGAGTAATGCGGTTCGATCTACGATTTGGATCTTGCCTGGAAACCAAAACGCCAAAAAATTTCAATAACTTGTTTAATCTATATAATTTTTATAGAAATAAAATATTTTTTTACGTATATGAATCTAACATATATAATAGGTATAGCTTTGTAGTTATAATAAATATAAATGATCAATTTAGCCCAGTTTGTTCTCTAGTTTTTTTTTTCTACCATTTTTCGTAACCTTTAATACTTCAAAAATTGTTTGGTCATTTTTGTAAGTATGCCCATTGCGTAGAACTTTTCAAATATCTAAATGTCGTTTAGTGTTCAAAATAATGACTCGGACAGGTAAATTGTTAAAACTGAACCGTATTAGTCAGTTTGGCCAGTCCAATCTACCAACCAATCCGTCAAGTTTGATTTAGATTTTTAAAAATTATAGTTATCGGTTATAGTTACCGGTTCAGCCTAAAAATTCCGTTAAAATTGAACGAACCAGACTGTTTAAAAACAAAAACCATCATCAATAACAAACTATAAAACTTTATATATTTAACCTTCTCAATGCTGTGATCCTGGTGAGATTTCCATTCTTCTTGTGTGAAGGGTTGTAATGAAACACTATCAACCCATATATCAACCGTTGGATTTTCGCTCTGCGAAGAAAACAAACAGATCTTCTAGTTAGAATGAATGGGTTATGGATCGAACCCAAACCGCTAGTTAATGTTACAGTGTACCTGAAAGTAGAGCTGGACCAAACCAGACTTGTTCACCGTAAGACCCCCTTTAAGCATGGACCAACAACCGGATTTCGCTTCGGTCGAACCAGCATTGTGAAACCCTGTTGGTGTTTTAAATGTAGCAACCACAGTAGCATCCCCATGACTTACTTGCAACCAAGCTGCACCAGATTCGTATTTAAAAATAAATAATAATTATAATAATAATAATAATAAACACTATACCGAAATCTTAGTCACAGGTTATCATAAACTTATATAAACTTATCTTCTTTATCGAGTACAAGTGTTCAACCAGCTAAATGTTAAACTACTTTGGTATTAATTAAATAGAAAGAAAAGGTTACAAGTATGAAAGAGGCATATATATATAGTAAGTAGTCAGTGACAAACACTTTTAATTTTTATTAATTTTTGAACAGCCAGTGACAAACTTATGCTTTTCCAAATTATAGCCGATCTTTTGACATTATTATTTAAAAATTTGAGATGTCATTAAAAATATAAAAAAAGTAACCTATAAAATCTTCTATATCTATATAACTAAATATAGGGTGAGGTTTATTGTAGACACTTTCACATGTGAAATAGCTCTTTCACAACTCTTTTTCACATGTAATATTTTCTGAATAATGAGAACAAATAAAAAAATGAAAAAGAAATTAATCACAACCATTAGATCAAGAGATCTAATGGTGAAATAAGGTGTCTACCTGTCTACACTTATGAGGGTGTATACAATGAACTTTTCATTCTAAATATATATATTATATTATTATTATTATTATTATTATATATAATAAAAGAAAAGTTTTTTGTACCACAATTTGCCATGTGGCACCACCACATTTATCCTTAACATTTTTTTCCGCCAATAAACATTCATAAGCGGATCTTCTAATTTTGGATATATATATATCCACTATTTATTTATTGTTTTCTAAATTATATAATAACCAATTATTTAATTACCTAATTTAATATATAAATTATTAAGTTATATCTATCTATATCTATCTGTACTATATAATAAACAAAAAGTTTGATCATAGTTTAATTAATAAAAAAAAACTTGACATCACCACAAAATTTTGAATTAACCCGTATAACACACGTGGATAAAAAACTAGTTATATTCTATATAAATTTGGATGTCCGTTCAAATAGAATGTCAACGTGAATTACTTTTATTATATACTTTTTTCTAGGTTAAAATCAGTTAGAAAATAAACTATAGCAAGGATTTGGATATTAGCCTGTTAAGGTTATACTATGTAAGCGTCACTTAGGCTATTCGTAGTGGTCAAACCTCTCCGTTAGGCATTTTCTGTCATGTGACAGGTAACGTGGCAACGGGCTTAATCACATAATGTGGTATAGTGGGATAAAGTTCCTTTCAAGACCTAACATCATTACACAACCACACATCCCCCCCCCCCCCCTTTCAGGCGTGAAAACCGCCACACCCTGGACACAATTTCAACTTTTAGCCCCCCCCCCCCCCCCCCGGGGGTAGTGGTGTCGGGCGTGAAATTGGGTTTTCAAGCCCACTAAGAATAGCCTTAACATTGTAACAATGAATGTGACCACATTCACAATCATTAAAAAAGTCATGTGCTTAGTAAATGTTATAAAATTAGATGTTACGACTTGCGTATTGCTACACGTGCTCGTTTTGTATAACTTATAATGATTCATTATATTTGTGTAAACATTAAAAAGAGAGAGCATTGTGAAACGAAAACAAAAAAAAAAACACTTTAAAGAAGTGATTTAGAAAGAATTAAAAAAACAATTAAAAAAGGAAGTACCACGTGGCAAGCTATTATAAAGCAATAAAAAAAACACGATTTACAAATAATTAAAATGCAACTAAAAGAAATAATGATCTGCCATATAGCAGGTCATGGTTGGGTTACGATTACTATTCATTTGTAAATAAACTTTGTTTCGTATAGAATGCAATAGTTATTATTTAATTATTAGTGGAGTGTTCGAATGATGTGGCGGGAAACACAACACACTAACACACACGTTGGTAAATATTTCAACAATTAATTAGTAAAGTATCATATAGATTTATAGATTTAATAAAAGTTTATATTTATATAAAATACAAAAATACAAATGATTTTTAATGTTTAGTTAAACATTATTATATAATTACATCTCTAAATTAATTTCGTTATGAATTGCTTACTGGTTACTTTTTTAATATTTAATAACATAATGGACAAAACGATTTACCCTCTTAAACTCTTGATTTTTTAAATTTGTCCTCCTCATATGTATTTAATAACATATGTAACCTCGGTTATAAAATATTTTTTTTTTAATTTTACTAGGCGTTATTTTTATTTTTTTGCATAAAAGGGGTCTTTTTAACTTAGAGAATCACCATAAAAAAAAAATCGGAACAAAAATCGAATTTGTTAGCTTGGTTTTCACGGTTTTCCAAATTATTGATAAAGAAATGTATTATTCACCTGAGAGAAACTCAAATTATTGTGGGTAAATACCGATTCAATTGCTTCTTTTAGAGAAAAAGAAGATATATCATTCATGTGCACAACTCCAATAAATTTCTTTTACAATTCCAAGGCTATTAACATAATGTACCACTATAGCCATTTGTTCCTTTTTTGATACATCAGTAGACTCGTCAGCTAATAAAGCAAAAACATCATCACCAATTTCTTCACAAATGGACTTGATTATATCTTTTGAAAAGCATTGAACAATCTCCTTTTGAATCCTCGGAGATGTCAATATTTCATTCTTGGGAGCTTTTTGAAAGTAACATGATAAATGCTCTCATTATGTTCCCGAATGAATGATAATGATTCTAGGAAAAACTATCTATTAAGCGATTCATCCGATCCATCATGACCACGAAATGATAAACCATTTTTTAATAAAAATCTACAAGTATCAATTGTAGCACATAATCAAATTTGATAGTTACTATTTTCAACTTATGTTCGCTTACGAAAAGCTTCATCAACTGATTGATTTTTCTTCACTAGATTTTCGCACTTTTGTCTTGCTTTTTTGTGATAACTATTAACGTCACCCACATACTTTTGTCTTGCTTTGTTGTGATAACTATTAACGTCACCCACATGAGTCTTAAATTATATCTTTTTATTCCAACTATTAAACCCCCCTGTCACAAATACATCTCTTTCCTCTTTTTGCCTCACAATGTCCCCAAATAAGTAGCAACTTAAACAATAAGATTTGTCCTTCTTTTTGCTATACCCTAACCAATTGTATTCATCAAACTATTCATTTACAAATCGTCTATTTTTATCACTAATTTTTATCACCCATTTCCTGAATAATGGTATCTTAAAAAAAATTGTTGGTTTTGGCATGCGTTAGAAATTCCATTGTTTTGGACAATAATTATACCTTCACTTCGAAACATTTCACCTTAGAATGACACCTATTTACAAAGTTGTTCTTTATTTGACGCGCTATGAAGAAGTAGATGCATAAAATGGAGCCAATTTAAGCAAAACTTACTTGGGAAGGATCACCAATAAGCATCAAAGATTGTTAAAGAAGGCGGAGATAGTGGAGACATGAAGGACTTAGAGTTACCAGATCGAATCGAAAGGACAACATGTATTAATACTGACTATGGGGTTTGCATCCCAAATCTTTATAATTGATATTCATTTAATCATATTTGTTTTTTATAATTTTGTCGCTACTTATCACGGTTCAACGTCGTCACAGTAACGCACGAGCACAAAACAAAATACAACTTGTTGATTAATAAACTTGAATATAATATTGGTTTGGTAATAAACTTGAATATAATATTGGTCTGGTGATTAAAAATAATTATAATATTTGTTTGGTTAATAAATTGGAATACTATATTCCATATATTTTACAATTTTTGTTTTTTATTTTTTATTTTTGTTTATCTTTTTTTTCTTTTAATTTTTAAAAAAATGTTAAATATGAGTTAGACGATTTTATAAATGCTTTTAGTTTCTTCTATATATTCATTTTCTTTACTTAGCGTTATAGTAATATAACGATTTTATCTACTCGAATGATCTCCACAATAACACGCGAGTTGCTTTAACTTGTTTAAAACATAATAATAAATACATGGAGTGGAAAATAAACAATAAAAAAACGGATCCTGGTCGTCTGCTAACGGAGACACGTCAATTCCCCGTATAAAAGTGGCGTTTCGTTAAACCCCCTCCAAATCTACACCCACCCAGATCTCTTCACCAATCCATTCATCACTCACCTCCATGAATTCTAGGGCTCTTTTCCACCCCCAATTTCATCTTCATCTTCATCTTCATTCCTTCCCCCTATCTCCATCTCCAACACTTTGAATCTACATTCCCCCTTACGATCGCTGCTTCAAGGTTCGTCTCTCTCTCTCTCTCTCTGCCCTAATTTAATTTCCCCTTTGCTCAATCCTACGTTTCAATCGTATCGATTTACAAATTTTACGTACAATTAGTCTTAGTTTCATCGCTAATCTGTTATCAATCATGCCAAAAACACCAAAATAATCTACGATTGCTTACAGGATCAAATCGAATTAGGTGCTGCGTTCGTGATAATTAGGTTTACGTAAATATATTTAGTTTAATAGATTTTGATGAGGAAGAAGAGAAAAGGTAGCGACTTATTGTCCACTGATAACAATAACAAAAAGGAGATCGTGGTGGAATCGACTGGCGATTCGGAGTCGTTGATATCGAATCTTAAGTGTCATTACTCGTTAGAGGATTATGTTCGGTTGAAAAGGAGGTGTTGTAAGGAAGATGTGGTTTATGGGAGTGATGATTTGAATGGATCATGTAAGAAGAAAAGGCTTGCTGGAATTGCGGCCACTGCTCCGCCATGTGCGACTTCCTCTTTGGTTTTATCGGGGAGGGGGATTAAGAGGAAAATCGGGTGCATTGATGTGGCAACTCAAATGGGGAGGAAGAACAAGATTGCGGAAGATTATATCAAGGGTGCTACTATCGGAAAGGGTAAATTTGGGTCGGTTTGGCTGTGTAGATGCAGGGTTACTGGTGTGGAGTTTGCGTGTAAAACATTGGTGAAAGGGGAGGAAACGGTTCATAGAGAAGTTGAAATAATGCAGCATTTATCTGGGCATCCGGGGGTTGTGACGTTGAAGGCGGTTTATGAGGACTTGGAATCTTTTCATTTAGTTATGGAGTTGTGTTCAGGAGGAAGGTTGATTGATCAGATGGCGAAAGAAGGTCGTTATTCTGAGCAACGAGCTGCGAATATATTCAAGGAGTTGATGATGGTGATTAAATACTGTCATGACATGGGTGTTGTTCATCGGGATGTAAAGCCTGAGAATATTCTTTTAACAACTTCAGGGAAAATTAAGCTTGCAGATTTCGGCTTGGCAGTGAGGATCACAAATGGTACAGTTTCTTTTTCTGCTTGTTGGCTATAAATTAAGTTTTTTTTATACCTTATTTGTCTTGCATGAATTTCACACAAGTAATTATGCTTTGTGCATCTATGGTAATGATCATATATTGTTGCACTATCAGTTACGAATAAGAGAAAGTACAAACAGAAGAGAGGAAACTTTCACACAAGTATCATAGCCTTGCCCCCTCACATCTACCCGCTCATTTGGTAGTCAACTAACACTATTCTAGACCCTCTACTTAGGATGTATGCACTAATAGTCCCTCCCTAAATAATGGCCGTAACAATACTTTCCCCATTAAGAGTTCTTGACCTCAAGAACTGAGATCAAGAACATCAATAGGCACACATGGAAAAACCAATTACGTGCAAATGTGCAATTATGTAACTAATAGTAGATAATCTAATGAAATAAAAATTTAAACCCTAATTGCAAATCAACTAATTATGTCCATGAATTCGGTGAACTTCCTAGTGTGACATTTGATGTCTCTCCTCCTCCAAACACCTGGAAATCTTCGCATCATCCCCTCCCTCTTCTACTTCTATGATGAACAGTTGCTCATTCCTACACTTGTGACCTGGTACAAACTTGTTGCACCAAAAATACTCTGATATCACTCTCTTGTTCTTAGTCTCTTTGTTGGATAACTTCTCGAACCCTGTTGCATGCTATTGAGTTGTGGAGTTTGCAACAGAGGTGGCTTAGCAACATTTAGTGGTCTTGTTCAAGTAAGTGTCGAAAGAACTGCAGTAAGCCTTCATAGATCTTGTTTGGTAGATGTTCATCAACTTTTCCATGGTATTCTCGATCATTGAAGCAGCAAATCATCCTGATCTCGACTTGATGTAGTCTTCCCATGGAAGCTTATCAGTGGAAGTTCCTTTGATCTTTAAATAGGACTGATGCCATTGCAACCATCATCCTCAAGAATCAAGATGTACTACTGCAAATCTCAGCTTTAAGCTTTCCGGTGTCTCAGAGGTTGTAAAGAAGTGTTCTACCTTTTATCACACCCAACGATATCTTCTTCACTAAATACAGGGAAGTCTAGTTTTCCAATTCGAGTAGCGTGATTCAGTCCCCTTTGATCGAATGTGACTACTGTTTGTTCTTCCCTTATTACCGTTTTTGGTTGGTCTACTGCTGTACAATTTTCACTCAGTGTCTTCAGCTTTAAGCTCCACACTATCTGTTGTTGAATTATTATCATATTCATCACTGACTTCAATATGCTATTGTCTTTTCTTGTTTCTCTGCTGCCACTTCAGTTCGAGCAGATTTCTTTATTGCTGCCAATGCCCCCGCTTCAATTCTCATCTAAGATGTCTCATGATCTTTTAGCGTTTTCTCAGTTTGTTGTTGTCAAGTGTCCTTCGCCATCTTTGATTGCTCTGATACTGTTGTTACAACATACTCCTGATTCAGGAATAAGAGAGAAATTAGAAACATGAGAAAGGGATTTCATCAAATATATTCATGAGTTATTGATCAAAGAATCATGCTACCATTGGAATTTATAGCCTACAGCACTACGTTAAACAGTCCCAAACAGTCCCAACTACCGGTTAGTTATGGTAGCTAACTAATACAATTCTAGACCTTCTACTCTGGTTATATGCAATTATGTACTAATAGCCCCTCCATATTTAATGGCCATAAGAATTAACAGATACCTGCTCAACCTTGTTTAAATTTGTAAGTCACAAGTTCCTTTAGTTGATTGACTCACAATGTGTCAGTTGTTGGAGTTTTGGTAGTCATAAGGAGCTCAGCGTAGCTTGTATCTTCAAAATCCCTTTTTACTTTAGTTTGACACAGATACAAATTTAGAGGAACTGTGAAGCCTATATTGTGAATATTTTACTCATGTAGCTTGTACTCATGTAACTTGTATATTGTGAATATCATTCGGCAGTAAATAACGAAATTATAATACACAATTTGAACTGTTGGAAGATTTTAACTTGTTGCTTGGTAACATCCATCTTAATCTATCAAAAGGCAATATGTACACATACCCCAACAAAAACAATTCAGGAATTGTGTTTGCTTATAGGAGCAATTATAAATAAGAGGCAGAATGCATGAATCATAAATGTAACACGAATGGCCACGTTCAACAAATATCTTAGGAAGCTTATTCATGAATCAACTCGTGCACACCCAACCCGTTAAAAGAAAATGTTTGTTTTCTTGTGTTTCATTTAGAAGTTATAATTGTCTTTCCATCCCTGGGTTGGTATGTGTTACTTAATGGAAAGGCACATCTGAATAAAAAGAAAGAAATTTTCGATTACTCTTATATCTGATTGAATTGGACATAAAGGCTCTATGAAGCACATAATAGAAAAAAACATAAATCCCTTAGTCTGGCGCTTGAGCCATTGAGAGTTTCTTTAAGGAGAGTAATAACTTCTAGTAAGCAATTTTTGGAAGGCACAATCCTTGTGGTGGTCTTGACACTTATTTTATTTTAATGCTTAAGGGGAAATCACACATTTTAGAAAACATAATCCTTGTGTTGATTTTGTTTTATGTGAATTTACGTAATTACAGGTCAGAGCTTAGCTGGATTGGCTGGAAGTCCTGCTTATGTGGCACCGGAAGTCTTAAGTGGAAACTACTGTGAGAAAGTTGATGTTTGGAGTGCTGGTATTCTTTTACATGCTCTTTTGGTTGGTGTTTTGCCATTTCAAGGAGAATCGTTGGAAGATGTTTTTCAGGCAATCAAAACTGTGGAACTCAATTTCCACACTGGAGTATGGGAATCCGTGTCCAAACCTGCACGTGATTTGCTTGAACGCATTCTGACTAGGAATGCTGATTCTAGAATAACAGCTGATGAAGTATTAAGTAAGTTGCTTAATTTTGAATTTATAAAACATCTACTACTATTTAACTTGCAATTTTAAGCATCTTTCTCATGGTGCTACTACTCACGGTAGACTTTACAAGTCAGACGTGTACTTTTTTTAATATGGACCAACAGAGTTCGGGGTCGGATTGGGTTGACTAGTCAATATTCTCTTGTTTGCTTTTCCTTTAATTTTGTAGTCTGTAGATAATAAATGTTTTAAATCATGAAACTGTATTATTAAGATATTAATTGAACCTTTTGAAATGTGGTTGTAAGCATTTAACACACTTTGGGTTACTTTTGATGCGACTAACCCATTTGACTTCAGTTAATCAAGTTTTTAAAACAAAATTTTTCCACCTGCTAGAGATAAAATATAACCCAAACTATACTATATTTCTAACTAAATGTATAATATAGTTGCAACCTATAGCTTCCACCTATAGTGAGAGAATGCTTTGAGTTGCAGTTTCTATTTTTGGTTTTGCAGGTACTGTTTAAACAGCACAAAAACCTGTTTCAGTCTTAGCCTTAGTAGTCAAATTTATACTAAATAATTGTGAACTTATTTTATTAGCTAAGTTTAGACTGATTAAGAGCAGAAATTTGTACCAAGTCAATTTTCCTTTTTGTTTGCCGCTACACGTTTCAGATAGAGGTGACAAAGTGGTAAAACAGATTCAAGTCACAAGTGGTCACCTCAAAAACGGAGCTGGGTTTTAAAACATTTCTTTTGGGTTAAAGTTTAACTTTTCTTCTCCATGTTCATTGTTGGTCTGGCTTCATTTTTTTATTGGTTTGCGTTTCTTTTTCTGGTTAATAGTTTGGGTTTAGTATTGATTCTTGGTTTGTTTTGGATTTTAGGTCTTAATCTTATATGTACAGTCTGAGTATTTTTCTCCTCTTTTTAGACTCAACAAGAATAGAGTAAAAGAACGTCTTAAGTAACATAGCCGGCCAATCAAGAAGACTCAAGCGCGAAAGTTGGAGACGACAGAGATGAGGATGTTGAGGTGGATGTGTGGACAAACAGGTTAGACCGGATAAGGAATGAGGATTTTAGAGTTAAACTAGGGATAGCACGTATTTGAGATAAAATTAGGGAGGGTAGATTGAGATGGTTTTGGGCATGTGAGGAGGAGACCGTTAATGGCCCCTGTAAGGAGCGTAGAGACCCTCGTCGTGGAGGGGAAGAGGAAAAGAGGCAGGCCGAAACTATGTGGGATGAGCAATTTAGGCATGATCTATTTGACTTGCGCCTTTTTGAGGATATGGTCAGTGATAGGAGTGTGTGGAGGAGTGCGATTAAGGCCCGGGGTTTTTACGTTCGATCGTAGGTAGGCAACCTGTTTGCTTATACGTTTTTTTTTTTAGTTTTTTTGGCTTGCTTATAGTTTGTTATTTTGGGTCTTATTATATATGTTTGTTCACTCTCTATCTCTCCCTTCCTCCCTCTCTCTCTCTCTCTCTTTTGAGTGGGATATTACAGGGAACGTTTGTTTGTTTGTTATTTTGTAACTCTCAGACGGGTGAAATTAAAGAAGTTAGCTAGAACAATATTGGGTGGTTGGAAGTTACTCTTAAGTCTATTTTTAATGCAAAATATCTTCTGCATGTTTGTACAAAGTAAGATTATTATCATAACAATAACATTGTTCAATATTTAATGAATTAGTTAATAATAAACGATATAAACCAACCCCATTCAATTTGTTTTGACCCATATTAGAAATGTGTAGTTTCTATTCCAACCTGCTTACCGGTCTCAGACGGTCTCACCCATCTTGCCACCTGTAGGATTTAGGATGCACATGATGTAAGATGTACAAGATCCATCTGATTGTAATAAACTCAGCATGGTTTCACTGCACAGTTCTTTCAATATATACATATGCTACTTTGGTTTATTGACCATGAAATGTTTGTTTCAGGTCATCCATGGATTATATTTTACACCGAACGCACCTTAAAATCTCTCTCATTCAAGTCAAAGTCAAAACATCAAACCGGACCATCTTTACAAACAGCAGCTACAACATCTTTACTTGAGTTGACTAGAAAATTGACCGTTAACGGTGGTTCAGTAACTAACCACCCATCTCCATTTTCAACATCTAGAAGTTTAAGCCATGATAATTCAGAAGAACAAGACGATTCAGGTTTAGTTGATGCACTTGCTGTTGCAATATCGAATGTGAGGATTTCTGAACCTAAAAGGAGCAGGTTATGTGTACCTACAAGTCCCATTCGAGAGCAGCGTTCTTCTAATGTCACAACCAATAACCTTTGCAAAGCATGCTGACTATTGAGTATTGACTCTGACCAGAGTTGACTTTGACCTACAGATTCAGGTGGTGTAACATTAGAAGCCTAACAAAGCGCCAAGGAAAAGTGAGAAATTGGTGTATAGTGAATGTAAATATTATTATGAGTAGATGATGGGTAAGGAGTGGATGTTGATGGTTTATGTAGATTGGTTTGGTGGGAAAGTGAGTGGGCATGATAGATGTTTGCTTGCTCTATCTTTGTGACCTGGATTTTCTTAGCCTTTATATATCTGGAAACTGTGTAGCAGAAGTTATGAATAAAATTTTCATGTTCATGTGTTTTATATATATATCATGAGTTCCCATTCAAACAAGAAAAAAAAAAGTGAACCTGGAGTTATTGCTAGGATTTGTAAGCTATGGTTAACATATAGCAATGAGTAACTACACTAGAAAAAGCAAACGCATGATAGCTATAGATAAAAAACAAATAGACACAGAAAGAAATATTAACCCTTATAAATGTAGCTAGCTATACAGTAAAATGATCTATATGCCACAACACTAAGGCAGTGCTAAGACAAGAAAATATTATAAGAAAATCTAAAGTCACAATACAAATCAAAGGCAGATATATACACTAGTCAAAAGGTCCAATATATACACTAGTCAAAAGGTCCAAGTGACTTGAGGCCTTGAGCATTTTCTACCTGTCTGGTCGTTATTTCATATCGGATTGATCGCTTCATACTTCACCTATAGTTGGTTTTAGACTTCATTTACTATTAACGTTTTGTATCTAGATTTCAGGGGGATGATCTGACTAATGACCAGATCTAACTGTATGCGCACGCTTTTGCTATCCGACTCGGTTTGTTAAACTCGTGTACAAATCCCAACACGCAATCCGGTTGGATGGTACATACCCGACAAAGGAAAGCTCGTACATCAACTGCACCGCCATTTCTTCATCAATCCAGAAGGAAACCAACCACTGTGAAAAAGAAAAACCCCAGAGCCAGGATAGAACTTGTGACCTTAAGAATCCTCATGCTCTAATCCTTATTCTCCATGAAACTATTAGTTTTTTAACCAACACCACCTAGACTTTATAGAAAAAAATTTATCACAACATACAACACAAGATTTGAAGTTATAACATTTTTATTGCGAAGTATGGTATTTACTTTTTTAAATGGCTAAAGTCATTATACTTGTACTCCACAAGATTTGAATATAAAATTCTTCAGTTTAGAAACCATCACTCTACAACCAAGCTATACTTAACAGCTAAAGTCACCATACTTATAGTCAAAAGGCTAAAGTCATTCCATAAAAGAAATTTACAAAATTTCAATTAAGAAATGTGTTTATTAATTGTACAAAACTAGATGTTACTACGTGTATGTTGCCGCGCGCGTCCGTTTACATAACCCACGTTGTTTTATCATATTTGTGTAAACATCAAAACAATCAACGGTATGAAACTAAAGTCGGAGAAATTCTTTTAAAAGATTTTAAAAAATAAAAAGTGATTTAAAAGAAACATATTAATTATAACATATCATGTGACATGCCATTAATAGAAGAAAATTAATCATAACCTACCACGTGACAAACTATGAATGTAGCGAATTACTAAATACGATTTAGAAAGAGTAAAAAATAGTTATATATTAAAACAATAATCATCACCTATCAGATACATTACTATGAGGTAAAGAATTTATGATCATGAGCCTGCTAGCTTAGTGATTATCTGTTAGCTTCTTCTAGGAGAGGCTGCTGGCTTACGACCCGATACCCGTTGGGTAAGGGGGGGGGGGGTGTTGTCAGCGACTAGTCCGCTGCTAGTGTGCGGCTTTGCGGCAACACCATCGTCACCCCCTTTACTTTCTTTTTTTAGGCTTTAACTAGCGGCATGCCACAAGTAGAGGAGAGAGAATACGAGTTTGAGGGATTGGTGGGATCAAAGTGAATTTTTGTGGTTGTGATTAGTTGCTTGGTGGGACCAAAGCTTATATGGTTTTTTTTTTTTAATTTCTACTACCAGACCTGTGTACACGATCCCGCTTTATCTACTATATTTTTCTCTTTTATACTGAAAACCAACCCAAACTTGATCCATTACCATCTCTACTCTTGAGGGGTTTCCAACCACATGAAATTTTCAAATTTAAATTCAAATATCTAACCGGAAATGTTTGAAAGCCATATAACTAAATACTTTAAGATCTTCTCTAATGCAAGACTCTAAATGCATCATATATGAATTTATTTTTAAGTCCTCTTTCCTTTATTTATTTTTCTTTTAACTCTCTTATTTTCCTCTCATAATAAGCGCATGCATTTCTCAAAAGATTCTCTCTCTTATTTCTATCATCTCTCTTTCACCTCGATCTCATCTTTCATGTCACAAATACATTGTCTAAATACATACATTGTTCACCTCGATCTCATCTTCCATGTCACAAATACATTATCTAAATACATACATTGTGAAAGGTCTAAAAAAATTACTTAAAAAAAAAAAGACAAATTCTATTCATACATGCCCCATGTGCTATTCTATAGCCCCAATATGTTGTGTATAGACCTATATGTAGCGTATTGGGTTTTGAAAAGTACATATATACAGCGTACAAACCTATATACAGCGTATATACCGATCAATTGTAAAGCCCCCTGAATCTTATAACAGTGCCCCATCCTATATCCATCATATATGTGTATATGCAACTTATTAGTTGTCTAAAAAACCCAAAAAGTGGAAGAGCAAAATGAACAATTTACGAGAGTAAGTAAGTACTGAACGGACGCCAATAAAAACCACCCACCGCCAACTAACACCACTCATCGGTTTTCTCTTTTCTCTACACTCAACTCTTTAAGTTTCAACTACAAAACCCATTCCGATTACAAACATAGTTTCACACACACATACTCTCTCTCTCTCTCTCTCTTAGTCATGGTGCCGGAAAACACCGCCGCCGCCGCCATCACCACCCTCAAACAAGCCTTCTCCTCACTCTCCGACTTATCTCTCCATTCCTTCAACCAACTTCCGTCCGCCACCCACCTGCAACAGAAATGGTCTCACCTAGATCAACAACACAATCTAACCGCAATCTTCACCTCAACTTCAAAAACCCTTAACCACCTCTTTTCTGTAGGTCTTGATCTTTCTAACGACATGCAACAGAAATGGACTCGAATTGACGCACAATACAACCTAACCGCAACCACCATTCACATCTTCAAACAATCGATCCACTTTCTCAACAACAATATACTCACGACGGAGATGGTCGCGCGTTTTGTTATAGCGGTCTTGATCTTTGTTGTGTTAGCGTTTGGGTTAATCTGCTTATGTGGGTTTTTTCATCTCTTCCGTCGTCGGTTTCTTGTTTCGGTTTGTGTCTGCTGTTCTTAAGTTTGTTTTGTCGCTGGTCTTGTTTGTGGTGTGGTGTTTGTGGTTTGGCGGGAAGGGGGCGGTGAAGATGATGAAAGCTCCCGGTAAACCAGGAGTGATAATTGCGAGGACTTCGTTTGAAGATAACCCTCAGGAGTATTTCTCTAACCTTCGTGGCAGAGGTTAATTAGATTGGTATGATTTTTGTCTTAATTCCATGTGAATATGTGATATTGAAGAATATTATCATTATCGATCGGTGGATGAATTGTTTTTTTTTTCTTTCGAAACCGAAGGTTTTGGTTTGGTTAACATAAAGTTAAAAATTAACCGGTTTCTACGATAACCGGTTTTTATTTCGGTTTCAAACCGGTTTTACGTGAAACTAGACACCCATAACGAGCCAGTTATTAACCGGTTTTATTCGGTTATTTTGGCAACAAATTTGTGAAAAACTGGTTTGGAATTGGTTTTAATGCTCAAAATGTCAAATCTATTTGGAACTGGTGATTTGGTTTAGAAATGGACTCTAACCGCTTCCGGTTTTCCAACAAGTTTTTGGTTGTCCTACTGTTTTGCTCACCTCTGGCTAATAAGTAATAATCATCATGAAAAATAGTATTTTTGAGTTTATTTCCTGGATTGAGAAGAATCTGTTCTAAAAATGGTGTTATATTTGAGATTACAAATGCTTTATTGGTTTTGAATATTATTATTTTGGTTTCCGGGTAGTTTGCTTTCCAGTAGAGAACTAAGGGTTCTTAACATAAGCTTTTTTTAAGTGTCAATAATCTCTAGTCGAAGTAAAATGAGAGGTTTTGAGTTCAAGTCTCGGCTCTAATAAAAAAATTAGACGTTTCAGGTTGGACCAACGTGTTTTCTTCCTTAATGGTGGTCTTTTAGTTCTATACTCGAGGAATGGCATGCGGTCTTTTAGTTCTAATTTGCCTTGAAAAAAAGCTAACTCACTGTTAGGGCATGCGGTATGGGGGCGTTGTGTGCCCGTTAAACGTCAAAACGCCGTGGAACACCGCCCCCCACGCGCGTTTTGGCTATGCGTTGAAAAGGGCCGTTGTAATCTACACGGCGTGGTTGGTGGTGTGTTGTGGGAGAGGACCGTTACCAACGGTCAAAAATTGAACCGTTGGGTGTTTTGTTTAAAAAAAAAAAAAAAATCGATTTTATTACTATTTAAACCCAATTTCACCTCATTTTTTAACACCCCTTTTTATTCTATTCTTCTTCTTCCTCTATTCTTTAATCAAAATGAATCCCAACCAAAATCCCAACCAAAATACCCACCAAAATCCAAACCAAAACCCGTGGAATATGCCAACATTTGCGGGACAACCTAACCCGTTATTCGTGGGTCACGGGCAATTTCAACCACAAGGCTACAACCCGAACCCCTCGTACCAAAACTACGCGGCATGGGGTCAAATACCAACAACTCAATTACCACCATCACAACATCAACCACAAATGTTTTCGCAATCGCAAACACAAACACCCGATGAAGAAGATGACGACTTCGAAATCATACCGGAGACACAAGCCCCCGAACCCTCCAAGAAAACTCGACGTAAGGGCAAAGAAAAAGTTGTTGGGACGCTTGAACCGCAAACGAGGAAGAAATGGGACACGGCGGAAGAGTTGGATTTAGTTCGAGCGTATATTGATACGTCGGAAGATCCAATATATGGTATAATTTTTTTTTTTTGTAAGTTTTTAAAGTTATATAATGTCGATCTAATTCTTTTTTTTTTTTTTTGTAGGGAACTCTCAAAAGAAAGAAGCTTTTTGGTCTCGTATTAGTGAAAAATTCCACGAGATCCGAAAATCGAAAGCAAACGGGATGGATGTATTCTACCGAAACAACGATAAGCTTAGTAGCAAATGGTTCGACATTAAAAGGAAGGTTGGGAAGTTTCATGGCATCGTTTTGGAGCTCAAACGACATCGTCCAAGTGGGTCAAGCGATGTCGACCTTTTGAACTTAGCCATCGATCGTTATCGTGACGATCAAAACTCGCCGCCTCTCATGCAACATTATGAAATTATGAGCAAATCTGCAAACTTTAATGAGATTATCGATCTTAAGACTTCGAGCGGCAAGAAAAGGTCATCCACCGATATGGATAGTCCTATGGGATCGGCTTCAACGGGACGGTGTAATGTTGACCTTAACGACACGGTCAACTTGGAGGACGAGGAGGAGGCGCCCGAGATGTTGGCAAGGCCGGTGGGGAGGAAAAAAGCAATGCGTCAAGAGAAAGAAAAAAAAGAAGACGACGCTTTCTTGGAGCAACTTAATTTGTTCAACCAAGAGCAAATGAAACGCACAAAGTTGAGGGAGGACAAGATTCAAATTCAAAAGGAAAAAAGGGACTTGAAGAAGGAAAAAATACGCATTGAACAAATGCGTATGTTGAGCGTGGACACGTCGAAAATGAACGAGGAGGATCGACGATTTTTTGAGATGGAGAAGGAGAAGATTAGGAAAATATTATCTTCGGAGTAGTTTATTTTTAAAATGTTTAAGTAATTTTAGGTATTTGTAATTTCTAGTATTTGTAATGTTTTATTTTTAATTAAAATGTTTAAGTATTTTTAATATAAATGTTTATTAATTAAAATGTTTAAGTATTATTTTAATTTAAAAAAAAAAGTAAAAAAAAATATTAAATTAATCTTTCAACACCACACCATGTATACCACACATGGTGTTGAAAGATGGTGTTGTCCAGTCATCGCCTACGTGGCAGTTTCAACACCATGTTCAACACCAACCATACCACATGCCCTTATTATTAACACTTTGGTTTTAAAATGATTATATTATTTTTTATTTTTGAAGTGTAGAAAAGCCTAGTGGCAAAAGTGTATGACCCCTTAAGTGGAAGTCTTGGGTTCAAGTCCCGTTTGTAACAAAAATAATAAAAAAATGGGGGTTACAAGTTGGGTCAGGGGGTTTTCTCACGAGTAGTGAGTTTCCTCCTGATGGGGATTGGAGATGATCGGGTGGGTGGTGTAATATCCCCGTCAGTGATCCAAATTTGCCGTTCAAAAAAAAAAGATTAACACAAATTTTGATTTGGTGATTCAGGTTTTAGCATACAGATGGTAGCAAGCTTTTGTGAAGTATTGGATTTGGCTATGGCCTATGGATATTTAAGTAGACCGGAATTTTTTGTTTATCATGAAATGACTGTTTTTTAGAATGCTAACTCGGTCTCTTAAGTTCGTATTATTTTATGCTAGTAGTGTAATATCATACGTTTAACTACGTTTTAATCTATTTGTATTTGTATTTGATGGATTTTGGGGTTATTTTCATATAGTTCAATTGGACCATCAAAATGAAGAGTGTTTTAATTTTTTGGTAGTGAAACAGGCAGCAGAACCGAGCTTTGGCTCTTTTATCGCGTACTCAAATTAAGTTGAGCTTAGAAGAGCCAATCTCGATCTTTGGGTTTTTATTTCGAGCTGAAATCGATTAAAAAATAGGGAGAACTGCATATATCTTAAATCGATTAAAAAATAGGGAGAACTGCATATATGTCTTTGTTTTGAAAAAAATTTATATATTGTTTCAAAACATAAATTTTTGCATATATGTCTCTGTTTTAAAAAAAAAATATATATTGTTTCAAAACATAAATTTTTGCATATATGTCTCTGTTTTAAAAAAAAATATATATTGTTTCAAAACATAAATTTTTGCATATATGTCTCTGTTTTAAAAAAAAAAATATATTGTTTCAAAACATAAATTTTTACTGTATAATATTCTTTAAGAATTTTTAGAGAAATTTGTAACTTCTAAAGTTTAGGGGAGAATTTTTAGAGAAATTTGCAACTTCTCAAAGTTTAGGGGGGAGAGAGATGCAAATACCTTCTAAAAAGATGAATGCCTATTTTGTAGATTTAGTAATTTTCTACTTATATAATTTTACACTTTTTTTTGTCTTATTTAATGTTTAGAAAATATTAAAGTTGAAAAATAAAAATACTAGAGAAAATATTTTAGAAAATCAAATTATTAAAATCAATATAGCCGTTCCGGAAAGAAAATATTAAAATCAATATTAATCAATTTGTCATTTTTCATGCGATTTGACCCATCTAGTCATCATGACTTTACTCTACTACCTAGGCACCTAGCTATATCTTACTCTACATAGTCATCATAGCTCTACTACCTATAATTTAATATTGAAATTACATTTACTTTACCTTGCTATAAGATAGATTTTTTAACAGCAATTTTTTTTGGTTAATATTAAGCAGGTTTTTTTAACAGCAATTTTTGTTGGTTAATATTAAGCAGGTTATTGGATTTTTGTAACAACGCAAATTATTTTTACTATTTCGTTAACAAATATTTAACTTGAAAAGTGGTCCCAGAAAAATTCGTTGAAAAGTGTTCGTTAATATGATAACGTCTTGCATTTTCAACCACATACACAATATAACGAGTTTCAAAATACAACTTAATTCGAATTCGGTTACTTCCGTAAGTTAACCAAAATGCTTTAAGTTCATCAAAACAATAGCGTCCAAGTGTTCGGTCCAACTTGAGTTCGACGGGATCCGTTGCTAATTGGTGTTTTTACCTGCAGTTTAATCACGTCCCATTAGTACGTAACATCTAGGGAAGTTAGAACGACATGTAAGCATTAAAACGGAGTCAAAATTTCTGATTTGAAACTGCTCCACCGTAAGCTACGCTGGCCACCGTAGCTTACGGTGGCTTCAGCAGCCTTACGGTGGCCAGGTGCTGTACTACGGTGGGTGCCAGGGTTGCAGGGCCACCGTAGCTTACGGTGGCCACCGTAAGCTACGGTGGTACCTGTAGTCTTGGTACCCCGTTTTGGTCCTTTTTCTGCTAAGTCACCCCGGGTATGTTTCCCACCGTACTCAAGTTCCAGCACATGAATTGAGCTCTACTAACTGGTTAGAACTCTTATAACTAGTCATGGACTAATACCTTCATTACTTTGCGTTTACCTTACCCGTTTGACCCATTAAGAACCGTATCATGCCAACCACATATCCAAGACTTAAGAAGGGAACCCAAACATTGGGCATTCACTCTTTGACATGTTCACAATACAACATGGTGGGAAATATCCCAAACCTCGGCTATCACACAAATTTTAACAATTATTAAAGAGGATTCTCAATATAAGGAAAACGTGTAACCAACGAAGGAGTCTATGTCTTTACTAAGGCTTGAATTCCCATTTATGCGATATAGTCCCCTTTACCGCCAACCGAAGGCTCAATTAGCTCTTCAAAGTATATTCGTATCGGTTGTCCATTGGTTAGGGTCTTTAGGTGGGTGTGGACAAGGCAACCCAATATGATCGCCTATGCCATATCCCTCTCCCCACTATGAGAGAAACCATCTATTCTCCCATGAGGTGGGAATTTACTTTTCCCCGCCACTATGGTCAAGGACCAACAACAAATTACTCAACCTTGCTAACATACTAGTATAACGACAAAATGTACGTTACCTCGATTGCTTGACGTTCCACTACCACTAGCGTGAGCTTGATTACTTCCTTCGAAGCCTTGATTGCCTATATGATTAATAACTAATTAAGACCATAGTCATAACAAGAATTTCACAACCATGGCATCAATTACAAGATATCACCCAATCATGGTGACATCAACAATTTCACAATTCTATCATCATGTAAGACCTCGATCTACACCAAGTTCACCATTCAAGCATATGTACAAACGTTACATGATCTTTACTAACATACAACCCGTTTCATCACGGGATCATTGTCACGTGCTTTCTATGATTTCCTAGCCACAATTCATGGAAATTTACTCAATTATAGTCTAAGGGTCTTCACACAAGCATTTCATCAAACACATGGTAGGCATAATATAAGTTATTAGTCCTAACTTGGTTTTCATGCTTGCTAGTCACCATCTCACCTCTATTAAGTGAGATTCAAGTCTCATACATGTAGATACACACAATGTTCACAGGAAATTCACATATACACACAATTTATCTCATTGTCTAGGAACCCCCAACTTGGGTTTTTCGCAATTCATGGGCTAGTCACCAAATTGGGAGGCTAGCCCTCCTAATACAATATCTACATGTGTACAAGCATCTCAATTTCAGCATATAGCAACCAGAACTCATCAATTTCATGATCTACACATCAATTTCCAAGTTCCTACACATGCATTAAGGTGGGGGTTACACTTACTTGGTCAATTAGATAGTAGGACACAAGGATTTCCCTTCCAAATCCACACACATGCATAAAATCGCAGGTCTCAAGAGGGGGAGCCAGAAATTCGAGTTCAAGAGGTGGAGGAGGCTTTGGGTTCGATCTACAGGAGGAGATGTCGATCTCCTCCTTGTTTCCAGCTTTTTCACTAGACTAGTTTGCACAATTTGCAACTTTAGTCCCTCCACTTCTAACTCTTTGCAATTGTTAACATAATATGGCTAGTTTCACATGTAACCCTCACATTATAACTTATTTATGCAATGTTCTAGCAAATATAGGTTTTCTATTAAACCCCAAGTTAAGTTTACACAAAAATTTAACGAAAAGTACAAATCGTAGAATTCGGGTTGTTACAATTTTATTAATTTAAATTATTATTAATCGATAAATATTAATTCTAATTTAAAAAATGGTTCACATTAATTTTAATTATTAAGGTGTTAGATTTTATTGGACCCCATTTGGAATTTTTTGAGTAAAATCCTAAATGGAGTTAAGAAAAATGTAAGGGGGTCCAATAAAATTCAACACCTTAATAATTGGGATTAATGTGGACCATTTTTAAAATTAGGATTAGTACACGCCGAAATTTTGGAGAACATCATCTCTAAATGTCACGTATAGAGTTATACGTGACGTACAAAAGCGGTGTATTAAATTTAAGAATCTTATAGGTGATGTATGGACTTATACGTTACGTATAGGCCTCAACCTCAGAATCAGTACGTCGGAGGATGTCGGGTTTGCATCGATGTTACACATATTTTTTCCTCGACCGTAGTGATGAACCAAGGAATGTTTTTTATGGGGTTTGGATATATTTGGGATTCGGTGGTCCAGCCCAATATACAATTTTTTTAGATCGGTTCAGTTCGGGTCGGGTCGGGTCGTGTTACATGATAAAAAACAACTTAAAATATGATAAAAACGCATAACAATAGTAGCGTACGTCATTCGTCATAAAATAACATATTCAGGATTTTTAGAAGATGAATGTCCCGCTCTATGCAAACCTAAGATATATTTTTATGGGGGTCAGCCATTTTTTAAGTTGGGTTATGTGTCACTAAATATTAATTTTTTATAGGTCTGATTCGGGTTTGGTCGAGTCATATTAAAAAAGTCAAACTCAAATCAAGTCATTAGCCGATAAGTTAATACAAAATTAATAAAATAATCAACCAACAATCTACTATTCCGGCAATAATCAACAATATAATATTAAAAATTTTAGCAATTAATCAAATTATCAATTAATATAGTAAATTTAAAAGAACTACTTAAACAAAAACATGGTGCTCTTTAGAATCTAATTTGAGTTTATGCATATCTTTTTTGAATTGCCGCTAATATAATTTTATGAAATAAGTTTGTTTAAAAACTAAAGACTAGGCTAAAATCTAAATAATTATTGGGTGTTTGAGTAACTGAGTTCTAATTAATAAATTTAATAACTTGGCCATAATATAAATGTGGTGACTTAAAATATTATAATAGTTATTGGTTATTTGGACAAATCGGTTTTGTTGATAACATTTAAAAGTTAATAAAGTAACAGACTTGATAAATTTAATATTTATCTTGTTTATATTTGTAAAACTTTAAAATTTTAAATTAATTTTTATTTATGTTGGCCCGTTCGAACTTGAATGGGGTCGGTTTAAAAATTTTATGGTGTTGGAATATTTATAATTATATAAGATTTATTATACTTATATAAATATTCTATGGTCATCATAATCATTTATCTTAATTAATTATTGACCTTATTACCCTATTTAGGCATTTATTCGATGGACGTAATTGCCCTTACTAAAATATTAGGGTTTCCCCTTGGGTGTATATATAAGGAGACTAAATGAGAGGAGGATGCTAAGGAATGAGAAACACCATAAACACACACACTTAAGAAATCATCCTCTCCCTCTCTAGAATCCGTAACCTTCTATGGTTACCTAATCAACCATCCTAATCATACACCCTAAACGGGAACTCGTCAAGAGATAAAGATGGATACCTCAAGTTACTCTCATCAACGATCCACAACGGGTAAGTATTTAACCCTTATTCGTCTATTTTCTTATGCGACTTTTAGATCCGCCTCAACATATGGGTGTTGGTATCTAAATTTTTTAGGGGTCGATCAAGATTGTATCATACATATCTTACTACAAGAAAAAATTCATGGGGTTCAGGCGACCTCCATCCCATAAGGGTGGGTACGCCACTACTCGACCGAAGGACCACAAAGACGCACCCATGCTCGCGTCCTCTTTTCTTAACCCATTCCTCCAAATCTGGACGAGAATCAAAATACTAAATGAATTACAATGTCAGACTTAAAACATTGTAAATAAATTAAATTTGAAAGAAATGCTATCATACTTGATTCATTTTATTGGAAACTGTCAGCTCGCGGATGTAACCATCATCCAGTTCTTATGAAAAATGATCGAACTATAATCATGATTAAACATAACTCCTCATTCGATTATCAATCACGGGTTCGAGTAACAGAAATGGATCAAAGCGGATAACCGGGAATTATCGAAATGTTACACGTAGCCGATCTGGGAACTCTTGGTGAGAGTGTGTTAACCTATAGGCTAAAGCATGTCTTAACGTCACATGAACTGAAATAACTCTGATAAGTCAAGGTACCCATTTACAGTACCATTCTATGCAATATTTCGTATTCAACTTATCATGATTTTATCTAACCAATACATTTTTAGAAGTGTTTCGTATACAGGAGTCACCCTCATTGGGAGGAGGAAACAAACCCGTCGAATACATACGGTCATGAATTGTACCGCTCACAACCTTTACCGGATTACGGTTAAGGGTCGTTCATGTCACTATTATCGGGTTATGGATCGTTACCGAATTGCGATAAACAACCATTATCGGGTTACGGTCAACAGTCGTACGAGCCACAGCCGTACTAGTCGCAACCATTATCGGGTTATGGTCAATAGTCATACGAGCCACAATTGTATCAGTCATAACAATTATTGGGTTATGGTCAACAGGCATACGAGCCACAACTGTATCAGTCATAACAATTATTGGGTTATAGTCAACAGGCATACGAGCAGCAACCTTACCAATCACAACAATTATCGGGTTATGGTCAACAGTCGTAAGAGCCACAAGTGTACCAATCATAATAATTATCGGTTTATGGTCAACAGTCATACGAGCCACAACCGTACTAGTCACAACAATTATCGGATACGGAAATCCCTCGCAACAGGAGCTTACACACGTGTCGGATACACATAATAAGGATTACGCAGATGATAGTTCTGTAGAAGTTCAAGGTTTAGAAAATACAAGTGAAGATGTGCAAAGTTCAAGGTTTAGAACGTAAACGGCAGAAGTTCAGTAAATCCCGAGCGATTTTGATTTTAACAGGGAGATCACGTTTTTAAGTATCTAATGTCAAATTTATGAGTCTAACGATCACAAATAATGTCACGAGTCATCACACACTAAATAAAGTCATAAAACGTAGGGGTGTGCATCGATCGGTTTGGGTTGGTTTTGACAGAAAACTGTAACCATAACCGATTTTCGGTTAACCAAACAATGATAACCAATTGGTTTTACATGTTGATACGGTTCAGTTATGGTTCGGTTAACCGTATATTAGCATTTGGCTTTAAATGTTTGAACAAAACTACGGTTCATTCAGTTAACCATTAGCTAACGAAGATAAACTAACAATAACTATCAAAAAAACACTAGTAAGCCTGAATTTATTCGAAAGGCATGGAAAAAGAAATCTCAAACGCTTCGCATCGACATTTACTTGCTCTAACCCTTCCTTATTTAAAGGCAAATAAAGTTGATAACTCACTTTGTATTGTTTCAGGAAAAAGAACAATCTTTACATAAACACAATCTTTTAAGGTACTTAGGTAGTACGTAAGAGTATCTGACATTTTCTCTTCGGTTAAGCAAACTAAATCTTACCTCATCTTCTTGAAAATTTGGACCACAAGTAAACCAGCAAGAGACAAAAAAGGGCAAAGAGGACAACATGCAAAACATGGCTTGAACCAGACTGTATAATGCTCTTGTTTAGTTTCCTCATGTTGTTCTTCACTCCTGCTTGAGCTTTAATAAGTGTCATTTGCTGCACATTTGAAAATAATCACACATTTTTCAATCACTTTTTGATATAATATTAGCTGCTGTACTCTGATCACACAAGAATATAAATAACTGAGAAGATTGGACAACTGTGAGAATTCATTATTGTTGGAAAATATATACTATAAAGGGTAGGGCTGATGTTATACCAGCTGATTAATAAACTCATTCTGGAATTTGGCCTCGGACTCGATCTCTGAGGCTACCTGAAACGCAACGATAACATGAGCATACATGCGGCGATAAAAATTTGATAAATGAATTTTATTACGCTCTGGTTTTTTACAAAAAAAAAATCCATTGCTTCAACAAATTACTTTGTTATATATTTTGCAGATTCTCGTAGAACATCAGATATAAAGACAGGTATATTTGAATCAAATCCACTTGTGACATACACTTCAACTATTATAAGAGTATTGTGCTAATGATACTAAACTGCCTTTCTTTTCTTAAATAAAAAGTGTCACTGAAACATCAGAGTATACCAAGGCAAAAAAAAAAAAAATAGGTATAGATAATTCAAAGTAGAGTTTACATCGAAATATAAGGTAAATGGGTAACAAGCTGCGCTGCTAGCGCTTTTTGGATAGCAAAACTAAGTCCTTTAAATTGCCCTTCTTAAATTGCGAAATTAATAAAAATGTCATTTGAGATATCTGAAAACTAAAATGATCCCACTGTCCCAACTCTATGGTCTTACTTCAACTCAAAAGGTTAGAAGATTATGAGGCTTGTATAATACCAAAAAAAATTAACTGATAAAAATTCAAAAAAGATCCTTACATTCCTTAACTGTCTAACTTGCTTTCGGAGGCCACTGATCTCATCATCCAGGTCAGCATGCATTGGATCAATTCGCAGTTGTATTTCATCAGAACCGGTTCCTTGTCTGGTGCTAAGCCCTTCTCTGTAGACATTGTTAAGTTATCAATATATCCAAATGGGTAGTTAACTCACAAAAGTTTACACAATTTACATTAGTTCATAAAAAAATATTACCAAAAAAAAAATATATTTTTTCTTTTTGTACTGTTAAGCTTTGCAGCTATTAATTAATGATAAACAAACTTGAAAAGAATCTGCAAAATATGTACCTTGATCTATATGGAGCAGCACCATAGTATCCACCGCCTCTGTTAGAACCGGACGCCATTGCAAGGAGATTTGAGAAGTTATGCTAACAGAGGAACCCTAGACAGATACCTAAATAAATCAGTGTGCTGCAAGTATTATATGCAGTATAGATATTGCTAATAATCTTCCAAACAATAAACCTAGTAATATCCAATACTAAAGCTACATAGCACTCCTCGCCTAAATTACACCCATGCAAAAAATCACCTTAAGTGGTTTATATTATTGTAATGAATATATACATATTATGGTTACAAAATAACTTTCACATGTAAACTTCATAGACTTAACAAGCTTGATTCTTCTCCTAATCATCTCCACCATCAACTTCTTTCTCTTACCCACTACGTGCAATTCCCTGCAGACTTTAGCATAGGATTCACGTATGTAACACAAGTGATCATATTAAGATTCTGTGTCACAATCTTCTAATCATTTCTAATGTAGTTAACTTAATGCCTTCCCAAATATACTCAGAAGCTAAAACTGATTTTGCGTTTCACTCTTTTTCATCCATCGAGTCTTTTATAACTAATTTACTAACTTTTGTGTAATATCCAAAACTGCTCATATTTTGTCCAAACAACAAGTCGACTACCCCTTTGCCTTACAACCTACTAATTCTGCTCAGTTGACCATTTGACCGCCCCTGATGTTCCAGGCATCTTTTGTACACACTAGCCTAAGATTAAATATGGGATGATATAATAAAAATAATGGTCCAAAATAACTATCTTTGTATACTTTCAAGAGGAAGCAACATCAGCAGCTAAAACTCCCTAAAAAAATTTGCTACAAGGTGAAGAAAACAGTACAAGAGTATGTTAGGTTTGTGGAGGCTGGGCAGCTGGCCCTAAGTCAGCAGATTTATTAACAGCCGATTGCATTAGATTAACCCTAATTCTCTAGTCTATAAATATAGAGTTTTATAATTGTAATCTTCATCAGCAGATCATAATCTTCGAACAGAGACAGCTGTTCAACAACAGAAACAGCAGCAATTGCAGCTGCGTTTATTCGTTCTGTTCGTATGACCTAATTTCCTAATCTATCCCACGGTTTTAAGTTCAGTAATGATGTTTCAACTTTCAATTCTCTTTAATGATCCATTTCTTAGGCCATTCTCTACCTAAAACACCAAGTTCCCAAATCATAACGAAGAACACACAAACAACATAGATAAACAATCAAAAAGGCCTAACGCTAACAGTAAGCCAACCTAATAATCGGTAATCGCAAATCACCAGATCATCATGTACTGAGAGTCTTAATATACGAGAATTACCTCAAAGTTGCCTAGGGTTCCCGAAATCCATAAAACCGGATCATCATAAACCGATTGTTCTAGAAATCTATCAAACTAAGCAATTCACACCACAACGTTACAGGAAGATCGAATTCTTACCGATCGGAAACGTGATTCGTGTGAGCGGCAGAGATCGGAGGAAAAGAAAATCGTCAAAGTTAGATGGATAGATATTTGTGCTTGGAGAATTTGGAGAGAAGATGGGGAAGCGTGACCTGGTCCTCCTGGAGAAGGACGTCGGAGGGGAGGAAAGAGGCGATCGGAGGAGATGTCGTCGAGAAGGAATGGCGTTGGAGGGAAGGGGAATTGCGTTGCAGAGAAGAAGAAGCGGACTATAAATGTCTGACCGAACCCTCTACTCCATTCGGATTGTGTTTTACGTCTGACCCAAAAAAAAAAAAAAAAAAGAAAAAGAAAAGATTTAAGAACCTCTTACCGATTAAGTGGTGTATAAAACGAAAAAAACGTCCTAAATGGCTGAATCCGGACGATTCTCCGGACGATTCAGACATGAACCTAATAAGTAACTAATAAAGTGAGGTTGGAAGGTCTATTAGCCACTCATAAATAGATTTAATGGCTCAAAAACAGTTCATACGGTTTTTTACGTAAAACATGGTTTGTATCGGATCCATCCTCAGCACAAGTGCATAAAATAAGAAAAAACTTAAAAATCTAATTTTTTTCCACTTTGTATACGAGTTTAAGGGGTATCTCGTGCTACCCTACCCCTGGACCCAATAAAGGTCCGCCACTGCCTACATAATCACTTTTAAATCATTCTACATTTAAAATAAACAATCTCAAAAAAAAAAAAAACTAATACAAACACTTTTTTTTAAACTCATTTTTAAAAACTTATAAATCAATGATCAGTTTTATCGAAAATCATTTTTAACTCAAATAAACAATCCCAAACACTTTCATGAAACGCTACCAAACTTTGAAAAAGAAATAAAAATTTCACAATTTTTTTTATAAAATTACATTTTAGCAATGTCAAAACACAAAGCCATGTTCCCCACCTCCACAAATCACAATATGCAACAACGAACCCTCATAATTCCCAAAATCTCGAACCTCATCCCCCTGGCAATTCCCAAATGTCGACTCCAATTCGCACACACCACTCTCAATTCCGCCATTAACAGGCACAGTCGTCGCCAAATCACCCGGAGTGAAGGTTCTGATACAACCATCATAAAGCGAAAACCTAGAA
The DNA here is from genome assembly GCA_039602395.1 of Deinandra increscens subsp. villosa. Lineage (NCBI taxonomy): Eukaryota > Viridiplantae > Streptophyta > Magnoliopsida > Asterales > Asteraceae > Deinandra > Deinandra increscens. The sequence goes on from JBCNJP010000014.1 coordinate 6,161,096, forward strand.
TCCTCTGCCTCCATGGATTCCGAACTAGCGGCGAGATTTTCAGAACTCAGATGAAGAAATGGCCGGAATTGGTGCTTGAAAAGCTCGAGCTGTTCTTTCCCGATGCGCCGTTTCCGTGTAACGGGAGATCTGGAGTCGAAGGAATTTTTGATCCGCCTTATTACGAATGGTTTCAATCCAGTAAGGTTCGATTCATCTCTTTCTGCGTTCGAAATCGAAATTATTCTGCGTGTAATGAGTTTTAGGGTTTTTGAGGTTTTGTGTGTGAATTAATTGCAGGATTTTCAGGAATATGAGAATTTTGACGAGTGCCTCGAATATATCGAAGAATGTATGATTAAGCTTGCACCGATCGACGGTTTGCTAGGATTTTCACAGGTTTTTGCTGTTAATTTTAATTTTCAGCAGTATTAGTTTTCAAATTTGGTTTGATTAATGCAAGTGTTATTGATTAATTTTTTATTGTTTGTTTTAGGGAGCCATTTTGTCAGCTGCATTGCCAGGACTGCAAGCTAAGGTATGTTCATTCACTCCATAACCATCTGTACTAACTCTAGTTTGAGCTCAGAATGTCCAACTGAAATTTTAACCTCATGCAAGAGGTTGACTTAACAATATGTACTTTTATGGTCTGCGAAATGTCTACACACATTTCGTAGATCATAAAGGGGGCCTACATTTCGCAGATAAACTATTCTCCCAAAATAACAACCTTATGCGACAACCTAAAAATATGACCCAACAAAGGGTTAAACAACCAGTTTGTGCGTTTGTGCGAATTATTCGCACAACGAACCTACTACATATGAGGAGCGGAATAGCAGGAGAAGGCAGAGGCCGAGAAAACGAAGGATGAGGAGGAACGACTTCAACGACTAACACTGGATGGCATTGTTAATGCTTTATTAGCGTGTTTCGAGAAAAGAGAAAAAGGGTAAAACTCATGCCAAGTCCAGGAGGAAGCACTTAGATCGCACCATGTCAAATGACGACTACACTCTCCAAACCCCTGAAGACGGCCACCAGCTCAGCAATAGCAGCAAATCAGCAATGTAGTTGCCGAGAGTACACTTACATCGACACCAAACCAAGGAGGTCAAAGCATGACTGTTTCACTGCCTGCTTCTACAAACTTACATAGCATGCAAGCCAGACACATTTCCGGGGTCCAAAAGCGCGACAGAAGGTATTAGATGGTTGGAAGAAATCGAGACGGTTCTAGACATCAGTGACTACATAGAGAGGAACCGTGTAAAGTTTGCTGCCCATTCTTGGTGGAAAACCGTCTTACAAGTGAGAGGCCGTTAAAGGGCATATGACATGGGCTGGGAGAAGTTCAGATGTTTGGTTTTGAACAAGTTTGTGTTAGAAAAGGAAATGGAGAAGCTCGAGCAGAAGTTCCTGAACCTCGAGATGATAGCAGCTGATCAGAAGACACATGCTGAGAGATACTCCGAACTGATACCACTCGTGCCACACATGGCAGATATCGAGTCCAAGACGATCAGTATGTACATTTGGGGACCGATCCCTGAGATGTGGATCTATGTTAGGACGGCAAGACCGCCACTTTACACTCCACAATGACATATTAGTAATTTATATATAGCCCCTGTGTTTAAAAATATAGTTTTTAAATTAATGATTTTTGTAGTTGTTAAAGGTAAACGTCATTTTATAAAGTTGTTACAAAATTGAAACCTGAAACCTTAAAGTTACAAGTTTCAAAACTTAGATCCATTGCTGACCATTCCTTTTTTTATTTATTTAATATACATTATACAGGGATTGGCATTGACGAGAGTACCAAAGATTGGGTTTGTAGTGATAATTTCAGGGGCAAAATTGAAAAATAAAGCGTTGGCTGAGAAGGCATATTCTCTTCCAATCCAATGTCCATCGCTCCATTTTTTAGGTACCCTTCCGGCCTCATGCTTTGTTTGCTAGGTTAATTTTATATAATTATTTTCAATTTTCAATTTTAAACTACAACCATAGCCTATTAAATCTTCAACATCAAATGTTTGAAGAAATTAAGGTCTTCTGAAGTATCCCTACCAGTACCATTCCACATATCAGTAATAGGATTACTTGTACCAAAAATGAAACAACATATCATTAAAGTTACTTTCAAGAGGCAAGACCTTCCTTTACGAATTAGTTTAACAAAACTACCTTTGAAGAACACACCACGTCCATGAGCATTTCATTTGTTAATCTCCCAATCAAACCACCAACATCTGGATAAGTTCACACTTTTCGTCCCACAGTGCGGTGAAGAAGGCCACCATTTCAGAGGCAAATGGGTTTGATGTGTCCGTTTCCTATCCAATTTTCTTTTCCATGTTGCAACAGGAGTATTTGAAACAGGATTTTAAGAATATTGACTCCCTTCAAGTGAAGTCATTCTTGCAAGGTCAAATTGGTTTAGATTTTCTCTTAGAATCTTCGATGATGTTCTTGCTTGATTTGTTGTTGTAACGGACACACCATGTAGTCAACCTGGTTTCCATAAAAAAATTTAAGCCCTGATCAAATCAATCTTATTCATTTCATTCCTAAAACATCTAAGCATTTCCTCAAACACCTCATGAGCATACCCCAAAAATTACCTGGAGTATATGTATGAATGCCTCTTGTGTGCAACTCAATTTATGAAAGAAATCATTAGTGGACTTGTCGAATTGAACAAAAACATGAATTTGAGAAGGAATTGAATACTCTCAAGTACAAATTCACAAAAAACCTATCCCTCATATACTTCAAATTTATGGAGGATCGAACTATGTTCAAGTTCTTCAATAAAATTGATAGGAGTCGTATCCATCCCTTACTCCTTAATTTGATGAATGTCGAAACTATCTTTAAGTTCTTCAGTGAATTCGATCAAAGAATTCGTGTACGACATTGCTCCTTCACCGCCGTTATTTTCATGTCTGTGTTCGTTTCTTTTACTCTCCGACAAAGTAATCTCCATTTCTTCATCCAATTTTTTTCCATAAATCTTGGTAAAAACATAACTACTAAATTAAGTGTGTTGATTTTGCGAGCCTTGATCAATGTTAGAATTAAGCCAATTAGGATTACCTTTTGTGGTTGAACTTTGGTTAATTTGTAAATTGTTGAACTTCCTCTATGCAACAACTGTTCCATGTTCATCATCACCATCACTATCCGTCGATTTTGTCTCCATAGTCGTCTTTAGTTTTGCAAGGGATTGATTGGATTGATCATCCATTTGTAACCACCTTTGTCCATGTTTCTTCAAAGTATCTCTCAGTTACTTCATCTAGAATATCCTGGTTTGGTGTACCTTCATTAGTCTCCATTTTCATAGTTTGTTGGGTTACTGGAATGGGGTGGTTAACCGGAGCTCCGATAAGGATTGGTAGCTCTAATACCATTGATAGCAAAAGAAAAGAATGATTCACAGAAGAAGAAGATATCTCAAACTCTTACGCACTTTCCATTAACGAATACTTCTCTTTAAGGAGACGAGATTTAACTGATCCCTCCTCCACGTTTACAATTATTGCCCTTCTAGTTCTATACTTCTGTTTAGTACTAATAGGCCATTAGTCTTGCCACAATAACTATTAGAGAGACCAAACAGGAGAATTCAACCCAAAAGACTAGTCACATGGGTGAGAGGCGTCATTTGACCTATAAACCCCACATCAATTGTCTATATAACTATATAACTGATGTGGGACAAGTTCCACACCTTGTAGTAGTTTCAAGCGTAACAAGTTTCTGTTCTTTAGACATCATTAGATGAATCGTCGCTATTTAGTTTCTAAATACAATGAATATACTAGCATCAAAATCCAATACTGATATTTGAAGCAAAATCTCTCTTGATTCCTCAAATTTCCAGAAAACCCTAAATATTTAAGTGCTTTGAATAGCAGACACAGTCTAGTCTGCCTCTTTTCATCATCCTACAGGGACAGAGAGTCAACAAAGGACATTTAGCTACTTCCAACTGAACCCTGAGATCGAGCCATTTCACAACTTCTTGTAGGTTGCTTAGAGCTGTTCAATTGGGTGTCTAAACAACCTAGGTTTACACATGATGTATGCACGTTTCATGTTACAATTAAGAAGCACGATGCTGCAAAAATGTACGATGAAATGGATCATATTATCAACTGAGGTAGTATTGATTCTTTCGCTTGGTTCTCAAGTTCTTTAAAATACAATGATATACTTCTTCACAGAAGGTCGGAAGTTGAGTAGAGCAGTTAGGTGGCGTTTGGTTCACGGAATGTAATTAATTGGAATTGTAAAGTTTTCCTTTTAAAATTGTGCTTAAGTTGGGTAGAGGAGTTTGGATAGAATGAATTTTTTTAATCAATGGAATTTGAGGTCATGTAACTTTCCTTCGTTAAAGTGAAGGATTTCTAAATTCCATTGAGTCAAGGAATTCATTGTATTTCAAACCCTTCCTTACCGAACTTAAGCACAACTTTAAAAGGAAAACATTACAATTCCAATTACATTACATTCCGTGAACCAAACGCCACCTTAATGTTTATAAATACATGAGTAGCCTTAAGAAGTCGGATTGCAGGCCTCCGATCAGAAATGTGATAATCTTCTGTTTGCTGCGCTTTTTAGTAGAAGCAAGACTTACATAAATCATATGTATATGGATACTATGAGCATGCTGTTCAAACATATGATTGATCTATGTCATTGACCCTGACATTTTTGAATTCTATGATCAAAGCGCATGTCCTCTCGCTTCATTTCGATCAATATTTTTGTAGCAACAAGAAACCTCATGGTTGTACCGACACAACCTACTGTTGTTGCTGCTGAATTGTCTCGGTTGCTACGACTCAACCTAGCTTATCCGGTAATTTGCGACTAATTTGGTTTAACAACCCCCTTCAACATGTGGTGGCAAACAAGATCTGTTGTTGTTAACCGACAATCCTTACGAGCAAGGATACCACTGAACTACCGTCTAGATCAATGCAAAAAGGGGTTGGATGAACACACGACACACATAAACTTAAAAAAAAAGGACACATTGATATGTGTGGTTTGGTCTTAAGCTTGCATACATCCATGGGTGCGCTTAGAGCTCTAAACGAAACGAACCGAACGAAGTCTTGTTCATGCTCGTTTGTTATATATTAAATGTTTTTATGAACGGTTCACCAACACATAACGAACGGAAATTCTTGTTCGTGTTCGCTTGTTAAGGAATTGAACTTGTTCAGGAACGCAAACGAACTATGCTATTTCAGAAAATAAAAATCAATATTCTTAATATTCTAACACAAGACATAATCACCTTAAATAAATATATATATATATTTAAACAGTTGACATAAAAATTATAAGTACAATTATCCAAAAAAAATTAAAAATAAACACAAGTTAGAAATAATATCACAAAAGTTTAAGTTTTAAATTATAAAATTTTCAACAAACAGATTTCACCCAACGTTTATGAGCACAAATGACCGAACGTGACATATGTTCAGTTCGTTTGTTTAACTAAACGAAATTTCATGTTCATGTTCGTTCATTTATTAAATGAATGAACGTAAATGACTTCCTGCCAAATGGTTCATGAACTATTCACTAAACGTTTAGTTCGTTTACAGTCTAGACGCACTAGAAAATCTATTTATTTCTTTAGGTGTGAGAATTACAGTTACAAAACCCAATATTTATGGACTAAAGAATTAGGGTTTAAACAATCTAATTATATATATTCGTAAATCAATCTTACAATCTGTCAAAAATAAAACTTAATTTAGGGCCAGCTGCCATGTGATTTAGATTCCGCTAGTGATTTAGATTCCGCTACCCTATTCTAGTCGCAAACTCAGCATCTCTGTTACAAATACTTTTTAAAATTCTTGCACGAACCATATACTTTCCCAAAACCATGTCACTATCAAACGACTTATTTTAGTATTTAGACGATTCCTGTCCACCAAATTCAGCTAACAAAGTAACGGCCTAATAAATTAATGATAGTACACAACTTGCTCACTTTTGATATTTTCCACATGATAATTCCATCACGGTCAGGGCGAACCTACCCATTTAGCGAGATGGGGGTCGCCCGACACCCATGAAAAAAATATTGTTCTTGTTATACATATGATTTAATCTCGACCGACCCTCAAGAAATTTTGTGTGCCGACCCCCATAAAATCTGTGAGAACATAAGGGAAGAAAGTAGTCTTGGATCTGCGAGATCGATGCAAGTTTTTGATCTTGTGAGACCTTGATGAAGAAAAGACGATAGAAGATGATGAAGAAGGAACAAAAGAGAGAAGGTGATCAGCTTTCAAGACTTTTATTTCTTGTGTCATAACTTTGTTGATATTGTAATTAGGAAGTAATCGATCCAAACAATCTGTCTGATAAATACATACAAAGCTGAATTTTAGTTATTTTAGGAAATCATATATTACATAATAAATACATTAAATGATATATAAGAAGGATACAAAGATGACTTTTAGCTATTTTAAGAAATTATATATTACATAATAAATACATTAAAATTACAATAAATATGGGCTGATAAGTCGGCTCTAATATATGAACCTATATATGTGTCATTCAAAAAAATAAGTTATTTAATTTATTTATATGTTTTCTGTTTCTCATTTTATTTTATGTTATATAGCTACAATCTTAGGGATAGCGTATGTAAAGGAATTGGTAAGTAATGTCGGTTAAAATGATGTAATTAATTATTTCGAAAAATGATAAATAGATTTTTTTTAAACGACGAGAATTTTATTAAAAATAAACTAGTGAGACGCTAAAATAATACAAAAGTCAAGAAAAGCCAATAAAACATTATAGAAACCAACAAAGTGTATAGATAGAGACCAATTTTAAGGATACTTAGTTTATAATGTATTTTAAATAGTGTATTTTTATTATATATTATCTAATTAGTTTGGTAATTTTTTCATTCGACCCGACCCAGACTGAAAAATCAAAATCAAGTGATAGACATTCGAACACTTAAAATTTCCGACACCCATGAAAAAAAAATTCCTAGGTTCGCCACTTATCACAGTTTTTCCATTTTTTATTCAATAAAAACATTTCCACCTGTTAATAAAGAATACCAAATTATATTTTTTGTTTTTTATGTTTATATTAAATTTCAGGTATTGTTATTAAACTAATTAAATAACAAAAATAATTTTTTATGTAAGCATTTTGTAACATCTTACGTCATTTTCTCTAACGGACATTAATTCCAAACAGAACTCACGGAGTCCAGCATGATCGGCTCCGACGAGCTTCCAGATCTTGAATCTGAACTTGCTGTGAACCGTTAGTGGCTGAGATTTGGTTTGGCTTGTCAGGAACGCCATCGCCGAACCTACAATGGCCACACCACGAAACCCCACTGCAAATAAGCCCCCCTAAACCCCAAAAATCCTAATCCACCCTAAAAAATGGATTCAAGAAGCCTATGATAGAACAGATGAGATAGATATGTGGCTTTATGTATTTTTTAAGAAATGGTGATTGTGGAAAATTGATTTTGTAAAGGCCATTAGTAAACTTAGAGTAGAGAGTAGAGTGAAAGAGAGAGAGGTGAGCTAGATGCAGTTGGTCGGAGATGAAGACGAAGAGGAGGTAGATAGACGGTGGTGGATTTACCAAACGGTGAAAGCGAGAGTGGAGAGAGAGAGAGATTGGCTTTGATTAGTCAACCCGTCTTGTGACGGTTTTCATTTAAGTTTAAAACTGTGACTAATTACAAGAATAATCTCTAGAAAGTAAAAATACCAAAATACGTCATGTGCAAGGCACATGACTTTGCACATGACTTTACTTAACAAAAAAAACTTAATGTTCGTTAGAGGAAATGATATAACGTGTTACAAAACAAAAGCATATAGGACAATTCTTGTTATTACCTTAGTTTAAGAATAATGGTTGAAAAACGAGTATATTTAAAGGACGTATAGTGTAATTTACTCTAAAAATAACTAATGGTGCACGGGGTGGAGCTCGAGTGAAGCCTCTGGTAGTTTGCGGGTTCATAGTAACACCGCCGCCACCCATGAGGGTATTTTCTGCAAGTAGAGTTCACGGATAGTATAACCTGAGAGAAATGAGAAAAATGTGTTCCTTTTTTTAAATCTTTTCGTGCTAGAATTCATTGGTGCATCGTCGCCCCCACTTACAATAGTTTTAGATTGGTGAGGGTTAAAATAAAGTGGCATTTTTTACTGGTTATGGTTATGAATTAAGAAGATCCACCCTAAGACTGTATGTAATGACAACGTTATTGCTACGTGATGGAGGATAACACCCCCATGGGCGTTTTCCCCTCTCGTGAGCACAACCACAGGCGTTTGAACTTGCTTTTTTATTTTTCTTTTTTTCTCCACTCAAATAATTATACTTCACTCACATTATATAACTAACACATCCATAACCCTTTACACACATTTTTCACTATTATATAACATCTTGTGTAAGAGCCTTTTTATCATTATACTAACAAATCACTATACATGGCCTAAGAATTATACCCTAGATATTATTTGAGCTAGGGCATACCCACCCTATGTAATCAACAAGTTCTTAGACTAGCCTTATGCTTCGTTTAGCCCTTAATATCTAGTCGTTCCATTTTAGTAATAAGTAATAACCAAGGCATACCCACCCTATTATGGACCTCTTTATTTTTTTGGATTTTTTTAATCGTGTGATATATATATATTTTTTATCCGAGCTCAACGAGTTTAGTAAAGAAGTTAGTAGTTTTAATTGTAGTTTCACACCATTGCCTTTAGATATTTAATTGTTTGTAATGTTATATTTAACCAGATTTCTAATTTTAACGTTGTTGCCTTCTCTTTTTTCATTTCCGTTTTCTTTATGTTACGCTTTTAACACTACAAATGTGTTGTACACTAGGATTATCCCCATGATAACACGCGTATAGCAATATCTAGTTTGAAAACAAAACACAAAACAAACTTTTATTTGTTAAGAACATATTAATAAATATTGTCTATAACTTTATATGTTAATATATAATATATAAATACAAGCTTGTATGAATTGTAAAATTCATGTGGCATCCTCTGGTGGTGCCATGTGACATCCTATAATTTAATTTTTGATTTTATTTTGTTTTTTATCCAAATGTAACACGGTTAACACATAGGTTTGTTGTAGTGAAATCTGTTTAGACACGATTTTAATTGTGCCATAAACGTGCGACCCGTTTATGACACAAAACATGTTTAACTTAAACCCAAACATGTTTAACTTTGTATCGTATCATGTCGGTTAACACATCCGTATAAAAATTTACCAGCCTTAGTTAAGCGTAATGAGAATAGATTATAGAGTTTGAATAGCAAATCCTCCTACCTTTCTTTCTTTCTAAACTTATCAACTAAACATTTAAACAGTCAATTGAATCTTAATTAATCAATTATACTTATTTTTAAAAGGATGGGCTATTCATAGCCTCCCTCTAAAAAAATATTTTTAAAACTGGTCATATTCCACCGTAGGTATGTCATTATTTTTGAAAAATAAAAAACTAAAACTTTTGTGATCAAGCTACAAGATATTAAAACATAATAATTAATGATTAATCTACAAAAAAATTAAAAAAAAAAACAACAATCACTATTGTTCCTCCATCCATTTTAATATACATATAATGTTATTGATTTTTGTTAAATATATTATGATATCAAATTTAAAACTTAGTTTTTTCCAACATTTTCTATTTAATGCCCATTCAATAACCTCTTTAGGTGATAAAGATTTCTTAAAGCCATATGGTATTGAACTCCTGAAATCAGTTGAAAATCCTGTGGTAATCCATCATCCGAAAGCTCATACAATTCCAAGACTTGGTAAGCTTTGCTATTTCACATTAATCTCACTTTTCAAACTCGGATTCAGTAACTAACATATCTTTGTGTTTCAGATGAGGAAAGCTTGGAGACGATGTTGAAATTCATCGATAGGATTCACGACAAATAAGATATAGGTAAGACTTATCACTAGAAACCATTACCAATTTCATTTTTGTAGTCAAACTAGTAAGTGATACGCGTGAGGGGCGATTATATCCGGGGATTATGTATATGATTTGATACGTAAAAAAGTTAGTGTATATCAAAATATAAACCAGTTTAAAACGTGATTGTGTGAATTAGATATTTTACAATTTCGTTCGTTTACATGAAGAGAAGCGTATGGACGAGTAACTTTAAATATCAAAATCTAGATGTCAAATATGTCGCGACGGTATATATGGGAATCACGAGATTTAGCATTTGTAACATTAGACCAATGAAAGTACAAAATTAGTAAAATAATTATAAAAGAAATAAAAGAAATTGTAACATAAACCAAAATAGAGTCTGGCTATCCTAGCTGCACACAGTTAACGTGCCTTCGGTTTTTTTTTTTTTTTTTTTTTTGTTTTGCTACCCCAAGCCAAATGTTTAATTATTTTAGGCTTTAATGTTTCTTAAAGTCTAGAACCGATATCAAAGAAAACTCACAAATAAGATATTAGAAAAAGTGACTCAAAAACCTTTATTGATTTGCACACCATTCAGTGCTTTTCTCGACATCTATATATAGACACTAACGAACTCGCAAAACAAGTTTTCTTATAGTTTTCTATTACTAATTATATACGTATTCGGTTACGTATCTCTTGAATATTAGCCTTTTGTTTTTGTCGGTCATCAATTTCCTCCGAAGGAGATTCAAGAATCTTTTTCATCATATGGACAAACCCCCTACCCTTGTCTTTAAAAATCATATGTGATAGGATGCATCCATACATTGTCGACCTTATTTTTTTGGTTTCCTTGCTCGATGTTGTGTTTCTCACTGTGGTTTGAGAACATTACGTCCTTCCTTGTCGACTCTTGAGCTCGTTTGAACTTTTATTTTATTTTTATCGGTTATCAGACATGTGAACAATTTCATAAACACGGATCACTCAAGATACATTCCATTAGCAGGATAATACTCGTGTTTGTATCACGAAATGTTATTTATTGTCTTGCTATGGTTCTCACTGTTTAGTCGTGCTTGGTTTTTTGTATGTGTCCAATTTCAATATTTGCGGCACGTTGTTATTGGTATGTGTGTTTTTCGAGCCGGGGGTCTTTCTGGTGTAGCCTCTCTTATGCCTCGGGGTAAAGGTAAGGTTTGTCCTCCTCCAACCCTCCCCAGACCCTACCCTTTGGGTGGGATTTTACTGGGTATGTTGTTGTTTTGTTGTTGTGTCTCATGCTAACCTGAAATACGAATCCTCTCTCACTAAATTGTTGACCATTCATACGAAAAGCGGACTACTCATTTGGAATTTACCATCTAAACATTTTGTTGTATGTGGAGGCATCACAAAAATAATAAGCGAACAAGTGATCATGTGCAGTTTCACGGTCTCTACTTATACAAGTGCTTCTTCTTATCGAACGTGAACTACCAACTTCATCATTCACAATTACAGCTACGACCGCCTCGATAAAAAGGTATCGGGCCTCACTTGATAATGATGCGAGTATGTTTATGATTTTGTAGAGTATTAAAATGAGGTATGTGTATGATTATGTGTGTGTGTGTGATATTTATATTAAATAATATTTTTTTTAACTTATGTTGTTGCACAATGGCTCCCTCTAACGGTCAAAAGGTGCGACAAATGAGTGATGGGTATGCGGCGAACGCTCCACATTTTCTCGAATTCTACGGTAGTTGGCCAAAGGAAAAGGTTTTACATTGTTGATCGCACGCCAACTTAGCATACACACAAAACGCGAAATGAACATTATATATAGTGTTTAGTCTTTAGTGAGTTTGAGCCAATAGATGACGTCATTTAGTCAATGAGTGTGGTCAAACTCACACTGATTAAGATGTGCATTGTGCAATGGTTAGTGTATAAATCTGAGGTTTAATTAAAGAAGAAATGACGAGGTCTACTGTTGTGGTTGGTTGATAAATTGAAGAAAAAAGAAAGAAAAAAATCAAACACCTTATGTCCGTAGACCTAGTCACGGTTATTGGTTGCGCAACAACCCTACTCATGATCCGCTGAGGTGACTCACACCCTCCCTAACTCGCGAATATACTATACATGACCTTACGGTTAGCATTGTTATTAAAGTAAACTTGTTTTTAAAAGGATATTTTTTTGATAATTAAACGCTCACAATGCAAAAGTTAAATATTCAAATATTGCAAGATATAATTTATGAGCGTGAGGTCACTTAGAAACATCGTTTCTACTTGATTTGTAACTTTTTTTTACTGAATTTGCATTTTTTATATTGGATTCATTGTTTTGTGTTTTTTCATGCACGATTCATTTTTTATACTAAATTTGTATTTTTTTTTATCACACAATGATGTTTTTCAGTTTTTAGTTTTAGACAAATTACTATTTTTATTCAATCATGTCTCATAAATTGAGACATGATTGAAAGAGTGATAATGGAGACCAAGACTTGGATTCAAAGAGTGATAATGGAGACCAAGACTTCTTGGAGCTTTTTATGGGCCTGGGGAGCAGCGTACTGGGCCTGCGGAGAGTGTATGGCGGGCTAGGCCTGATAGGGCTGTGATGTGGGCTGCCAAGAATAGTGTGGAGGTGGGCCGGTGTAAGGCTGAGATGGGTAAGGTGATGGGGGTGGTGGCGGGCCGTAAAAATTAGGAGGGTAGGCTGTGGGCTGGTGTTGCGGGCCGGGGAAATATTGGGGGGCAGCGGGGTATCGTCCACGGGGGTGGGCGGCCGTTACGGTTGTTGCGACGACCACCTCCACGACCGCCACGAGAAGGGTAGCGGTAGGCATTAGGGTCTTGGGCTGGGTAGCGGTAAGCATTAGGGTCTTGGGCGCGGTTTTGATAGTTAGGGGGGGTTCGAAGTTACGGTTTTGGGGAGGGGGGTTTTGGTGGATGGCGGGCATGGCAGGCTGCGGAGAAAGTAACGCCGAGGTGTTAGGGTTTTGTCGGGCGGCCAGGCGCTGCATCTCGAGAAGAACCATGTTACAAGCCTCGTCCCATGCGGGGTCACTTTGGTTGATGAACGATGCTACGGTATCATACTCCGTAGGGAGGCCACGAACAAGTGTCATAACTTTACGGGATTCATCAACCGTCCTTCCCAGTGCAGTTAATTGATTTGCCAGTTCGTGAATGCGGTGAAAATACGCATTCATGTCGGTGCAGGCGGCAAGATTGATCGTGGCAAACTCTTGTTCCAAAGCAGCCGCTCTAGAGTTTTTGTTATTCTGATATAAATCCTGCAATTTTAACCAGACATCTCGAGCAGAAGTGTTAATATCAACAACGCGAACTAATATTTCATTAGACAACGATCCGTAGATCCATTGAATAACGACAGAATCAATGTCTGACCATATCTTCGCAGTGGGATCGGTTTCTGCGGGAGGCGCGGTACCATCAATATGGTCCGCGACCTGGTAAGCTTTGACATGGATTTTAAACATCTTCACCCATTGAGAATAGGTGATGGTTTTATCATCCAAAACACGTACCTTTTGTTGGATGTTATTTACCGAATATGCGTTGTGTAGTTTGTCGGTGATTGCCTTGAGTGCTGCGTCTGCCATGGAAGACGAGGACGGAGAGGACTGCCGATCGAGTTTGGAAGGAGAAACCGGATCGAGGAGATCACCGGAATCCGCCAGGAGGTTGGCCGGCGGCTACTAGTCCGTAGACTAGGGTTACGGTCGAAACAAGAAGGAGAAAAGAAAGGATTTTTGTTATTTTGGCTGTGATACCATAATAACGTTTATGATTGATTGCCATTAAACAAGGATTACAACCCTATATATACAAGAGATAATTACATCTAGCACCCTTAACTCTAATCAAAATACATAATACATAATATACATTAATAGGTCGGAGCAGTTTTCTTTTCTAATGTAAATTGTCTTTTGCCACCTCTAACGTCTTGCTTGAGGTTTAGTTGTTTTTAATGCCAACACTATTCCAATAAAAGAAAAAATCCTGTATCATAAGAGCATTCACAACAGGTTTCTTATCCTCATTCTTATAATTTATACTTTTATTATTATTACTTTTTCTTTATCTTCCACTCACAATCATAATTAAATAATATTTTTTTTACATTTATCATTGCATTTTCTCTCTCTTCCAATCCTCAAATTTTAGCAAATTACTAAACTTTTTGTCAAAATATACAGATTTTATAAAGTTTTTCTTTCTCCTCTATTTACAACCACTCACAACCAAACCTTAAATTATATAGATTTACACTCATATATTTTTTATAAACCTACCGTAAATACTCTAAATTTTATGATGTTTTAAAAATAGAAGTAAACAAAATTATGTTTGGCCAATATGAAAACACAACCCCTCGGTAATTCCCCCAATCTCAAAAACTCCCTTAGATTCCCAAATGGTGATTCCAATCTGTCAATTCCGCCATTAATAACCTACAAACCTCCATATATACCCTCCCTCCAATCTCTCCGGACTCGTTCAAAATCACATCAAAATCTCAACTAAAAAATGCTCCAAGATATCATCCTCCCCACTGAAGGTTCCGATACAATTTCAAACCAAAACCACGCATCTTCTGCCTCCACGGATTCCGAACAAGCGGCGAGATTCTCAAAACTCAACTCAACACCAAATGGCCGGAATCCGTCCTTGAAAAGCTCGACCTCTTCTTCCCCGACGCGCCGTTTCCGTCCAACGGCAAATCCGAAGTCGAAGGGATCTTCGATCCGCCCTATTACGAATGGTTCCA
>JBCNJP010000014.1:6176398-6272740 GCA_039602395.1 Deinandra increscens subsp. villosa
GTTATGTAGTATGATCCATGAATACATACAATCATTGATGCATATGTTGAATCGAAAAGGTAATAAAGTTTGAGACAGAGGATCGCGATGATCCTTATATCTCGTTATAGTGTTTGGTCCGGATTTTCACCTAGGGGTGATGTATGTGTAGGTAGGTCTGTTGCCCTCCCTTTTCTATCTTTTTTGGGCTATTTACGAGCTGTTAATTGTTTTATCAATTTGTGCAGTCTGTGTTAAATTAGATGTTCTAGTGGTCATGGTACTACCGGTACAAGTATCTGCAAGTCATTAAGAACCGTAGATGGGCGGGTTTCGGGGCATATATGCATTTAGACATGTCCGTGCTAAATAGAGGGCTCTCATACATGTGTTGGTGCCCCATTATTTTTGTTGTTTGTTGTTATCATGTTATGGTATATATTTTAGAATATGTGTCGGGTGCGTCACCTTTTGTGGCGTTGATGAAAGAGATTTGACTTGCCTAAAATATAGATATTAACACACACACACACACACACAAACTGTTTATTATTTTCGAGTCAACTGTCACGACTCACCAACAACCTAGTTGTTGACAAATGTAGCTTGTATTGGAGCTAATTGATTGCAGTGTTGCATCAGAAGGGCTCAAGGGAACAAACGGTATAGGATCGAGTTTTGTAATCTAGCATTCGGGTTGAAATGACTAGATTAGTTTGTTGTTAAACTGGGACCAATGTATTTAAACCTCTTGTAAAAATTTATTTGGTTATGAGATTTGGGTTTTAAGTTTATGATATTTGCTTCTGCGGTATTTGGTATTTCATCAGTCATAGCCCCTAGCCGTGGGTGGTGGGGTGTTGGGTTTGGGGTTGTTGCAGGTTGATATAGGAGCCCAATGTTATAGCAAATTAGAGCTTCAAGTAGAAAACCTAACTCTGGCTTGTAGGACTTTTAGGAAGCATTTAGTTGAACTAGTACCTAAGATTGGTAGACTTGATCAACGTAACGCCCACAAGTGTGTAAAGATCTCTGGTGAACCCTACTAAATCAATAAATGTCGAAGGTACTGGTGCGAATAGGGTAAAGAACCAGTGTGAGTTAAGGGTCGGGGATCGGGATTGTATTCTCCTAAGTATATACGATGACCTTAACTGTTAACAAAAAATGGAACATCAAGGGAGCGAGGATCACTCAGACGCACTAACTCATCGACACCGGCTAGACATGACAGGGACATCTAGCAGTCCGGGTCGTCCACGAGAGAGGATGAGTCCAGATGCATCCAGTTACTTGATATCACCATTTGCAGTCCGGGCTGTCCACGAGAGAGGATGAGTCCAGATGCATCGAGTTACTTGATATCACCATTTGCATGTGAGAGGAAGTCACAGTCACTTATACGCGCATAGTTTAGTTCGTTCGAGGGTTTTAAGTGAGGCACACAACATCGAATAAAGTGAAACGAGCAGTACTAGTCATGATCACTGCAGGGGATTTGACAATCGCTCAGGAGGCACCTATGGTGGTGGTTGACGACGGGGACAAAGTGGAACCTTACAGAGGAGGTTCCGGAGTTCGGTGATGATGAACTCAACTACGTTCTAGTAGAGGATGCACTTGACGAGTCAAAACCGATGGTAGTGAAGCAAGGCAACTAGTCAACAATGGTGTGGGAAGTGGTTGGACACTCAGTTCCGAGCATCCAAGCGCCACTAGGATTGGATCCTCGTGACCTCTAGACTTGACTATTACCAATTGTTCTATCTTCAGTGATCCTACAACCACAAATCCACAATACTTACTCATATGCACCGCCCGAAGAAGAAAGTTACGTGACGATTGTGATTGTTTTATGTTTCTGGGTGGTTCTTGTTATTTTGCAATGATGAACGATGTTTCGAGTAAGACTCTTGGGGTAAAGACTTGTAGCAAGGAGACAAATGAGAACCAAGGGGAAAACAACCAGTTTGTGCGTTTGTGCGAATTGTTCACACAACAAACCTACTACATCTGAGGAGCGGAGATAGAAGGCAGAGGCCGAGAAAACCAAGGCTGAGGAGGAACGACTTCAGCGACTAATAACGGATGGCATTGTTAATGCTCTATTAGCGTGTTTGGAGAAATGAGACAAGGGTAAAACTCATGCTAAGTCCAAGAGGAAGCACTTAGATCGCACCATGTCAAATGACAACTACTCTCCCCAAACCCCTGAAGATGGTCACGAGCTCAACAATAGCAATAGCAGCAATGTAGTTACCGAGAGTACAGTTACATCGACACCAAACTGTCAGGACCGATTTTCACTACGAGAATCTCGATCTTGAGCAAGAACGAGGGTCGGATTCGAAAACCAAGAGAGACGATGATGATCGAGATGAATCTAGGAAATCAAAACATAAGAAATGATGATCAAGTCGAATGATTACAACAAAGAAATCATGACAACACTCTCTCTCTAGAAATCCATGACTCACTCTCTCTCTCTAGAATGGAAATCTCACACTCTACAAGAAATCATCATCTCCATATTCAGAGACTCCTTTACTTGTTATGGGCACCCTCACTATATATAGTGAGGGTGACTAAGAACAGAAAAACATAACAAATGAACAAAATTACAAGTAAAGATAAATAACATAAACTGTTAATTAAATCAAAGTTGATTTAATTAATACGAAGCTTGAATCGTTCGAACCGATCTTCTGTTGATTTTTACGTTGACCGTTGACCCGAACGGTTGACTTTTCCAGAAAACGGTCTTCGGTCCAAACTTGCAAGCCTCGAGCATCACAACCCTCTTCCCTGAATCATTTCACATGGATCCTTCAGTCGAATGCTTCGGTAAACAGATTTGATGGCGTCAGTCACATAAATTTTAGTTCCAACATAAACTAAGGAGGTCGATGTAAGCCAGCCACCTTTCCGGGGGACAAAAGCGCGACAGAAGGTATTAGATGGTTGGAAGAAATCGAGACGGTTCTAGACATTAGTGACTACGTAGAGAGGAACCGTGTAAAGCTTGCCACCCAATCATTTAAGGGAGGAGCCCATTCTTGGTGGAAAACCGTCTTACAAGTGAGAGGCCATGAAAGGGCCTATGACATGGGCTGGGAGAAGTTCAGATGTTTGGTTTTGAACAAGTTTGTGTTAGAAAACGAAATGGAGAAGCTCGAGATGCTAGATGCTGATCAGAAGACACATGCTGAGAGATACTCCGAACTGATACCACTCGTGCCATACATGGCAGATATCGAGTCCAAGACGATCGATAGGTACATTTGGGGACCAATCCCCGAGATGTGGGCTGATGTTGGGACGGCAATACCACACACTTTACATTCCACAATGACAAATTAGTAATTTATATATACGACCCCTGTATTTTAAAATATAGTTTTTAAATTAATGATTTTTGTAGTTGTTAAAGGGTAAAACGTCATTGTATAAACTTGTTACAAAATTGAAACCTGGAACCTTAAAGTTACAAGTTTCAAAACTTAGATTCTAAGGTGACTTAGACTAAACCATATGGACAATTTATATAATTTCCATTGCTGACCATTCCTTTTTTTTTTTTAATATACATTATACAGGGATTGGCATTGACGAGAGTACCAAAGATTGGGTTTGTTGTGATAATCTCAGGGGCAAAATTGAAAAATAAAGCGTTGGCTGAAAAGGCATATTCTCTTCCAATCCAATGTCCATCACTCCATTTTTTAGGTACCCTTTCAGCCTCATGCTTTGTTTGCTAGGGTTAATATTATATAATTATTTTCAATTTTTTTATTTTAAAGTACAATCGTAGCCTATTAAATCCTTAACATCAAATGTTTGAAGAAATTAAGGTTTTCTGAAGTATCCTTACGAGTACCATTCCACATATCAGTAATAGTATTACTTAGACTAACAATGAAACAACATATCATTAAAGTTACTTTTAAGAGGCAAAACCCTCCTTTACGAATTAGATTACAAAACTACCTTTGAAGTACATGCCACGTCCACGAGCATTTCATTTGTTAATCTTCATTTCTTCATGCATTTTTTTTCATTAATCTTGGTAAAAACATAATTACTAAATTAAGTGTGTTGCCGTGGTTGAACTTTGGTTAATTTGTAAATTGTTGAACTTCCTCATGAACAACTGTTCCATGTTCATCATCACCATCACTATCCTCATTTTTGTCTCCATAGTCGTCTTTAGTTTTGCAAGGGATTGATTGGTTTGATCATCCATTTGTAACCACCTTTGTCCATGTTTCTTCAAAGCATCTCTAATTACTTCACCTAGAATATCCTAGTTTGGTGTACCTTCATTAGTCTCCATTATCATAGTTTGTTGGGTTACTGGAATGGGGTGGTTAACCGGAGCTCCGATAAAGATTGGTAGCTCTAATACCATTGATAGCAAAAGAAAAGAATGATTTACAGAAGAAGAAGATATCTCAAACTCTTACGCACTTTCCATTAACGAATTACAATTCTCATTCTTTCATACCATATACTAAAGACCAAACATGAGAATTCAACCCAAAAAACTAGTCACATGAGTGAGAGGCGTCATTTAACCTATAAACCCCACATCAATTGTCTATACAACTGATGTGGGACAAGTTCCACACCTTGTAGTAGTTTCAAGCGTAACAAGTTTCTGTTCTTTAGACATCATTAGATGAATCGTCACTATTTAGTTTCTAAATACAATGAATATACTAGCATCAAAATCCATATGATATTTGAAGCAAATCTCTCTTGATCTCAAATTTCCAGAAAATCCTAAATATTTAAGTGCTTTGAATAGCAGACACAGTCTAGTCTGCCTCTTTTCATCATCCTATAGGCAGAGAGTCAACAAAGGACTTTTAGCTACTTCCAACTGAACCCTAGATCGAGCCATTTCACAACTTCTTATAGGTTGCTTAGAGCTGTTCAATTGGGTGTGTAAAAAACCTAGGTTTACACATGATGTATGCACGTTTCATGTTACAATTAAGAAGCACGATGCTGCAAAAATGTACGATGAAATGGATCATATTATCAACGAGGTACTATCAATTCTTTCGTTTGGTTCTCAAGTTCTTTAAAATACAATGATATACTTCTTCACAGAAGGTTGGAAGTTGAGTAGAGCAGTTAATGTTTATAAACACATGAGTAGCCTTAAGAAGTTGGATTGCAGGCCTCCGATTAGAATGTATAATCTTCTGTTTGCTGCGCTTTTTAGTAGAAGCAATACTTACATAAATCATATGTATATGGATACTATGAGCATGCTGTTCAAACATATGATTGATGATGTCATTGACCCTGACATTTTTGAATTCTATGATCAAAGGGCATGTCCTCTCGCTTCATTTTAATCAAATTTTTGTAGCAACAAGAAACCTAATGGTTGTACGGACACAACCTACTGTTGTTGCTGCTGAATTGTCTTGGTTGCTACGATCTACCTAGTTATCCGGTAATTTGCGACTAATTTGGTTTAACAACCCCCTTCAACATGTGGTGGCAAACAAGATCTGTTGTTGTTAACCGACAATCCTTATGAGCAAGGATACCACTGAACTACCGTCTAGATCAATGCAAAAAGGGGTTGGATGAACACACGACACACATAAACTTTAAAAAAAAAAGACACATTGATATGTGTGGTTTGGTCTTAAGCTTGCATACATCTATGGGTGCGCTTAGAGCTCTAAACGAAACGAAACGAACCGAACCGAACAAAGTCTTGTTCATGCTCGTTCGTTAAATATTAAATGTTTTTATAAACGGTTCACCAACACATAACAAATGGAAATTCTTGTTCATGTTCGTTTGTTAAGGAATTGAGCTTCTTCAGGAACGCAAACGAACTATGCTATTGAAAAAAATAAAAATCAACATTCTTAATTTCTAACACAACACATAATCACCTTAAATAAAAATATATATATATATATATATATATATGATATATATATTATAAGCTGCAATTATCCAAAAAAAAAAACACAAGTTAGAAATAATATCACAAAAATTTAATTTTTAAATTATAAATTTTCAACAAACACTTTACTGAACGTTTATGAGCACAAATGACCGAACGTGACATATGTTCAAGTTCGTTTGTTTAACTAAACGAAATTTCATGTTCATGTTCGTTCATTTATTAAATGAATGAACGTAAATGACTTCCTGTCAAATGGTTCACGAACTATTCACTAAACGTTCGGTTCGTTTACAGTTTAGACGCAGTAGAAAATCTATTTATTTCTTTAGAGGCTGTGAGAATTACAGTTACAAAACCCAATATTTATGGACTAAAGAATTAGGGTTTTAACAATCTAATTATATATATTCGTAAATCAATCTTACAATGTGTCAAAAATAAAACTTAATTTAGGGCCAGCTGCCATGTGATTTAGATTCCGCTAGTGATTTAGATTCCGCTACCCTATTCTAGTCGCAAACTCAGCATCTCTGTTACAAATACTTTTTAAAATTCTTGCACGAACCATATACTTTCCCAAAACCATGTCACTATCAAATGACTTATTTTAGTATTTAGACGATTCCTGTCCACCAAATTCAGCTAACAAAGTAACGGCCTAATAATTAATGATAGTACACAACTTGCTCACTTTTGATATTTTCCACATGATAATTCCATCACAGTTTTTCCATTTTTTATTCAATAAAAACATTTCCACCTATTAATAAAGAATAAAATTATATTTTTTGTTTTTTATGTTTATATTAAATTTCAGGTATTGTTATTAAACTAATTAAATAACAAAAATCATTTTTTACGTAAGCATTTTGTAACATCTTACGTCATTTTCTCTAACGGACATTAATTCCAAACAAAACTCAGGGAGTCCAGCATGATCGGCACCGACGAGCTTCCAGATCTTGAATCTGAACTTGCTATGAACCGTTAGTGGCTGAGATCTGGTTTGGCTCGTCAGGAACGCCACCGCCGAACCTACAATGGCCACACCACGAAACCCCACTGCAAATAAGCCCCCCAAACCCCAAAAATCCTAATCCACCCTAAAAAATGGATTCAAGAAGCCTATGATAGAACAGATGAGATAGATATGTGGCTTTATGTATTTTTTAAGAAATGGTGATTGTGGAAAATTGATTTTGTAAAGGCCATTAGTAAACTTAGAGTAGAGAGTAGAGTGAAAGAGAGAGAGGTGAGCTAGATGCAGTTGGTCGGAGATGAAGACGAAGAGGAGGTAGATAGACGGTGGTGGATTTACCAAACGGTGAAAGCGAGAGTGGAGAGAGAGAGAGATTGGCTTTGATTAGTCAACCCGTCTTGTGACTGTTTTCATTTAAGTTTAAAACCGTGACTAATTTCAAGAATAGTCTCTAGAAGTAAAAATACCAAAATACGTCATGTGCAAGTCATGTTGCACATGACTTTACTTAACAGAAAAAACTTAATGTTCGTTAGATGAAATGATGTAACGTGTTATAAGACAAAAACATATAGGACAATTCTTGTTGTTACCTTAGTTTAAGAATAATGGTTGAAAAACGAGTATATATAAAGGATGTATAGTGTAATTTACTCTAAAAATAACTAATTATGCACGGGGTGGAGCTCGAGTGAAGCCTCTGGTAGTTTGCGGGTTCATAGTAACACCGCCGCCACCCATGAGGGTATTTTCTGCAAGTAGAGTTCACGGATAGTATAACTTGAGAGAAATGAGAAAAATGTGTTCCTTTTTTTAAATCTTTTCGTGCTAGAATTCATTGGTGCATCGTCGCCCCCACTTACAATAGTTTTAGATTGGTGACGGTTAAAATAAAGTGGCATTTTTTACTGGTTATGGTTATGAATTAAGAAGATCCACCCTAAGAATGTATGTAATGACAACGTTATTGCTACGTGATGGAGGATAACACCCCCATGGGCGTTTTCCCCTCTCGTGAGCACAACCACAGGCGTTTGAACTTGCTTTTTTATTTTCCTTTTTTTCTCCACTCAAATAATTATACTTCACTCACATTATATAACTAACACATCCATAACCCTTTACACACATTTTTCACTATTATATAACATCTTGTGTAAGAGCCTTTTTATCATTATACTAACAAATCACTATACATGGCCTAAGAATTATACCCTAGATATTATTTGAGCTAGGGCATACCCACCCTATGTAATCAACAAGTTCTTAGACTAGCCTTATGCTTCGTTTAGCCCTTAATATCTAGTCGTTCCATTTTAGTAATAAGTAATAACCAAGGCATACCCACCCTATTATGGACCTCTTTATTTTTTTGAATTTTTTTTAATCGTATGATATATATATATTTTTTATCCGAGCTCAACGAGTTTAGTAAAGAAGTTAGTAGTTTTAACTGTAGTTTCACACCATTGCCTTTAGATATTTAATTGTTTGTAATGTTATATTTAACCAGATTTCTAATTTTAACGTTGCTGCCTTCTCTTTTTTCATATCCGTTTTCTTTATGTTACGCTTTAACACTACAAATGTGTTGTACACTAGGATTATCCCCATGATAACGCGCGTATAGCAATATCTAGTTTGAAAACAGAACACAAAACAAACTTTTATTTGTTAAGAACATATTAATAAATATTGTCTATAACTTTATATGTTAATATATATTATAAATACAAGCTTGTATGAATTGTAAAATTCACGTGGCATCCTCTGGTGGTGCCATGTGATATCCTATAATTTAATTTTTTATTTTACTTTTTTTTATTCAAACGTAACACGGTTAACACATAGGTTTGTTGTAGTGAAATCTGTTTAGACATGATTTTACGATTTTAATCGTGTCATAAACGTGCGACCCGTTTATGACACAAAACATGTTTGACTTAAACCCAAACCTGTGTAACTTTGTATCGTATCATGTTGTGTTAACAGATGCGTGTTAAATATTACCAGCCTTAGTTAAGCGTAATGAGAACAGATTATAGAGTTTGAATAGCAAATCATCCTACCTTTCTTTCTTTCTAACTTATCAACTAAACATTTAAACAGTCAATTGAATCTTAATTAATTAATTATACTTAATTTTAAAAGGATGGGCTATTCATAGCCTCCCTCTAAAAAAATATTTTTAAAACTGGTCATATTCCACCCTAGGTATATCATTATTTTTTAAAAATAGAAAACTAAAACTTTTGCGATCAAACTACAAGATATTAAAACATAATAATTAATGATTAATCTATAAAAAAATTATAAAAAAAAAACAACAATCACTATTGTTCCTCCATCCATTTTAATATACATATAATGTTATTGATTTTTGTTAATATCAAAACTATATATTATGATTTCAAATTTAAAACTTAGTTTTCCAACATTTTCTATTTAATGCCCATTCAATAACCTCTTTAGGTGATAAAGATTTCTTAAAGCCATATGGTATTGAACTCCTGAAATCAGTTGAAAATCCTGTGGTAATCCATCATCCGAAAGCTCATACAATTCCAAGACTTGGTAAGCTTTACTATTTCACATTAATCTCACTTTTCAAACTCGGATTCAGTAACTAACATATCTTTGTGTTTCAGATGAGGAAAGCTTGGAGACGATGTTGAAATTCATCGATAGGATTCATGACAAATAAGATGTAGGCTCACTCGCACACAGTTAAAAGTAAGACTTATCACTAGAAACAATTACCAATTTCATTTTTGTAGTCAAACTAGTAAGTGATACGCGTGAGGGGCGATTATATCCGGGGATTATGTATATGATTTGATACGTAAAAAAGTTAGTGTATATCAAAATATAAACCAGTTTAAAACGTGATTGTGTGAATTAGATATTTTACAATTTCGTTCGTTTACATGAAGAGAAACGTATGGACGATTAACTTTAAATATCAAAATCTAGATGTCAAATATGTCGCGACGGTATATATGGGAATCACAAGATTTAGCATTTGTAACATTAGACTAATGAAAGTACAAAATTAGTAAAATAATTATAAAAGAAATAAAAGAAATTGTAACATAAACCAAAATATAGTCTGGCTATCCTAGCTGCACAGTTAACGTGCCTTCGGTTTCTTTTTCTTTTTATTTTTTGGCTACCCCAAGCCAATTGTTTAATTATTTTAGGCTTTAATATTTCTTAAAGTCTAGAACGATATCAAAGAAAACTCACAAATAAGATATTAGAAAAAGTGACTCAAAGAGCTTTATTGATTTGTACAATAAATAAGATATTAGAAAAAGTGACTCAAAAATCTTTATTGATTTGCACACCATTCATGCTATTCTCGACATCTATATATAGACACTAAAGAACTCGCAAAACAGGTTTTCTTATAGTTTTCGATGTCTAATCATATACGTATTCGGTTACGTATCTTTTGAATATTAGTCTTTTGTTTTTGTCGGTCATCAATTTACTCCGAAGGAGATTCAAGAATCTTTTTCATCATATCGAGAAAACCCCTACCCTTGTCTTCAAAAATCATATGTGATAGGATGCATCCATACATTGTCGACCTTATTTTTTTGGTTTCCTTGCTCGATGTTGTGTTTTTCACTGTGGTTTGAGAACATTACGTCCTTCCTTGTCGACTCTTGAGCTCGTTTGAACTTTTATTTTATTTTTATCGGTTATCAGACATGTGAACAATTTCATAAACACGGATCACTCAAGATACATTCCATTAGCAGGATAATACTCGTGTTTGTATTCTAGAACACTAACTTTAAAGGAAGATTCAGGTCCTACTCTTTTTATGATGTCGTTATTTAACTTTTCAATCCTAAAGTGCACGCAAAAACACATTATATGACGCTACCGCTTCGAGCATTATGGATGGGTGTCGATGAACACCTTACATGTATTACCTTGGTCAAATCGGGAAATTTGACTACTCCCATGCACAGTGGCGAAGCTTGGGCCGAAAGACGGTTGGGGCCCAAGTCATGGGGCTATAAAGGATAAGGTTGGACTAAGTATATAAAAGTTTTTCGGACTGAACATGTATAAAGTTTACACTACGAAAAGAAAAAACAAATGGGGTCCGGGCCCGGTCTAGTCAGTGCTAAGCTTCGCCCCTGCTCATGCATACAATCATTGCTACCAAGCATGTCTATCATCATATGCCTCATAGTGATCTTGAATATCACTCCATTTCGTTATGCGCAAGTATTGTTTCCCGTACATATTAACGACACATTTAGAAAATTTATAAAGAAAATCGCATGAAGTGTTTCGGATATCTTCATATACCAATCACACGAATCGGATGAGGTGCCATCGCTAGTTAACAGAGGACATATGTTCACTTTTATAAAGGAGTAAAACCCTTTTTTAACTCTAGTGTCTCATGCTAACCTGAAATACGAATCCCCTCTCACTAAATTGTTGACCATTCATATGAAAAGCGGACTACTCATTTGAAATTACGTGGAGGCATCACAAAAATAATAAGCGAACAAGTGATCATGTGCAGTTTCACGGTCTCTACTTATACAAGTGCTTCTTCTTATCGAACGTGAACTACCAACTTCATCATTCACAATTACAGCTACGACCGCCTCGATAAAAAGGTATCGGGCCTCACTTGATAATGATGCGAGTATGTTTATGATTTTGAAGAGTATTAAAATGAGGTATGTGTATGATTATGTGTGTGTGTGATATTTATATTCAATATATTTTTTTAATTTATATTGTTGCACAATGGCTCCCTCTAACGGTCAAAAGGTGCGACAAGGAGTGATGGGTATGCGGCGAACGCTCCACATTTTCTCGAATTATACGGTAGTTGGCCAAAGGAAAAGGTTTTACATTGCTGATCGCACGCCAACTTAACATACACACAAAACGCGAAATGAACATTATATATAGTGTTTAGTCTTTAGGGAGTTTGAGCCAATAGATGACGTCATTTAGTCAATGAGTGTGGTCAAACTCACACTGATTAAGATGTGTATTGTGCAATGGTTAGTGTATAAATCTGAGGTTTAATTAAAAAAGAAAGGACGAGATCTACTGTTGTGGTTGGTTGATAAATTGAAGAAAGAAGAAAGAAAAAAATCGAACACCTTATGTCCATAGACCTAGTCACGGTTATTGGTTGCGCAACAACCCTACTCATGATCCGCTGAGGTGACTCACACACTCCCTAACTCGCGAATATACTATACATGAGCGTACGGTTAGCATTGTTATTAACGTAAACTTGTTTTTAAAAGGATATTTTTTGATAATTAAACGCTCACAATGCAAAAGTTAAATATTCAAATATTGCAAGATATAATTTATGAGCGTGAGGTCACTTAGAAACATCGTTTCTATTTGATTTGTAACTTTTTTTACTGAATTTGCATTTTTTATATTGGATTCATTGTTTTGTGTTTTTTCATGCACGATTCATTTTTTATCTAAGTTTGTATTTTTTCTATCACAGAATGATGTTTTTCGGTTTTTAGTTTTAGACAAATTACTATTTTTATTCAATCATGTCTCATAAATTGAGACATGATTGAAAGAGTGATAATGGAGATCAAGACTTGGATTCAAAGAGTGATAATGGAGACCAAGACTTGGAGTTTTTTATGGTATTCGAATCGTTGTAATATCCGTTCCATTACATAGTCGGAGTGGTTTTCTTTTCCGATGTAAGTTGTCTTTTGCCATCTCTAGAGTCTTGCTTGAGGTTTGGTTGTTTTAATGCCAATACTTTTCCAAAAAAAAAAACATGTCTCATAAATTACGATGTTTTAAAAACGGAGATTCTAACTAGACACCCCAAGATTCCAATTCAACACCCCAAACCGGACCGGTTCGGCCAAACCGGCCCGGTTCTGAATGCGGACAAAAAAAGGACATCTGACTGCTGTCCTTTCTGTACGGCGAAAAGTAAACCGGACCGGTTCGGCCAAACCGGCCCGGTTTGATTTTTTTTTTTTTTTACAAAGTTCCGGTTTGTAGGAACCGGCCCGGTTTGACACCAGTTTAAGCTTTTTGGATGCTTTTTTTTTACCAAGTTCCGTTTAAGTTATAAAATTATTTGACAAAGAAATTGTTATACTATAAAAATGAGTAAATAAATGTTGCAAAAAAAAGTAAAAACGGTTAATATTTTTTTAAAAATGACCCTTTTTTGTTTTTAAACTTTGTATTTTTTTATGAGGGCTATTAAAAAAATACCAATAGTACCGTTTATAATTATGTTTCATAAGGTCATACTAAGATGAAAGTTAAGTTTCAAGTTAACATTGTAATATATAATAACAATTCAAAAAAAAAGGGAAGAACAAACCGGGCCGGTTTGCCCAAACAGCCCCGGTTTAAACCTCGTATTCCGAATTCTAAGCTGAAATGACCTTTTTGTTTTTTTTTTAACGGGGAGGTCTATCCAATCCGCCCCGATTTAAGATGTGAAATTTGAAGAAGGGTGTCTATATAGCAGGTCCCTTTAAAAATAAAAGTAAACAAATTATGTTTGGCCAATATGAAAACACAACCCCTCGTAATTCCCCCAATCTCAAAAACTAGATTCCCAAATGGTGATTCCAATCTGTCAATTCCGCCATTAATAACCTACAAACCTCCATATATACCCTCCTCCCTCCAATCTCTCCGGACTCGTTCAAAATCACATCAAAATCTCAACTAAAAAAATGCTCCAAGATATCATCCTCCCCACTGAAAGTTCCGATACAATTTCAAACCGAAAACCACGGATCCTCTGCCTCCATGGATTCCGAACAAGCGGCGAGATTCTCAAAACTCAACTCAACACCAAATGGCCGGAATCCGTCCTTGAAAAGCTCGACCTCTTCTTCCCCGACGCGCCGTTTCCGTCCAACGGCAAATCCGAAGTCGAAGGGATCTTCGATCCGCCCTATTACGAATGGTTCCAGTTCAATAAGGTAATTCCGTTCATCTAACCGTCTCCTGTTCGAATTCACTCGGTTTCTAGCAGTTAGGGTTTTCAGATCCATCCGATTGATAAATGATAAATGATAAATGATAAATTTCAGGAGTTTACTGATTATGAGAATTTCGATGAGTGCCTTGATTATATCGAAGAATGTATGATAAAAAATGCACCGATCGACGGTTTGCTCGGATTCTCACAGGTTTTTGATATCAATTTCGTTATTATCAATTTATCATTATTACTTTTCGAATTTGAATTTGATTTGATCGGATTTTTTTGATGTGTTTATTTAGGGAGCGATTTTGTCAGCTGCGTTACCAGGACTGCAAGCTAAGGTATGTTATTGTTCATCCATAAACAGATCTATTGTTGAGTACAACTATTAATGCACATGTTACAATTGAAAATCCTGGTGTCACAACCGATAGCTTAGCCTTAGCCTAGTGGTAATGATGTATGACCCTTTATTGGGAGGTCTTGTGTTCAAGTTTCACTTATAACAAAAATAATAAAAAATGGAGGTTACAAGTTGGGCCAGGAGTTTTCTCACCAGTGATGAGTTTTATTCTGATGGGGATTGGAGATGATCGGGTGGGTGATGTAATGTCCCCGCCAGTAATCCGAATTTACCATTAAAAAAAAGGTTTTATCTGATAAATACATCATGCAAAACGCATGAGGTGTGAGTTAATCAAGCAAAGTAATCTAGTTAGGTCTCCCTGAAACAAAGGATCTAATGTCTATGCTCGTTTTTTTTTTTCTTTTTTTTCTCTTTTTTTTTATGATAAAACTCAATCCAACTATCTTTTACGTTTATATAAACTTTCGGATTTCGGGAAAGACATAATCTATTACAAAAAAATCAAGATAAAAAATGATTAGGATGCTTTTTAAATATAAAAATGAAGCATGAAAGTTTATTATATATGTAAATGACGTTTTCTATAATTTTGTCTTTTGATTATGACAACCCAAAGTGGTTGCACGGGTAACCCGTACAAGGAACCAATTTGATATGTGGGTTTGGATTGTTCTATTTTGTGTGCTTTTTTTAATTATTTTACTAGTTAAAAGTCTTGTATTACACGAGTTGGATAAAAGAAATATTAATATTATTTATAATAAAGATTTAGGAACTACAAAATGATGTTTTAAAGTAACATATGATTAAAATTTCGTATTTAATTTTTTTTAACGGTCATAGTTTTTACTTCATGTCTCAAAGTGAGACATAAACCCAATATCTATGTGAATGCACACTTCTTTGTTAATGTTACCTGTCTAAATTTGTGGTTGTAAAATTATGTACTTAAACGGCATGCTATAATAAATCTCATAAAAGAAATAAGATAAAAGAGAAAAAAAATTGAACTTATTAAATTAAATTGTGACATGTTGTAAAACTGTTTATTTATTATAGGTATAGATTTGTTAGTCAAAAATAGAGTGCGCAATATGTTAACATGCAAAGCAATATGTATAACAAAGTTGAAAGGAGGTTGCAATCTTGAAAACTTGTGTATAGCAATACAAAGGTGAACCCATGAGTTTTAGTTTTCAAATTAGGCATGCTTGGGTTGGGTATTAAATAAACGCACATGTGCTTTTTTTATGTAAATTACGGATCCCACCAACCGCATGAGGTTGGATAAGACTTTGTTTGTGGTGAGGGGTTTAAACCCTATGATGGACATAAAATTTGCACTTAAAAAAAACTCCCATGAACCGCAACTATGTAGACATGTTTTTGCAAACTTCAACTTGAAATTGTGAGATTGCTCGCAATATCAAATCCTGAAACCTTAAGGGGTCGTTTAGTTGTGGAAAATGTTTTTTAGTTTCCCATTTTTAGTTTTCTAGAAAATGAAATGAGTTTTCCATCCATCTCTAAAAAGCACATGAAATTTTTTGAAAACGCGTTCAAATTTAAAAGATGGAATTTTTATTTTTAAAATTAGAAAACTAGAAAACATGTTCAAATCAACTGTTTTCTATTTGTTTTCTATATCTACATTTCATTAGATTTCCTTACATATGACAAATTAAAGAACAAAAGTATTAAAATAAAACACATAAAGTAAAGACAATACATATATAAAAGATTTAAAATAATAAGTATTTCTTAACGGAGGAGAGGTCGAGCGGCTATGCGTATTGTGAAAATCAGAATCAATCGAAACAATCAAGATGAAATCGAAACCCTCCAATGATTATCATTACTACAAAGTTGAGAATTGAACAATGAATTACACGAGAATGGAACTGGAAATTTACAATTGAAAAGCTATCTAAACACGAAGACCTAACCCCTATTTAAGAAGCTAAAGCTAACGGTAATTAACAAACTTCAACCCGGATTACATCATTAGTCCCTCAACTAAAGAATAGTTACAGACAACCCCCTGAACTATAGAAATTCTGTTTTATTCTTCTCAATTCTCCACCTTGAAACAAATTTCAACAAGATCAATCTTCAATCATTCAATTATGATAAAGGCAACACAATATCATCGAGCAACAGAGGTCCAATGGACTTGAATACCCTGATGTACCACACTACCTTCATCACAATCAAATATTCTCTGGAAATTAACCAATTCCTAAAGAATGTAAACACTGATCAAACTTTGCAACTGGTAATGCCTTGGTAAAAGCATCAGCCCAATTGCACTCAGTTCTAACATAAGCAATATCCACTAGACCTTGGTTCACTATGTCTCTAATGAAGTGATACCTCACACAAATGTGTTTAGTTCGCTCATGAAAAACACCATTTTTGGATAATGCTATTGCACTTTGATTGTCACAGCCTAACTTAGGCTGCAGTACCTCTATTCCTAGCTCTTGTATAAACCCTGAAAGCCAAATGACTTCCTTCACAGCCTCTGTCAGAGCCATATACTCAGCCTCCGTACTTGATAATGCCACAACTCTTTGAAGAGTAGCCATCCAACTGATCAAGCAACCATATAGCATAAAACTATAACCTGTAACAGATCTATACCTATCTGGATCTTTAGCATAATCAGAGTCTACATATCCTTGTAGAACCTCTCGATTATTCATATTAGGGCCAAATATTAAACCAACTTTCATAGTTCCTGCTAAATATCTTAACATCCATTTCACTGCTGCCCAGTGTTGTTTTCCAGGCTTGGATAAATACCTGCTGACAACACCTACACCATAACTGAGATCTGGTCTTGTACAAACCATCAAAAACATAAGACTGCCCACCACTTGAGCATATGGAATGTTTTCCATCTGTTTGATCTCTTCCAGTGAACTTGGACTATCTTTAGCAGACAACTTAAAGTGAGGAGCAAAAGGTGTTTTCACTGGTTTACAAGCTGCCATTCCATAAGTATCCAATATTCTTTTTATGTATCCACCCTGTGTCAACTTCAAGATTCTTGAATTTCTGTCTCTAGTAATCTCCATGCCTATGATTTTCCTTGCTTCTCCCATCTCTTTCATGTCAAACTCAGATCTCAGCATATCTTTAGTTTCCTGTATAATACCTGGATCCTTACAAGCCAAAAGCATATCATCCACATACAATAAAAGATATACAAAATCCCTTGAGTTATATTTCCTAAAGTAGACACAAGCATCATACTCACTTCTACTAAATCCCTTTGACACAACAAACTCATCAAATCTTCTATACCATTGTCTTGGACTTTGTTTAAGTCCATACAATGATTTTTCCAATAGACAAACCTTTCCTTCTTTACCTACCTCCTCAAATCCCTTAGGTTGTTCTATATAAATTTCTTCATCTAGATATCCATGCAAAAAAGCTGTCTTAACATCTAATTGTTCTAATTCCATATCCTGAATTGCAGTTAAAGCCAAAATTACCCTTATAGATGTGTGCTTAACCACAGGAGAAAAAACTTCTTGATAATCTATTCCTGCTTGTTGTGTATATCCCTTAGCAACTAATCTGGCTTTATATCTAGGCTTAACTCCCCCTGGAGCTCCCTCTTTAATCTTATAAAGCCATTTGCAGGCTATGACCCTTTTACCCTTAGGCCTATCAACTAATCT
The DNA here is from genome assembly GCA_039602395.1 of Deinandra increscens subsp. villosa. Taxonomy (NCBI): domain Eukaryota; kingdom Viridiplantae; phylum Streptophyta; class Magnoliopsida; order Asterales; family Asteraceae; genus Deinandra; species Deinandra increscens. The sequence continues at coordinate 6,194,339 of JBCNJP010000014.1, forward strand.
CCAAGTTTTATTTGCAATCAATGAGTTAAACTCATCCTGCATAGCAACAAGCCACTTTTCCTTTTGACCACAGGTCATAGCATCATCAAATGAAATTGGTTCATAAGTACTTTCAAACTCAGCAGCCAAGAATACAAAAGCAGAAATGTCTTCATTTCCTTTATATCTAGCAGGTGTAACCTTTTTCCTCCTATTCCTGTCCCTAGCTATACTATAATCAGTATCAGCACCTAAACTAGGATCATTAACACCTGCTCCACCTTCCTCCTGTGACTCATTGGTTTCCAAAAACTCACCCTCATTAGGTACTCCATTAACTTCCTGAGGTCTTAAATCATTAGGCTCAACTTCCACTTGAATCCCCTGTTCACCACTTACACCAGGCCTATCAACCAAGATATCCTTATACATGTAATTCTCCTTACAAGTTACATCCCTACTTATGATAACCTTAGAGCTAGATCCATTTAAATGCCAAAGTCTATATCCCTTTACACCTTCAGGATAACCTAAGAAAATGCACTTTAATGCTCTAGCTTCTAATTTGCCTTGCTTAATATGAGCATACATAAGAGATCCAAACACTCTTAGATTACTATAATCTTGCTTATGACCTGACCATAATTCCATTGGGGTTTTCAAATCTATAGCTGCAGAAGGACTTCTATTGATCAAGTATGCTGCAGTATTAACAGCCTCAGCCCAAAACCTTTTTGGTAAACCTGCACTCAACAACATGCACCTAACCTTATTTAACAAGGTTCTATTCATCCTCTCTATCACTCCATTCTGTTGAGGTGTACCAGGGACAGTTAGATGTCTGGCAATTCCTTTACTCTTACAAAATAGACCAAATTGCCCTCCACAGAACTCTAGACCATTATCAGTCCTAAGTTTCTTAATCTTCCTATTGGACTGATTCTCAACAAGTGTTACCCATTCTTTGAACTTAATAACAGCATCATTCTTATTTCTAAGAGGAAATACCCATACTCTCCTAGAATAATCATCCATAACAGACATGAAATACAATGCTCCTCCTATGGAGGGTGTCTTAGCTGGGCCCCACAGGTCAGCATGGATATAGTCTAACAGACCTTTAGACCTATATTCACTCCTAACAAATTTAACCCTGTGAGCTTTACCTAAGATACAATTCTAGAAAATGAACGTCCCTTTTCTTTTGTATATATTTGGAAAACGAAAATAGAAATCAGAAAACAGTAAAAAAAGTGTTTTCCATTTTTAGTTAAAATTTAGAAAACACTATTTTCTGTTTTCCTGGAAAACGTTTTCTAAAAAATACAATTTGAACGCATTTTCTGTTTTTCCTTGTTTTCTTGGAAAATGAAAATGGAAAACACTCTCTGTTTTTCACAACTAAACGCGCCCTAACAAATCCTGAGTGCTAGGCTTTACCGGCTTGTTACAATAATCCAACAAAGATCAAACCAGACGGATTTATGGCCATGAACCGTTAAAGCAGTTGAAAAAGCGGTGAGATGAAGCAGATAGATTAATGGAGTAGTGTTGATGGTTATTAGGCCGTGTGTAGTGGTGTGGTTTTTCAAAGCCGAAAAGTGTGTCATGCAGGATGTCACGCAAGCAATTCAGTGAAAGACTGAAAGTGAAAAAGTGTATTGGCTAGTGTGGTAGTGTAAATGTTAGGGTGAATAATGTATAATTGCTCAAGTGGTGGGGAAAAAACGCATCAACAACGCCCGTGAAAATCACAACGAAAGGATGAAAACGCCCTTAGGGGGGCGGTGGTCGGGGCGTTTTCCAACAATACACATAACCTTATAATCTTTTATAACCTTGTAGGAGCTAGAAGATGGGTAGCCGCGTAGGGGTTTGATTACGTTGATGATATGGACGTTTGACACGAAATTGGTGGGGCAATTGTAGGTTTGTAGTTAATGTCTTCTTAGGAGATCACATAGACTCAATTGTCATAATATGATTTATGGTTTAAAAGATTAAGAATGTAGATCTTACGAAATACGGATTATACTGTATTTAATAGAAAATCTAAAAATTGTTGTTAATATAAAAAAGAAAAATTTATATATTTTCCGTTTGTAAGATGGCTAATTGTCTAATTACATATTTTCCTAAATTAAAAAATCAATTACATATTAACGGACTAGGTTAGTAACCCGTGTACTACATGGGTTGAATTTAGGTTCATAATATTAGCTAAATATAAAAAACGATTAAGAAATTTAAAAATTATAAATGACATAATTCATTATAAAATATTAATTGGTAATTTAATACATTAAAAATAATAAATTCTTAATTTGTTTCCTTAAAAAGACTTAAACTATTGAGTAATTTATCAAATCTATATTATGTTTGTCATTTTTTTAAAATGAAAATTTTATTTAGATAAAATTGGTAATTAGTCTTAATTGATAATTACTAAATTGCTAATTTAATCTTGTATTGCCATGTGGCAGTGCTGATGTGGACACTTTAAAAAGACGACATGTGGAAACAATTTTATTGCTTTATTAGGATAAGATATTAGCGGTAGTTCCAAATTTGTTTTAAAAAGCATGTATTGTGATGCAATTTAGCTAATTTTAGAAAAAACATGTACATCACATGAATACTATTCCTGTGTATAATTTCCAGTACCGAACTACCGACCATATATTTCTGTTTTTTATAATAATAATATTATTATTATTTATTACAGCGAATGGCATTGACGAGGGTACCAAAGATCAAATTCATAATGATAGTTTCAGGGGCAAAATTGAGAAATGAATCATGGGCGGAGAAGGCATACCCCCTTCCAATCCAATGTCCATCTCTCCATTTTTTAGGTACCCTTTTGGTCTCTCTTATATTTTGTTTGTTAGTGTTAACTAGAGATAGGAAACAAAATCGGTTGGTTTCTATACAAACTGGTTAGGATTTCAAATCGACCCGCTAGTTATACATAGGTTTCACCCCTCATGTTCACCAGTGGCGGATCCAGGAAAGAATATCAGGGGTAGCGGGGACTAACGGGGGTTCGGGGGCAGCGCCCCCGGAATTTTTTTTAGGTAGTTAACGGGCTTTTAATCATATTTTTAAGGGGCTTTTGATCATATTATTAAGTAAAAGCCATAAAATTTCTTCCAGGGGTCGCGAAAAATTTGTTTCAGGGGTCGCGAAAAACCGAAAACCTATTAAAAAAAAAAATTTCACGTCGGGGTAAAAGTTCAGGGGTAGCGGGCGCTACCCCTGGACTCAAGTAGGTCCGCCCCTGATGTTCACAAACCGGTTGTATAAAACCTAGTCAGAATCGGTATAAAAACCGGTTAATCGGTCTTTAACCGGAACTGTCAGTTAACTAGTTACATGTTTTTCCTCTCAAACCGGTTACAAACCGAATTGGTTACCACTCTAATCGGTTTTGACCGGTCAACGGTCTAACCTAAACCAGTTATTAAAAGACCCTTTTGTGCACCTCAAGTGTTAACGGTTTGATATAATTAGATTTTTTTTAATTCCCACTTGATTCGTGTCTAGTTTTTATATTTATTTAAAATTGTAATATCTTACATATTTTACTATACCTATAGTTTTTATTACCTATATTTTTTTATTATTGGTCACAAGATAATGGTAATTTATATGATTTTTCTAATACAATTTTTTAAGTGTTGTGGTTCTACCGTGTAAACGTCTATGTACAATTCTTTTTCTTTCAATAGTTTTTCTTAAATCGTTTATTTATTTTTAGTTTTAGTTCTATATTGTTTGTTGTCTTTAAAATTTAATTTTGTGTTGTTTATGTGACAACATTTATTAGTTTCTTTTATATATTTTTATATCATTCTTTATTGTTTTTTAATTCTTTTTAAATCTTTTTTAAACGTCTTATTTGTTTTTTTTTAGTTTTACACTGTTGCTTTTTGTTATCTAATCTGTCTTTTTGTTGTATTAACTCGGTTTTTTAATATTAACTTGGTAGCATTGTCTTTTTTTTTCATTTTCTTTATATTGTCCTTTAACAATGAAACTGTTTTGTGTGCTCGTTATCCCTATAACAACACGTGGATAGTAAGATCTAGTTTCACAGATGATTCAAATAAATTCTATAAAAAAAAACTGTTGGTAAAAAAATGAGTTTCCATCACACTCTATAAAGATATTTCTTGTGTGGAGTATATTTGAACATGTAGGCAGATCTTCTTGACCACAAAATTGAACTAACACCCATATTATGATGATGTCCATAGTACCTACCACATAACTCTTCACTTTAATTAATATTCTTTATTTACGACCTGATTGATCACATCACACCACAATTTCTGGACTTTATTTTTATTTATTTAATAAAAACATTTAAACGATTTAAAATAAAAAATAAGAATTAGGAAAGTCAAAATTGAGATTTATTATGTTAACTGGGATGGCCACGTGTATAAGAAAAGAAAACAATGAACTCTATCTTTTTATTAATCAAACTTCTCTTTCTTGAACACAGGACTCAACGTAAACCCTATATTTTAAAAGTAAAGTTAACTTGATAGCCAAGCAGTGGCGGATCCAGGAAAGAATATCAGGGGTAGCGGGGACTAACGGGGGTTCGGGGGCAGTGGCCCCGAAATTTTTTTTTAGGTAGTTAACGGGCTTATAATCATATTTTTAAGAGGCTTTTGATCATATTTTTAAGTAAAAGCCATAAAATTTCTACCAGGGGTCGCGAAAAATTCGTTTCAGGGGTCGCGAAAAACCAAAAACCTATAAAAAAAAAAAATTGCACGTCGGGGTCCGCCCCTGTAGCCAAGGCTATAAGACTTACCTAAAAACAAAACTAACCGACTAACAATAACCAAAAAAAAATAAAAAAAAATTCAATTATTATTGACACTTCTCTTGGACTAATGATCTCCTCCATAACCTCCTCTTGAGACCACCGAACCTCCCTCTCAATACGTTTAATCATTCACGTCTATTAGTTTGGTATTGCACCGGATTTCACATATTAATCGTTTATGCTAAATTTGTATAGGCGATAACGACTTCTTAAAGACACATGGTACTGAGCTTTTGAAATCGGTTGAAGATCATATGGTAATTCGTCACCCTAAAGGTCACACGATTCCAAGACTTGGTAAGCCTTAACTATATTATATTATACTATATTACATCAGATCAGATTGATTTATTCTTGATCACATTATCTCGTAGCAAAGTAATAAAGCTTGGCCATACTATTTATTTTTATTCATTTTCATCGGTAGTGACCAAATAACATATCTTGGAATTTCAGATGAGATAGGCTTGGAGACGATGTTGAAATTCATTGATAGGATTCAAAAAGCTGTTTCAGACGAGGAAGATCAGGTGGTCACCGTTTAGTACACATGCATTTACGAATAAGACTTTTATTATTGTAATAGTCATCAATCACTAGAACATTATTGCAAATAAAAATGCTTGTGTTGTAGTAGTCATCACTAAAAAGAAAGTGTTAGTGATATCATATATATTCCATGTTATAGATTTACTTGGCAAAGTCAATCCCATCATTTGAATTGCGTATTAAATCAAATCATGTCTACACGTTTATTGTCACTAAACCATGGTCGATGTCTTTGCTACAACCTAAGTGACGTTGGCGCCTTTGCTAATCAAGGCCGTTTGACTGATTTACTTATAAATTATTTGATTTGAGTTGTGATTTAGATTACGGAGCACAAATGTGTTGTTTTTTTAATTAATTAGGTGTTTATCTTCGCTTTATTTATGTTATATAAATAAAAAGCATCATATAGATATTTTTTTGTTTTTTATTTATGAAGGTATAGTTTAAAAATAATGTGGATGACTGCGTATTAGTCGTTAAAAAAAGATTGCTCTTGCATTTTTTAGTACCACAGGAACATTGCATCGGGCATACGTGTCTAGTAAATGTGGTAATTCTTGACACAACCCAAAAATAGATAGATTTCAGGAAGATCCCAATAACTTGTTTTACATGGGTCAATCAAACATGACACTTTTAATTAGCGGGTTTAGTGGTTAACCCAAATATGACCCATTTAATGAAAATTTAACCTGTCACCTGTATGATTTTTTCTAAAGTTCACAAGTATATTTTTAGAAAGGGTAATAAGAAATGCTAAACGTGTCGATCCAAAACACAACATGATACAATTTCAGGTGTAGACGAGTTAGTGTTGATGTTTTTGACACAAACTAATATATATAAAAACATTTCTAGGTCCAACTACGTCAACCCAAAATCCATCAGCCCATCAAGTCCAACACAGTTAACACTCAACACCCTCCTCCCAACACACGATCATGTTTATGAGGATATCAAACTTGTTATTTAGAAAATGTAGTTTTTTGCACCGAAATGGTAACAATATTTATCAATAATATGAAGAATAAAAACATATCTCAAGTAAACCCAACCCGCGGCATCAACTAAGAAAAAACAACATAGGAGCAACAACTACCGAAAAGAGAAACACCTAGTATAGTATCAAAATGAGAATAAATGGTTGAAAACAGCATTTAGAAGCAAAAGGAAATGTCCTACCATGAGAAGACATTTGCCTTTTTTATACAAGGAATCAAGAAACTATGATCTCATAATCATATAACACAATAAAATCAGAGACAGGAGGCATGATCTTGCAATCAGAATTCTGTTGGAGGCTTCAACCTTATCAGCCTTTTGATTCTATCTTTGTCTGTGTTCTCCAACAACCCCTTCATAATCGATCGCTAACATTAGTATAAATACTAAAAAGAAAAGGGAAAAAAAAACATTGGCTTTGTCATTTTCCTAAATCAGTGGCAACTTTGACCAGTTTACTTATTAATGGGTCGATGTGAGTTATGTGTTATCTCATATGGTTTAAAAAGAGAGAAACTATTGTTGTAATAATATATCATAGTTTTCTTGATCATATATGACACATTGATTATAAATATATGAGATAAATAGAAAAGGGACAAATAGTGTGTGAAACTGTTTTGAGTTGCTACACAACCCACCCCACCCATCCGTTTCGCCATCTCTATCACTACTCTTAATTTTTATGGGCCTAAATGCAGTTCAAGCTTGAGAAATGGGACCGTGAGAGTAAATGGCCGAGTAAACAAGTGAACGAGCATAGCCACTATACAAACAAGACCGAATTTTTTATACGCTTGTTTTGTCATCTTCCTTCATCGATCATCTTGTCTAAGGTGCAACCTAAAACACTGCTTATCCTTAGTCCTACACGGCCATTTATGCCTATAGGATCCTATTTTGTTAGTATAGGTGGAACCGTGGAAATTTTTAGATATTTGACCAAGAGTCAAACACTTCAATTGACCTATGTGCCTTGTCAAGAGTTGCATTTATTTTGGGATGAAGGGGGTTGCAGGACTAAACAGAAGTCAGTCATCTATGACAGCATAATACAGGGCCCAAATATGTTTAAATTTCAAAGTCAATTAATTGATTTACTCTTCTAAACATACATGTTTAGAGTGAGATGAAAATAGAAGAGACTAAGGAGGAGAGGTCACCTTCCATACAATCTCGTCAAGGCACAAGCAAATTCTACCATACTTGTCCAAAAAAAGGCGCTCTGTTGGTGGCTTCCCACATACATCTTTTATGGCTGAGGTAACAACAAATATTGCTTCTGACACTTCAGGAGAAAAAGGAACCAACATTTAAAAATGGCAACAGATAATTTTATTAAAAGAGAGGCAAAACTGATAACTCGTTTCATGAAATTTGTATTTTTTTTACATGACACGCAGTTTAAAATAAGACGTTGACTGCTTTTAAAAGATGAGAATAAGTGATGTAAAAGTGGAATCCTTCTAAAAAGGGAATGATGAAATTTTCATTAGACGAACCAAAAAGATGGTTGGAGCAACAGAGATGAAGATATGCTTACAAGCAAGTTCATCATACTCGTCCTTGCCAACAAGGTAGATGCTGACATGTCCAAGCACTGTGTACACAATATATACAGACCTGAAAATGCAATGACAGATCAAAATTCAAAAGAATAAAATGACACATGGTACTTTTAATATCTTATGGTGAACGTGAAAAATGCATATATAAGTCATCCTGTTTAATAGACCACTCCATCAGTCAATTAATAGATAAAGCAATCTAGTTTACAAGTGATTTATACCTACTTCACAAGTTTAAAGAAAGTCAACACACAGTAGTAAAACATATAATCAACAGGATCAACGTTTTATAAATTAACTAACAGCAGAAACAACGGAATTACGAGGTGTTCATATAGTTTCACATTTGACTGATAACAGAAAGACATTATTCATGTCTTATTAAAAAAATCTCGTGTCCAATTTTATATATATAAGATCTATGTTCATCATTACTTTACAGCATCAGCAAGAACTATAAAGTAGGGAAATTTCCATAAAGAAAAGCCAGATGGAAACCAAAGCAAAAGTCGATGTTAAGAATAAACCGCAATATATGTCTACTGGTCGAGATCCTAAGAACTTATGCATTTGCTCACGGACTTTTAGACTCCCTCCATTATCCAGCAGGCACTAACAATAAGTAACAAAATAATAACTTAACCTTTCCATAGACAAATGCAGAAGGAGCCTTTTTTTTCCTTTTTTAGCTTTTACATATAATGGTGCTTTAATTTTAAGACGACTGTTCTATAATCATCAATCTGATAAGCATGCAAGCATTAGTCTGGCATTTTGATTAACAGTCCATCAGTAGGGAGGACTATTATATGCACCCTTTGAAATTTCAAGCTATATCTGAGTCCATGAGAAGTTCTACAAGCCTTCAGCATGGGGAAGTTGACATCCCGGATTCAATTCCCACCGAGGGACTTGATTTCTCAACAACAAAAAAAACCATGTGCGTTGCTGGATCAGTTTGGTTGGACCACCATCTGAGTAAGTCACTGGGTAGGCTTGATTTGCCATATTTGTAACAAGTTAGGCATGATTAACATCTATGCTCCTGCTTAAGGGGGAGTGTTAATGACGTAGCTTATTTATACCATAAGCTGGTATGTCGTCTAATGGGCTTAGGGTTTCGCTTAGAAGTCATTCTCTCCTCCATATATACATACTAAGGTTCGATGTAAATATGTGTTAAATACAACAACGCACATATATAAGGTTTGCATTGTCTCTAATTACATCAAGCAAGCCAATACCGTTGCATAGTACATATATCCTTAATTACATACTATTGTAGTTGCATAAAGATAAATATTTGTAGGTTGTATGTCAAGACAAGAAACTATAAAAACATAGATAATAGTTTAAAGAAAGGGGAATCAAGCCAAGCTATTTAAGTACGATTCCTTGTCGAGCTCGACATATCCAGTCTAGAGAATCGGTCTAAGTCATAAAAAAAGAGCAACTATATTTCAAATAATTGGGAGGCTAATTTCATGTAAGGAATAAGTATGGCCAACTAAGCATCCTCCATTCTTTCTTCAACACCTCAAATCATACAATCCAAGAATAAAATGTGCAATTTCCATTCTTATCACATAAGGAGAATATTTGTATCATGACTATTATCAGCTTTAGAGGAAAACATGAAATAATAACATACTTGTGGCATGCAACAAGAAGTTCTTCATTCTTGACACCTTTAAGGTTATCCGCTCCAAGTTTGACTAAGAAAGACCGCCAATGCAACCTTTCCTCGCCAGGAACACCATTGAAACTGCACATTTGTATGTGATACACAAAAATATAAATGGAATATAAATGAATCGGTATTTGAATAGTGTGACATCATATAGGCTAGTTCAAAGTTACAAAATATGCATTGGTATACAGATATATCATTCAGAAGGGTCGTTAAAATTCACTCAAGGATTATTACTAGAATATCCTTAGCAATCCTCTATAAGTCTTTATAACTTCTCTAATTGTCTTAGCATTCATTTTACCCAATCCAACTAGTCCAGAATTGCATTCAAGTGTCAAGGGATCATGGTGATAATACAGATAACATTTTTACAAGCTCAATTCAACTTTAAATATTAAGACAATTTAAGAAACATATTTTTGCAATGATCTAGATTCTAGACTACAAAAATATGAGATATCTCTGTACTTTTTACAAATGCAGAATGTATATCACATAGGAGGTTTCATGGTACCGTTCAACGAGAATATTGCCATCAGAATTCGCGATCAACACTGCCAGCAACATCCTCTTCGCTCTTTCTTATGCCTTCTTTGTTGACAAATGATCGATCGGTCACCTTTACAGGTTACGGATCTACAAACCACGAGGAGAGATTATAAAATTAATCGAGAGCACGAAGAGGATTTCAGCTGTCGAATCAAGTTTCATTTCAATAGATGTGATCTCACTGTTTCACAACTTACGAATCCGATCGGATCGTAAGATTAGATTTGAACGGATTAACGATTGGCGCAATATGTATGAAGATGCACATGGTAATTGAAACTATGATAAGGAAATTGCAAATACGACAACGATTATAGCAGTAAACTAGGGTTCGTACGGGATGAAAAATGCTGAATTATACAAGAGAACTAGGGTTTTGCAGTACCTGGAGCAGTTGATGGTTGATGATGGATGAGATCGAACGAACAGGATGATAAAGGAGGCCGAGGAAGTGCTTAATTGCTTATTTAAGAAATGCTTTAGGCATGAAATTCTAACCAATTAGGTGATGCTAATAAGAGAGAGAAGATTTGTGTAGATTTGATGATTTGGTAGAGGGTATGTTTGCCTAAGACATGATTTGGTAGGGGGTCCAAAATATGACCGTTGAAATCGTTGAACAGTCTCTTCTCCTCGGTATGGGTCGGCATCATCACGTCGAAAATCAATTGAAATATGCCGAAGCATATGACGCTGATGATGGCGGTATGGATGCTGATGCCGCCCTCCATGCCGAGCCATTCGGCAAGCACTCCGCCTACCAACATCTTACAATAACAATAAACCCCTTAATACTCTAAAATTTGAAGTTTGGGTGTTATACTCTAAAATTTAAAGTTTGGTTGTTAATGGTCGTATGAAGATTGAAAAAATTACTATTTACCCCTATAATTGATAAAAAACTGATTTTATAAAATTTGATGTTTGTTGTGAGTGAAAAGTACTTATAAGGGTATAAAAAAATATTTATCTAATTGTAATTGTGTGTGGATGAAAGAGAAAAAATAATGATAAAAGTATAAATTATAGGGACGCGAATGAGGATGGGGAATCTACTGTGAATGCTCTAAGACAGCAGAGAGGTGAGTGGTCATATCCGCTAATCAAAGGAAACCAAAGCAATAGGGTAAAGCCTTCACGACGTGAATGTCGGGTTTCACACTAGTGGTCTCTGGAGTACCATTAGGACGAAACCACAACGGTGAAACACTATGTGAAACGGCGTACCTCGGATGGTCAGAGTGGCATGACCAAGGACGAACCATCGGGTATAGTACCGATCCACATAGTGAAAGAGTCGGGGTCGAGTCGTCGAACCGAGCTAGTCGGGTCTATCTCTCTCAAGTCTTCTCCCAAACCTGTAACATAGAAGGAACCCGTTAGAAGGGGGACAGAGACCGGGGTCTCTGTACCACCCTCCGACGATCAAGTAAGTACGACTGTATAGATAGTTTGTATGCACATGTATATATGTTTGAATGTAAGTATGTAAAGGGGGTATCTAGAGAGATACTCATAGAGTGGTGGAAGTGGGTTTGTGGGGTCGACCTATGGGGTAGACCCACGAGGTCGACTGCTGAAGGTCGACTGCCGAAGGTCGACTGCCGAAGGTCGACTGCGGAAGGTCGACTGCTGAAGGTCGACAGCGGAAGGTCGACAGCCTAAGGTCGACTGCCGAAGGTCGACAGCCTAAGGTCGACTACTGAAGGTCGACAGCCTAAGGTCGACTGCTGAAGGTCGACAACCTAAGGTCAAAGGTCGAAGGTCGACTGCTAAAGGTCGACCGCTGAAGGTCGACAGCCTAAGGTCGACTGCTGAAGGTCGACAGCATAAGGTCGACTGCTGAAGGTCGACAGCCTAAGGTCGACTGCTGAAGGTCGACAGCCTAAGGTCGAAGGCCGAAGATCGAAGGCCGAAGGTCGACTGCTGAAGGTCGACAGCCTAAGGTCGAAGGCCGAAGGTCGACTGCTGAAGCCATGAGGTCGACTCGGGAGCCATAAGGTCGACCGCTGACTTGGCCGACTGCTAGCCATCAGGGGAGTAAAGTGGCTGAATATCCCTTTAGGGGAGGGGGTAAACCTCCTTTTATAGGAAAGTGTAGTGGGCCTGGATTAGGCATGTTAGGCCAAAGCCTTGTGTAGGCCAAACCATTTCTGGGCTCAAGCCCATGTATTTGGCCCGATCCGGACATACGTCATCACACTAGAACGTTATAATTTTTTTAGCAGAGGAACAATAGTCATATCAAAATGTGTCGGGTGAAAATGGATCGGTTAAAATCATTTATACTTAAGTCATTCGTTATACTCGTCTTTCATTCTTAACCATTGAAGCATTACGTCGCCATATTTCATCCCATCTACGCATCTTTCATTTCTTAAGCTTTTTTAATCTTCTCAGTCACGCACATATAGATATGGTGAACTTACTATACATAGATATGAGGGAACCAGGGTATGCCATATGTACTCGGAGAAAATAGTAATGTTGTTCGTTGGGCATATAAGATAAATAATCGCACAGGTTATATGATGATCACTGGCGCAGCTTCATTAGGGCCGGGGGGCGACCGCCCCCTCGGTTTTTCCGTCCGTAACTACCTATTTTCTCGATTTTATGTTAAAAAAATTGTATTTGTGGAGTATCGCCCCCTCGGATGTATTGATTATCACCCCATCGGTCGATCTTTTGATCCCCGCCCCCTCGGAGATCTCTCTCAAGCTCCGCCACTGATGATGATCACGTAAGATATATATATTGTAAAGCCCCAACCCTAAATTATACGTATTTGACCCATTAGAAAAGTCACCCCGATAAATTTCAACATTTTATAATGATAATAACCAACTGATAACATAATAGTGATCATGAGGCTCATGATCACCTAAAAGTTTTCCAAAAGTAATTAAACACTCACATATGCGACCCACGGTTAAAAACTATTAATAGTTACAAAATGGATATTCATAACGTGTTCGGTTCATCCTAAAAAGGCGGTTCGATCCTGACCCGCTTTCATATTACGCTTAACCTGCCACCATTACCAGTAACATATTAGTAATAATGGCAATGCAACAACCCCACCCACCATATAAAGGTTGCTAAACAGAATAAAATTCCACGATTAAGTGAATTTAGAATGGAGCAGTAGAGACTAGAGTCACTAGAGTGGATGTTATAATGCCAACAAAACAAGAAGCTCATGACCAAAATAAATAAAATAAAATTCAAGAATCATATGGACAAAGAAACCACCATTACAAAATGCTGCCATTTTTAACCAAAAACAAGACTATGATTTTGACACACACTTCTTCTTTGATCACCCATTTGCTCTCACTCCCTCGTTTCCCTCCAACTTCTTCCACTCCCCCCCTTCATCCATCTCCGCAGGTAAACCCTTTCTCATCTATCTCTTTCCTTCTATATCGATCCACACCTCTTGTGATTCAATAGTTTGTGTGACTTTTGAACGGTGATTTAGGGGTTTCTTCGTTCGATTTCGGGGTACAAGTATTGTTCTTCGAGAGTGAACAGAGAAGCGATGGCTAACGGCATCAAATTGGTTCAAAATTCTGACGCAATTTCGTATCTGAATCAACGAGAAGCTGCTGAGGTTGATGAGATTCTCATGGGACCTCTTGGATTTAGCGTCGATCAGCTTATGGTTAGTGATTTTGGAATCAATTTGTTATTAGGGTTTGGAATTTTGTTTTGTTTACGGTTATTCAAAACAGGGCAACCCCTGTCATCGTCCCTTGTTTATCCAATTTTGGGGGTGTTTTATATCATTATATGATGATTAATTTATAGTTTTTTTCCAATTTTGGGTCAGAGAGTATTTTGATACTAGTATTAAAAGAACAAAATTGCCATGTTACTAAATTTATTGTATCACTTTATTTAATGATGAAAACTTGAAAAATAGTTAACACCAACAAAATCTTGACACGGTTTTTTCTTTGCAGGAATTGGCTGGTTTGAGCGTTGCTACCGCGATTGCGGAGGTGAGTTTTGGTGCTGTCACATAAGAGATTTTGGCCCAGTTTGTTTTGAATTTATAATATTTTCATCTGTGGGTTTTATTTCGGGTGCAAGAAAGAATGATATGTGATATGGTGTTGAAAGTTTGTTTCTTTGATCATGTGTTAGGGTCATCACTCACTTTTACTATTTTTACTTTGTCTGCATAAAATCTAGTTATTAAGCGTGTATATAAGCTTACATAAGTACATAACCATTATTAGTTTTAAGCAAGTGATTTTAAGGGTTTGCGTTTGAATTTGTTGGGTCATATTGACGCCCTAATCTTTTATGTCCAGTCTTATTTCGATTAGGAAATAACTAAAGTGTGATTTATGATTGAAGAAACTAATACTATTGAGATAATAATCTACCTTTTTTTTAATAAAGCTATATGTTTCTACCTTCTAGCTGATCTTTGTCTGGTGTGGTAGCTCATCTATAGAATCAGGCATTAGTTTATTACGATCCAATCAGTTGTAAAGATTGTTGTACATATCCATAACATAATTTTTTTCTGCAAATTTCTTCAACAAGACCACTTTTGATTGCTATAGAGGCAAATTTATGCTTATTCTATTTATGAATCTTTGTTTTTAATTACATTTGTGACAGGTGTACAACGTTAAGGAGTATAATCGTGTACTGACCATATGTGGCCCAGGAAACAATGGTGGGGATGGTCTTGTAGCCGCCCGTCATTTGCATCACTTTGGATATAAACCGTTAGTTTGTTATCCGAAACGTACTCAAAAGCCTCTTTATACGGGTCTCGTGACTCAGGTGGACCTCAAATCTCAATTTCTACAAATACTAGATTTGGGTCGCGCGTTATCTCAAACGGGTCAAAAGAGACATCTTGAATGTTTGCCGTGTGTTTTAATGCTCACAACTTCTTCAAATCGCTTTATGTAATATTACGATGATTTTTAATAAAAAATAACCGTTCAATTATTCATAAAAGATAAGAATGGAAAAGAGTGTTTTCGGCTTGAACTGTTTTGACCCATTACCCGCCCGTCCCTCCCATCTCGCCACCTTTATGAAAGACAGATTCATCTTTCTTATCTGAAATGCTTGCTTGGTATCATTGCAGCTAGAATCATTGGGTATTCCTTTCATATCGGTGGATGATCTGTGTATCAACTTATCAGGGGACTTCAACATTCTAGTTGATGCCATGTTTGGCTTTTCATTCGTTGGTAAACTTTTCTTATGCAAGAAGTATCTAGTGGCAATTTCAATTTTCAACCCATGTGCAGGCTGTGCATATGGGTCTTTTTGGGTTTTATTTTCTTGCTAATTAGTCAAATGGTAAAAAAATTGTTTAAAAAATAGTCAAAAAAGCAAATGGGTTAAACTAGTTAAAAGTCACCTATGACACAATCAAGTATTTACTATCTCTTAAATAGCTTTATTTTAAAAAAGTTGATTTTTATAAATAATAAAAAGACAAGTTTTGGCAGGTTGATCCAACTTCAGAAGGAAAAACATTATTTTTTCCATCAGGAAACTTCTTTTTTGTCATTCTTTACATTCTTAGCTTGTAACAAATAACATAAAAGGTTGTACATATTCGTACTATGAATTGATCTTGTAATAATTGCAATACTCAAACTTTCTGTATTCTTCTATCTTATTTCAGGTACACCAAGGCCACCATTTGATGATTTGATCCAATGGTTAGTAAATCTTCACAACTATGATGACATAAATCAAAAACGACCTGTGGTTGCCTCTATAGATATTCCATCTGGGTGGCATGTCGAAGAAGGAGATATAACTGGTGATGGAATTAAACCTGACATGTTGGTATGTTCTCTCAGAAATCTTGCATTATAGAGCGAATACAAATATTTAAAGTTGATAAATATTATCCTTGATTCCACATTTCTAGAGGAGATTTCAACCCGTTTACTTATAAGTTATGATTTAAGTTATGTTATATCTTTAACGTGTTAAATGGGCAATAATATATAAATAAAAAAGATAGAAATGAAACGGGTTAAATGGGCATGCAAAACAGGTAGAAAATTTCTCAAATTGTACTTTAAATCCATACAACCTCTGACATCTAACTTATTCGAAATTTAGACTAATATTGTAATTTTTTTTGTTATAGTAGGAACTTTTAAACGGATGAAAAAGTGTTTTAGGTCAACCCAACCCTACTTTTCAACCCATACCTATTTTGACCTGTCACCGGACCCGTTTGACCCGCCCGTTTTGCCACCTCTACACTTTTGTAATTGAAACCATTGTATATTTCAGGTTTCCTTAACTGCTCCTAAGCTTTGCGCCAAGAAGTTCTGTGGGACCCATCATTTCTTAGGTGGGAGGTTTGTTCCACCTTCTATTGTAGATAAATTTAAGCTTCACCTTCCACCATATCCTGGAACTTCTATGTGCGTTAGAATTGGAAAGGCCCCACAGGTTGACATATCATCAATGAGAGAAAATTATATTTCTCCTGAGCTCAAGGAAGAGGATGTGGAGGCCGACCCATTCGTTCAGGTATGACCCGTTAAAGGACAATATTCTTACTTAGACTAATCTTTTTGAAAGTTTGGACTTTGGAGAATATTGATACGTTAAAGGATACCCCTATTGAGATAAATGTTAGGACTAAGGAGTTGTAAGAATATTGATAATTGAGATAAATATAAAATTACCTAACTATCCTTGGCTCAAATTAACTAATTCTGATTTAGAATATAATTATTCAAGATGCAATAACTAATTACTTTGAAAGCACATGAAAACAGTTCCAGAAATGGTTTGATGATGCAATGGCTGCCGGCTTGAAGGAACCAAATGCTATGGCGCTGTGCACAGCCGGCAAAGATGGCAAACCGTAAGTATCTGCTCAGAAATTAGATTCTGAATAATACCCGCACATATTAACATGTATCACGTTAACTGTTCGTTATTTATCTAAAATCTAAAATACCCATTTGATAGAATACAAATAAAAGAGTTTTTTGCATTTAACAATGTTTTTGTGATGGATGCAGTTCATCACGAATGGTATTGCTGAAAGGATTCGACAAAGATGGTTTTGTCTGGTTAGTATCTTCTGTGGTGACACAAGCATTAATATTTAAGAGAACATCATACACTTTCTTTCTTGATTTAATTATGTTCATTATAATGCGTATTTAGGTACACTAATTATGGAAGCCGAAAAGCTAAGGATTTATCCGAGAATGCTAACGCATCCCTTCTATTTTATTGGGATGGATTGAACCGACAGGTGAGTCTGACATTTATTTCGGTACCGCATATCTGTAAAGAACTTGTTTATATGTGTGACTTTCAAAAGATAACTTTATGCTAACCGACTTAAGTAGGGGTGGCAATTTCTGCCCATCTATTTATGGGTGGGTCGATGTGGACTGTGTTTTATTTCAATGGGATCAAATAAAAAAAAATAGCTATATGGTTAGAAGTGGTTTAAAGGCTATCTTTAACGCATACAACCGTCTAAATTGTTCTATTCAAAGATTGAAGTTAGTATTGCAATATTATTCTTCTTGTAAATTTCAATTACTTCAATAATTATAGTTGTAACAGTCAGTCACACTCTTCATGACAGGTGCGAATAGAAGGTTCTGTGCAGAAGGTTCCTGAAGAAGAATCTGAGAGCTACTTCCACAGTCGCCCTAGAGGAAGTCAAATTGGTGCAATAGCCAGTAAACAGGTGTTTTTTTTTCTTTCTGTTTCTGCAATTTTTCATATTTTTTAGGAAAATTGGATTTAAATAATCTCAACTTTTAAGTATTGGCCAATAATAATCCCACTTTTGATAATCACTCCCAGTGGTCCCAACTTTCACACTATTTACCAGTAGTGGTCCTACCGTTAAAAAATTTAACGCCGTTAACTTTTTAATGACGTGGCTGCTGATGTGGATATTGATTTACTTTTTTATATATTTAAGTCTCTTTAATTACACATGTGGCAAGTCCATGTGTACTTTCACCTTTTGGCCACAGGTTTGACAAAAGAGGGGACGAGCCTGGTTATCCGGCGACCATAACTCATCAGGAAGATTACCGGTGAAGTTATTGTGATCCAAAACCAAACTTTGTAACTTACTTTGAGAAGAAAACAAATTTCTCGACAAATTACCATCAAGCATATTCTTCCTGACAATTAATCTTTGTTAGCTCGTTAATCTCCCAAATTCCAATGGCAAACTCCCACTAAACGTATTGGAACTCAGATCAAGAACAAATAAGGTAGTAACATTACCTAATTGTGTAGGTATTGAAGAAGAAAGACTGTTACCAGAAAGATTCAAGAATCGAAGGTTTGGTAAGTTACCAAATAATTCAGGAATGGCCCCAGATAAGTAATTTAATGACATGTCTAACGAAGAAAGATTAACCAAAGATCCAAATGACGAAGGGATCAACCCTGTGAGTGTGTTTCTCGACAGATCAAGCACCGCAAGGCGCGATAACTGACCTAAATCCGACGGAATGGAGCCCGTGAGAGCGTTATCCGACAGATACAACTCATTAAGACTAGACAAATTCCCAACACTAAAAGGAATAGCACCAGAGATTTGAAAAAACCTAAGATCAAGAACCCGAAGTTTTCGAAGCTGCAGCACTAATCCATCCGGAATGGAGCCGGGAAGGGCGAACCGTGAGGCGCTAAACGAGATCAAATTAGTCAAATTCGCGAGCGAATCGACTGCAAATCGGGGGTTTCTGCTCCCAACTCGTGTCCTCTTAAACCCTGAGATGTTGATCTCGGTTACACTACCGTTTCGACACGAAATTCCCTCCCAATTTAAACATGGATTGGATTTAATCGGCCATTGTTTTCTCTTAACCCTAGAGATGATCTTAGTTCTAGCAGAGCTCTCACTTCTGCCCTAAATCTCACCAAAGTGTCTCTTTCAACCTATATACTGCCGGAATGGTCGTCGGAGAACCAGGCTTGTAGGCCTCTTTGGTTAAACTGGTGGCCAAAAGGTGAAAGTACACAAAGGTGAAAAGTACACATGGACTTGTCACATGTGTAATTAAAGAGACTTAAATATATAAAAAAGTAAATCAATATCCACTTCAGCAGCCACGTCATT
This sequence comes from Deinandra increscens subsp. villosa, assembly GCA_039602395.1. NCBI lineage: Eukaryota > Viridiplantae > Streptophyta > Magnoliopsida > Asterales > Asteraceae > Deinandra > Deinandra increscens. The sequence goes on from JBCNJP010000014.1 coordinate 6,213,643, forward strand.
AAAAAGTTAACGGCGTTAAATTTTTTAACGGTAGGACCACTACTGGTAAATAGTGTGAAAGTTGGGACCACTGAGAGTGATTATCAAAAGTGGGATTATTGATGGCCAACACTTAAAAGTTGGGATTATTTAAATCCAATTTTCGACTTATAGTGTTGTATTCTTTCAGAGCACTGTAATACCTGGACGCGAATTTCTCCACCAAGAATATAAAGATTTGGAAGCAAAATTCTCTGATGGGTGAGTGACACATTATCTCAATTATGGGGTCCGTAAGATTCATTGCTTAAGATTTATTGGTCAATAATTTGTTTTTCTGCAGAGCTCCAATCCCAAAACCGGAAAATTGGGGTGGTTACAGGCTGAAACCTGATTTTTTTGAGTTTTGGCAAGGACAGACATCACGATTGCATGACAGGTGATCTTCATATCTTTTTTTTTTGCTAAATTTCCAAAAAGGATTTCATACAATATGACCATGCTTTATGGTAATTGATTTCGTTAACTACTAGTCAATGTAACTCACCGTCATTCTTGGAAAGGGTCAAAAGGACACTAAAATTTACAATAATCTATCTATTTTACAACCGTATCTTTTACAGAAAGAAGTCAAATACGAAACTACAAATGTATAATGGTTTGCAAAGTCTATCATTCTCATGTTTCAATATGATAATATTTAACACGAGAAGGAATTCATTTATGAGAAATTTGGCCAGACTATATATGTGATTAGCATCCTTTGTGTTAGAGAGCATTAAGCAGAGCTATGTCTTTAGCCAACCTTAAGAAATTCAAAGTAAATGAAAAACAGATAATACACTATGTATTTAGAGACAAAAATGAAGCAATAACTGGTATTTCTTGTGTGTTTTTGCCTCATAGTGGCGGCATGCATATTTCAATCATTATCTTCTGAGTGACAAGTAATAATAATATTCTTGGTATGCATCACTACTGACAGTATTAGTTTTTTGTACAATACTATAAGTTGTAATATGTAAAAGAGAAGTATTAGTTTTTTGTACACTTAGTATGCTAATTGGAGGTCTTTGAGTAATTGAGTCCAATGGTGGTGGCGGTGAGATGTGAAGATCACATGAGAAAGGCGGCATGTGGGTGCTCTGAAAGGTGACTAGGGTAGTAGGGTACTCAAAGAGTACCCACAAAATTCAATACTGTATATTCCATGTATATATAAGGAGGGAACCACTTCTAAGCTAAGTCCTAAGCCAATTGTGCTACATATTGTAATATAACATAAATACATAAGTGAAGTAATCTAACAATAGCAAATAACATTATGAAAGTATTTCTTGTGTAAAATTGGTTTTAAATTTGGTCCTTTTTTTATACAACTATCATTATATCTGGTTTAAACAAAAGACTTGCCATTGGATCTTTTTCCTAGTATCTTATGAATTGGCAATGATATAATCAGGTTTGCTATGCTAGTTAGGTGTGCAAATAGCTGAAAATAACTTGTACATTATATTATTTGATACGTGGAGAATCAATGAAATGACTAGTACAAGCGTATTAAACCCTTGATCAATGTGGAGCAGTTAAATGCCGCTCATTAATACCACCTGTCCAGCAAATATTGCAAAATAAGTTGGCATGTTTTTGAAGTACTATCAGCAGGCTCAGTGGGTACTTAAGTGTTAAGTCGTTACCAATTAATAATGCATGCGTTTTTTTTTTTCAGGGTATGTTATTTTCCTCAAGAAGTCGATAGCACAATTGCATGGAAGATCAAACGCTTGGCTCCCTGACTAGCATTCTTTTCATCCTCATTATGAGATACCAAAGTACAACTTCCTTCTTGCTTACCAATTATATTTTATCATACCTTTTCTGCGTGCGCACACTCACACACATACACACCGAGACACACACACACACACACACACACATATATATATATATATATATATATATATATATATATATATAGGGTTGAGTTATGCTAAAAATGAGCTTTTGCCTAGAAAGTACATGCTGTTAAATTTTTTAGTTATGTTGTCCTAAATTTCTGCCATTTTCAAAACAAAAGAAAAGTAAGGACACCATGCCTAGAAGTTATGGCACTGTATTTTTTACACTTTTTAGCCAAAATCTCCATTATATATATACACACATCCTCCACTGTTTGGTGGAGTGGATATCCCTTTATTTTCCAATATGGAGGTCTAAGGGTTCAAATCCCACATGACACAAAAATGTAGAATATTATAGAGGTGGGTCAAAGTGGGCCTTTGGCGGTGGGTTTCCTTTCGGATGGATGTGCAACACAGAGGGTCCTTGTTACTTGCACGGACTGTGGTCACAACGTGTTGTGGGTAACATCGTTTGCCACTATGCAGTTAATATGGTAAACATTCTGAATACGGTTGAGGACCGATATACGTGATATCGGTTATCTCGGTTAATGGGCCCAATTAGATGAAAAATAGACCCAAAAAATTCAAACCGTATTTTTCATATATATCACCGTATTTTTGGTACAAAAACGGCGATATATCGGTCGATACGACTGAATTTGTCGGTACCGTACTTTTCCACGGTATTTTTGAACCATATTTTTCGATAGGTCCGATAACCGATATCCTGGTGGGATATAACCGATATCCCGGTGGGATATCGGCCGTATTAACTGCATAGCCTTTCTATCCTTTCTGCCATGATGAGACCCCCGGGTAACCGGATGTTTGCAGTTCAAAATATATATATACACACATGTTATGTTATGCAGATTTTGACTAAGTTTTAGATGCGCATGGTGTTTTACTTACATTGTGTCATAAGTTTTATCCATGTTCTGTGCCCTTTTCTTCCTTTGAAAAAAAAAATGACCCTATAATATACACACGCACACCCACATGGTGGGAAAGTTGATTCTGACTAAACTAGGGCCCAACCATGAGGAAAACATTTTGTATATTTCTTTGGAATCACTTGAAGCTAAATTATGTCCCATACTTTTGTTTGAAATTCAGACAGACATTCATTGAACATCAAGGGTTGGTGAAGAGTTCTTTATTTCTAGGTGTGAGCAGTTAGAAGAGAATGAAGAAAAAAAAAAAGATAGACTGAATCGGCAAGATCGAGCTGGAGAAGAAAACATGGAAATGAGTAATGGAATCAACACGGTCAACGGTTTAGAAAGCTGAAGACGGATGATTTTGTTTAATAAGTTACAAATTTTCATCTACTTAGTATTATCTTATTGATACAATTAACTAAGTGAAACATAGTTGTAAAGTTGATTGTTTGATTATTCACACATCCTGCTTTGCTCAAAATGTAGTAGGAGTTCCATATAGTATTTGTAGTAAGGAGCCTTTGAGATGAACTCGAAAATGACCTCTAATGAGATCGACACAAAAATAAACGCATTAAGATGTCATTGGTGCGTGTTTTACTTATAATAACCATCTAACGTGAAAATCAGTAAGAATGCGAAGAAGAAAGCTTAAGAGGTGTAGGTGTGAGTGTGGTAAAATATTATAAGAATCATATTATCTCATCTCTTTATAGGCTTTGGATTAGGGTTCAACTCTTTGTTTACACATTGATACTGTTTTGCATTTATCGACTACTAAAACCTTCATAAGAGAGACGATAGTCGATGGCACTGTCATAATACACCAACAATGGTCTATATTTTCATGTATATACTTATGCCTGACATGCTTTTCTAAGAATAATTAAATAATTATTTTTTATTTAATCTGACAACTTACATTTTTCGTCTTTCATCTTAACAAAGAAATAACAAAAATTTCTGGAGCCAAATGATTAATCTATAGGAATACTTTTATTTACTTTTATACCTTACTAACTATAGATTTTTAATACATGTGTTCCCTATAAACTATATTTTTAATTTTTTAAGGATTTTTTTTATCATATTCATATGCATTTTCATTTAAGTATGTACTTTGCAACTTCATCCCTTTTGTTTTTACTTTGTATCTTACTATTCTATTCTTATTTAGAGTGTTGACTATCTATCTATATTTTCTTTTTGTGTTATTACATGCGTTACGCTTTCTCTCACAACGCGCGAATATAAACAATCTAGTTAATAAATTGTTACCTAATATTATTTTCTCTTGTAATATCATATCATATGTTTCATTTTACATACTTAATCATCTTGTTTTGGGTTTTTATGTACGTATGTAGGGCTGTTAATCAGGTCAACCCAATCGGAGTATTAGGGTTGAGTTAGTCGGATTATGGGTTATTAGGGTCGGGTGAGTCGGGTTTTTTTCACAAACATATTTTTCAATAGTCATACTAATGATTTTGATGTTTTGCCTTTCCTACAATAAAATACTCAAATGTGCAAGACTATAATGTTTTCAAACTAACGTATTTAAACTTATACTCCAAATCTACATATAAATTTGAAGGTGAAACTAAAAATTTAGGCAAAACAAAAAAAAACGTTCTCTCGTGTTTGAGACTAAAAACACAAATACTCCAAATCTACATATACATTTATACATACAAATTAAATAAACAAGTTTAAGAGTCGACACAAAAATAGTGAACTATTTTCTCATACACATATTTTTAATAATTCAATCCAAAACCCGATCTTAACTACATTTTGCGTTTATCAGATTAACCCGAGTAACCCGATTAAAACTTTTAGACCTAAGACCGGGTCCTATTTAGATTTAGTGATTGATAATGTCGACTATTACCGTTAATAAAAATATTTTTTGCAAACAAACCCCACCATAAACATATAAATCTAAAAAAGTTTCCAGAACATTCGACAGCTAATCGTTTTTGATAATAACGTGAGGTTCGAATCAAACGTTAACCCTTCTCATACGGAAACCAAAACCCTCGTAGTCAAATCGAGCAAATTCATCCCGATTTCACCGTTCCTGCAACCAATTTCGCTCTCACACAAACTAGCAATGAATCCAAATCAATCGCCCAATCAATCGGCGAAGCCAGACGACTCTCACTCCACCGACTACGCTCCTTACCCCAAAATCGATCCAAACGACGCCGTTCCCCATCCGGCTGCCACCGCCGGCGAGAGCTGGACTTCCGTTCCCGTCGGTTCGCAATCGCAAGGGCCGCCGCCGCCGCCGCCGCCTGTTGCCGGACAACCGTTGTATACAGCAAGGGCATCGGATGCTCCGCCGCAAGGTCCGAACGATATGACCGGTGGCGCGGCAACGACGATGCCTAGTGAATCGAATCCTTACGTCACTCCTGGTCCCGTGCCGACGTCTTCTACGAAGAGTGAGTGATCTGTTGTTATTAACTGATTTTAGTTCATGAAAGTAAGTTTAGACTGATTGTGAATTGTTAGGTTTACAAATTACAAGCGATCTGTTTGATTAGATTTTTATTGATCATTTTAAAATCGTATTTTGACGTTTCTGTGATTGTGTACCTGTGGTTGTTGTTTTATTAGACACGATTGATACGGTGAAGGATGTGCTTGGGAAATGGGGAAAGAAGGCTGCTGATGCAACAAAGAAGGGGCAGGACTATGCTGGAGAAGTGTGGCAACACTGTAAGTAATCAAGTGTTTTTGGTCAATTTTCTTTTGATATTATATGGTTCCTTATATGAAGCGATAGTTCGAGTAGTTTTTGTTTGAAATACATCTTTATAGTTAAGTTGGTAAGGAAGATCATATATGTTGGATTAGATCCTCAAAACTCACTTACTGGTTTGTATGTATGAACTTTGTATAATATGTAGCAAAAGAAAACTCTCGAACTAAAGCAAAAAAAATATGAACAGAAGGTAAATAAAAGGCTGCTCACAAATATTCATTAACCAAACCAAACTATATATAGCCATACAAATTTAAACGTGGAATACTCTAAACCAATGACACACTAGTCCTACCTAGAGAATAGGTACCCACTTTGACCATTCTTTATCCAACGTGCAAATTCCTTCCATCCACTCTTCCAATTCTGGTATTCTTCTCCAAAGGATCCGGTCAACTTGGAACCAATTCTTTTTATTTGACCCACTAATTACCTTTTATTAAACCATGCATAAATATTATTAAGTTACTGATAATAAAATGGACCCAACTAAAATACATGTCAAGATTAATCCTACATTTCACCCCCTTAATCTTGACATTGTTTCTTAATCAAAGTAGTGCACTTTCTTCTTCTTCAATCAAGTTTGCTTCTTCCTCTTTGCCTTTCCATTTGGTACACTCATTCGCAAAGTGTCCAAAAGCTCCACACTCATAGCACCTAAACTTGCTTTTATCACCTCGACCCGAGCCTCTTCCACGTCCTCTTTCTCCTCTACCAAAACCTCTTCCTCGACCTCTTCCACGTCCATATTGCTCAACACTCGTCAACAAAAGTTGCCCTTTATCTTCTTCTTTCTCACCATGGCTTTTAAGTCTTTCTTCATAGGCTTTAAGCCTTCCAACCGCTTCATCGAAAAGCATCGCATCCAACGCAAAACATTGTTCGATCGAAGCTACAATCTGAAGAAACGACTTTGGCATTGCATCAAGTATCCTTCTCACCATTTCTTCTTCCTCAACTTCATGTCCAAGACTCCTCAACTTTGAAACCAATCCACTCAACTTAGTAGCACAATCATCAACGAGCTCTCCTTCTTTCATCCTCAAACCTTCAAGCTCCTTTTTTATTGTTGCAATTCGAGCCGTCCTCACCCGATCTACACCCAAGTAGCGGATTTTTAAGCCATCCCACACTTTCTTCGGGTCCGTGTGACTCGACATTTGCAACACCATCTCTTCCGGTATTGCTTGAAACAAGAATGCTAGAGCTTGTTTTGACTTCGTGGCATTTGGTTCTTCCCCAAGAGTCCTTGGTTCCACCGTCTCCAATAGGCCATGTGCATCTAATATGGACTTAACTTTGATAGCCCATACCGGATAGTTGGTTGCGGTCAGAGTCGGAACTTGGTAAGACATCGTACCTGCTTCTTTTGTTTGTACCATCGCCATTCTTCACTTTCTTTTCTGAATTCTTTCTTTCTTCCTTTGCTTCAATTTCTTGCTAACTTGCTCCTGCTAGATTCTTGCTACTGCTGCGTTTTCTTGCTGCTGCTGCTACGTACTTGCTATTTCTGCTACGTTCTTTCTTGCTCAATGTTGATCGATGCTTGCTTCTGCTTTCTTTCTGTGATCTTGCTAATCTGCTTCAGTTTTCTTGTCTTCTTGCTTCTATCAAACTTGCTAATTCTCTGCTGCTTGCTTCTTGCTAACGACCTTGCTAATCCCAGGTATGAGCCATAAGGCTCTGATACCAAATGTTGGATTAGATCCTCAAAACTCACTTACTGGTTTGTATGTATGAACTTTGTATAATATGTAGCAAAAGAAAACTCTCGAACTAAAGCAAAAAAAATATGAACAGAAGGTAAATAAAAGGCTGCTCACAAATATTCATTAACCAAACCAAACTATATATAGCCATACAAATTTAAACGTGGAATACTCTAAACCAATGACACACTAGTCCTACCTAGAGAATAGGTACCCACTTTGACCATTCTTTATCCAACGTGCAAATTCCTTCCATCCACTCTTCCAATTCTGGTATTCTTCTCCAAAGGATCCGGTCAACTTGGAACCAATTCTTTTTATTTGACCCACTAATTACCTTTTATTAAACCATGCATAAATATTATTAAGTTACTGATAATAAAATGGACCCAACTAAAATACATGTCAAGATTAATCCTACAATATATATGTGTGGTCATAGACAGTATGTTGGGACTGTGAGATAAAAGTTATCGAGAATCAGTGTCTTACTATTTCATGATTTGTATGTTCTCTTAAGTGTTCCAAATACATGCAACATAAAGGAAAGCGGTGAGGGGTGAGGGTGAGCAGGTGACTATGAAACAATTGAGTGAAAAAGTGGACATTTGTTTATTGGATTTAGATTTACCGTACCATTGTGTATTTTAGGTGGTGATGGTGGTGGATATAGAATACCTAATAAGCTGATGAGCTTTTTAGCATATATAATTTAGTGCCCAAGAGAAGCTTTGAGTTTGATATAGTTAAGAGTAAAGAGTTACAATAGGAAGTAAATTGGGAAGTAGTGTATGTACTATGATATGTAGAATCCTAAACAAGTAAACAAACTGCATGATAACTTGGATATATTTTCATTTTGGTTGCTGATCAAACTCTGACATGCTTTTTTTTTTAATTTCTTTTGGTCTCGTTCATATGTTTACATAACGACTAAATTCAAAGATATCATTTACTTTACTTTTCAATGTTTGTTAAATATCACTTGCACCTCTCGTTCACCTTGGGCTCCATTGGACTGAAAAGTGAAAACGGTCTCCTCTTATTCTATCACGATCTCTACCTCGTTCACAGGCATCTGAACTTGGTCCTCTTGATCACGCTCACCGCTTCTCGATCTTTTTTTGCCCTTTATCCTTCGGAAACAATAATTTCTCCTGACTTTTGTTTCATCATGAATTGTGAGTCATTCTCTGTATGTTCTTAGTCTTTGCACAACTTCCCCAAAAGGCGTGTTATGAGTTTCTAAATATTAACCTGGTGAAGCAGGCCACCTACCCGGCCTCTACTTTCAACATTGAGGTCACAGTTTCAAATCCTGCTTAGTCCAGTTTGAATTTGCTACTTCTCAGGCCACCTACCCGGCCCCTACCCCAATTTGCATGTCCTTGCCGTTTAGTAGGGTATCGACGGGACCTAGTAGTTACCGTGTAAGTGGGTTCCCCCGGTTATTTCTTTCAACTGAGTTGAGTAACTTTCTGACAATTTACTTCGTCTTAAAGACTTGAACCAAGACTCTTAAAATTGGCCACTTAGTTTACTTGAAAAGTCATTGAGTGTCTTACTCTCTTTCATCTTAGCATCTCATATTCACTCCTCAAGTCATTGAGTGTCTTGCTCACGGAGCGTTGCCACTACGTTGTTTTCTGCCATGCTTTCGTTACTAGTTGCTCTCTTGCTATTGCTCTTGTGGTCCTTGCTTTCTTGCTATAACAGGGGTCATTCTTCTTGCTATTTTCTTGGTTTTGTTAAGAACCTAATTCTGTTTTCTTGCTTGCTTGTTTACATATTTCTTGTTCCTGTTCTTGCTGTCTTTCGATTCATGCTCAGTTTCTTGCTTGGTCCTTGCGTATTTTTATGTACGTTTCAGTGTTCTTGCTGCTTTGATTAAACAGAAGTTTCCGTGCTGCTGCTGATCTTTGAGAGGGAGGGTGATCGAGCCTTGATGGCTCTGATACCAATTGTTGGACTTATAGTCCAAAATCAAACACCAGAACTGAGTTTTTAAATTGTTGGACCAATAGTACAAAATCAAACACCAGAACTGAGTAAAAACTCGACAAGATTCCTTGAAAGACCAAGATTCCTAAACCTACTCAAATACCAATTAAATCTACAGACTCAAACAAGATTAAAGACTCCAAGCTAGATAAACATACCAGCTAAATTATCTAGACTAAAGGCGATAAACATAACCCACTTTAAAATTTAATAAGAACTATAACTAGACTCTATAACTTGACTTGCACATCTTGATTTGCAGTTGCCAAGGATCTGCCAAAACTTCCCAAATATCGCCCCATTTACTCTTGCTTTTCTTCCAACCTATGGTTTCATATGTGAATCCAGTTTAGGACTAATTTCTCCAACCATTACCGTTTTGAGTGGGATATAAAATGCAGAAACCTCATCAAAGGTATTTATGGCTTTTCAAAAATTGAGGGCATCTTCGTCACTTGGCCTATTTATGTCCAAAACCAGAAAAAATGAAACCATATCCATACTTGGGTGGCCTCCAATTACATTGTCCCTGTATTTAAATTCAAAGACAGAAGTTACATTGCCTATATTTTTTTCTTTCTTCTAATTGCTCGAAGTGTATTTGAATTATGTGTGTGCTATTATATTTTTCAAGGGTCATCAGGTCTATTTCTTTTGATGAAAACACACCCATTATGTGTACGTTATAGACGTACATATTCTTGATTTCTAGCGGTTTAGGGTGAATTTGGAGTCACTTAAGAGTAATGACTTCACAATTAATCATAGTTGAAGTAATTCTCGTATCTTTTCCTACTAATAAAATAAACAATAAGCTTTGAATTATTGGTATAACTGAACAAGAAATATGTAAAGAGGCTAAACAATATAAACAAGTAGAAGAGACAGGTGCATATGAATACGAAGATAATACCTAAGTAATACAAGCACAAAATGCCAAAATTTCAATTATTAGACAACATGAGAGTGTATATTGTATGTGTTTGTAACCGTATATATTAGATTAAATATCTGAAGTCTTATCTTTTCTATTTGGAGCTTTGAATGAAGAACTGAAAAAGACAAAACAGAAATGGTTGAAGGCACATTCTTATAAAATTGTGACACTATCACATGGTTTAAGATCAGCATTCCACTATTGTTGAGTATCTCACATACTGTTCAACAGAAATGAAATAGAGGGATCTTGTGGACGCAGATCAATACCATTGATTTTCTTTATATAATATAATAAACAAATAATAATGTTAACTTAAAAGCTTCCAAGAAGAGGAAACTTTTCTAATTTCAGGGGTATAATAAGGAAAGCACTTCATTTCTTCTTGTGATTGTTAAAGAACATAAGTAAAATACGGTTTCTTTTCTTGTGTTCTCACCTTTCAGTGGATTTGCATGAGTTTTTTTTAGTACCACTGTCTATGGTGCATTAAGCGATTGCTATATTGAGTATTTTCATTATTTTGTTTCCTATTTTACTTTTAATAAAAATTCACATTTAATATTTCATGCAGTATATGGGTTGTCTATTTTTCTAACGTTTGACATATCAAGTCTTATGATATGTCTTATATTCCAACGCAGTACATGGTATATATTATATAACATGTTTCATGAAAAAGAGAGCGCTATAGGTGGCAAATGGCCGGGTTGGTAATGTGTTTAAACATGCATTTATAGGTATGGGTCAAAATGGGTCAGATTGACATGAATACCTTTTGTCTTTAGTTTCTTAGTTTTTTAATAAACAACTAGTGTGTTACATCTGAGTAGAATCATGTTATTTGGATAAAAATCTTAAATTGTAAAATAACATTATTTAGAAGGTTTAATGCATAAAGGATACACTTCGGGTGACATTCGACCCATTTAATCCGTTTTTTTAAATCCAACCTTTGATTTACTCGTTATAGATTAAGACATCACCCGAATAGAGTAAATGGGTCGAATTGTCTTTACGCAAATCCAAAACCCGATACTATGTTTCATCAATTTATTGTAACAGAACTTGTCGGTTATATTTCTAAATCTTTGACGATTTTACTTTGAATCAGTGAAAACGGGACCCAGTATCACTGATGCTGCAGTTGGGAGAATTGCGCAAGGAACCAAAGCGCTTACCGAAGGTGGTTATGAAAAAATCTTTGCAACAACCTTTGAGACGGTCCCTGATGAGAAACTGGTGAAGTATTATCCCTGCTACCTTTCCACATCTGCGGGTCCCGTCATGGGAATTCTCTACATGTCAACTGCAAAACTTGCTTTTTCTAGTGACACTCCACTTTCATACAAAGTTGGTGAAGAGACGCAATGGAGCTATTATAAGGTCATCTCTCTCTAATTTTTCTTACCATCTACTAAAGTTGTAAATCGTTAAAAACCTTAAAAAAATCCACAATAACAATCCAAGTATTTTAGAAGCATTTTGAACTCTAGACCGGTTTTTTCAAATCCAATCTCTGATTACCTGTTTGACAAATTAAAGATAAAACATTTGTCTTGTTTCTTTTTTAGCTCAGTTTTTTTTACCATTTGTCTTGTTTCTCTTTTAGCTCCGTTTTTTTACCCGTTTGACAGATTAAAGATAAAACATAGCCCATTCATAATTATTTAGCGCGTCAAATGGGTTGACAGGTCGTAATCAGTTTTGTAAAGTTGTTAATCAGGCTGTTGGGTTCTCATAAAACGGTTAAATTGGCCGCAAACAGGTTTGTAGGTCAACCTGTTTAATTAATAAACGGAATAATATTGGTTAGATAGGACAACCCAAAACTTGATTATTATTTTTAGTTGTGTTGGAAATTGCCACCTCTACTAAAACCTTGTAATAACAGGTGGTTATCCCATTGCATCAACTCAAAGCTGTGAATGCTTCAAAAAGCAAATCCAATCCTGCTGAAAAGTACATCCAGATCATCTCAGTTGATAGTCATGAGTTCTGGTTCATGGGTTTTGTAAACTACGACAGTGCGGTAAAAAACCTTCAAGGCGCTCTTCAATCACATCATCAAGTGTAACCTTGCTTCTTCTACTCAGTCTTATGATATATGATCATTTATCGCGTGTCAGATGTTATAAAAAACAGTTGTGATTCGTTTGCAGCAGTCATCCGTAATCTAGTGTTTGTGTGATGCTCGATCATCTATTTCTTTGCATTATGTGTTACGTTGTCATTTCTCTTTCTTTCTCGAGATTTGCGGTATTTGCTTTATTGTATATTTATACGATGTTAATCTTGTTATACATGACATCTGGTGATATGAATAGTTTGAAAATTTATATGGAAGGTGATTGTATTTTTAGTAACATGTAGATTTTCTAGCATAAATTTACCATATTTACACAATAAAATTTGTATAACCTTTTGATTTATATGGTTGTTTTAGATTCAAGAGTGTAACCTTTTGATTTTTGAACTTAAAATTATCATAATCACTGGACTGTCTACTTTTACATTAATTTTTTACCTTATATTACCATAATATACGAGTCCCAAACCACTACTAGTGAATGGTTGGTTATATTAACTTTACATTACTAAAAACTAGTATAAGGGTGTGTACAAATGTCCGAAACCAAACATTTTTAAAAACACTAAAAACATTAAGAAAATACTATTTTTATTTGCCTCGTCACGTAGCATGTTTTGTAGGGACATTCTGTCGGGGAAATTTGTCGATAATTGAATTTTGGAACTGTTGAAAACAATTATTTTGGCCATATATATATAGTATGGTTGTCGCTAACTTTCTTTGGAATAGTACAAGAAAAATAACACAAAACTGGAGCATGGCCATACGGAATTTGTAAGTATGTACTTGCGTTTTTTTTCTCAAAGGAATAATCTCCTTAATTTATGATAATGATGATAACCTGTCACTTAAATATTAAATCTAAATGCACATAATCCTTTGCCATATGTACTGCATTTTGTAATATACAAGCAACATATGTTAGGACAAGAGGATAACACAAAATGTCATTTTGAAAAATCTAGATAGGATGGATAAGTTATTTTTAATTTTATAAGACTTCACTTTGAATTTATGAAAGGCATGAAGTTAATTTAGAACCTCATTTGCAAATATGCGAAATCAAATAAGATGAATAAAAGAAACTAGTATTTAGCCCACTCCCTAAAATTATGTGTGTATAATCCCTAAAATTTAGGGTGTGGTTTTGAGTGGTTGTGAGTGGTGGAGAGAGAAAAAGTTACTGTTTTTCCTTATATTTAGGGAAAAACTAATGATTTTTAAATTTGAGGTTTTGTTGTGATTGAAAAACAGAGAAAAAATAATAATAAGGGTATAAAAATATTATTTAATTGTGATTTTAAGTGATAGAGAAACAAAAAGTAATGATTAAAACTTAAATTATAGGAATGAGTATGAGGAACGAGCTGTGAATGCTCAAGGGGATCGAAACATTTGTAAAAATACTTAAAAAACATTAAGAAAACGTTATTTTATTTACTTTAAGATTTTGTTTTTCTTTGTAGTGTATTTTAAAATCAGTACAAAAAACATAAATCTAATTCAAAAAAATCAGTCAAATAGGTGCTTTAACATTTTTAGGCAAACATTGTTTTTATTTAATCTTGTCAACATACACACAATTTTAAATTTGTAAATCGCTACCGATATCCACCTAGTATGTGAACCTAAAATTTCGAGTTTGAATTTAGATACCAAAATTAACCATATAAATTTCAAGCATCTATAGTGTACCGTTACATAAACAAATTAAGTAAATTGAGTCGACACACCATGGTTATTCATTGGCCTTCCATGCATAACTCCCCTCTACTAATCTTCGCTCTATCACTATATATATTGGAAGGGTAATAACTCATGTGATGATGATCATGTCGCAGAATACTCCCCCCGGGTGTGATAGGGGGCATGATGGACCAAAACGTTATGGTGATCATGGTATTGTTGTAAATGTAATTTTATTTTCTTTTCCACCAACTACACAATTACATATCACATACATTTTCGAAATTAAACCTCACATTCACATACACATTATTACATATCTTTATCCGTATTACTGAACCACTTACTTGACTGTCTACATGACATCACTTTTCACCTTTACGGTTGTCACACATATAAACCATTATAGTTTGCCTAAATGACAAAGATCGTCAAACTATCGAATTATGAATTCTCACTATTATAAGTTATTATAAGTTGTTGAATATTATCTTAATAAGAGTTTTGAGTTTTTGACAATGATTTTATATTAAAGAGTATAAATACTTTTTTTCTTCTTCTGATTAATAATCAAATCATTATACGTGCGCACTTGTACTATCTAAGGCTCCAACTATTTCACAAAAACTTTTGCTAAAAAAACTTTCTGTAGGGTCATTTTGGCTCAAATGATTCAGGGTTGGGTTGTTTTGACACAAAGGGCCATTATTTGTGTCCTTTTTTTATTTACAAATATTATAAAACCAGAACCCCTGAATTTTAAGGGGTTGTTTTGGCCCAAACGACCTTATTAAAAAAAAAGTTTAAAAAAATCCCAAACGACCGAACCTGAATCATTTGAACCAAAACGACCCTGGAAAAACTATTTTTTTTTTAGCAAAAGTGCTTGTTAATATATAATCACGTTATCTAAATCTATAAGCTTTGGATTAAGAAACCAGTATTTTATGATCAAAATATAGATCATACAAGGCTAAATTTAACGAGTAATTTTGATGATTCCAACTCCCTAACATTAGGGTTCCTAATCATCTCTAACATAATCCCACCGTTTCTACCGTCGATCTCTCGTAACTCACCCGTTGACTTTGACCTACTCATCATCCCCTTCACACTCAATCCTGTCCCTCCACGTTTACCCTGATCCGACGGCCCGGATTCAATATCGTCCACAGACCCTATAGATTTTGATCTCCCCACATTGATTACATCTGTACCGTTGGATTTGTACTTTAACGGCACGCTTGCAGCACCCGATACTTTCCGCATCCTTCTACTCGAACCTCTCGAAGCTTTGACCGTATCGATCTTCTCAACCAACGGCTCGTATTGAATCAACGCCGGCGACGCCACTCTCACGCGCCGCCGTACCCGCCCAAAACTGCTGTTCCACACCTCAGACGTTATTCGCTTGCTCGCGGCGGTCAAACACTGAACAACCTCCGCCATCTCCGGCCGCTTCTTCGCCGTCGATTTCACGCACCTCGCCGCCAGCACCGCCAGCATCCTCACGGCGGACTGGTCCGACGAGGTCTCGATGTTCGGATCGAATATCTCGCCGTACTCGCCGGATCTGATCAGCGGCGCCGCCCAGTCGATGACGGACGGCGGACTGTGTTTCAGATCGATCGCGTTTCTGCCGGAGAAGATCTCGAGTAACAGAATGCCGAAGCTGAAAACGTCGCTCTTCGCGCTGAGATCGCTCGGCGCAAGGTAGCATGGATCGAGGTAACCTAGCGTCCCCGCCGGCGGCGTGCACTGGACCTTCACGTCCTCCACGTGGCCTCTCAACGCCAATCCGAAATCGCCGAGCCTCGCGTTCCATTTTCCGTCGAATAAAACGTTCGACGACTTTATATCCCGGTGAATCACCGGCGGATTACACGAATGTAGATGATGAACCGCCTTCGCTACCTGAATCGCGATTTTCACTCGCCTCGCTAAACCTAACGGCCGGCGGTTATCGTTACCGTTTCCGTGCAACAAATCGTACAGCGAACCGTTCGGCATGTACTCCACAACAATCAGCTTCCTCCCGTCCGCCGGATCCGACCCGAACCCTAACAGATTCACTAACCTAGGGCTCCGGACCCGAGACAGCGTCTCGATCTCATTCTCCGCCGGAGTGCCAATCGCAATGCTCATAGCACGTTGTAATCCGCCGTTACTCCGCTCCGGTGAACGGTGAGCGGTGGTTCGTTTCACCGCAACGATCAAAACGCCGCCGTCGAGCACCGCCTTATACACAGAGCCATGGCTCCCCTTTCCAAGGAAATTAGTGTGTGAGAAGCCTTTTGTGGCCGATTCCAGATCTGCAAAACAAAAGTTCCTGATCTTAAACAGCTTATTGGATGGATTTGACAAGGATTTGGTGGAGAAATTGTAGGAATCACAGGTGGAGACTGCAGATTCGGCATTAC
The DNA here is from genome assembly GCA_039602395.1 of Deinandra increscens subsp. villosa. Classification (NCBI taxonomy): domain Eukaryota; kingdom Viridiplantae; phylum Streptophyta; class Magnoliopsida; order Asterales; family Asteraceae; genus Deinandra; species Deinandra increscens. The sequence continues at coordinate 6,230,088 of JBCNJP010000014.1, forward strand.
ATGAAAGGTAACCCATCAAACCTAATTATTACCTAAATCTGATCTGAATAATATTCAATCAAAATTGTAAAACAAGTTAATGGCATGAGTGTGGAGGAATAGGAATGGGAATGGGGGGATTAATGGTGGAGGTGAGTGGTTGGGTTTAAGGCTGTAAAGTCATGGATGGAGGTTAAGATTGAAAAATGTGAAAAGGGTTGCAGAAGGTTTTGAAAGAGAAAGGAGGGAAAGAATATATTGGGAGGACATAGCAAGTATAAATATGATTTGTTTTTAAAGTTGCCAAATATAACAACACATTACACATCTCCTTTTTCTTTTTTCTTTTTTCTTCTTTAAAAAAGCAAAATAAGATTCTCTAAGTTTATTTGTTTTTTTACTTTTTCTTTTCTTTTATATTAAACTAATGTTAAGAGATTAGGATATAATTTCTTAAAGAATTACTATATTTTAAAACTAGTTTTTTTATCCCCGTGTGTTACACGGGTTAATTTAAAATTTTGTGGTAATGTCAAGTTTCTTTTTTTATTAATTAAACTATGACCAAACTTTTTCATTATTATATACTATAGAGTATAGATAGATATAGATAGATGTAACTTAATATACTATATTATATATTAAATTAAGTAATTAAATAATTGGTTATTAAATATTTTAGAAGACAATAAATAAATAGTGGATATATATATCCAAAATTAGAAGATTCGCTACAATAATAAATAGTGGATATATATATCTAAAATTAGAAGATCCGCTTGTAAATGTTTATTGGCGGGAAAAAAATATTGAGGATGAATGTGGTGGTGCCACATGGCAAATTGTGATGCCAAAAACTTTTCTTTTATTATATATATATATAGATATAGATATAGATATAGATATAGATATAGATATAGATATAGATATAGATATAGATATAGATATAGATAGATAGATTACAAAACATAAAAAAGATAAGTTAACTTACCAGGATACTACCATGTCAAATCTTAAAGGAGATGAAGTCTTCCATTTGAAATTATTAATTTCATGACCTACCATTCGTAGATGTAAATATAGCTTTTTCCTTCTAATAAATCGGATTTTGAAATTCTAAAGGATAGACGGAAAGAACAAATCATTGTTCTTACTGCTTGCTGGATCATATGGAAGACCCAAAACGAAGCGATTTTTAAGAAGAAGAAACCTAATGTGGCGTGTATGTTTAATAAGATAAAAGGTCTTAATTTCTTTTGGGTTAGGACTAGGGGAAATGGGGAGATTTAAAGTGGGAGATGTGGGATTCTTTCATAAGGTAAGTCTTTTGTTTTTTTGCTTTGTATGTTTTTCTGCCGTGCCTAGCTTCTTGCTTGGAGGGTGCTTCGGTCGATAAAAAAATAAAAAATCAGAAACAGGATTGGATGAATTAGTAATGAGAAGATCATCATGTATCTCAATAAATGCATCATCATCATTCTCTTCTCTCGACCAACATCTCCCACTCCCAAATTCTATATCAGAATTGATTTCCTTAAGTTTGTTTTTTTTAACAGAAAATTAATATTTACACTAGAATTCACCATTATCTGGGTTTGAACCCAGGACCTCCATCTAAGTTAACCACATGTTTTTTTTTTTAAATCTAAACACTTTCGCATTTTGTCCAAATGACACTAACAATATCTTGATTACTTCCAACCGAAGAACATAATCCATTATAGTATTCGAAACAATAATATAATTGAAGTTTAATAAAAAAAATAATATAATTAAAGTTTAATAAAAAAAATTATAGTATTCGAAACAATAAAACATTAACAATTATAAAAATAATTTAATAATAATATAATTAAAGTTTAATAAAAAAAAATTAACGGCAAAAGAATTTTATTAAACTAGCAAGGAGCTAGAGAAACATTACAAAGAGAAAGTGAAATTACACCAACTTGACCAATCGATTAACGAACACTTTCCCCTAAGTTTGACCTAATAGAAGGACCACAACTTAATGTCGCCGATAATTTCATCCAAACGTTTCAACCGATTGTTAAAATGCTTGTCATGTCTTGATTTCCAAATGAACCAAAGCGTGGTGACAAAGATACAATGAAGAGCTCTATTAAGCTTTTTGGAGAGCCCCGGGAGTTGTGCATAGAAATAACCTTAAATAAACATGATAAATAAATACAAATGGTACTTCCACTAAGAACAGTAATGAACATTAAATTTTGTAGTTATTTCTGATGAAAATCGTTATTGGACCAGTCTTGAATCGAATTGTGATTGTCTTTATAAGGGTTATGGTATTCAAGTTTATCATCACCAGTTATGTCATAAGTCCAACCTGCCTTCAAAACCTCTGGATCATAGTCATCTTAGGAATTAGGGTAATCAGTTTTAACGAGATTATGCTATTCACAATCATCAATAGGAGGGTCGTCCAGATCAGTAATAGGAGGGTGTTCAGCATGTAACCAAAAAATTTCATGTTCAACTACCGATTATTGTCAATATCCTCCATTGGAAGAGTTTTTTTAATTGATAAATTGTTAAGTTATATCTCTTTTAAATTAAAAATTAGAGTTTGATATTGAAAATAAAGATGTCAACAATCATTTTAGAACTTTTGAAAAAATGGAGAGTTTTAAATTTGACATTATCAAATAAAAATTTTAGAATTGACGTCAACAATGATTTTCAATCATTTGTTTTGTAATTGAAATTATTATTTCCTAAAATATAAAGAAGATATACTAATAAGAATTTGATACGGTTATGAGCAGGCCCACACCCGATCGGCCCATCAACTATCTTTTTATTTTAACCTAGTTCTTTTCTTGTTTAGCAAGCTTATGTTTTCTTATTTAAACATTTGTTATGTTTCGTTATTAGATGTTAAGTTTTGATTAATAAAGATCCTGGAGTTTTATCCCAGAACCCTAGTCGCCTGGTTTTAGGTTGACTATTCGGTATCATTTGGCATCAGAGCCATGGCCGAATATCGGAGAATACACCATGATTATCGACGTAGATTCGCCGCCGGAGGCAACGAAGATTATCATCGTGCTCCCCGAGACGTGGAGGAGTATTACTGTGATCAACCTCGTAGATTCGCCGCCCGAGGCAACGGGGAACATCACTCCTATCCACAATACGATGACGACGGGATAACACCCGACGCGGAAGAGTGTTTGGCCATACAAATATTTCTTGGCTGGATTACTATTTCTCCACCCACTTCGCCGCAGATGCGACCAACGCCGTCCGCACCATCAGCACCACCCGCGCAACCCTCGATGTCTGCTTTCGCACCCTCCGCGCACGTGACTGTTGTAGCTCACACTCCGCCACTACCATCGTCTAGTATGTCAATTTACGGCGCGAGTGAGTTTTGCACGTGGGAAGAATTTCTAGGTATGAAGTGTTGTGTTAACCCTTTGATAAATTTTCTACGTGTTGACGCAAGGGTTGAGTTTGGGGTTAATCAAGCAACTCGATTTATTGGGCATTCAGTTCATACGGAATTTCCTTTCAATTGGTATGCAACAATTTACAATAATATCCTGTTCGAAAATTTTGGGATATCAAACGAATTTGGATTAGAGTTTAAAATCTTGAGGTATCCATTAATTTTATGGTTTCGAAGTTTTATAATACCCATCATATATGGGTTCTTATTTAAATGGTGGGGATATCAACTAAACATGGAATTTATTTTGGGAGTCAATTGGGGTATGAAGGAAGAGCTGATCAACAAACATTTCACAAAATTTCAAATTTTTAGCATGAAATGTAAATATCAAAGGAACGCAACAATTCAGAGCTTGGGATACAATGTTAAAAGAAAAATCACGAACCACATGTTAATTTCCATACATAGTGGAGTTCGATTTGGGGATCGGTTCGAGATTTTTAACGTTGATCTCTTTGATGTTCTCAAGATTCAAGGACAGATCTTTTTCGAGAAGGGGCAGAAGGATAGGAATATAAAAGGACCGGGCAACCCGATAGACCCGGGACCTGCCCATCAAGATGGTGTTTCTTTAACAATAGTGGGACGGAAAATGAAGATAGAGTCGGTCGTTAACCAGTTGATGGATAGGTCATGTAGGTATGTTCCGTTCGATCCAGGTGGGCTCCCGCTGGGTTTATCGGGTCATTAAAACTCGAGGACGAGTTTTTCGAAGACGGGGAGAATGATACGGTTATGAGCAGGCCCACACCCGATCGGCCCATCAACTATCTTTTTATTTTAACCTAGTTCTTTTCTTGTTTAGCAAGCTTATGTTTTCTTATTTAAACATTTGTTATGTTTCGTTATTAGATGTTAAGTTTTGATTAATAAAGATCCTGGAGTTTTATCCCAGAACCCTAGTCGCCTGGTTTTAGGTTGACTATTCGGTATCATTTGGTATCAGAGCCAGGTATCATTCGTTTATCTGGGATGAAACCTGGCTCTGATACCAAATGATACCGAATAGTCAACCTAAAACCAGGCGACTAGGGTTCTGGGATAAAACTCCAGGATCTTTATTAATCAAAACTTAACATCTAATAACGAAACATAACAAATGTTTAAATAAGAAAACATAAGCTTGCTAAACAAGAAAAGAACTAGGTTAAAATAAAAAGATAGTTGATGGGCCGATCGGGTGTGGGCCTGCTCATAACCGTATCAGAATTGGACACGAATATAATAATTTGTTGAATAAAGTAACTAATAAATTAAATAAACAAAACAATTGTTTGATCAGGTTTATCAAACATTAAATTAAACTACACAATTTCTACAAATAAGGAGTGTGCAATTAGTCGGGGCAAAAAATTTAGGGACCAGAGTGTCATGTGACATTGAAATTATTCTTTTATTAGAATTTAGATTAGAGTAGAATAAAATAGTGAGTTCCAAATATATAAATAAATTCATCGATCATATTTATTTAAAAAGCTGCAACATCACCATTTTTATAAGAGTTTTTTTTATCATGACATTAGGTCATGTGTAATGGAGGAGCTCCTTTAGATAAACCTACGAGTAAACCTACGATCACCCTTTCATAAGTTTGCCTTACCATTTTTTAGGATTTCATCATCACAGAATGACTCATCACGTCATGACAATGTTTCGGGGCGTTTTCACTATCAACACAACCCTTCGTGCCCCATCGCACATGATCTTAGGATATAAGGTTGGGTAGTTAGTTACAAACCATTGTTAGTAGAAATATGGTTCATTTGTTAGGTTTTTTTTTTTTCTTTTTTTTTTATGGCAAAAGGTTTATTAGTTTTTTTTAACGGTTAAATTTTATATCAACCCTATTCGACAAAACGTTCATTAACTAATGGATCCCTTAACCTTCATATAGTTACGTACATATTTACTCCTTTTTAGTAGTAGGTAAAAAAAGTGTTTCTATAAAGAAAAATCTAACAAATTTTGATGTTCTATATGGTCGGTCAATACGCCCTTTGGTTCCGCTTATGTATGTAGTAATAATGTGCTTTAAAACAAATTTTGAGTTAACTATACATATGATTTATGTGTAACATTAGTGGATGTTAAATTTTAACTAATTTACCCTTAATATAAAAAAACAAAAAATAAAAACATATGCATGCATACCTTTTTTTTAAAGCCATTTTATTCCAAAAAAAATAAATATACAATAATACAAATGTCCCTATAGTTGGTTACATTGTACGCATAACAATTCTCAACCCAGTAGTTACAATATCCCAACATTCATCGCCCAACTATGCTATCATTTTATAAATGACGGACCCAATCTAATTTGATTTCACCGGGACCCCGATAAAACACCTACTATTGCTATGAATCACCATAGATTATCCTGTGGTGTCTCACACTCTCACCCAATTCCTTTTTTTTCCGGTCGTTAACACAACCCAATCCCCACCCCGTATTTCCAAATGCTAGTTTTTAGTTTTCAAATATAAATACTACCATCTTATTTTCAACCAAACACACCAATTATCTATCATGTTTAGTTACTCGCTATCATTAATTTCTCTCTATTTCACAACATTTTTTTTTATTTGGTGTAAGGGGAGGGGTGGGGGAATGGTTGCTTTTCAATCTAATTTCTTTACATCTTGTATCCAATAGATCTCTATGTGTCAACTAGGAGAGGTAAAATTGTAGATTTTTTGCTTGTTTTAGGTGGGTATGGTTGCTTTCCAACCTAGTGGCTAGTTTCCATTACAACCGTAAAAAAATGGTCACAATTCTCACGGCTTCAAGCGGCTAGAAAAAGCCGGAAAACTATAAAATAAAAAAAAAGGCAAGGCTTGAGCTGGAGGCGGTATGGTTGGTTGGAGGAAGCTGCAAAACCAGAGGGAGTCGGGGGTTGGAAGCCACAACCATCCCCATCCCCCCTCTAAAGAAAACTTTGAAAGTGAAGTATTGATGTGACGCTGGAATGACAGATAAAAAGAATTAAAATTGAAATTCAAGGGATTTGGACTTAATTCAACAAAAATGTGTAGTAATGTGTTTAGTTTGAAAATTTAAAGTGGAATTGGATTAATAAGTAAAATTACATCTAAAAGTCCAAATGACCTCGAACCCTAGAATGAATAAAACAAAAAAAAAAACAAAAAAAAAAAAAAAACAGCGACGAGAGCCCAAGAAAACCAAAAAAAAAAAATTGCTTTGCAAAAAGATTTAATCAAGAGCCTTGAAGTATCGAAAATTGAAGAAAAAGATAAGACCAAATCATATCAAGAAAACCAATGACGAAAAGATATTGGGTTTTGATCGAGAATGAAGTATTTTTTTTTCTAAAACGACACATTTTTGTCATTAAGGGGACATAATAGAAATACTAGTTTTAACCAACATCATCCTACTGTTAAACCAAAAGACCATTCGGTGACCGATAATGGATTGACTTATGGAAGTGTACAATCATAGAAATTAAACTGAATGGAAAAATGAACAGATATGAACCGAAAATGTGAAATAGATGAAAAGAACATTTATTCAAAATTACATTAGCCTCTCTAGGCTTGCTAGCCAATAGCCATAATGGTTTCATTTTCAAATAAAGTGCACAACGTGAATGAATAAATTATTTAATTATGACTTTTTAAATGTATTAAGTTGGAGCTATATTTGGATATGTCAACACTAGGTAGGGTGGGTGGGGTAGTCGACACACATGAAAACAACTAACTCCTTTAGGCTATTCGTAATGGGGCGTTTTTGGGCTCTATAACGCCCCATAACGCCCCTTATAACGCCCCGCCCCACTACGCTTAGGCGTTATGGGGCGTTATGGACGAAAAAAAATTCTCGGGCGTTAGCCAGGTAACGCCGAGAGAGGGGATAAATCAAATGATTGTGGGGCGTTATGGGGCTTTATCCACTACACCATAAAGCCCCATAAAGCCCCTTGCCCAGTCAGCGTCCACATGGCGCATAATGCCCCTTGTGGGGCTTTATGGGGCTTTAACCATTACGGATAGCCTTAGGCTATGTGTAACCATCAAGCCCCACATGGGGCATTATATGCCATGTGGCGATGACATGGCACAGGGGGTTATAAGATCTTAAGTGTGTAACCATAAAGCCCCACTAATCATTACCTAATCACCATAAAGCCCCACTTGAATGCTCTCCAACGGCTAGCAACAACTAGATTTTAAAAATGGTCAAAGTGAGAGGGCGCTATGCCCCTCACGCCTCTCGGCTGGATTCATCAACATGGCGCCCCGGGGGGTGCCCAGGGGCGCTATGTAGGGCGCTATGGTGGGGTTTTTTGGACTATAACGCCCGATTACACATAGCCTTAGAAATATGTTTGCACGATAAAATTTTGTTTTTAATCAATTTAAATTTTGTGTTTATCTCTATGTTCTTTTACATCCTTATAGCATTTATAAAAGTTTTTTTATATCACACATTAAGAAGAAATGTTTACTTTTTCATATCAATATCTATATTTATATTTTATCCTTAAATTTTAAGAGATAAATATAAGATATTGGTAAATATACCAATCCATTGCACATATAGTAGAAAAATATGGTACAAAGGACATTTAGCGTGAAGAAGGAATATTAACCATTGATCTGATAAATCAATGGCAGATCTTGTTAGATATAATCCAAATGTGAACGAAAAAATGTAAGCTTGAGAAGAATCTTGAGAGGTAAAATGAGTATAGTCTGGCATTGTTTACTTTTTTAAGTTTTCCGCAACTTTTTAAAACGTCTATAACTTTTTTATATGACATCAATCTACCTATTTTAATAAATGATTACAAAAGTTGTCACATGTCATTCTCATGTTTATTTTTATCTCATTATTATCTTTCTCTCTCATATTACATACCAACCTTTTTATCTATTATATAATAATAATTTTAAATACTTATATTATATAATTAAATATAAAGATATAAATATTCTTATTTTAATAATTTATTTAAACTGAATAAATTAGAATAAGAAATTAATTATATCATATCTTAAAATATAATTTTATGAGTTAAATTGTTATTATTTGTTATTTTATAACTTTTAAATATTTATTATTAATTATTTTACAAATGGTTGATGTTATCTAACCTACTTTTAAAATAAATAAAGCTTGCGTGATTACATAATATAGTTTGCGTGTTTTTTGTCACAACATATTTCGTGGCAAAATGATGACAATTGCTCTTTCGACACCATTTTACTACAAAAAAATACGGTGAAAAAAACACTGGTGACACCTATTTGCCATCACAACTAACTTTTGGCACCAAAGGTTGCGACCATAAAAATCATGGCAAATATTGAGTATTGTCACAAAGATATTTAGTGGCAAAATTGTAACAATTTACCTTTTGACACCTTTTTGCTACAAAAAAAAACACGGTGGCAAAACATGTGGTGCCCTATTGACACCTATTTGCTATCACAAAAAATCGTGGCAAATATTGCGTAATTATTTAAATATATCACTTGCGTGATTATAAAATATCACTACCATAGAAAATGTTTTTGTCACAACATATTTGGTGGCAAAATTGTGACAATTGTCTTTTTAACACCCCTGTTGTAAAAACGTTAGTGACACCTATTTGCCACCAAAATTAACTTTTGCCACCAATGGTTGCGACCACAAAAATCATGGTAAATTTTGACTACAAAACAAGTTTTTTGTTACAATATATTTTGTGGCAAAATGGTAACAATTGCCCTTTTGACACCATTTTGCTATAAAAAACACGGTGGTAAGATCTTGCTTGATTATCAAAAGTGCACGGGCAATTTTACCCTTACTTCGCATATCAAAAGTGCACGGGCAATTTTACCCTTACTTCGCATGCAAATTGCCCTTTGTACCAACTTTCCCCTACACATATATATGGGTTCTTTAAGGATAAAGAATGTGATGTGGAGTGTTTCCTAAAAGTCTTTAGATTTTTATAAATAAATGTATTTTTTGGGTTAATTACAAAAATATAAATAAATAAAAAACCTGCTGTAAATGCTCTTATTTAGGGTGATGGGTGTGGCTCTGGAAAGGTAAAATAAGAAGTTTCTCCTCGAGAGTCTCCATCTGAGTGGGACGGTATTTACCGCTAGGATATCCTTCCAGTGGCGAAGCTTGAACATTTATATAGGGGGGAGTCAATGAGTATGAAATTTATACTTGTGAGTGAAAAAAAAAAGGGGGGGGGGGGGGGGGGGGGAGGGGCAACTCAATACGTATAAAATTTTGGAATGAAATTCGCATAAATTTATATTTTTTTATTTTGTAGGAAATATTGTTCAAAACCATTTATGGCTCGTATTCGTTTTTTAAAACCGCCCGTGCATCGCACGGGTATCAAAAACTAGTGTAATATATATACAATTATACATACCTTCATATGCTTAGTGAGAATCATTCAACAATAAAATATGTTATGTATCAATGGATCGCAAATCACAACCAAACCATCTCACACATGAAACAATAATTTTTAGAATTTTGTTACAATTTTTGCTTTCTTTACAAAATTATTTAAATTACTTGGCCACCCACAACACACATTAAGTCTTGCAAAGCATGAAGCATGCCTTTCACATGTCACGTGACGTGGAAGGACACATCACACGCTTAGGTACACTTATGGTTAGAGTTGCACCTCACACTTTACTACAATTACAATTAACTCTCTTAATTATTCGATTCGTAGCAGAAACTCACTATACTTTTACTATAATAATGACACATGTAAATATATCTAGGTAGTTATACAATTTGTTCAAAAGAAAAAAGATAAAACCCGACTCAGTTTATACCCAAAAGTATTATTTTTTTTAACGTGAACTTGGATCACTGACGGAGACATTACACCACTCATCCGATCATATCTCCAAACCCCATCAAGAGGAAACTCACCACTGGTGAGAAAACCCAACTTATAACTCCCAATTTTTTTTCTTTTATTACAAGTGAGATTTAAATCCAAAACATCTTAATAAGGGGTCATACATATTTGTCACTAGGATAAACTAATGGTTGTAACTTCTAAAAATATTGAACATTCTTTTTAAAGATATTTAATCTATGATCTTGAATAAATAATGACCACAAACTCAACCAATATTAGCCTAGGTTTTAACCTGATAAAAAAAAAAAAAAAAAAAAAACGCCCATCAATATGTTTTGGGTTAGAACAGCCACCTTCACTACTCTGCGGGCATACACAAATGGAATTCGGTATAAAGTTGTAACTAGACTTGTGAAACAAAATTGCAATCACTTGATAAACACAATGGAAAAAGCACCAATGCGCGACTTTATCGACATCTTTGTGTACATGCGATGTTGCAATAAGTATTTTCTTTTGAGTTTAGACTATTGAACTATACATACAAGTTTGGTCTTGTAGGGGCAGAGAAAGTTATAATTACATAGAAAACCAAAAAATCTCAAAAGACAAGCCATGCTGCAAAAGATCAAGAATGAACATAATAGTAACAAAAGCTTAAAGTCCCCTCAAACTCGAAACAGATTAAGTTGGTGGAATCGATATAACAGCTCACGAGAATCATCTGCCAAATGCACAGAACACCGGTCAAAGTATAAGTGGCACCATCAACCCATTTACTTACAAATAGGTTTAATATGGGTTGTTATATTTGTCTTTAACGGATAAAAATGGTCAAAGAGGTTGAAAGTCATCCGAGATGTTTTCAGATGTTATCAACCGCATATAACCTCCTAAATTGTTTCTTTTAGACATTTAAACCATCAATGTAATAACCTGGTTTGATCGTATTTAATAATTAATAAATTAATCATTTTATAAAATAAAAAATAACAAAAATAAGTGATGGGGCCGTTCAAGGCGCATTAAGCACCAAACAAACAATCATTCGCTGCTTTTACATTAATAAACACATACGAGCTCTGATATTAACTCGTAAGGAGGTGACTTAATGGTAAGCGCTTAAGTCCTTCTTACAAAGATCTCAGGCTTGAATCCAGCTTCCACTGGTTTTCTGCCTTTTAACCCAATAGCTTCTTAGGTTATATAATAAAAAGAACAATAAAAAAAAACATTAATGTTATTACTTGCCTATATTAAACAAATATTTAAAAGTTACTATCCAAAAATGATAATTAAGGGACTTTGGGTCCATTCAGTTAAAAAAAATTGACCTGTGGAGAAGAGATGTTTGACTAATTTCCAAATAACACCCCCGCGGGTTTTAACTTACACTTCCATAAAATCGACTCTACAGTAGGTCCAAAGGAAAGTGTTCAACTATTAATCAAGTTCCAAAATAACCTTAAAAATGACAATACCTTGTAGAAAAGAGAAAAAAAAAACATTACCTTAAAGTGGGTTGAACCTAACTCTGTATACACTCAAATGGGCGCAAGGATCCTTCAGGAAACTCATGCATCCGGAACCCTTCTAATATCTCGAATGGCCTGCAGATATAAGAATCTGAAACCTATTACATTAACGATTTTCCAACAAGATGCAGAGAATTTAATAAATTCATAGTGCGGGATGATGAACCGAATGGTAGTCTTTATAGAGATCAAAATAAGAAGGCATCACACATAACAAAAACAAAATTGTAGCACTTACAACAATGATTCACGGTTATGGGATAATCTACGTTGATTGCCTTCCATCGTATCTAAAATATTAGCAGTTTCGGGTCCGGCAGTTCCTCCAGCAACAACAGATGGAACTGAAGCAAGCGGGGTCCAAATCTGAGCACATATTATCTATTTGTCATCCATTGAACCATATAGAATCATGTATATGAACCGCTAACTATGAATAAGTGTGTGGAAATTTAACCGCTTTACGGTCAAGTGATATTGTATTTTACCTCTAACATATCAAATGTGTAAAAGGACACGGGCAGTAGAAAGGCGCCCAGAGTGTATTTTTTATAAAACCTCGTAAATCAATTTATTCAAAAGGTCAGATTGAAATAATACAATTTTTGTAATCATACATGTCACTAATTAGTCGTACTATATTTTTGGACAAATAGCATTCCAGGAAAACCCAATCCAACCCGTTTCAACTTTCAACCCATTCCATAATCATCCACTACACAAGCTGCCCGACCCACCCATTTTGCCACCTATAATCTATATATACTTGCCTTGATGGTATTATCTATGCCACTGGTAGCTACAACACAATCAAATGGATGACTTTGCACACAGTTCACAACTGAAAAAGAAAACAAAGAATTAGCCAACAAGAAAAGAGGACAAAGTAGTGCAGAAAAGTGTGGTGCTTGAATAGATGTATGTATATACAGACATATATATATATATATATACCTGCTCCGTCCCCAAGAAGAATTTTAATTAGTCTGCCAGTGCTCTTTTCCCAAATGAACCATCTACCATCATCACTTCCACTAGCAATGTATTCCCCTGTCATTACAAAATGTGAGCATGCAAGTCTATGCAAGTCCTAAGAATATTATAATGTTTTGAAGCACATTACCAAATAAAACTAAACTAGGTCAGCTTTAAGGAAGTAAGCTTAAAATCTAAAGATAAAGGGGATTTTGAATTCTGAAAGGAGTAGAGTGGGTGATAAAACACTAATATATGTGTAATATAGTTCACAACACCAACTAGAGATGGCATGCCAGTTATGATTATGTTGTATATCCAAGTCTGACGAGTGGAATGATAGATGGCTTGAAAGGAAATTGATCAAATGGGACAATGTCGCCCAAAGTGTATTTTTATGCATAAAACTCTTAAATCAGTCGCAAAAGATTTCGATTGTTGATGGAAATACAATTCGATTAATCATATGACATAGTTTCATGTCAACCTAACACATATCAACCAATGTAAAAAAAATTACCCGGCCTGTAAAATTCTAGCTCTAGTACCACTAATGAACCACATGGTTTCTGTGAAGGTAAAAGAGATGTTATATGGAGATATCTGGTAGGTTGCAATCTCCCAGTATATATATATATATATACAACCAATGAACCGAATACAAAATCCTAATTACGGGCCTAACCCTAGTGAAAGCTAACCCTAATACGCTCTCACTTCCTGTCAATCCGGAGCGTATATATCAAATGCTCAAGCTTCTTACACATATTCATCCCAAGGACCTCAAAAAAAAAAAAATTAAACACATGTGCTAGTTGATCATTAGACCTGACAAACTCACTCATATTGATCCTATAAATAACCTTTTCTCTAAGGAAGTGGCAATCAATTTCAAGGTGATCTGTTTTTGGTACAACCAATGGGATTCAATTCCAAGATTGCAACACCAGATTTGGTATTGCAACAAATCAACAATCAGACCTCGTTTTCTTCTTTTTATGACAAGAAAATAAAGGACATGAACAAAATGGCAAGGTTAAATACAAATTAAACCCCACACACCAATTCCATTGCATCTGCCTTTAATCAAGAGTAGGAGAACTCCTGCATGATTTAGCAGGTTACAACCTAGCGACCACCTTCCACCGCCGTGTATTAATGCCACATTGTCTCATGAGTGTCAGTGTGAAGGTAAAAAAATCGCAGGCGCGTCTTATCAGAACCGGTGCAACATGGACTAAGTTGGCAGCTAGGTTTTTAGTAGCAATTTAGCTCAAATACCATGTGAAAGTAAAAGACGTCTTATTGACTATTGAGATATCTAGTATGTTACAATCAGAATACAAAACCCTTACGCTATAGAGCTAGGCTAATGACGGAAAACCCTAACATATTTGTTGCAGATTGATTGATCAAGTGACGGCAAGTCTAAATAAGCACAAAAGAGAAGGGATAAAATAATATACGTAGTACCTTTCTGCCCAAGAAAACTGGCTTGTTTGATGTCTGTCCCTACATTACAATGACCAACATATCTTTGCTTCATGTCTATAGCCCTCTCATGCTGCAATAATGATACTCAAATAAATATTAAATAATTGTCTAATCAGTAAAGAAGTACCTAAACTATAAACATAAAAAATTAACAGATAAAAAAGCTGAACCTGACGAGTAATTTTGTCACTTGGAGAAGACGATTTTGGTGATCCATAGGAGCTACTTGTATGGAAAGTATTCATTGCTGAATCACCTTTTCTGTGGATTCTGACATTTAACGTGGGGTGAAAACGGTTAGATTCAACTTCATGACTTTCATCACCTGATACTGAATTTTCAAAATCAACTTCCAAATCATCCTCATAATCAGAGTTTTCTCTTTCAGACATAGGTTGTGAAGTATCACTACTTGCATCTGATCTGTAAAGTATGTCACTCAGAGATAATACTCTACTAGATCGTGTTGTTTCAGAACTAGGACCTCCTTCCTTTGGCTTATTAGAAGCTTCAGCTTCAGCTAAAAAATATATAATAATTAAATAAACAAGATAACACATAAAATGCACATCACGAGGAAACATGAAAATACTTGGATGCAATATATGAAACATAGTGAAACCTTATGTAGAATGAAAATATATTAGCATTACTAATATATCCTTTCCTTTCTATATAAAAGTGATCTTTGCTAACCTGTGCCAATACGCTTTTTTATGCTCTCCACTATCTCAGCAGCTTCAGTATTAGATGGAGCTGAAAACTCAGCAGCAACAACAAAATCCAAAGCTTCTTTGAGTTTACCCAACTGACAGGCAAATACAGGCCAAAAATATCAATAGAAGAAAGAAAAAGAAAAAAAAATCCCGAGTGAAATAATCTTTCAGCATAAGTAACTACAAGAATTTATAAGATCAGAACTTGAATTTTGCCTGTAAAAGAGCTTCAGACATGCAGTATAGGGCTCTAAATGAAGTGGGATCAATTCCCACAGCTCTAAAACAATCTCTTATAGCCATATGAACATCATTTTTCCAATCACGCTGCAAAATTAGAATTTTCAGAAAGAATAAACAGAGGTAAAGCAGACTTGTTAGCTACAAAAAAGTTAGAAATAAATAAGCTTAAAAAAACCTTCAGAAGCAAGGCCGCCCGTAAACACAAACATTCAAGCAACAGAGTGTGTCCAATCTGACCATGACCATGCAAAACATCATTACAAGCCTCAATACCATAATAGTAATTGGCTCCTTCTTTTAAGGACTTCTCAGCCATTTGAAGAAGTTTACGGCATTGATCAAGCTGTCAAGCAGTCATTAGGTTCCAAGTAAAGAATTAGAAAACAAGCATTAACAATTTTGTAGGTGATAAAACCAAACCTAGAATACAAATGAAATGAAAGCATACCCTAGCAGCAAGGTTTCTCTTTGCAGGAAAACGATTTGGGAAATCAGAGACTGGTGATTTAGATTGCACCTCCTTGAGTATGATAGTTGGATTGAAAAACTTCATTGCATCATCTGATGTGTATCGCATAGAACTTCCCTGAACTACAAAGCCACAAAATATTGCAAGAGGTTGCAATATGTAATATTCATGGTTAATAATTCATCACTAATGATGATAACTGTTAAAGAGGAAATATACCAGGATTTACATCCATTAAGTAGACATGTTCACTGCTATAATTGAGGAGAATCTCATCTCCATATGGACTAAATTTAACATGAGTAAGGTGCAAGCCTTGTCGGCCCTGAAAAAGAAAAAGACGAAAGGAACATGTTGAAAGTTTATAAGCCATCATGTATTGAGAAAACATGAAAAAATGAAATTATACTTTGAATAGTATTGCATCAAAGAATTGCTCCACATTTTTTCAAACATAAAGTTATACTTTGAATCGCATGGATCAAAGAATTGCTCCACGTTCATCATCATCATCATACCCAGTAAAGTCCCACCACGTTAAGGCATGACAACCAAACTTAAAAGGTAACATAGAGACGTTAAGCAGATATTGGCAAATGACAAATAACTAACATGATCAGAAAGATGCATCGGGCAGAAGTAGCTAACACAAGGAGGTGGCGGCAATTTGTGGCGGCAGGAAGAAAGTGGTGGAAGCATACGTCTATCATATAATCGAGCAAATGCATCACTGGCAACATTGGAATAACAAATCAGATAGAAGGCATGTGAAATGAGATGGGTGTAAACAGTAAAGTGACAAAGAGTGATGAAGAGTACCTCCCACCAACAAGAAGTAAATGGGGCCTGGTACTGCTGATGTCACAAGATTTCAGCACGAGTGACTGTTTAGGTGGATCAGCTAATGATTTCTTTGCTCCACATCGCAAGTCAAGCTGGCATAAAACACTAAACATATGAAGGCAGATATTATGAGATCAATAAAGTTCAGCTTACAATTTGAACATGTCAACTAATTTCAACATATGATTAAAGTATTTGTAGCAACAAGAAGCTTTTAGTAATTTTAACATTCCCAAGTTGAATGAAAGCTTAAAAACAAAGACTCATCCTTCAATTTAAGCGATCTCTTACAAGAATATCACATTAGGCCACAGGCGTCATGATTGTAACCTGATGTCACAAAGCTAATTATGGTGTTTATGCTTAAGCTTAGCTCTATTTCATGTGTGTAATCAGGTATTAACTAGAAGACAACATGCCTCAACCCTAGCCACCTGTTACAATAGTCGAGGCCTGTCCAATCAACGCCAAAGGCCGATGCTAGCAATGAAAGGACCACGATTGATTCGCATTCAATAGGTGAAGTAACAGCCAGCAGATCACACAAGATCCTCCACTCACGGCTGCCGTCGTAAAATCCTCTTTTGGCTGAAGTTGTTTGGCCAACATGTCTACCGTCAATACCAACTTCATAGCCTTGATCGGACAAAAACCTACCCAGATCCACTTCTGTAATACCTTTCTCACTGCCAGCCATTTTCAAAAACCTAAAAGTAGCTCCAAAACCGCGTCAGACCTAAAATCACACCATGGCTTCATTTTCTGCTTTTACTAAAACCAAGAAAGCTGCTAAAATGGCTTGGACTTTAGCTTAACCGGACTTGGTTAATTAAAATTGTCTCGACTTGACTTGACTTGACTTGGTCTTGGGACAGGAACGGCATTTGGATTATTTGACCCAACTCCCCTGACCCAATTTGAGTTCATATCAATACATCTCGTCTGGAGACATGACTTGTCCTCAAGTCGAGATGAAGTAATCCAGGTCAGGATGTGTTGGCCGGTGTTGTAACCCTAGTGGTATGTCATCTTAGGTGCAAATGATGGAAGCTCTTGGTATTTGGCAGGCTCTTGAGGTTGCGTTTTCGAGCTATAGTGATTTAGTGAATTCGTGTTGGGTAAAAGTTATGTAACAAGTGCTTGCATAGGTGGGAGAAACAGAAGTTAGTCCTTAGTTACTGCTCCTCATAATAAGCGTAATGATAAGACAATCTAGATATATGCATCTTATGTTTGTCGGTTGGTTAGGCTTGTGCTCACTTGGTCAGTCCTCTTTCAGTCTTTTGTATGCTTTTGCAAAAGAACTATGTCCTAACTTTTCTTAAGAAACTTTGTTGAATTGGTTGGTTGCCATAATATGCTCATTGTAATCTCTCACAAGCATGCGTAGGATTTCCTAAATCCATAATCCATATCTCTAGTAATGGTGCAATTACCAAAGTTGATGTTTAAATTGTAAGTTTCATGTCATCCCGCTAGACAGATCAATGTTCCTACTTCCACTTCACAGTAACAATTTCAAAGGATTAGGTGCAAAAGCAAGATTTAACGTTTTCATCTTAAAAAAGATTCATTCAAAGTCTGATACAAGTGAAAATATAAAATCTAGGATGGTGATAGACCTTGAGTATACTTACTAATACATTGTGACATTCTCGATGAGAAGATTCAGAAGGGGGACAAGAAGTGCATTCCCTAAAATCATGTTGTCTAAGAGTTCCATCCTCGCTAGCACTCCATACCAGATTCGGATTCCCAGGTTCTACCTGCAACAGAAAAGTGTGGTCTCGAGGAATCAAGTAAAAATCTTCTACAACAAACCAAAATCATATTCGAACCTAATGTCACATCTGGATGGATAACTAAGAAAAAAGAAATCAGAATATCTTACGGCTAATTTTTTAATTCTCCTAGTGTGGCATTGAAATAGTGCTGATGGGTTAATGGTGCTATCTTCAACATCCCTCATTCCTAAGCGAGACAAATTGAATAGTCGAACCTGCAATCATGAATTCGGATTTTCAGTAAATGTGAGCAGATAACATAGAATTAGGAAAAAGAACCATAAATGAAGAATTACTTCAGAATCAGCAGCTCCCGATACAACCAACTCATCAGACGTTTCAGGAACAAATTTTGTACAAAATATGTTCGCGGTATGACCACTGTCAATTGAATGCAAGAGTTTGCGGCTTTGATAACTCCAAATATTGACCTGTAACAAATTCGAACATTCTTCTTTCAACCTTTAGATTTTATATCATAAGCCACCACAACACACATAACAAAATGCAAGAGCAATTGCACGACTAAAGATTATTGTTTATACACATATGTGCTTTCAAAAACTAAGTGGAAACCATAAATGTTGATAAACATGTAACAAAGAAGTGTCATTCAGGTCCATAACACTTGGTTCTTCAACCATCATATGCTAAAACATACAAAGAGACAGGTTACGTAAAGACAGAAATGAGAAATCATACACAAGTGTCATCGGATCCGGATATCAATAGCGAGCCACTTGAG
Source organism: Deinandra increscens subsp. villosa (assembly GCA_039602395.1). Lineage (NCBI taxonomy): Eukaryota > Viridiplantae > Streptophyta > Magnoliopsida > Asterales > Asteraceae > Deinandra > Deinandra increscens. The sequence goes on from JBCNJP010000014.1 coordinate 6,249,208, forward strand.
TTCCAATCAATGGTATTTACACAGCCCCGATGCCCCTGAAAGATCACAAACAAACATGTTGATCAAAATTATGATTATACTTAAAAAGCATCTCTTGCAAGATTTCCAAGATTTAAACACACATTACACACCTCCAATTCTCTTTCTAGAGAAAGCCTCCTGATGAATGATGAATGCATTTGCAGACTGCGATTTATATCCTGTAAAATTTGAAAATCAAAATTCACCAAAATTTGTCAAAAATCCAGATTTTGTCAAAATCCAGAACCAGAACAAATGAATGTAGTTAATAAAACAAGGCAGAACCAGAACGATGCTGATTGACACTCGAATAAACATCTAGTAACTATGGAAAACCCCTAAGCATATGCTGATACATCAACAACCTATTTTCACCATAAACCACTTCTCCGATTAATCGATTATTGGATGAATCATATAAAAGGGAATACAACCTATGTTCTTCTTCCAACTAAACCAACCACAGCAGAATTTCAACTGCAATCACCAAATACCTAACACAAACTGGAAGCTACCCCGTATAAAATCCAGGTTAAAATGAAACCAAACAGCCACTGTGTACACATTAAGGAAAGGCCATACGAGCATCAAAATCTAATTTCATTTCACCAAAACCAAATTCACAATCAGCAAACAAAACTCAAAAACAAATAGATTAACGTGTTTATACAGCGAAGATATAGAGAGAATTTACGTACGGTGCGAACGTGGAGAGTTCGATCATCAATGAAGTCGGTGATGTTGCCATCGTGAAAGCGAAGCGATTCCATTCTGGTTGATTATAGGATCAAATTTGACAGAAATTGAACAAATAAGAAACCCTAACCGATCGAATTTTGCAATTGAGGATGTTATTGTAGAGAAATTGAGAGTCGGTGAGTGGGTTTTTGGGTTTTTGCAATGTCTGGAACCATCAGCATCCGTACGTCACCTTTACAAATTGCCAGCCTTTACGCTATCGGCGTTATACTAGTTATGTTGCGCATTTTATACTTTCATCGTTAAGATGTGACTAAATTATTGTATAGTCTTATTATCCGTCGGAAATTTAACGGGTATACAAAATACATACATTATTAAAAAATGTAGGAAAAATTGCATAAAATAATCCTAACTTTTCCTCGTTTGCAAATAATAATCCCACCTTCCGAAATTGCAAGGAGCAGTCCCAACTTGTCATTATTTTGCACCTAACAGACCCTCCGTTAAAAAATTTTAACGACGTCAAAAAGTGATGACGTGGAAGCTGATGTGGAATTTTTTTAATTTTTCTTTTTTTTTCAATATCCAGTCATCATCACCTCACCACCACCACCACCTCACCACCACTCCACCACCACAACCACCCCATCGCCACCATCAAATCCGCGAAACAATCAGACGAGTGACACGTGCAATGCCAGCTTTGATTATACACACTTTTGGGTCGAAACCGAGCTCAATTTTGGACAAATTCGTTATGTTTGACTTTTTGGAGTCAAACTTCATGTATTTTGACTCAAAAATTGGACCCAAATTGGAGTTTTATTTGTGTTTGTGATTGATTCTAGTAGTTATAGTTTTTCAAAACGAATCTACCATAGGTTACGAAAACAATTTTCATTGAGTTTTGTTCATAATCGCGAAATGGGGGTGGTGAACGTGTTCTTGAGCTCATCAATGGTGAAATCTTTAATCCTTAACGGTTTTCTGCAAGTCTGGTTCCACTAGCTTCGGTTTGAACTCGTGAATTCAATGGTACAATCGGTTTCGAATTTCGTTCATGTTTGTGTGATTCACCATTATCAAAGAATGGTGTTTTTCAAGAGCTCATCAATGGTGAATCACACAAACATGAACGAAATTCGAAACCGATTGTACCATTGAATTCACGAGTTCAAACCGAAGCTAGTGGAACCAGACTTGCAGAAAACCGTTACGGATTAGAGATTTCACCATTGATGAGCTCAAGAACATGTTCACCACCCCCATTTCGCGATTATGAACAAAACTCAATGAAAATTGTTTTCGTAACCTATGGTAGATTCGTTTTGATAAACTATAACTACTGGAATCAATCACAAACACAAACAAACTCAAATTCGGGTCCAATTTTTGAGTCAAAATACATGAAGTTTGACTCCAAAAAGTCAAACATAATGAATGTAAAGATGGGATTATTATTTGCAAAAAGGTGAAAACTTGGGATTAAAAAGAAAAAAAATTAAAAAAAAGTTCCACATCAGCTTCCATGTCATCAATTTTTGACGCCGTTCATTTTTTTTAACGGAGGGTCTGTTAGGTGCAAAATATTGACAAGTTGGGACTGCTCCTTGCAATTTCGGAAGGTGGGATTATTATTTGCGAACGGGGAAAAGTTAGGATTATTTCATGCAATTTTTCCAAAAATGTAACATAAAAGAATCATGCAACAACGTTAAAGGAAATAAATTTTCATAAATAATTCACAAATATAAAGAGCGTACGTAACGATATTAAACTTATAAAACAATCGCTCAAAGTTAGTGGGGGTTCTGAGCATGTGCGAGAGGTGCGACGAAACAGGGCCTATTATTTTATGAGGCCTATATTTTTGAATTTTTTTTAATATTATAAACTATGAAGACTTGATCTATCAAATTTGCTATAAAAATGCGAGGAGATCTGCAAGATTTGTCGGTTAACTACTTAAGATATCATTTTAAAACTATAATTTTCTTATGTTTATTGTTATAATTTATTTTTTGTCTTATTTAAAAACTTTTTTCTATTTGTAATTTTCTTTTCGAATGGGGCCCATTTTTTTAGTTCGAACAGGGCCTCTAAATCCTTTGGACCGGCTCTGCTCAAAGTGTTAAGCCTATAAGGTTATGACTCACAGGACCAACTTATGTGTTAAACCCATTGCTCTCGGATTAAAACAAAAACCAAATAAAGCAAAAAAAATCTTGTAGCAATACAAAGAGCCTAAGTGACAACGTTTAAATTATAATCCAATTGCTCAAAATGTTGAGTCTATAACGTAAAAGTTATGTTATACGATTGTATTCATTACACTACCAACGTATGTGCTAAACTCGTTACATTTGGATAAAAACAAAAAACCAAACGAAAATTAAGACATTAATTTTCAAGTAGAGTCATTTGAAAACCAAATCTCTAATACCAAATGATGCAAGAACGGAAGCAATCCACGAGTAGAAACTCAAAAGATTAATCAAAAGTCAACTTTAAAGGTGCTTGAGAGAACATAAAATGTCACAATATAATAATCACCTATAAACAATACTTATACTAAACTCTAACAACCTTGGAGATAAACGCTAAATAATAAAAGATACAATAATTATAAATAAAAAGACTGTTATAAATTCATATATATATATATATATATATATACTAGTTTTTGATACCCGTGCGACGCACGGGTGGATTTTTAAAAAATAATCCAAAAATTAAAATATTATGATAAATGTAATTTGATAATTGAAATTAAAGAAAATAACGAACATTCTTAAGGCCATTGAAAGTATATATCTCATCGAGAGCTTCCTTTTGGCTGGTAATAGCCCTCATAACTCTAAACGTAACTCAAGTCACGTCTGTTTTTGTAACTGAATATAAAGTACGTAACTGAATCAAGTGGTAATTCAGATAACTTATTTCTCTCATGAAATCCAATAAAAGAATAGCTCAACGAACAAAATCCCAACCAATAATGTATGTCAGCGAACCAGAAGGCCAACGGACTGGAAGTCAACGAATTCAAAGATCTCAACGAACCATCAACGAATGAGTCAAGAACCAGGAGGCCAACGAACCCACCAGTTCGTTCGTTGATATTTTCAGTTCGTTCGTTGCAGATTTCAGTTCGCCTGATGAATATTCTCGTTCGTTGGATGAAAATTTCAGTTCATTGGAACTGCAGGTCAACGAACCAGAAGTATGTTAAGCTCTAAATTGACCGAGTCTTTATGTAGTCAAGTTTCCTCATGAATTCACTTGTATTGAAGCATATATGATAAATAATGACTCGTTTATGCTCAATCTGATCAGAAACTCACTGATCCGCACCTAAACCAATGTTTAACGTCTATAACAAACACTTAGATCCACAAAACTTGAGCCGGAGGTAACCAACATCTCTGATACCACTGTAAAAACGTGTATGGGATCGTTTCCAGTTCAATATATGAATATGTAATGGACGGAAGTTTGATCTAGATGTAAAACTCAAATGGTTATATTAATACGTGTTGAATTATTACAGTCGACGGAGTATACATCAACGTTTAAGTCCTGGGGGAGATCGGGCATGATCTCCCCTCTCTCACACACAGATCAGAACATACAAACTCAACAAAATGACAATTTATGTTGTCCAACGAGTTGAAGTCTATTTATAGACAACCAACCCAACGAACTGGACTTCCAACAAACCACTAGTTTGTTGGTAGTCCGTTGCTTGTTAGTTGGTCAGTTCGTTGGTTCAGTTTGTTAAACACATCATCAAACACTAGTCTATTATTATATTCGAACAGTGACGACTAAATTATAAACCTGCTCTAACAACTGTTAACATCTCGTAACCCTGCCATTCCCGTAACCCATACCCGTATATTTAAAACATTATCAATAAATCATAGATTTCCCATTACAACTAAGCTAACATTCAAAGCATGCATACGGCCCCGAAAAACAGTAAAACATTTAAAAGTGGGCTCATAGAACTCACCTTGGCTTTGCTCAGCAATTTTCTTAACTTGAAAGCTATTCAAACACGTTACGCCTCACTTTAACCAACGTCCTAATCAAGAAATCCTAGTATGGTTAGACACTATTCTACCAATCACTTAACCTTAAGGACCAGACCGACACGGACGAGTCCAGATCCACCATATAAGCACAAGTTACGAATATGTCCATTATACGATACGACCGTATGCACTTTCATCAATACGGTCGTATTCTTTATGTTGACCATATTCTTAAAATACACCACAGGTGTATATCCTTGGTTATATATTAAAAATCATTTACACTGATACAGTCGGACAACCAATGCGGTCATATGTCCAATTCTCTAATACGCTCGCCTTACATGCGTCATCCATTATCCAAATCCGTTAAGCCTCGATACGGGTGTCATCATTATGAATCCGGTTGTATTGTTCGTCGAATAGTTTATGCATTATAGCCATTTGATCGATTCGAGTAGGTTTTTACTCTAAATATCAATACTAATCTATTTAATCGACCCATATACATTATTACAAAACCATATATCCCCTGAGATCATCATTTACCCAACTTTCACCATATCAATTTGCATGCATCATTACCTGCACCACAAGCATAAATCGCTTGTACATAACATAAAGATGGATTTTTCATAATTCAATCCTAACACTTTACCAATTGGTCTTGTTACAATCAACACCTACACATGATTACACCTTTGATCAAAACCCTAATTCTCAAAAAAATCATCAAACTCATCATGCAAGGATAATCTAACCTTTTATCTTGGTTAGTGAACTCGCTAAGATCAATATCGGGAAAGGAGCTGTGCAAGCAATCCAACGCACATCCATAATCAGAATCTAACCCGATAACACTACAATCTCGAAGAATGTGGGCCTGTAAATTCCAAGATTGTACCCTCGAGGCCACAAAGGCGTATGTAGAAACATATTCGGCCGAATATAAGCTTAAACCTCCAAAACGAGTAGCGGGGGGGGGGGGGGAAGGGGATGCCAATCTCCATTGAAGATCCCCGAAAAATGGACCCCCACTAACCACAATATCCTCAATCGCTTCTCGGATGCCCTTGTCAAATATAGAAACATCTTCCCCAACAAACATAGGTTGACACGTTCGAAGGCCGAACAACAACTTGGCAACCCCCATACATGAGCGAAGCAAGAGGAGCTCACATTGAGGATCCCGTAAGCGAGGAAGACATCTCAATTAATCCACTACACCGACTGCTCTTTTCACGACTAAACTACTGATAATTTCTCGTTTGCTCGTAGGAATTTTTATTGATTACATTGATGTAACTGGTTACTTACAGCGATGTAACTAATACTTATACCAACGCAACTGGTTATTAAAGTAGTGTAACTACTTATTTACATCAATATTAAATGCAATAGTATTCCCAACTTAGGGGAAGATAAGAGTAAGAAAAACCTGGTAATACAAGAAATAATATGAAATGCATCATGAATATCAAATACTGATCCCTAAGTGGTCTATATGAATCTGAACTCCAATACGTCATACATTTGCAAAGAATGAAAAATGAATTACTAAATACAAGGTTAACTTCTTTTGAGAACCAATGGATATTATAAAACCGGGAGAACTAATATAAGTCACACATCTTAAACACTTTTAAAATGAATTGTCTATACTAATTTAGATTACGTAGATTAAATTAAAATTTTAAAAATCTACTAAGTATCTAAGAAGGGCATTTGACTAATTTTTTATTTGAATTTAAGATGTCATAACCAGATGATGTGACATAAGTATCTACTTTTCCCTCTCCATTTTAAATAGTTAATACCTTTTTATACAATATTATTTAAAAAATAAAACATCACAGCACTAAATATGACATTTTTTATCTTTAATTTGGTTATAATCTTGTTATTTTTTTATATAATTTTTCTAATGTATGTTAACGTTGTTACATATATGTAACGAACAATTACATTGGGTAAAGAACAGTAATGTATGGTTAACTAACAGTTACATATATGTAAAATAATAGAAAACTATAGATACTCAGATATTAAAATTTCCATCCCATAACCTTTTATTCCCTCCCACCGACTGTAAACTATATTTTTTTTCTCTCATATTTTTCCCAAACACATTATCTATCAGGTAAATCCCTAAACACTACATTTTCTTTTATTATTTTTATTAACTGTTTTCATTAAGTATGCTTAAATGTTTTAATCTAATTGACTAAAGTCTTAATTATTTAAATTTCTTAGATTTCAAATACTATTGTTCCAAAGACTCTACCCCCTTTAGTAATATCAAAAAGCTCGGGAACATGTATGTACGGAATAGAAAGATTCCAACCTCCCAAGTAAAGAACTGTTACAAATAATGAAGAAACTAGTAGATTTAAATATGAAGCAACGTAAAATAAACCAAATTTTATACCGGAATATTCGGTTTGGTAACCTGCTACTAATTCTTCTTCTGCTTCTGGTAAATCAAAAGATATTTAATAAGGAAACTTCGTCCACTACCGCTCGCGCGGGTGCTTCACTCTAAGGCGGAACGCTCCCCTACCGATGTATTTTTACATCCCACAGCTTCGGCAGATCGCTTAGCCCCGTTCATCTTCGGCGCAAGAGCGCATTATTACATAATATTATCTATTGATTTCTAAAACTAGTAAAAGATATCAAAATTTGGAACCCCTAGAAACTAAAGACCCTATATAGTCACCCACCCTGTTAGCTCTCAAACTCGACCCTACCATGAAACCGTCCCCTTAAAGATGGTTATTATGTTGTAGCTAACTAGATATTGCAAACCCGCGTGTTGCCACATGGTTATAACGGGCACACAAAACAGTTGCACTGCCATAACGCTACGTAAAGTAAAAAAAAATTAAAAAAAAGTGTGTAATGATCCAAACGCTTAAAGTATTGAGTCTACGATCTAAAAGATACGTTAGAAGACTGTACATGTTATACCACGAACTCTTATATTAAACTACTTGAGATTGAAAATAAAATAATAAATACAAAATGTTACACGACTATACATATTACACCACCAACTCTTTTGCTAACCTCACATAAATACATGACTATACATATTAGACCACCGAATTATATGTAAAATCCTTAACATTTAAATAAAAAAATATTCACGGCACTTGATCAATATATATCACGCCACGTCACCGAATGTACTATTTCTAAAAGGATGAAATTTGTTTGTAGAGGTAATCTTATATTCAAGTGAATAGCCTCAACAAAAAAACTGGCCAGGCCTCCCCTTCTGTGTTGTGTCCTGCATTCAGGCCTGGGCCCATCCAGATGCAACCCCAAGAATTGGCCCATCTGACATTCAACCCAGGATTCCTCCCTAACAAACACATACATTTGACTGGTCACATGATGGTGGGGGATGAAGTAATTTTTTAAAGGCAATCAGTCAACTTTTGAGTTCAATGAGAAGTTAAACTGTACGACATCATCTATATTTATCAGTTTTGAAGAAAACGCACAGACTATGGTAAAACCTCACAAAATCGGGATTAAACTTGGGACCTCTCGGCTACCCTAAACCCTGTCCTTCATGCCCTATACTATTAGGACAAATGACCGATGATGGGATAATGAAGTAGAACCAGCAAGCTAAGGGTTTGATAGTAGATTTTGAAGAGTACTTCGCAAAGTGCAATAAGTTACAAGCAGTAAATCTTATCATACGATTCGAGACAATTTAATGGAGCATGTACAATATATGAAAGAGTAGATAGCTTAAGTAATAATAATTTTTAGATTAATTTTTTTTGGAACGACAAATAAATCACTACACGCCACTGGTTCAAGCAATTATAATTTTTAGGTTATGTAATTTTTATGTTTTGGTTTATATATTTAATATTTTAATTAGATCCTGTTATTCTAAATAACATGAAATGTAAACAATTTATTATAAAAGTTAACTTAGTTTATGTAAAATATATAAAGGTTTTAAAAGCACTGGCAAAGCTTAGTGGGGGGTGGGGGGTGGGGGGGGGGGGGAGACGCCCCTCTGTTTTTTCGTCTGGTAGAGTACTAATTTCTATGATTTTTTCTAAAAAATTGTATATAGAGAGAGAGTCGCCCCATTGAATTATCACCCTGTGACTTATCGTCCCCGTAAAATTCTACATCAAGCTTCGCCAATGTTTAAAAGAGTGTAGTATTGAAGTAAAAACGAGAGTTTTTAAAATATGAGTGAAAAATTGATATGTTAGCTAACGTATCGCCGGAAATATAACTTGATGATAAACCGGTGATTTTTCAATAAAATGCTATGGGCTTAAGTCCTACAACGTGTATGTGTTGTGTTTAGCTATTAAGAAAAACTAACATGTCACATATGTGAGTGCTTAAATTATCATATGTTATAGATCTTGTAACATACACATGACAACATCTATCAAGAGTGGAGTTAAAAAAAATCCGATTCTTGAACCATAAGCGGTTTAAAAACCAGATTGAGTTGATACAAAGTTTTTTTTCGAACAGTCCAGTTTTCATATAACTCATGGAGTCAGACCAATTCAAAATCTTGAATTTGGAACTAGTCTATAAAACCAGCCAAAATCCGGTAAAAAAAACCTATTTTGATCAAATTGACTCAAACTGAACCAGTTTGAAACCGAACCAATTCTTAAAAAGTAGTAATAAAAAATTAAAAATTAAAAAAAAAACTATGTTTAAGCACCTCAAGATAGAGGTGCAAAAATCGGTTTGAAACCCAAACCGGTTCGGTTCTCAAACCGGTTTTGACCAAAATCGGTTTTGGTCAAAACCGGTTTGAGGCCAAACCGGTTCGGTTCTCAAACCGGTTTGAAGCCCGAAATCTGGAAACCGATGAAACCGGTTTCGGTTTCAAACCGAACCGGTTTGGGATCTCAAACCGGTTTGAACCGGTTTGGTATATATATATATTTTTTAAAAAAAAACTTTATAAAAACTAAAAAAACATACTTTTTATTGAAAAAAAACATAAAACATTACAAAAGAGAATAAGTTCACACCTAAACGATTGCAAAAGTACCTAATTTGAAACAAAATACAAATTATTTTAACCGGTATTCAAACTCTTTGTAAATTTAAGAGTTTTTTTAGAGATTGGGAAGTGGGGTAATGTTTATAACACATAAAGGGGGTATATATACCAATTTTTAGGCTCAAATCGACTAGAAAAGGGCTAGAAAAGTTGCTTAAAAGTGATGTGAAGAAACCGGTTTCAAACCGGTTTGGGTCAAACCGGTTTGAAAACCGGTTTCTTCACAAAAACCCCTAACCGATAGAAACCGGTTCGGTTTGACCGGTTTGGGAACCGGGTTGGTCAAAACCGGTTTTGACCGGTTTGAAAACCGGTTTGAGAACCGGTTTAAGAGCCCAAACCGGTTTGAGATTTGCACCTCTACCTCAAGATGGGTCCATGGGGATTGGGGGAGCCCTCATCTATACAAGGGACCGATGGAGTGAATGGGCCAAATCTTGCAGGCTTCACTGGGCCAGTTTCGAGTACGGTAGTTGATAACTTGATATGGGCAACTGGCAACAATAACACCACAAATCTGATTCTTTTTTTTTTGTTTAGGAATAAAAGAAAAGTATATAAAATTGAATGCCATTAAATAATATTATATTAATATTATTTTATTACACATACATATTTTATTTTAATCATAAAATTACTAGATTTCAGTATTACTTTATTGTTGTGAAGATTTAATAGCCAGTAACCAAAACAACATAGTTATGAACTTTTTTTTTTCTTTTACCAATTTATGAATAATTTTATAACCATAAAACAACATTAAAACTCAAATAATTTTAACAGTTAGATAAAATATTTAAATGTAATTAATACCCTGGACAAAAATATACCAAGACAAATTACATCCACCAATAAGAAGAAATTTTAATGTATATATTTCTATTTTTATATTTTCCTCGTCTACTCTCCTTACTTTAATGAATTCTGTAAAAAAATGGTTACTACCCATTATAGTTTATTATCCCCATTTGGTTATTCTTTTTTTGTATTTTTGAGGGGTGGTTTTGACATTTCACAACCACATCAACCAAACCATACTACCAAAAATTAAAAAATAAATCCCTGAGATTTATTTTCATCAATTTTTTTTCACAAACTAATGTTGTTAAGCCTCCTCCTTTTAGCATAAGTAGGTGAATCATCATTTTTATGGCTCAAGATTGCAGCCTCAAGCACACCATTTGGACTTTCAGGCAATTGTGTTACTGTACCACTCCTAAAGCTCATGGTACAACACTTGATCACAACTTCCACACATTTAAGAACCCTCTCCTGCAAAAACCCAAATCATATATCATCAAGATTCATCATCATATTGTTGGCAAAAACAAGAGCAAAAATGCAAAATCACTATATAAGATGTACAACTAAAAATGCACAATGTACTACCTTCTTTAAATGTTCAAAGAGTGCAGAAATTTGAGTCTTTTCAACTTCAATTCCAACTACAGAAATGGCCACTGCTGCAGCAATCTCAGATGGTTGAAATTCCAAGAAGTCAATCCCTACATTGTCAAAATTACAATTTTGCCACTGTTTTCATCAAGAAACTCAATCTTGCCATGAATTGATGCTTTTTAAACAAGAGATGTTTTGTTTACCTTGGATCAAACCTAAAATAAGTTGGGAAGACTTCAAGATCAGAGATCTTGAAATGGTTTGACTTTGACCTTCACCACCACCATCATTAAGCTTTCTAATGAATGAATCAATGAAACAAAATGGAGTCACTGATTGCATTCTCCATTTCAATGTGCTCAAAACAATCAATTCCATTCTTTGGATTGTTTTTGCTTCAAACACAAATCTTGATTCACAACCCTGCAAAAATCCAATCAAAATGTCAAAATACTACATACAAATCTTGAATTCATTGGACTCTAATTTAAAAAAAAAAAAAAAAAAAACTAACCTGTAAATCCAAAATCAGGGGCATTTCAGTCTCTTCCATTTTAGCTGCAAGGGATAAACAGGTTACAGCCAGCAATTGCATCATCCATGGTTTGTCCTTCTGTTATTAGTTAAACAAAGTTAATGAACATATTTAATTTGGGCTATTAATTATTCATTAAAAAATTATGATGATTAAACTACTTACAGGTAATTCATAGGCAGCAAGAAATCTGTCCAAGTAGTTTACAGATAGATATGCACATAATGGTCCAAAATTTAATTGAGCATGAACCTGAGTCAACAAAAGTCAAAGTAACCATCAGAAAACATTAGAACATCAAGATTCAACAACTGGAAATTTTATTGAAAAAAAAAAGGTAACTTTTTTGATGATTCCTTTGAATAAAACCAATGGGATCCAAGACCAAACTCAAGTCCCAAATCATACAAATTATAAAATGTACTGAAAAAAGAAACCAAACAAACCTTTGAAATCCAATCAACAGCTTCTTGCCTTGCAACCAAAAACAAGTTTTGATTCTTCAATTTACTCAAATAATCAACAAAACCCACAATTTGTTCATGTTCTTTTATGGTCAACAAAGTCAATCTGTCATCATTTTGCAAAGGCAAATCAAGAACAGAGTACTCTGTTTCAACATTCATTTTCAAGTTTGGGTTTTCCTGATTAATGTCCCAATCATCATCATCATCACAACAGATGCTATCATTTTCTTCTTCACACAGTAGATTTGATACAGAGAAATCAAAAGAGGGTGCCATTTCAACAACCCTAAGAAAACAATACCAAAAAATAAATAAAAGAATGTATGAAAATCAAAACTGGGATTTGTTCATTTTGTTATAAAGATTGATGTTTATTGGAGATTTAGAAGAAAGGAATAGATGAGACACACAGTAATTGCTTTGTCTCACTCTAGAATTAGAGAGAGAGAGAGAGAGAGAGAGTATGAGAGAAATGAATAGCAAGGAGTGCGGCTTATGTAGAGGAGAGAGAGAGAGATTTGGTTTTAGGGTATATATTTAGTGAATATATATGTATTCATTCATGGGGATGGTAGAAAACAACTCACCGTTTGTAGAATACGGTATGTGAATTCGGATTATCCGGGAAACATGGAGTTAATCGGCACCGGGGAATCAAGAGGGATATTGCGATTATTAGACGCATTTAATATAAAATCAATTATGTATTTTTTTTTCTCAATGGGCTAATAATTATGGATTTACAATCTAAATGATAATCAATTTTGTATTGTGTATCCAATATAGCGGATTAGGATGAACGCAATACCACCACTGCACATTGCGGTGGTGCGGGCCATGGCGCTGGAGAGAGTGTGAATACCGCGGGGAATGGGAACCGCACTTTTAAAGAAAAAAGAGGGTTAAAAGTAATATTATTTTAAATGCAAGACATACTTAATTAAATGAAAAATAACATGTAGCATGGTTATGTCATGTAATAGCAAAATTTGCTTTCTATAGCATTGTTAACACAATGAATTGTGTTCTTTCGCGTTGCAATGGCAACTCGAAGTGCCTTAGCAATGCATTGTCAGTCATATTAGGCATGTTTTACTTATGTTTTTATTAACATTATATGTTGTTGTGCATGTTTAAAGTGTTTACATGATTTCTTTTAGAAATAAATTTTTTTATCAAATACCACTAACCTTGCACCTACAAGGAGTTGAACCATCATCGCTTACATGGAGGGGCAATTACCATACCACTAGACTTCAATGTCAGACTCGTATGTTTTGTCTAAAAGTGATTATCTATTTAATTTAATGCTTGTTACTGTTTATTGATATATTTCAACCTTGACATTGCAATAGTGTAGATTTTAAGAAAATTGATTGTAACACCATTATCATCAAACCATTAATTTTAACGTAATTCTTTCATTAAAGTGTTAGTTTTATAATATTCTGAATTTTGGTCCCAGAAAACTTTCGATCATTTAACCCTAGCTTGTTAAGTTAGAGTTTACTTTTCAAATTTAACAAGCTTGACAGTAGCTGAAGGTCAAACTAAAACTTAGTTGACCCCTTTGACACATTTAGTAACTCGCTAACTGGCATATAAAAGACACTTCGAATGTTTCTAAAATGAAGACACCTAAGTGACTTAAAAGTTTCAGTACTATCTTAAGGTTATAAGATCATCGAATTCAATTCTAACATTTCCTAGCTTGACAGTATCACAGCAGTTCGATATTATCGTGTTCGGTTCTTCATTTCGGGTTGGATCCTCATCGGAGCGAATCATGATATTTACCTATCATAAACACCAAAACAAGTTAGTGATTATGTTAACAACTTAATATAATTCACAAGGGAATAAAAAAGATAACAACAAAAAATCATATATTCACCAGATCTAGATCTGGTCACGGGTTGCGACAAGGGGATGCCCATCCTTCACGACACGCTATAGGGCTATTTTCATAGAAAGTTTGCAACTTTCAGCTATTTTCGTACTTACCCGAATTTCAGTCATTTTCACGTGTTTTAGTCCCGATTCAATTTTTAGTGGTTCTGACTTCAACCTGACACCTCCTAAAACTCATTTACAATCTTTTGCCAACCTTCCACAAAGATTAACCATGACACGAAATGATCTTTTTGTTAACACATGAAGTTAAACCCGTTTCGGGGACACAAGTACCAAAAGCCTTTCAACTGCTATCTAAGGTGGCGTTTAGTTCGTGGAATTCATGGAATTGAAATTATAAAGTTTTCATTTAAAAGTTGTGCTTAGTTGTGTTATGAAAACATTTAGATTGGAATGAATTCCTTTAATCAATGGAATTTGAGTTCATTTAACTTTCCTTCGTTAAAGTGAATGATTTCTAAGGAATGTTGAAATAATACTAAATTTCATTGATTAAAGGATTTCATTGCATTTCAAATTCCCTCGTTACCCAATCAAGAACAATTTTGAAAGGAGAATATTCAAATTCCAATTCCATTGAATTCCACGAACCAAATGCCACCTAAGTGTCCAGAATTGAGAATTCATCCTGACACTATCTAACCCATTTTAATTCAATTATTAAACATTCACAATCAATCTATGTTCAAGATTTACTACAGATTTCTCATTATCCATATTTACACATGTTTTGATTCGCGTTACACATTCAAGTTTCAAAATCTTTATTTAAAGTTCAGGTCTTCACCCACTACCTTCCAAACGATTATAAATATGTTTACAAACATATAAAATTAGTTCATAATCGGTTTTACAATGGATTTCCCATTATCTATTGTTTCACCCTTTTGACACATTTAAGACCATTCTCGAGTTCCTTGTAAAGCTATGATCTTGACAAGATCTTTGAGTTACTTTTATCAACTACATGTTAGTCATTTTATGACAAATATAATATTCAAGCATTATCCCCCCCCCCCCCCCCCCGCGTAAGAAGGTATTTGCATAACAAAACTCATGTTTACCAACTATTTTCTAAATTAACCCGTTTAAGCATTTAACATGCCTTAACCCAACGGGTCACTTATGATCAAGATTATAATAACCATTGTCATACCTTTAATGTCCAAACCATATTTCCCGTTAATCATCCTCCCGTAGGATGTTCAAATATGAATATAATGCTATCTATACCTTGACCTTATCAACAACTATGTTTAGTGCTTTATTTACCATATTTGTCTTGATGATGATCCAAGTTAGATATTCACCATCCTGTTTGCTTACTTAACATGATATCACGCAATTTAGCTACATGATCATATATTACGCAACATAAACAACATTTGCAAGTGTTTAGTTAAAAGCATTCGTCGTTTAACCCGTTAGTCCCAATTAGAGATTTCTATAACCGTTTAGTTTCCAAACGATTTTAAACATCTATTTATCATTTTCAACTCTTTATTCAATAATCCCTTTTGCAACTTAAGTAAGGTTGCCAATTCATAGTATCCACTATATACCAAATTTATCTAATTTACCAAGCATTATTCCTTGATATTCAAGGTTTTCCAATTTATCAATATTTGAAGAAAAACCATCTCTTTTATATCTCATTGGCACTTTATTTAGTACCACATCAATTTCAGATCATTATATGTGAATATCACTTAATCTATAATTAGAGTGCAAGTTGTACTTACCTTAAAGTTGTCTGCTTCTCCTTTGTCATTTCATCCTTTTAACCCATTTATATCCAAGCTTGCAACCTAACTTGTCAAGGATCAATTGTAATCATAGGATTAGTCCATACAATGACTAGTTTAGCCATATTGCACTAACTTTGTTTCTACACAGTTTATCCTATGTACAACTCATGGTTTTGCTTTGACTTTTAGAAAATCAAACCATGCTTAATACCTATGCACACAATATTCAATTATGCACCTTTATCATGAGTCAATCATCCATTGCATCCATACACATAATCTATTTCAATTAATAGAAAATAGCATATATAGCATATATACTACCAATTATGCCTATTTCAATATAAGTTTTGTTACACAAACTATTTTGCTATTTCATGGTTTAGTTGTATTCAATTGGTATACTAGGCAACCATGGCAATTCATATCATATATCCAATTCATATTTCATGCTCCCTGTTAGCGATTATACTACATTTTTCATGAGTTCTGATTATTAACTTCATTTATGCATTTCATCAAACACTTGGTATGCACCAAAGTTCATATGCATAATTTTAAACCTATTACATGGATGTGATTACCCAATTCTTGCAATTCATAAACATAAGTCAATTTCATGTGTTTCCACATCACATTTAACAATTTCTGTTGTGGTGTTTCTTCTGGATGGTGGATGGACCGGGTCTTCACACTCTGTTATTTAGGCGTAAGGGTGATCCTGGATGTACGAGTATTTGATGTACAAAAAATATTTAGTATGGTTTGGATTTCGACGAGCCCTTAAGTTAGTACACATACTTGAATATAATTGACCTCCTAAATTGTTAGATATGTTATGACTTATTAGGTAATGATTTAGCGTACACGCATATTTTTGAACTCATTAGGTAATGATTTAGCTTACGTGCATATTTTTTACCTGATTTTATCTGATCCAGTTTTTACGTCTTGTAATAAAACATTCTGAATCCATGACTGAAATGAATCTCCATTTGAATATCTTCAAGAATTGAGTCATTTAAGAAAATTTAAAAGTCCTAAGGACATTCTGATAGTTAATGATGTACCTCACAACCAAGATGTTAGAGTTCCAACTCCCTGAAGTTGCATGTGGTTATGTATTTATCATAGAAAACTAGGAATTGTTAGAGTTCCAACTCCTTTAAATGACGTTTTTGCCCCTCACATGACCTAAAGTTAACAACCTAACGTATGTTAGCATCAAGAAAGTAACGTCTTAAAAATTACATTAGACACAGAATTCAAAAGGTTTATATCTTAAACACAATCTTATTTTTGAAAAAGACCTTATAGGCGTAAATTACTATTTACTCTAAACTATATTAGAAGTAAATAATATTATTTACTTAATATCAATAAAAGGCTCTTGCTATTTGCAATTTCACTATACATATGTGATATGTTTGTTGGTTGCATTTACAAGAATTGATGGTTATGGAGTGTCGACCTTTTATTGTATCTAGTTGTGTATGTTATCATTTGCAAATAAACAAATTAATTACATCATAAATTTGACATAATTGTATTATTAAATTTAAAATAAAATTATCAAATGGGTCTAGTTGGTACTTATTTTGTCGATCCGTTAATACGCAAAAACTTCAATAAATTGGACAAATATTTAGTATGTGTTTTAAATATTCTATTTATTTTTCATTGGTTATTTAATTTTACCACGTATTTCCTTTTTAATTTTGGTAAAGAGTAAATATGGATTATATGTCACAAGTGGAGAGGAACCAATCGGAGGGTCACTTTATGTCTTTTCCTTTAAAGGTGCTGACACGTGGACCCTCTTTCTAACAACTAATGAACTGGCAAATTGGCAATGTTTGCCTTTTTTATATACTAAATAAATAAATTATATTTCTTTTTTTTTGAACGGAAATAAATAAATTATATGGTGAGTAAATTATAAATTTGTGTTGATTATGTATATACTTATTATTTTTTAGGTGTTGTTTTTAAAAGGTTACAAGTTGTTTTTAAAAGGTTACAAGAGTTGTTATTTATATAAATTTTTGAGTAAATTACAAAGAAGGTTCTTTATGTTTTACTTCATTTGCGAATTAGGTCCTTTAAGTAAAGTTGTTTCTCCCGACATCCTTTATGTTTTAATTTTGTTTCATCGGAGGTCATTTATCACTAACGGTGTTAAAAATCACCATTAAGTCAGGGGCAATATAGTAATTTCAAAAAATCCTTTAAATTAAATAAAAAACATAAAATTCAAAACTATCCCCTTTTACTATGCATCAGAAGACGTCGTTCTTCTTTTAGGGCTCAATCTCTATTATCTTCAGTCTCCAGGAATTTTGACTTATACTTATAAATGGCGTGGAGGGAGATTGGGAGAAAGGTTAGTCTTTCATCATCGAATTTTGTAGGGTTTTTCTTTCAGAAATTAACGAATAGCATGACTTATAATTACTTTGTAAAATGAATGTTAAAGATGACTTTTCGCACCTTTTTCTTCAATCACTTATTTGTTTTTT
Organism: Deinandra increscens subsp. villosa; assembly: GCA_039602395.1. NCBI lineage: Eukaryota > Viridiplantae > Streptophyta > Magnoliopsida > Asterales > Asteraceae > Deinandra > Deinandra increscens. Next base: position 6,267,614 of record JBCNJP010000014.1, read on the forward strand.
TTTAGTAATTTTGGTATAAATGTATATGCAAAACCTGTAGCTTTTTAGTGTCAATGTATCAAAAGCAAATGGTATAAACATGTGTTGGTTGTCAACACACGTCTTCTCATGTTTGGTCACTTTGCATGAAACGTCTTTCAAAGCAGCTTGGCATGCTATGAAGGTATTAAAATCGAATTTTTTTTTAAGTAAAGCTTGGCATGCTATGAAACGTCAACATATGTAAACTCGGTTATAAAATATTTTTTTTTTAAATTTTACTAGGCGTTTTTTTTATTTTTTTGCATAAAGGGGGTCTTTTTAACTTAGAGAATCAACATAAAAAAAATCGGAACAAAAATCGAATTAAAAAAAAACCCCTTTATGCAAAAAAATAAAAAAACGCCTAGTAAAATTTTTTCAAAAAAATATTTTATAACCGAGGTTATATATGTAACCGTACCCTAGGCGTTTTTTTTTTTTTTTTTTTTTTACATGTATCCCCCTCCCATTAATTGTAGTGGTACCCCCTTGAAATTTATGGTTGAGATTTAGTTCTCAAAAGTTATCAAAAGAAAAAGTTCTCATTTGAACCTAACCATATATACTAATGTATATGTATGTATGAGAATATTAGTCAACCAATGTTCGGGGTGTGTGTGAGTGTTTGTGTAGTGATCGACACATATAATAACCCTAATGAGATGCAATGCATGTATGAATGTTTGTGGTAACGTATGTTCGTGTTAGTCACGATTAACTTGAAACTTGTCGGGTGTCACATCATCCGCCTGTTGAAAGAATTCTTGTCCCAAAAATTATGTATTGTCGCTAGTTTGCTTAAAAAAAATTCACTTGTCACAATACGATTATAAAAATATAGAAAATATATACTATGATAATCTTAAATGTAATAAAACGATAAATACATCTAAATCTAAACTATATAATAAACAAAAAGTTTGTTCCTACTTTAATTAGTAAAAAATGACACTTGTCATCACCACAAATTTTTGGATGAAATCTAAGTTTAAATAAATAATTATCCAAATAGTAAATTTCCATATTAGGGTTTATTTAGTTTAAACTTTTAATAAGTAATTATCCAATAATTAATTATTAAAATACACATATTTCCTCTTAAATCATCCCCTCTTATTTTTAGTTTTTGTATTTTCATGACAATAAATAAAAATTATTTATTGTATGGATAATCACAAGCCTAATTAATCAATTAATTTTTATTTTCATGACAATAAGTAAAATATATTTATTGTAGGGATAATCAACCACCATAATTAATCAATTATTTGTATTTCCAAGGTAATAAATAAAATATATTTATTGTAGAGATAATCACTAACATAATTAAATAATTATTTAAAAAAAAACTTTTTTCTTTAAAAAGAAAAGTTTTAGATATATATATCCGACTTTTTATTTATTGCATCCTAAATTATTTAATAACTAATTATTTAATTACTAAATTAAATATATAATATAATTTACTAAATTACAATTTAAAAAGGTCTATAACATTTTTATCGCAGCCGTGCGATGCACGGGGTATAAAAACTAGTAAGAATTTATATGATAAGATAATCAGTAGAAAAAGACCTTATGAAATAAGAATGGATATATTTAATCATAAAGTTAATAAATAGATAGAAAAAAAAAATTAAAAGTAATATAAAAAAATATATGTATATCATAATAAAAATAACGAGTAAACTTCGGTTTTAGTCCATAACGTTTGCACATTTTAACAATTTTAGTCCCAACTTTTTAAAAATCCCAATTTAGTGTCTCACATTTCATTTTTTTCTTCAATTTTGATCTCAACGTTAACAGTTGTTTAAAGAGCCGTTAGACTACCCTCATGTGGTCCCCATATGAGGTGTATTTTTGTCATTTCCGTTTGTTTTAACTCATACTTTAAAACAAACGGAAATAATAAAAATACCCCTCACGTGGGGACCATGTGAGGGCAGTCTAACGGCTCTTTAAACGTTTGTTAACGTTGTAACCAAAATTGAAAAGAAAATGAAATGTGACACACTAAATTGGAATTTTCGAAAAATTGGGACTAAAATTGTTAAAATGTACAAACGTTGAGGACTAAAAGCGAAGTTTACTCTAAAAATAACTTGTTTTCTTGAAAATAAATTTTGTGGTTAGTCTGTCACTTGACTCACTTCTTCTATACTTTTTCGCAAGGCCCAATTAAATTGAATTTAAAATATATTTGGCCATAAAGTTGTTCCTCATTTGCATTTTCTTTTACGTTGTCTTCTCTTCATAAGAGTAGTTGTGGTGTAAAACTTCATAACCAGCAAGAAACGATTATGTTTCTTTCTATTCACAATTCTATTTTGATTGTTCACTTATCTCTCTTAAATGTAACATTCATATACAAGGAAATTTAGAGGGTCCAGAATAAAAAAAATAATCTCTAGTAGATATAACTCATTAACAGAAGAACTCGACAAGTCGGAGGGTCAACGGACCCCAGACCATCTTGTAAATCTGCAATGTATATATCACACTAATACCATATGGGGATATGAAAATTCACCACAAGTGAATCATGTATCATTACATAATATTACAATAAATGATATAATTATAACAAAATGGACAAACATTTATCTCCATTTAAATTTACTTCACACTATATTTATATCTAGACACATCAACACATACATTTTTTTAATTAAAATTACTCAAAATAGGCTTTAAGACACAAACTTCAATCCCTTTTTACCCCTATTAAATCTTTGAAACGAGGCTTTAGTTAAATTCCCATTGGAAATGTGTAAGCTTTCTTTTTCATGCTTTTTAATAATAAAGTGAGCACTTTGTTAAAATGCTAACCTCCCTCCCAAAAGTGGATTTTGGAGCAAGTATGAGAATGAGACCCATATGGATCTTGTCAGCTCTGTAAATATGCTCCTCAATCTCAACGTTACCCCCTCCCTCTCTTTCTCCTTTTGTTTACTCTACCAACTATTATATACACGCATAGTTATTGTATAAAAGTTACGCTCCTCAAATGCATACTTTTTGTTGTAAGGTAAAAAATTATGGGTTCAAATCATACAGACAAATGTATATGATAATTTAGCTGTTAAAAATATAATATATATAGGGATATGATCATTTGAGATCCACCTCAATTCGTGAGAACCGCGAGAACTATGTGTACACGTGTTCAATTAATTTAATTGTTTGTGTAATTTTCGTTTCACCAATCTAACACGTTTACACATAGTTTTCGCGGTTCTCGCAAATTGAGGTGGTTCCGAGATGAACATTACCCTATAATTACCGTTTCATTTAAATGTTTGTGTAGTTTTCGTTTCACCAAGCCGTCGTCGCCACCCCTGCACCGGACGGAACCCTAGCCGCGTCACCTCACCGCTGCACATCGATCTCCGTCCACCAGCCATCCGCCGCTGCCGTTGCCGACCACCACTGTCGTGAATCTAGTTTTGGTCTCCAGTTGGTTATCGTCAGTAATAGTATTCTTCTTCTCACTCTCTGGTAACATTAGTACAAAAGAGATGATCCCCCTTTGGGATTAACACCCAGATTTTTATACTGCTCTTTTAGGATGATGTCACTGTGACATGGGATAAGTTCCTCGATAGCGACCCCTGCTATCTTATTGGTGGCTTTTGTTCACGCCCTATTGATGGTACGCGTGGCCACATTCTCTGGTCCCCGTCAAATGTCACATCCTAACGGAATGTTCAGGCATGAGATTGGCACGTGCCCGTGGGTCCAGTCAATCCGAGATATTTACGAGGGTCGGGTATAACCCGAGCTTATACATTTATATCTCTTAACTTGGTTACATAAATATAATGGCTTTTGACAACATATATTTTTAAAAAAATGTGAAATGGTTGACTTAGCTCCTGTTTTGTATAGATGACCGAGAGGAACTGTATCGCTTCACAATTCCAAGTGCGTAGCCTTACTAGACACTTTTGTGCAAGAGACTACTTCGACATATAATTAAGATTATTATTAGTAATTTGCAGAAAAAAAGAAGTTATAAAGCAACTAGGACCTTGAGATCAGCACCTTATTAAACTAAAACAAAGACCTAGTTAATCAATAAATTATTAGTAGTAATAACTTTTTTTGGCTGCATTTACATAAACTATTCATGTTCTCAAATTCTAATCACTAGCTTATTAGATCTCTCAAAATTTCAAACTTAAGGCATGTGCAACGAAGTAGTAAGTTTCTAATATATGAGTATATACAACTATCGTTATATTCACAAATTATAACTCACTTAATTCACAAATTATAACTCACTTAATTTTAAGTGAAAAATCATCAATATCATATAATTTATTTGTAAGCATCCTGTGTGTGAGAGTTATAAGTTAAAATGAAATGTTGTAGTTTTCTGTATAACAATGTATTTTGTTTAAAAGCATGCAAATTGATATAAAATGATATGACATTATACTAGGAGAAATACATTCATAGCATTATGGTTTGTATTATCTCCCCATTGAATATGTTCTAAGGAAATAATATTATAATATAAACAAGGGGTAACTTTGTAGAAACATAACCAACTTTCGATTTTGTTCCAATTAGGTCACTCAAACTTTTTTTTGTTCCAATTAGGTAACTTAACTTTAAAATATGTTCTAATCCTAGATAAATGACCTTATTAGCAGGTAACCTTATCAAATTTTTTATAAAAACTGATTTTTTTTATAAAAAAATGATTTTTTAAAAAAAAATATAAAAAAAAGAATTTTTTTATAAAAAAACAATTTTTTTAATCAAAAATCAAAATTTTATAAAAAAACGTTTTCCATAAATACATTTTTCTTAATAAAAACGTTTTTTATAAAAAAAAGGTTTTTTTATAAAAAACAAAAAAAAGTTATAAAAAAAATTCGTTTTTATAAAAAATGTTATAAGAACGTTTTTTATAAAAGAATTCGTTTTTATAAAAAAAAACCCTTTTTTATAAAAAAACCTTTTTTTTATAAAATTTTGATTTTAAAAAAAATGTTTTTGTTAAAAATTCGATTTTAAGAAATTCATTTTTTATAAAAAAATAATCTTTTTTTATAAAACAATTCAGTTTTTTTTTGAAAAATTTGATAAGGTTAC
>JBCNJP010000014.1:6273240-6295995 GCA_039602395.1 Deinandra increscens subsp. villosa
TTTTTATACTTTCATCGGTAAGATGTCACTAGATTATTGTATAGTCTTATCCTAGTTTTGTTGCGGGAATTTTACCGGTATACAAAAAATTATACATTGTTAAAACGTAACAAAAAGAAAATAAATTTAAAAAAAAACATGCAACGACATTAAAAGAAATAATTTTTCATGAATAAAATACAAATACAAAGAGCCTACGTAATTACGTTAAATTTAGAAACCAATCGCTAAAAGTGTTAAGTTTATGAGGCTATGACCTAAAAGTTATGTTACACGACTGTATCCGTTACACCACCAACTTATGTGTTGAACTCGTTGCACTCGGATAAAAACAAAAACCAAAGAATAAGGCAACAAAATTACTCTAGCAATACAAAGAGCCTAAGTAACAACGTTAAAATTAGAAACCAGTCGCTCAAAGTGATGAGTCTATGACGTAAAAGTTATGTTACACGACTGTATCAGTTACGGCACCAACGTATGTGCTAAACTCGTTACACTCGAATAAAAACAAAAAACCAAACGAAAATTGAGACGTTAATCTTCATACAGAGTCATTTGAAAACCAAAGATGTGATATCAAATGATGCAAGAACGGAAGCAATTAATGAGTAGAAACTCAAAAGATTAATCAAAAGTCAGTTTTAAAGGTGCTTGAGAGAACATAAAAGGTCATCATATAATAATAATCACCTATAAAAAATACTTATACTAAACTCTAACAACCTTGGAGATAAACACTAAATAATAAAAGATACAATAACTATAAATAAAAGACTCTTATAAATTCATATAATATATATATATATATATAGGTTTAGGTTCAGCTAAAAAAATCATTTCACCTAAGAAGGCTAGGAAGCAATCATGTGCTGACATGTGTACATAACACACTAACACAATGCATAAAAAGTAAAATATGCTGACACACTAACACACTGGATACAATGTGTTAGTGTGTTATTGTCCACGTGTCAGCTTGTGATTGCTTCCTAGCCTTCTTAGGTGAAAGTGTTATTTTAGAATAACTTTACCCTATATATATATATATATATATATATATATATATATATATATATATATATATACTAGATTAGTAGCCCGTGTATTACACGGGCTGAATTTAGGTTCATAAATATTTACACAAAATAAAAAAAACGATTAAAAAAATTGAAAATTATGATTCACGTAAAATTCTTATTAAACAGTAAATGATAATTTAATAAATTAAAGTAATTTATTATTTTTAAATTGTTGAATAATTTTCTTACAAGCACTCAAATTATTTAGTAATTCTATCCGTTTTTTGTCAATTTTTTTTTGAAATAAAAGTTTAATTTGGATAAATCTATACTATATAATAAACACAAGTTTTTAATGTGTAGGTGGCACAATTTAAGGTGTGCCACCTAGGATTAGCTTATGTGTCATTTTTATAGATTTTTGAATTAAAAAAATAAATGGTATTTACAAAAAGGAAAGATCTTATAATTAAAAATCAAAAAATTAAATAATTTCCATACAAAATTATCCATATTTGTTTTACAATACCATAACTTTGATTCATCATATATTCTTTATTTCTCAATAAAAATTTGATCCGTAAATTGCTTTGTATTCGTGAAAGAAAACCTAACAAAACTAGATCCATATTGCTTAGGTTTCGATCAACGAATGATGGTGAACGAATCAAAAAACAAAGTCGCGACTTTCTAAACCCATCATTGATGAACTTAAACTCCAATTCAATCATTCGTTTGATAGTTAGAAAAAAACTTTCATCTTTTAATTCGTTTAAAATTTTTTTTATATCATAGTCTCGGGTATTTACCCGGGACACTAACTAGTTGGTAACTATTCTTAATTGGTGATTTCCTAAATTTGTAATTGATTGTGAGTTTGACATGTGGCAGTGGTGATGTGGACAATTTATAATGAAGACATGTGGCAACCATTTTAGTGCTTTATTATAATTAAGATATACACATGTATATACACATATACCTTATTATTCTCAAGCATTCTTAAGGCCATTGAAAGTATAGATCTCATCGAGAACTTCATTTTGGCTGGTAATAGCCCCCGTAACTCTAAACGTAGCTCAAGTTATGCCTGTTTTAGTAACTGAATGTAAAGTTACTGAATCAAGTGGTAATTCAGATAACTTATTTATCTCATCAAATCCAATCAAAGAATGGCACAACGAACAAAATCCCAACCAGTAATGTATGTCAGCAAACCAGTCAATAAACCAGAAGGCCAACGGACTGGAAGTCAACGAATTCAAAGATCTCAAAGAACCATCAACGAATGAGTCAAGAACCAGGAGGCCAACGAACCCAAGAGTTCGTTCGTTGATATTTTCAGTTCGTTCGTTGCAGATTTCAGTTCGCCTGATGAATATTCTGGTTTGTTGGATGAAAAGTTCAATTCGTTGGAACTGCAGATCAACGAACCAGAAGTTTGTTAAGCTCTAAATTGATCCAGATTATGTATGTAGTCAAGTTTCCTCATTAATTCACTTGTATTAGGTGCATAGATATAAATAATGACTCGTTTATGCTCAATCTAATCAGAAACTCACTGATCAGCACCTAAACCTATGTTTAACGTCCATAACCAACACTTAGATCCACAAAACTTGAGATGGAGGTAACCAACATCTCTGATACCACTGTTAAAACTTGTATGGGATCGTTTCTAATTCAATATATGAATATGTAATGGACGGAAGTTTGATCTAGATGTAAAACTCAAATGGTTATATTAATACATGTTGAATTATTACAGTCGAAGGAGTATACATCAACGTTTAAGCCTTGGGGGAGATCGCGCATGATCTCCCCTCTCACACACACAGATCATAACAGACAGACTCAACAAAATGACAAACTTATGTTGTCCAATGAACTAAGTCTATTTATAGACAACCAACCGACATCCAACGAACCACTAGTTTGTTGGTAGTCCGTTGCTTGTTAGTTGGTCAGTCCGTTGATTCAGTTTGTTGACTCTACAAACACAACATCAAACACTAGTGTGTTATTATATTCGAACAGTAACGGCCACACTAGAGACTTGCTCTAACAACTGTTAACATCTCGTAACCCTGCCATTCCCGTAACCCATACCCGTATTATTTAAAACATTATAAAGAAATCATAGATTTCCCATTATAGCTAAGCTAACATTCAAAGCATGCATACAGCCCCGAAAACAATAAAACATTTAAATGTGGGCTCATAGAACTCATCTTAGCTTTGCTCAGCAATTCTCTTAACTTGACAGCTATTCAAACACGTTAACGCCTCACTTTAACCAACGTCCTAATCAAGAAATCCTGGTGAGGTTAGACATTATTCTACCAATCACTTAACCTTAAGGACCAGACCCGACACTGACGAGTCCAGATCCACCATTTAAGCACAAGTTACGAATATGTCCATTATACGATACGAACGTATGCACTTTCATCAATACGGTCGTATTCTTTCATCAATACGGTTTGTATCTTCGCCTTTCCTCCCCTTTCCTTTAGTTTTTATCAATTAGGTTTCTGTTGCGTTTTTCCAGTTTCGATTTCTGGTACGTTCGTTCATACTCATCGCTTAGAAATGGTAGGTGCTCTGCTCTGGGTTGTTAGAAATGGATGAAGAAGATGACGGTTCGGGTTTTCAAGTAAACGACGTTAACCGAAGACGATCGATCATGATCAGCAACTGTCTGGGAAAAGAAACTGCAAAAACTGGTGGCTAGGGTTACTCAAAGACGTCTAAGGTTTGATTTTTCTTTTGTAGATGTATGTGTTCTTAATTTTTTTTAAGATTAGGTGAAATTCATGACCAAATATCATAATACAAAGTGCCAATTGCATTTTTAGGTTAGATTTTTGGTGATTCACCTAAGGCAAAACACGATTTCAGGTTAGCATTTTTCATACAAATTAGGGTTTAGTTTGGAATGTTGACAAATTACGAACAGAGACTTGCATACCATACCCCATACATGCCCGATTTGCTTTCATACATGCTCTCTCATTATGATAAATCAAAGATGCATAACGTCAATATTAGTCAACTAATATAGGGATAAAATGTTGAATCTGTTAAGCTATTAATGGTTTTCATAGCACCATTGTTTGCTTAAAATGTTTAGAAGGGTTGAATTGAGATTTTTTTAGAGATTGTTATAATATAGAAATATATGATGTCAAACCTAACCTAGAAGTGATTCATCTGCTGCTTAAATCACATTGCATGCCTATGTGTTACCAGGTCTTTGTTGGCTTACCTGATTTCTTCCAACTAATACAGATGAACTGATAGTGTTATTGATAAATCAAACTTCAATAAAGAGAACTCATTTAGGAATAAAAGCTTGAATGCCTAATCTAGAGTTATTGATGGTATTGTGTAGCATCATTGTTTTAAACATTGAATTGTAGGTTTTTTAAGGAGGAGGTTTGGGTAATGGAGGAGGTTTGGGTTATGGCAATACAACCATTTTGGGGTGTGATGCAACATAACTCCTTAATTTTGGGTTTCTTATAACCTAAACTACAGTTTCTCCGACAAAAACATGTTATATTGGCTAGGGTGGTCGATGTGGAAGGTTGCCAGGTCCACAAAGGCCGAGTTGGATAAAAGTCATGTGTAGAACACCCGCCTGTTGTGGTTTTCTAACGGCTCAAAGAAATCGGTACAACTTCATCTACCGTTTGCGAACACTAAGTTTCTTTTTTACTCGACGTATAGTTTGTATTTTTTTCTCTTAATTAATTTTAGTATCATGTGTAGAAACATGCATGATAAACAAACTGATTCCTTTTAACTTATATAGCTTTTTAATTCATAACATTTATATTTTTAATATATTAGTTCCGCAAGACGTTACGCAAAATCATGACTACGTATCATTTTGGATTATAGCTGTTACTTTATTTCATCAATGTGTAAATTTTCTTAATTATGTATAGTTTTTTGTACATGTACTGCCAATAATTCGTACATACATTTAGTTTATAAAACTCATTACACATGCAATATGTACCTAATATTAAATCAGGTAAAATAAAACAACAAACATATTGGGTGTTTTTTATGTTAGATCTTGTTCAAAGTTCACTGTTAAACATGCCCAGAAATGGTCAAATATTAAAATTCATATATATATATATATACAAGCCTTTCTATTAGCGCGTTGCGGCAAGCGCGACGGACCGAATTCCTATTGTATGTATGTCGTGCAACAGCCCGTAGACAAATAGGAACGTAGTACCGAACCCATACAAAATCCCATAATTTAACGTTTCATTCATACAAATTTTGGAAACATGTCGAGTAACATTATGCAAGTAAAGATAGACTCAGAACCGAATACAATCACGAAAAGTCAGAACGACCCGAAAGCAGGCAGACCAATTACCCTTTCCTTCCCACAAACATTAAAACAAAACAACCCATAGATTCATATTGTACCTAAGCAACTTGTGCCACCATACCATCTCGGATGAACCTGAAAAATAGTAACAAAAAACAGAGTCAAATAAAGCTCACTGTTTCACACCAAATAAAATAAAAAATAAAAACCTGTGAAAATACTTAAAAGCACACACCAAACTAAGGTTTACAAAGCAATTTTTCCTTTAATATATACTCATGGCCTTCAAATGATATATGGCCTATATGATTTAAAGTGTGGATACCCTTATAATAATGGAAAAAGAGGTCCTTGAACTTGTGGACAGTGCGTACTTTGTTAGTGTGTGTGTATATATATATATATATATATATATATATATATATATATATATATATAAAAGGAGACACCAAAACATAACATGTGAAAATTCTTCAAAACAACCAAAGTAAATACACGCAGCATGATCCATCCTACTGGCCAAAATTCTTCAAACAACCAAAGCATCAGGTGGTCCATACCTTCTACATTCTCAGATTTCATCTCGCTATGGATCCTCTACACACAACGAATGAGACGGTTAAAATCCCATACCTCCCTACCTCTACCTGCTTCATCATCTAATTTCCTTTACTGCAACTATATACATGATGCTGATACATGCACTGTTTGTAAACATAAATCAACAACATGAAGCGCTAAAAAGGGCAGCCCACTAAGTAAACGTTCTGAACCTGTTTTAACCCGTTACCAGGCCCAACACTTTTGTCATGCTTAATCATACTTATTGTTACTTTTGAGTATAAAAAGGTTTCATATTTAAATATCAAAATGCAAACATAAATATAATAAAAATCTGAAAACAACTTACTTTTCAGCAGTTACCTTTGCCATTTTTACTATCGAATTCACATTAAGAAGCAATCCAAAAGAAGCTTGTTTGATTTGTTTACCTGTTTTTTGTGAGAGCTAATCAAAAGATGTTTATTTGGGCTTTTTACAGTTTTTTTCAGCTTCAATTGTTGCAGGTGTTTTTGGAATGGTTGAATCTTGAGCTGAAGCAAATTAGCAATACACTTTGAGTCATTACCAAATAAATTAATTAATACAATCTCCTGGATAATGCTAAGTACCAACCATTCCTATTCTTTCATAAAATACGTTCTTTATTAGATAGTTATAGTTTAAATAACACTAACTATTGATATAATTTATTCTTGTATTTTTTATAACCTCACATATCTCATTTTTTATGACCTTTGAAATCTTGCTGGAACAAAAAAGAATCAATTGAAATATCAAAATCCTCATTCAAAAGGAAGAATATAAATATAAACATAAAAGTTAATAAACACCTTCCAAACATTCCTAATAAACCTGCAAATAAGAAAAGTGAAAACTGTAACTTTTCAAATTTGCCGTTCAAGAAAAAGAAGAAGAAAACTGTAACCATTTAATGTTTGTTTTTTTATTAAACAACAAATGACAGCCGGTTGAAACAACATACTAAATGATGATGAGGTACCAAATTGGGCCTTCTTTTTTGTATATATACCAGAAAACACCAAACTTTTCATACTATTTTAAGGATCTCATAGCTTGAACAACACAAACTCTTGAAAACCTTAAAATAATCAAAACATAAAAACCCTTGCATATTAAATAATGGAAAATTGGATTTTAATAATCCAAGTTATTACCAATTGGCCAATATTAATCCCAATTTCAAAATTGGCCTACATTAATCCCAATTATTAAGGTGTTGGATTTCATTGGACCTCCGTTAAGTTTTCCTTAACTCCGTTAGTTTTTTGCTGACGTGGCACTGATTAATAAAAGCCACGTGGCTGCCACGTCAGCAAAAAACTAACGGAGTTAAGGAAAACTTAACGGGGGACCAATGATATCCAACACCTTAATAATTGGGATTAATGTAGGCCAATTTTGAAATTGGGATTAATATTGGCCAATTGATAATAACTTGGATTATTAAAATCCAATTTTCCTTAAATAATATGGATAGCAAAGGGGAAAAAGTACCTTGGCAGAAGATTAATGATACAACTATGCATAGTTGCAAACCTTTACCCTGAAACGGCACAGTGACAATGAAAACCATTAAAACCTCAGAAACAACATTTAAAAGAAACTCTGGGATCCTATGCAGTCAAATGACGTCTAAGCATAAACGGAAGCATTTAAACATTTTAAGTGAAACACCATTAAGCCCACTAACCATGGTTCCTGAGGAAGAAATCACATTCAGCTTTCGAAGAGACGTAAATAAAGATTGTAGAATAAAGAGTAAATTACACATAAGGTCCTTTATGTTTTACCATGATTTCAAATTAGGTCCTTTAAGTAAAGTTGTTACAGCTAACATCCTTTATGTTTTCAACCTATTTCATAGAAGGTCCTTTATCACTAACGGTGTTAAAAACTATCGTTAGATCAATGGCATTTTAGTCATTTCATAAAATCTTAAAATAAAACATTAAAATAAAAAAAAAATCTAATACCCAAAAACCTAGAAGGAGATCCCGGACCCCAAACACTGTTCGATGGTTTTTCAACCCCCATTAAATTCACCGACGCCATCGATTATTAAACTCCCAAACAACCTCACCGGTGGAAAATTTTGAATAAGTTTTCAACCTACCACAAGAGTTAGTATGTAAGTATTATTTCTACTACATCGGTGGAAAATTTTGAATAAGTTTTTGGATTATTCATATTATTCAAACAGGCTCCTCGATTTTGTTAACAAACGGGTTCGAATCTGGATTGATCAAACGTCACACGCTATCACCTTCTTAAATACCGACAGTCTCGCCGGCGACGTCATCACTCGGACGTTGCGTTTTATCGACTACGTCATCACTCGGACGTTTCTGAACTTGTTCAGCTTCATTCTTTGGCCACAACGCTGTTTCTTCTTATCCACGACGGCAGAGGAAGTAGCGAGAGCGGAAACCATCATCTTCCGTGTTGCCTCCGGAGATGTAGGAGTTGTAGATTCTCTGGCAGTGGCGAGGAGACTCGACATCATAGATTTTAGTGATGCCATGCCATTGGAAGTAATTGGAGTCGGAGATGTCACCGGATTTGGAGCCGCAGGCGGAGGCGGAGGAGGCGTTGGATTTGAAGGATGATCGGTGAGGTTGTTTGGGGGTTGAATAATCAACGATGATGATGTTTGGGGTGTTGGATGGAGGAGACGTTGTTCTCCTTCTAGGTTTTTGAGTATTAGATTTTTTTTTTATTTTAATGTTTTATTTAAAGATGTTATGAAATGACTAAAATGCCCTTTACTTAACGATGGTTTTTAACACCGCTAGTGATAAAGGACATTCTATGAAACAGGTTGAAAACATAAAGGATGTCAGGTGTAATAACTTTACTTAAAGGACCTAATTCGAAATCATGATAAAACATAAAGGACCTTATGTGTAATTTACTCTAGAATAAATTGGAAAGATCTCAACCAAATATGTGTTCTGAAAGTGAAATCAGAATCATAAAACATTCAATTTAACACAAACTATTAATACGTATTAGAGTTTACAATTGGGGAAAAGAGTGTAACCTGGAATATGATCTGGGGGTTCTTCTGTACCACGACAGGCGGCGGCAGCCGCGGTTCTCATTAGGGTTCCGCCACAATGATGGCAGGGGCTTGGGTTTCCTTTTTTCTTTGAGACCGAGACCTGTATGTGCTTTCCAGTTTTAAGAAACCGCAAATGGGTCAGTCATGACCACCTAATCAGAATCGTTTTTTAATCATTAAGGTGTAGTTAGGTTGAACCTATATTTACATAATAGTAACCAAGATCAATAATCAAAAGAATAGTTGAGAAAATCTAAAACATAACCATTTGAATATCAGCAGAGGCTAAGGCAATGACTACATTTATGATATGGATGTTATTCAAGTTACAATTCCAATTCCTTTTTAAGACTGAAACATTCAGAAGTAAAATCTCCTCAAAATCAAAACCATGCTCATGGATACCTTATGATCATAATGAAATCAATGACAAAGGACCAAAACAGCAGCCGATACACCTATAGCAATCCAATATAATCAGAGACAATACCAAATAAAATTTAAACAAAATCCATGAACATCGAAACCTAGTTTCTATTGATTTCAGACACCGGCATTAACCTCTGAAAAACCCTTCATCAGAATCAACTAAGGCTCAAATCAAAGATCATCACCGCCGACAAAACCTTTGAAATGAAGCCAAAATTTCAAACCCTTGGCAACCAAGATCAACCAACCATAGGAATGAAAAAGAACGTCATGATTTGAAATATTTCTGAAATTTGCCGCCACTATCTCGAACCATACTCCTAATATTCTGCGTCAACAAAATAGGCTCAGATTAGGGTCATGTAAACCCTAATGTAAATCATCATCGCCGTTGCCATCAGAATAGAAGATAAAGCGACCAGATCAACCAACCAAATAAATCAGAAAGAACATCCATTTCAGACAACCAAAAACCCTTCATAGAACCATCACAATTAAACCAACATTTGAACCAACAAAGCCATAAAGCTATTTCATAAAGTTGTACCAAAAATTAATCCAACATTTGAACCATTAGTTCAGGTAGCAACAAAATGAAAACCCATATTTTAGCTTAAAACCAAAACAATAGATCCATTCCCACTGGACAAAGAAGCAACTGGTTATAGAAAAAACGAATTTTAATTTAATACAGAAATGTCCTAGATCTGCGAAAATGCCCAAAAAAGGCTTAGAAATTTAGTGATCATCACAACCTTTGGACTTGAACCAAGAAGAGCTAACGACTGGGATAACCAAAAGAGCCACGCCTGTTCATTGCCGTAAAACCAAAAACATCTTCATAGCCAGCAACCATGAGCACCGAAAAGGGTAATTATAGGCAGAAATCTAACATCAACATAGAACTCAGATATATAGATAACACAATCAATAACAACTACAGATCCAAGCGAAACCATCACTAAAGGACAATAAATCTAGGTAAGCAACCAAGAATACCAAATAGGGTCATGATAAGCAGAAATCCAACATTAGACATGAAAACTCAGATATGATGAACACCATCAATAGCAACTACAGATCTGAGTAAAACCATCACTGCCGCTAGGGCTCAGGGGCACAACCAATCATCATCGCCGTATAGGCTCAGATTGGGGAAAAATACAACAACACCTTTGAGAAAACATTGAGAAACTTAAAAAACCCTAGCCACCATCAGGAAGCAAACATTGAGAAACGATTAGGTTTTCTTGAAGGGGACAACTGCTAAGGTTTTTAAACCCCATAATCGAAAAATCTGCAACGTACAACAACAGATCCAACAAAAACCAACACAAAAGCCGAAAATCGTACCACTTTTTTAGATCCAAAAACTGAACAGACGTCGATTTCAGATGTAAGGGTTTTTAAAACCCAAAATCAACTAAAGGTGCTTGCTTAATCTGCGGAGAAGCACAAAAACATAAGTTGCATCAACGTAAACGGAGCAACGACGGAAATAACATCATCAAAACCATCGTCGCTTCAACGTTAACGGAGCAACTATGGCGGCGGTAATATCATCGGAACACCGCAAGCAGCCGGTCGGTGCCCACCATCCGAAAGCAGCTCTCGACGCAAATGAAGCACCGGCTGAACACCGACTTGTAGAGAGAGAGAGTGTGTGTGTTGATCTTTGTAGAGAGTATTAGAGGGTGGAGAGGCGGTGAGATTGAATGCAGAGAGAGAGAGACTTGCTTTCTTAATGGGGGGCCATACGACCCATACCCTGGGTCAAGATGGCATTTAATGTAAAGCATGGTAGCAGTTGGTTTGCTTTATTCTACACGTGGACTTGTAAACCAAGCTTAACAGGTTGTACATAACCAACATATGCATAAAAACTTGTAAGATCAGCTTTAAGACTTATACAATCCAATTACATGCTTTAAATGTTGTAACTTGTGTTGCAAGGGTTGTACATATGTTGTAAAATGTTATATAGAGTATATATATATATATATATATATATATATATATATAAGGAGAGGATCATTTGAGAACCAATTTGATTTGAGAACTAAAAAGAACTAACTTGAGCCACATGTTTATTACATGTATCCCCCCCCCTCCCATGAATTGTAGTGGTCCCCCCCCCCCCCCCCCTGAAATTTGTGGTTGAGATTTAGTTCTCAAAAGTTCTCAGAATAAAAAGTTCTCAGAATAAAAAGTTCTCATTTGAACCTAACCATATATATATATATATATATATATATATATATATATATATATATGTAGGGGATGGATATATTGAAAACTTGTTTGAGTTGGAAAAACCATGAAAACCAAGATAAAAGGCCCAGATTCACCCACGTTTGCTGTCTTGAATAATCTCTTGAAGGGCAAAATGGTCTAAAGTATTTAAATGTCTCTTTTCATCTCTGCAAGTATTAAACTACAAGAAAAAAATGACAGAAAAAAGGATATGTAACTTTTTACTTTTTCTCTTCTCTTTCCCATTTATTCTCTCACTCTCTTTCTCTCACATCTCTTTATCTCTTTCTCTCTCATCTCCCCTCTCTTTATCTCTCGATTGACACACTTTCTTTTCATGTTTCTCTCTCCTATATTTTATTCATTTAATTTATTCATGATTTTGTTTTATTTATGATTAGTTTTTTTTTTTCAATTTCTATAACCCAAAATCATTAAAAATAAATAAGTTTAAAGTTTACCACAAAAATATATATGTAACATCATTAAAAATAATACATTTTTTATATGCTTATGATTTTACATATGTTAAATCATCAAGAAAGAATATGTAAAAATACATAGTATAAGTTTACGTATTACTTATAACAAGACAAATGAGTAAATATGTAACATGCTTTAAAAATAAATTTACATAGTATAAATTTTGTGAACTATGAAAAAAAGTTTGATTTTATCCTTTAACCTGTACAGAAAAAAACTTGTTTTTATCTTTTAACCTGTACAGAAAAAAAGTTAATCGGTTTATATACGTATGTAACTTTAGAATTTTCCTTGTGTAAAAAATAAATCAGGTTGTTACACATGTATCAGATAACAACTTGTAATATATGTAACATGTAACATATAACAGGATATGTGTGTAAAATTACATATGTAACATGCATGTTACGTAAGAAAAATACATATTTACGTATTTATCATCTTTGAAATTTGTGTGATACGCATGTTATGTAAGAAAATTTACATATGTAATATTAGATATTTACGTGTGTAACAAAATATATCAGTTGGTATTTATTAAGTGTTTATTATCTTAGCGATAATTTGTAACATATGTCACGTGTAACAACTTGTAACATGTAACATATAACTGTATACGTGTGTAAAATTACATATCTAACATGCATGTTACGTAAGTAAATTTAGATACGTAGCATTAGATTTTAGATGTGTAACATAATATATCAGTTTGTATTTATCAAGTATTTTACGATCTTAGCAATAATTAGTGACATGTGTAACATCTAACAACTTGTCACATATGTAACATGTAACATGTAACATATAACAATATATTTAATGTGACAACTTGTAAATGTAACAACTTATAACATATGTAATTGGTTGTAACATACATAAAGTTACACGTGTTATTAGAGTAAAATAACATAATCATATGTAACATGATACATAAGTAAAATAACAGACAAAATAAATAAACATGGATATAAACCAAAATAAATAAAAGGGTATTCTTATCACCATAATTTCCTAAAATCCCAAATATAAACCCATGATTTTGTTTCTTAGAAACCCAGAAAAAAACCATATTATTCTTCAAATCCATGTATTCCCTTTAAACCTATGATAAAAAACCCAGATAAAAACAAATCAACATTTTTATTTTTTTTTAAATCATGAATGATTAAAAACATTGCTTAACTAAAAAAAAATTACAAAAGTAATTACAATCAACAAAACGTTACAAAATGATTCATAGGAAGTGAATTTTTTTAAAAATGATTAACTAATATAACAAGCTGATAAAATATATATATAACAACCTAACTGAAGAAATATGAAAGCTAATTAATTAGGCTTTAGTTCTTTATAATCATCTTCATCTTTGACACGAAAAAAAATCCTTTAACCTGCACAGAAAACAAGTTAATTAGTTGATATACGTATGTAACGTTAGAATTATACAAATGTAACAAAATACATTAGTTTGTGTTTACCATCTTATCAATAATTTGTAACATATGTAACCACTTGTAGTATATATAACATGTAACATATAACATGATATGTGTGTAAAATTACATATGTAACATGCTTGTTACGCATGCTAAGTAAGTAAATTTACATATTTATATATTTATTATCTTATAAATTTGTGTGCTACGCGTGTTAGGTAAGTAAATATACATATATAACATTAGAATTCTACATATGTAACAAAATACATCAGTTTGTATTTATCAAGCATTTATCATTCTTAGCATTAATCTAGCAATTATAACCTAATACACACATTTAGCAAGTATTTAGAAATAAACTGATAAAAATAAAGGCTCATGAGAATGTGAATGTTAAAAGTTACATATGTATTTTTAAGTATCAATCATACTGTTACATTAAAAAATTGTGATTGTTAAAAGTCACATGTAACATATGTAATTGTTTGTAACATATGTAACTGTATTCTTATCACCATAAATTTATTAAGATAAACAAAAAATAAGAGCACTAAATTAGGCAACTACGAATTCATCTAATCAGGAGCAATAAACTAATTACATATGCAACATTAGATATAACATATGTGCCAATAGATATAACATATGTGCCAATAGATATTACATATGTACCAACAATTCATATACATAAATGTTACACATGTAACAGCTTTTAACATATGTAACTGTTAGTAACATACGTAACAAGTATTTTTTACACCATATTTTATTAATATAAACCAAAATAAGAACACTAAATTAGGCAACTACGAATCCATCTAATCAAGAGCAATAAACTAATCTAAGAATCAATTCGATCAAGAACAATAGATTAGGCAATCTAAAAAAAACCATAAATTTATTTTTTAGAAACCAGAAAAAAAAAACCAGGAAAAACCCATGATAAAAAGACCAGAAACAACCCACTAACATTCTTTAAAAAAACTCACTAGATTTGATTTCTTAGAAACCCAAAAAATAGTAGAAAAAAATAAATTTTTAAAATTGGTAAATAACTCACTTGGTAAAAAACTCAAACAACCCATTTCCTCAAAAACCCAACAACATACATACCTTTTGGAAGCCATATCTGAAGATTCCGACAAGGTTTCGTAAACCGGATCTTGAGGTGGTATGTGGAGGCGGTATGTGGTAGGAGGAGATGGTGGAGGTGATATGTGGTGGCAGTGGGATGAAGGTGATGGTGGAGGTGGTATGTTGTGGAGATGGTGCGATGGAGGTGGTAGGTGACGCCATCGGAAAAGGGTGGTCGTGATACATGAAGATGGTGATAGGTGGTGGCGGATGTGGTAGGTGATGGTGGTGGTGCTGGTGGGTTTCTTAGAAATAAGAAATATATGAGAGAGAGAAGTATGAAGAAATTGGTTTCTTGGTGGTGGTGTGATTTTATTGAAAAAGGTAAACGAATGTGATGTTGATGAAGTGACCAGGAAAAGTACAAAACCCCAAAAAATGTGACTTGTCAATATTACCCTTGTACATGTGAAGACAAAAATTTAAACTAATTAAAATAATAGAAAAAGAATCAAATAATCACAACCATTGGATGATTTAAATCAAGGGCTAGAAAGTAGTTTACATGGTTTTTCCAACTCAAGTTGGTTTTCATTTTATCCTTCTCCTATATGTATATATATATATATGTATATATATATATATACACACACACATATATATACACATATACCTTATTATTCTCAAGCATTCTTAAGGCCATTGAAAGTATAGATCTCGTCGAGAGCTTCGTTTTCGCTGGTAATAGCCCCGTAACTCTAAACGTAGCTCAAGTTACGCTTGTTTTAGTAACTGAATGTAAAGTTACTGAATCAAGTGGTAATTCAGATAACTTATTTCTCTCATGAAATCCAATCAAAGAATGGCACAACGAACAAAATCCCAACCAGTAATGTATGTCAGCGAACCAATCAATAAACCAGAAGGCCAACGGACTGGAAGTCAACGAATTTAAAGATCTCAACGAACCATCAACGAATGAGTCAAGAACCAGGAGGCCAACGAAGCCACCAGTTCGTTCATTGATATTTTCAGTTCGTTCGTTGCAGATTTCAGTTCGCCTGATGAATATTCTGGTTTGTTGGATGAAAATTTCAATTCGTTGAAACTGCAGGTCAACGAACCAGAAGTCTGTTAAGCTCTAAATTAATCAAGAGTCTTTATGTAGTCAAGTTTCCTCATGAATTCACTTGTATTAGGTGCATAGATGATAAATGATGACTCATTTATGCTCAATCTGATCAGAAACTCACAGATCCGCCCCTAAATCTATGTTTAACGTCCATAACTAACACTTAGATCCACAAAACTCGAGCTGGAGGTAACCAACAACTCTGATACCACTGTAAAAACGCGTATGGGATCGTTTCGAGTTCAATATATGAATATGTAATGGATGGAAGTTTGATCTAGATGTAAAACTCAAATGGTTATATTAATACGTGTTGCATTGTTACAGTCGACGGAGTATACATCAACGTTTTCCCTGGGGGAGATCGGGCATGATCTCCCCTCTCACACACACATATCATATTAGACAGACTCAACAAAATGACAAACTTATGTTGTACAATGAACTAAGTCTATTTATAGACAACCAACCAACGGACTGGACATCCAACGAACCACTAGTTTGTTGGTAGTCCGTTGCTTGTTAGTTGGTCAGTCCGTTGGTTTAGTTTGTTGACTCTACAAACACAGCATCAAACACTAGTTTGTTATCATATTCGAACAGTAACGGCCACACTAGAAACTTGCTCTAACAACTGTTAACATCTCGTAACCCTGCCATTTCCGTAACCCATGCCCGTATTATTTAAAACATTACCAATAAATCATAGATTTCCCATTACAGCTAAGCTAACATTCAAAGCATGCATACAGCCCCGAAAACAGTAAAACATTTAAAAGTGGGCTCATAGAAGCTCAATAATTCTCTTAACTTAACAGCTATTCAAACACGTTAACGCCTCACTTTAACCAACGTCCTAATCAAGATATCCTAGTGAGGTTAGACACTATTCTACCAATCACTTAACATTAAGGACCAGACCCGACCAGACGAGTCCAAATCCACCATTTAAGCACAAGTTACGAATATGTCCATTATACGATACGACCATATGCACTTTCATCAATACGGTCGTATTCTTTATTTTGACGATATTCTTGAAATACACCACGGGTGTATATCCTTGGTTATATATTAAAAACCCTTTACACTGATACAGTCGGACAACCAATGCGGTTGTATGTCCAATTCTCTAATACGCTCGTATTACATACGTCATCCATTATCCAAATCCGTTAAGCCTCGATACGGGTGTCACCATTATGAATCTGGTTCTATTATTCATCGAACAGTTTATGCATTATAGCCATTTGATCAATTCCAGTAGGTTTTTACTCTAAATATCATTACTAATCTATTTAATCGGCCCATATGCATTATTACAAAACCATATATCCTCTGAGATCATCATTTACCTAACTTTCACCATATCAATTTGCATGCATCATTATTTGCACCACAAGCATAAATCGCTTGTACATAACACAAAGAAGGATTTTTCATACTTGGTTCTTGAGGATCAATGAATTCAATCCTAACACTTTACCAATTGGTCTTGTTACAATCAACACCTACACATGATCACTCCTTTGATCAAAACCGTAATTCTCAAGAAAAATCATCAAACTCAACATGCAAGGATGATCTAACATTTTCTCTTGGTTTAGTGAACTCGCCAAGATCAAAACCGGGAAAGGAGCTATACAAGCAATCCAACGCACATCCATAATCAGAATCTAACCCGATAATACCACAATCTCGAAGAATGTGGTCTTGTAAACTCCAATATTGTGCCTTCGAGGCCACAAAGGCGTATGTAGAAACATCTTCAGCCGAATATAAGCCTAAACCTCCAAAACGAGTCGAGGGGGGGGGGGGGGGTGGATACCAACCTCCATTGAAGATCCCTGAAAAATGGACCCCTACTAACCACAATATCCTCAATCGCTTCCCGGATGCCCTTGTCAAAAATAGAAACATCTTCCCCAACAAACATAGGTTAACACGTTCGAAGGCCGAACAACAACTTGGCAACCCACATACATGAGCGAAGCAAGATGAGCTCGCATTGAGGATCCCGTAAGCGAGGAATACATCTCATTAAATCTAGTGCACCGACTGCTCTTTTCACGACTAAACTACTGATAATTGCTCGATTGCTCTTGGGAATTTTTCTTGATTATATTGATGTAACTAGTTACTTGCAGCGATGTAACTAATACTTATACCAACGTAACTGGTTATTACAGTAGTGTAAGTGCTTATTTACATCAATGTTAAATGCAATAGTATTCCCAACTTAGGGGGAGATAAGAGTAAGAAAAACCTGGTAATACAAGAAATAATATGAAATGCATCATGAATATCAAATACTGATCCCTAAGTGGTCTATATGAATCTGAACTCCAATACGTCATACATTTGCAAAGAATGACAAATGAATTACTAAATGTAGGGTTAGCTTCTTTTGAGAACCAATAAATATTATAAGAACTGCGAGAACTAATATAAGTCACACATCTTACACACTTTTAAAATGAATTGTCTATACTGATTTAGATTACTTAGATTAAAATTAAAATTTTAAAATCTACTAATATCTAAGAAGGGCATTTGAATATTTTTTTTATTTGAATTTAAGATGTCATAACCAAATGATGTAACATAAGTATCTAAATTTTTCTCTTCATTTTAAATCGTTAATACCTTTTTACACAATATTATTTAGAAAAATTGGCCCATATTAATCTCAGTTATCCTAGTTTGGCCGATAATAATCCCAGTTTTGATTTTTCCCTACAATAATCCCAGTTATTAACTCATTGGCCTATATTGAACCGCCGTTAACTATACACTAACTCAATTAGTGTTAGGAACTGTTTTTATAATTTTCTTAAAATTAAGAGACTGATTTTTATAATTTTTTAAAACCTAATTATTTTAAAAAGAGAGAGATCAGTCTTAATTGTAAAAATTAAACTACCACCGTTAGCTCCGGTCCTCGTCGTCCCCATCTGAGATTTGCCGGCACCACTGTTCTACGACAACTTTTTTTTTTAGTTTCTTCTTCGATCCAATTTTAACATTGTAATTGGTTTTGCACATTCACGTGGAGCTTTGTTTGACCATTGAAGTTGGAATATATTTTGCTTTGCACATAGAAGTTAAAGATTTGTTTCAATTTTGAATTGTTGCTTGGAGTGTACGTGGGAAAGCACCACAAAGAACAAAGTTATTATATTAATTGGTGATCATAAATTCTACCATCGGTGCAATGGTCAACACGTACGGCTATTCTACCATGAGAAATCCATGGAGGTGTTTACCTCATTTTTTTTTTTTTTACTTTCTACTTTCAAATTATCAAGTATCTTGAAATTCTTTCACCGAATCTTTATATAATTGAAGATAAGAATGTATCTCTGAATCAGATTTTTAAGTCGTTCTTCAATTAGTTTTATTTTTTATTGCATTAAGTTATTATATTGTTGTAACTTTTCAGATGATAACTTGTAAATGCTAACATCTTTAAGAGATTTCTTCAGCCTTTCAACCTTCTTCCTCAACTCCTGGTTTTTTTTGTAACACCAGTATAGCTTGATAAGCGTAGCTAGTTTATTTTTAAGATATCTCTCTCTAAAAGTTATAGTTTTTAAGAATTTATAAAAATCAGTCCCTAATTTTAAGAAATTACAAAAACAGACACTCACACTAACTGAGTTAGTGTATAGTTAACGGCGGTTCAATATAGGCCAATGAGTTAATAACTGAGATTATTGTAGGGAAAAATCAAAACTGGGATTATTATCAGCCAAACTAGGATAACTGAGATTAATATGAGCCAATTTTCCTATTATTTAAAAAAATATACCACACCACTAAATATGACATTTTTTATCTTTAATTTGGTTATAATTTCATTATTTTTTTATACAATTTTTTTAGTGTATGTTAACGTTGTTACATATATGTAACGAACAGTTACATTGGGTAAGGAACAGTAACGTATGGTTAACCAACAGTTACATATATGTAAAATAATAGAAAACTATAGATATTCAAATATTAAAATTTTCCATCTCATAACCTTTTATTCCCTCCCACCGACTGTAAACCATATTTTTTTCTCTCACATTTTTCCCAAACACATTATCTATTAGGTAAATTCCTAAACACTACATTTTCTTTTATTAACTGTTTTCATTAAGTATGCTTAAATGTTTTAATCTAATTAGCTAAAATTCTTAATTATTTAAATTTCTTAGATTTCAAATACTTATATAATTATTACATAATATTATCTATTGATTTCTAAAACTAGTAAAAGATAACAAAATTTTGAACCCCTAGAAACTAAAGACCCTATATAGTTACCCACCCTATTAGCCCTCAAACTCGACCCTACCATGAAACCGTCCCCTTAAAGATGGTTATTTTGTTGTAGCTAACTAGATATTGCAAACCTGCGTGTTGTCGCGTGGTTATAACAGACACACAAAACAATTGCATTGTCAAAACACTACGTAAAGTAAACAAAAATTCAAAAAAGTGCGTAATGATCCAAACGCTTAAAGTATTGAGTCTACGATCTAAAAGATACGTTAGAAGACTGTACATGTTATACCACGAACTCTTATGTTAAACTCCTTGAGATTGAAAATAAAATAATAAAGACAAAATATTACACGACTGTACCTATTACACCACAACTCCTTTACTAAATTCACATGAGTACATAACTATACATATTAGACCATCAAATTATATGTAAAATCCTTTACATTTAAATAAAGAAAATAACTTGATGAATATATATCACGCCACGTCACCGAATGTACTATTTCTTAGGCTGCCCACATCGTGAGGTACGTTCCAGTACGTACGTGAGTTTTTTTGAGGTACGCGTACGTACGTTGATGTGGCGTACGTACGTCCACGCGTACGTACGTCTACACGTACACCGACGTACGAGGTCTTGTGGGTCCCACGATTTTAATTGCTTTTTTTAAAAGCCAGCGGATAGATTAATAAAATTCAATTTTATATTTTTATTTTAAACCTTTACTAATTTAAATAAAATATAAATAAATTTCAAAAAAATTTGTAAAAAAATTCTAAAATTCATAATTAATTATAACATTAATTTTAATATTTTTTTAAAAAAAAATAACGGCTATTTTTTTTATTTGTCTTATTATAACGACTAGTTTTTAAATATTAAATATTATTATTATAATAAGTTTAATATTCAAATAATAATGATTGAAAATTTAAATAAATATTTATTTATTTATTTATTTTATAAAAAAATATTATTTTAATTATGTCGGTAAGTTTTTTTTTTAAATATTAAAATAATATACGTTTTAAATAAAAGAATTAATTTGTTAACTAATTTTAAAAATAAAGATTAAATAAAATGGTGATGTGGAAAGTAATTGGTGGTATGTGGGAAGTACTTGATGTGGAAAAAAAGTGGGTTTTGTGGTATGTGGAAAGTACATGATGTTGCATGCTGACTGGACCAAAAATATGGTATGTGGGTAGTTGTTGATGTGGATGGTGTTAAAGGATGAAATTTGTTTGTAGAGGTAATCGTATATTCAAGTGAATAGCCTCAACAAAAAAACTGGCCAGGCCTCCCCTTCTGTGTGTTGTGTCCTGCATTCAGGCCTGGGCCCATCTAGATGCAACCCTCAAGAATTGGCCCATCTGACATCCAACTCAGGATTCCTCCCTAACAAACACATACATTTGACTGGTCAGATGGTGGGGGATGAAGTAATTTTTTAAAGGCAATAAGTCAACTTTTGAGTTCAACGGAAAGTTAAACTGTGTGACACTATCTATATTCACCAGTTTTGAAGAAAATCCACAGATTGTGGTAAAACCTTACAGAGTCGGGATTAAAGTTGAGACCTCTCGGCTACCCTAAACCCTGATGGGATAATGAAGTAGAACCAACAAGCTAAGGGTTTAATAGTAGATTTTGAAGGGTACTTCACAAAGTGCAATAAGTTACAAGCAGTAAATCTTATCATACGATTCGAGACAATTTAATGGAGCATGTACAATATATTAAAGAGTAGATAGCTTAAGTAATAATAATTTTTAGATTAATTTTTTTTTGAACGACAAATAAATCACTACACGCCACTGGTTTAAGCAATTATAATTTTAGGTTATGTAATTTTTATGTTTTGGTTTATGTATTTAATATTTTAATTAGATTCTGTTATTCTAAATAACATGAAATGTAAACAATTTATTATAAAAGATAACTTAGTTTATGTAAAATAAATGTAAAAGTATGTGATGATTTAAAATATATAAAGGTTTTAAAAGCACTGGCAAAGCTTAGTGGAGGGGGGGGGGGGGACCGCCCCTCTGTTTTTTCGTCTGGTAGTACTAATTTTTACGATTTTTTTCTAAATAATTGTATATAGAGAGAGAATCGCCCATTGGGTTATCACCCTATGACTTATCACCCCCGTAAAATTCTACATCAAGCTTCGCCAATGTTTAAAAGAGTGTAATATTGAAGTAAAAATGAGTGTTTTTAGAATATGAGTGAAAAAAATGATATGTCAGCTAACGTATCGCATCTCCAGAAATATAACTTGATGATAAACCGGTGATTTTTCAATAAAATGCTATGGGCTTAAGTCCTACAACGTGTATGTGTTGTGTTTAGCTATTAAGAAAAACTAACATGTCACATCTGTGAGTGATTAAATTATCATATGTTATAGATCTTGTTACAAAGTTTTTTTTCGAACAGTCCAGTTTTCATATAACTCATGGAGTCAGACCGATTCAAAATTTTGAATTTGGAACTAGTCTATGAAACCAGCCAAAATCCGGTAAAAAAACCTATTTTGATCAAATTAACTCAAACTGAACCAGTTTGAAACCGAACCAATTCTTAAAAAGTAGTAAAAAAATTTAAAAATTATAAAAAAAAAACTATGTTTAAGCAC
>JBCNJP010000014.1:6296495-6376340 GCA_039602395.1 Deinandra increscens subsp. villosa
TGGCGGCAGGAAGAAAGTGGTGGAAGCATACGTCTATCATATAATCGAGCAAATGCATCACTGGCAACATTGGAATAACAAATCAGATAGAAGGCATGTGAAATGAGATGGGTGTAAACAGTAAAGTGACAAAGAGTGATGAAGAGTACCTCCCACCAACAAGAAGTAAATGGGGCCTGGTACTGCTGATGTCACAAGATTTCAGCACGAGTGACTGTTTAGGTGGATCAGCTAATGATTTCTTTGCTCCACATCGCAAGTCAAGCTGGCATAAAACACTAAACATATGAAGGCAGATATTATGAGATCAATAAAGTTCAGCTTACAATTTGAACATGTCAACTAATTTCAACATATGATTAAAGTATTTGTAGCAACAAGAAGCTTTTAGTAATTTTAACATTCCCAAGTTGAATGAAAGCTTAAAAACAAAGACTCATCCTTCAATTTAAGCGATCTCTTACAAGAATATCACATTAGGCCACAGGCGTCATGATTGTAACCTGATGTCACAAAGCTAATTATGGTGTTTATGCTTAAGCTTAGCTCTATTTCATGTGTGTAATCAGGTATTAACTAGAAGACAACATGCCTCAACCCTAGCCACCTGTTACAATAGTCGAGGCCTGTCCAATCAACGCCAAAGGCCGATGCTAGCAATGAAAGGACCACGATTGATTCGCATTCAATAGGTGAAGTAACAGCCAGCAGATCACACAAGATCCTCCACTCACGGCTGCCGTCGTAAAATCCTCTTTTGGCTGAAGTTGTTTGGCCAACATGTCTACCGTCAATACCAACTTCATAGCCTTGATCGGACAAAAACCTACCCAGATCCACTTCTGTAATACCTTTCTCACTGCCAGCCATTTTCAAAAACCTAAAAGTAGCTCCAAAACCGCGTCAGACCTAAAATCACACCATGGCTTCATTTTCTGCTTTTACTAAAACCAAGAAAGCTGCTAAAATGGCTTGGACTTTAGCTTAACCGGACTTGGTTAATTAAAATTGTCTCGACTTGACTTGACTTGACTTGGTCTTGGGACAGGAACGGCATTTGGATTATTTGACCCAACTCCCCTGACCCAATTTGAGTTCATATCAATACATCTCGTCTGGAGACATGACTTGTCCTCAAGTCGAGATGAAGTAATCCAGGTCAGGATGTGTTGGCCGGTGTTGTAACCCTAGTGGTATGTCATCTTAGGTGCAAATGATGGAAGCTCTTGGTATTTGGCAGGCTCTTGAGGTTGCGTTTTCGAGCTATAGTGATTTAGTGAATTCGTGTTGGGTAAAAGTTATGTAACAAGTGCTTGCATAGGTGGGAGAAACAGAAGTTAGTCCTTAGTTACTGCTCCTCATAATAAGCGTAATGATAAGACAATCTAGATATATGCATCTTATGTTTGTCGGTTGGTTAGGCTTGTGCTCACTTGGTCAGTCCTCTTTCAGTCTTTTGTATGCTTTTGCAAAAGAACTATGTCCTAACTTTTCTTAAGAAACTTTGTTGAATTGGTTGGTTGCCATAATATGCTCATTGTAATCTCTCACAAGCATGCGTAGGATTTCCTAAATCCATAATCCATATCTCTAGTAATGGTGCAATTACCAAAGTTGATGTTTAAATTGTAAGTTTCATGTCATCCCGCTAGACAGATCAATGTTCCTACTTCCACTTCACAGTAACAATTTCAAAGGATTAGGTGCAAAAGCAAGATTTAACGTTTTCATCTTAAAAAAGATTCATTCAAAGTCTGATACAAGTGAAAATATAAAATCTAGGATGGTGATAGACCTTGAGTATACTTACTAATACATTGTGACATTCTCGATGAGAAGATTCAGAAGGGGGACAAGAAGTGCATTCCCTAAAATCATGTTGTCTAAGAGTTCCATCCTCGCTAGCACTCCATACCAGATTCGGATTCCCAGGTTCTACCTGCAACAGAAAAGTGTGGTCTCGAGGAATCAAGTAAAAATCTTCTACAACAAACCAAAATCATATTCGAACCTAATGTCACATCTGGATGGATAACTAAGAAAAAAGAAATCAGAATATCTTACGGCTAATTTTTTAATTCTCCTAGTGTGGCATTGAAATAGTGCTGATGGGTTAATGGTGCTATCTTCAACATCCCTCATTCCTAAGCGAGACAAATTGAATAGTCGAACCTGCAATCATGAATTCGGATTTTCAGTAAATGTGAGCAGATAACATAGAATTAGGAAAAAGAACCATAAATGAAGAATTACTTCAGAATCAGCAGCTCCCGATACAACCAACTCATCAGACGTTTCAGGAACAAATTTTGTACAAAATATGTTCGCGGTATGACCACTGTCAATTGAATGCAAGAGTTTGCGGCTTTGATAACTCCAAATATTGACCTGTAACAAATTCGAACATTCTTCTTTCAACCTTTAGATTTTATATCATAAGCCACCACAACACACATAACAAAATGCAAGAGCAATTGCACGACTAAAGATTATTGTTTATACACATATGTGCTTTCAAAAACTAAGTGGAAACCATAAATGTTGATAAACATGTAACAAAGAAGTGTCATTCAGGTCCATAACACTTGGTTCTTCAACCATCATATGCTAAAACATACAAAGAGACAGGTTACGTAAAGACAGAAATGAGAAATCATACACAAGTGTCATCGGATCCGGATATCAATAGCGAGCCACTTGAGTTCCAATCAATGGTATTTACACAGCCCCGATGCCCCTGAAAGATCACAAACAAACATGTTGATCAAAATTATGATTATACTTAAAAAGCATCTCTTGCAAGATTTCCAAGATTTAAACACACATTACACACCTCCAATTCTCTTTCTAGAGAAAGCCTCCTGATGAATGATGAATGCATTTGCAGACTGCGATTTATATCCTGTAAAATTAGAAAATCAAAATTCACCAAAATTTGTCAAAAATCCAGATTTTGTCAAAATCCAGAACCAGAACAAATGAATGTAGTTAATAAAACAAGGCAGAACCAGAACGATGCTGATTGACACTCGAATAAACATCTAGTAACTATGGAAAACCCCTAAGCAAATGCTGATACATCAACAACCTATTTTCACCATAAACCACTTCTCCGATTAATCGATTATTGGATGAATCATATAAAAGGGAACACAACCTATGTTCTTCTTCCAACTAAACCAACCAC
This sequence comes from Deinandra increscens subsp. villosa, assembly GCA_039602395.1. Taxonomy (NCBI): domain Eukaryota; kingdom Viridiplantae; phylum Streptophyta; class Magnoliopsida; order Asterales; family Asteraceae; genus Deinandra; species Deinandra increscens. The sequence continues at coordinate 6,299,683 of JBCNJP010000014.1, forward strand.
AGCAGAATTTCAACTGCAATCACCAAACACCTAACACAAACTGGAAGCTACCCCATACACATTGAGGGAAAGGCCATACGAGCATCAAAATCTAATTTCATTTCACCAAAACCAAATTCACAATCAGCAAACAAAACTCAAAAACAAATAGATTAACGTGTTTATACAGCGAAGATATAGAGAGAATTTACGTACGGTGCGAACGTGGAGAGTTCGATCATCAATGAAGTCGGTGATGTTGCCATCGTGAAAGCGAAGCGATTCCATTCTGGCTGATTGATGATTGGATCAAATTTGACAGAAATTGAACAAATAAGAAACCCTAACCGATCGAATTTTGCAATTGAGGATGTTATTGTAGAGAAATTGAGAGTCGGTGGTGAGTGGGTTTTTGGGTTTTTGCAATGTCTGGAACCATCAGCATCCGTACGTCACCTTTACAAATTGCCAGCCTTTACGCTATCGGCGTTATACTAGTTATGTTGCGCATTTTATACTTTCATCGTTAAGATGTGACTAAATTATTGTATAGTCTTATTATCCGTCGGAAATTTAACGGGTATACAAAATACATACATTATTAAAAAATGTAGGAAAAATTGCATAAAATAATCCTAACTTTTCCTCGTTTGCAAATAATAATCCCACCTTCCGAAATTGCAAGGAGCAGTCCCAACTTGTCATTATTTTGCACCTAACAGACCCTCCGTTAAAAAATTTTAACGACGTCAAAAAGTGATGACGTGGAAGCTGATGTGGAATTTTTTTAATTTTTCTTTTTTTTTCAATATCCAGTCATCATCACCTCACCACCACCACCACCTCACCACCACTCCACCACCACAACCACCCCATCGCCACCATCAAATCCGCGAAACAATCAGACGAGTGACACGTGCAATGCCAGCTTTGATTATACACACTTTTGGGTCGAAACCGAGCTCAATTTTGGACAAATTCGTTATGTTTGACTTTTTGGAGTCAAACTTCATGTATTTTGACTCAAAAATTGGACCCAAATTGGAGTTTTATTTGTGTTTGTGATTGATTCTAGTAGTTATAGTTTTTCAAAACGAATCTACCATAGGTTACGAAAACAATTTTCATTGAGTTTTGTTCATAATCGCGAAATGGGGGTGGTGAACGTGTTCTTGAGCTCATCAATGGTGAAATCTTTAATCCTTAACGGTTTTCTGCAAGTCTGGTTCCACTAGCTTCGGTTTGAACTCGTGAATTCAATGGTACAATCGGTTTCGAATTTCGTTCATGTTTGTGTGATTCACCATTATCAAAGAATGGTGTTTTTCAAGAGCTCATCAATGGTGAATCACACAAACATGAACGAAATTCGAAACCGATTGTACCATTGAATTCACGAGTTCAAACCGAAGCTAGTGGAACCAGACTTGCAGAAAACCGTTACGGATTAGAGATTTCACCATTGATGAGCTCAAGAACATGTTCACCACCCCCATTTCGCGATTATGAACAAAACTCAATGAAAATTGTTTTCGTAACCTATGGTAGATTCGTTTTGATAAACTATAACTACTGGAATCAATCACAAACACAAACAAACTCAAATTCGGGTCCAATTTTTGAGTCAAAATACATGAAGTTTGACTCCAAAAAGTCAAACATAATGAATGTAAAGATGGGATTATTATTTGCAAAAAGGTGAAAACTTGGGATTAAAAAGAAAAAAAATTAAAAAAAAGTTCCACATCAGCTTCCATGTCATCAATTTTTGACGCCGTTCATTTTTTTTAACGGAGGGTCTGTTAGGTGCAAAATATTGACAAGTTGGGACTGCTCCTTGCAATTTCGGAAGGTGGGATTATTATTTGCGAACGGGGAAAAGTTAGGATTATTTCATGCAATTTTTCCAAAAATGTAACATAAAAGAATCATGCAACAACGTTAAAGGAAATAAATTTTCATAAATAATTCACAAATATAAAGAGCGTACGTAACGATATTAAACTTATAAAACAATCGCTCAAAGTTAGTGGGGGTTCTGAGCATGTGCGAGAGGTGCGACGAAACAGGGCCTATTATTTTATGAGGCCTATATTTTTGAATTTTTTTTAATATTATAAACTATGAAGACTTGATCTATCAAATTTGCTATAAAAATGCGAGGAGATCTGCAAGATTTGTCGGTTAACTACTTAAGATATCATTTTAAAACTATAATTTTCTTATGTTTATTGTTATAATTTATTTTTTGTCTTATTTAAAAACTTTTTTCTATTTGTAATTTTCTTTTCGAATGGGGCCCATTTTTTTAGTTCGAACAGGGCCTCTAAATCCTTTGGACCGGCTCTGCTCAAAGTGTTAAGCCTATAAGGTTATGACTCACAGGACCAACTTATGTGTTAAACCCATTGCTCTCGGATTAAAACAAAAACCAAATAAAGCAAAAAAAATCTTGTAGCAATACAAAGAGCCTAAGTGACAACGTTTAAATTATAATCCAATTGCTCAAAATGTTGAGTCTATAACGTAAAAGTTATGTTATACGATTGTATTCATTACACTACCAACGTATGTGCTAAACTCGTTACATTTGGATAAAAACAAAAAACCAAACGAAAATTAAGACATTAATTTTCAAGTAGAGTCATTTGAAAACCAAATCTCTAATACCAAATGATGCAAGAACGGAAGCAATCCACGAGTAGAAACTCAAAAGATTAATCAAAAGTCAACTTTAAAGGTGCTTGAGAGAACATAAAATGTCACAATATAATAATCACCTATAAACAATACTTATACTAAACTCTAACAACCTTGGAGATAAACGCTAAATAATAAAAGATACAATAATTATAAATAAAAAGACTGTTATAAATTCATATATATATATATATATATATATACTAGTTTTTGATACCCGTGCGACGCACGGGTGGATTTTTAAAAAATAATCCAAAAATTAAAATATTATGATAAATGTAATTTGATAATTGAAATTAAAGAAAATAACGAACATTCTTAAGGCCATTGAAAGTATATATCTCATCGAGAGCTTCCTTTTGGCTGGTAATAGCCCTCATAACTCTAAACGTAACTCAAGTCACGTCTGTTTTTGTAACTGAATATAAAGTACGTAACTGAATCAAGTGGTAATTCAGATAACTTATTTCTCTCATGAAATCCAATAAAAGAATAGCTCAACGAACAAAATCCCAACCAATAATGTATGTCAGCGAACCAGAAGGCCAACGGACTGGAAGTCAACGAATTCAAAGATCTCAACGAACCATCAACGAATGAGTCAAGAACCAGGAGGCCAACGAACCCACCAGTTCGTTCGTTGATATTTTCAGTTCGTTCGTTGCAGATTTCAGTTCGCCTGATGAATATTCTCGTTCGTTGGATGAAAATTTCAGTTCATTGGAACTGCAGGTCAACGAACCAGAAGTATGTTAAGCTCTAAATTGACCGAGTCTTTATGTAGTCAAGTTTCCTCATGAATTCACTTGTATTGAAGCATATATGATAAATAATGACTCGTTTATGCTCAATCTGATCAGAAACTCACTGATCCGCACCTAAACCAATGTTTAACGTCTATAACAAACACTTAGATCCACAAAACTTGAGCCGGAGGTAACCAACATCTCTGATACCACTGTAAAAACGTGTATGGGATCGTTTCCAGTTCAATATATGAATATGTAATGGACGGAAGTTTGATCTAGATGTAAAACTCAAATGGTTATATTAATACGTGTTGAATTATTACAGTCGACGGAGTATACATCAACGTTTAAGTCCTGGGGGAGATCGGGCATGATCTCCCCTCTCTCACACACAGATCAGAACATACAAACTCAACAAAATGACAATTTATGTTGTCCAACGAGTTGAAGTCTATTTATAGACAACCAACCCAACGAACTGGACTTCCAACAAACCACTAGTTTGTTGGTAGTCCGTTGCTTGTTAGTTGGTCAGTTCGTTGGTTCAGTTTGTTAAACACATCATCAAACACTAGTCTATTATTATATTCGAACAGTGACGACTAAATTATAAACCTGCTCTAACAACTGTTAACATCTCGTAACCCTGCCATTCCCGTAACCCATACCCGTATATTTAAAACATTATCAATAAATCATAGATTTCCCATTACAACTAAGCTAACATTCAAAGCATGCATACGGCCCCGAAAAACAGTAAAACATTTAAAAGTGGGCTCATAGAACTCACCTTGGCTTTGCTCAGCAATTTTCTTAACTTGAAAGCTATTCAAACACGTTACGCCTCACTTTAACCAACGTCCTAATCAAGAAATCCTAGTATGGTTAGACACTATTCTACCAATCACTTAACCTTAAGGACCAGACCGACACGGACGAGTCCAGATCCACCATATAAGCACAAGTTACGAATATGTCCATTATACGATACGACCGTATGCACTTTCATCAATACGGTCGTATTCTTTATGTTGACCATATTCTTAAAATACACCACAGGTGTATATCCTTGGTTATATATTAAAAATCATTTACACTGATACAGTCGGACAACCAATGCGGTCATATGTCCAATTCTCTAATACGCTCGCCTTACATGCGTCATCCATTATCCAAATCCGTTAAGCCTCGATACGGGTGTCATCATTATGAATCCGGTTGTATTGTTCGTCGAATAGTTTATGCATTATAGCCATTTGATCGATTCGAGTAGGTTTTTACTCTAAATATCAATACTAATCTATTTAATCGACCCATATACATTATTACAAAACCATATATCCCCTGAGATCATCATTTACCCAACTTTCACCATATCAATTTGCATGCATCATTACCTGCACCACAAGCATAAATCGCTTGTACATAACATAAAGATGGATTTTTCATAATTCAATCCTAACACTTTACCAATTGGTCTTGTTACAATCAACACCTACACATGATTACACCTTTGATCAAAACCCTAATTCTCAAAAAAATCATCAAACTCATCATGCAAGGATAATCTAACCTTTTATCTTGGTTAGTGAACTCGCTAAGATCAATATCGGGAAAGGAGCTGTGCAAGCAATCCAACGCACATCCATAATCAGAATCTAACCCGATAACACTACAATCTCGAAGAATGTGGGCCTGTAAATTCCAAGATTGTACCCTCGAGGCCACAAAGGCGTATGTAGAAACATATTCGGCCGAATATAAGCTTAAACCTCCAAAACGAGTAGCGGGGGGGGGGGGGGAAGGGGATGCCAATCTCCATTGAAGATCCCCGAAAAATGGACCCCCACTAACCACAATATCCTCAATCGCTTCTCGGATGCCCTTGTCAAATATAGAAACATCTTCCCCAACAAACATAGGTTGACACGTTCGAAGGCCGAACAACAACTTGGCAACCCCCATACATGAGCGAAGCAAGAGGAGCTCACATTGAGGATCCCGTAAGCGAGGAAGACATCTCAATTAATCCACTACACCGACTGCTCTTTTCACGACTAAACTACTGATAATTTCTCGTTTGCTCGTAGGAATTTTTATTGATTACATTGATGTAACTGGTTACTTACAGCGATGTAACTAATACTTATACCAACGCAACTGGTTATTAAAGTAGTGTAACTACTTATTTACATCAATATTAAATGCAATAGTATTCCCAACTTAGGGGAAGATAAGAGTAAGAAAAACCTGGTAATACAAGAAATAATATGAAATGCATCATGAATATCAAATACTGATCCCTAAGTGGTCTATATGAATCTGAACTCCAATACGTCATACATTTGCAAAGAATGAAAAATGAATTACTAAATACAAGGTTAACTTCTTTTGAGAACCAATGGATATTATAAAACCGGGAGAACTAATATAAGTCACACATCTTAAACACTTTTAAAATGAATTGTCTATACTAATTTAGATTACGTAGATTAAATTAAAATTTTAAAAATCTACTAAGTATCTAAGAAGGGCATTTGACTAATTTTTTATTTGAATTTAAGATGTCATAACCAGATGATGTGACATAAGTATCTACTTTTCCCTCTCCATTTTAAATAGTTAATACCTTTTTATACAATATTATTTAAAAAATAAAACATCACAGCACTAAATATGACATTTTTTATCTTTAATTTGGTTATAATCTTGTTATTTTTTTATATAATTTTTCTAATGTATGTTAACGTTGTTACATATATGTAACGAACAATTACATTGGGTAAAGAACAGTAATGTATGGTTAACTAACAGTTACATATATGTAAAATAATAGAAAACTATAGATACTCAGATATTAAAATTTCCATCCCATAACCTTTTATTCCCTCCCACCGACTGTAAACTATATTTTTTTTCTCTCATATTTTTCCCAAACACATTATCTATCAGGTAAATCCCTAAACACTACATTTTCTTTTATTATTTTTATTAACTGTTTTCATTAAGTATGCTTAAATGTTTTAATCTAATTGACTAAAGTCTTAATTATTTAAATTTCTTAGATTTCAAATACTATTGTTCCAAAGACTCTACCCCCTTTAGTAATATCAAAAAGCTCGGGAACATGTATGTACGGAATAGAAAGATTCCAACCTCCCAAGTAAAGAACTGTTACAAATAATGAAGAAACTAGTAGATTTAAATATGAAGCAACGTAAAATAAACCAAATTTTATACCGGAATATTCGGTTTGGTAACCTGCTACTAATTCTTCTTCTGCTTCTGGTAAATCAAAAGATATTTAATAAGGAAACTTCGTCCACTACCGCTCGCGCGGGTGCTTCACTCTAAGGCGGAACGCTCCCCTACCGATGTATTTTTACATCCCACAGCTTCGGCAGATCGCTTAGCCCCGTTCATCTTCGGCGCAAGAGCGCATTATTACATAATATTATCTATTGATTTCTAAAACTAGTAAAAGATATCAAAATTTGGAACCCCTAGAAACTAAAGACCCTATATAGTCACCCACCCTGTTAGCTCTCAAACTCGACCCTACCATGAAACCGTCCCCTTAAAGATGGTTATTATGTTGTAGCTAACTAGATATTGCAAACCCGCGTGTTGCCACATGGTTATAACGGGCACACAAAACAGTTGCACTGCCATAACGCTACGTAAAGTAAAAAAAAATTAAAAAAAAGTGTGTAATGATCCAAACGCTTAAAGTATTGAGTCTACGATCTAAAAGATACGTTAGAAGACTGTACATGTTATACCACGAACTCTTATATTAAACTACTTGAGATTGAAAATAAAATAATAAATACAAAATGTTACACGACTATACATATTACACCACCAACTCTTTTGCTAACCTCACATAAATACATGACTATACATATTAGACCACCGAATTATATGTAAAATCCTTAACATTTAAATAAAAAAATATTCACGGCACTTGATCAATATATATCACGCCACGTCACCGAATGTACTATTTCTAAAAGGATGAAATTTGTTTGTAGAGGTAATCTTATATTCAAGTGAATAGCCTCAACAAAAAAACTGGCCAGGCCTCCCCTTCTGTGTGTTGTGTCCTGCATTCAGGCCTGGGCCCATCCAGATGCAACCCTCAAGAATTGGCCCATCTGACATTCAACCCAGGATTCCTCCCTAACAAACACATACATTTGACTGGTCACATGATGGTGGGGGATGAAGTAATTTTTTAAAGGCAATCAGTCAACTTTTGAGTTCAATGAGAAGTTAAACTGTACGACATCATCTATATTTATCAGTTTTGAAGAAAATCGCACAGACTATGGTAAAACCTCACAAAATCGGGATTAAACTTGGGACCTCTCGGCTACCCTAAACCCTGTCCTTCATGCCCTATACTATTAGGACAAATGACCGATGATGGGATAATGAAGTAGAACCAGCAAGCTAAGGGTTTGATAGTAGATTTTGAAGAGTACTTCGCAAAGTGCAATAAGTTACAAGCAGTAAATCTTATCATACGATTCGAGACAATTTAATGGAGCATGTACAATATATGAAAGAGTAGATAGCTTAAGTAATAATAATTTTTAGATTAATTTTTTTTGGAACGACAAATAAATCACTACACGCCACTGGTTCAAGCAATTATAATTTTTAGGTTATGTAATTTTTATGTTTTGGTTTATATATTTAATATTTTAATTAGATCCTGTTATTCTAAATAACATGAAATGTAAACAATTTATTATAAAAGATAACTTAGTTTATGAAACAAATGTAAAGTATGTGATGATTTAAAATATATAAAGGTTTTAAAAGCACTGGCAAAGCTTAGTGGGGGGTGGGGGGTGGGGGGGGGGGGGAGACGCCCCTCTGTTTTTTCGTCTGGTAGAGTACTAATTTCTATGATTTTTTTCTAAAAAATTGTATATAGAGAGAGAGTCGCCCCATTGAATTATCACCCTGTGACTTATCGTCCCCGTAAAATTCTACATCAAGCTTCGCCAATGTTTAAAAGAGTGTAGTATTGAAGTAAAAACGAGAGTTTTTAAAATATGAGTGAAAAAATTGATATGTTAGCTAACGTATCGCTCGGAAATATAACTTGATGATAAACCGGTGATTTTTCAATAAAATGCTATGGGCTTAAGTCCTACAACGTGTATGTGTTGTGTTTAGCTATTAAGAAAAACTAACATGTCACATATGTGAGTGCTTAAATTATCATATGTTATAGATCTTGTAACATACACATGACAACATCTATCAAGAGTGGAGTTAAAAAAAATCCGATTCTTGAACCATAAGCGGTTTAAAAACCAGATTGAGTTGATACAAAGTTTTTTTTCGAACAGTCCAGTTTTCATATAACTCATGGAGTCAGACCAATTCAAAATCTTGAATTTGGAACTAGTCTATAAAACCAGCCAAAATCCGGTAAAAAAAACCTATTTTGATCAAATTGACTCAAACTGAACCAGTTTGAAACCGAACCAATTCTTAAAAAGTAGTAATAAAAAATTAAAAATTAAAAAAAAAAACTATGTTTAAGCACCTCAAGATAGAGGTGCAAAAATCGGTTTGAAACCCAAACCGGTTCGGTTCTCAAACCGGTTTTGACCAAAATCGGTTTTGGTCAAAACCGGTTTGAGGCCAAACCGGTTCGGTTCTCAAACCGGTTTGAAGCCCGAAATCTGGAAACCGATGAAACCGGTTTCGGTTTCAAACCGAACCGGTTTGGGATCTCAAACCGGTTTGAACCGGTTTGGTATATATATATATTTTTTAAAAAAAAACTTTATAAAAACTAAAAAAACATACTTTTTATTGAAAAAAAACATAAAACATTACAAAAGAGAATAAGTTCACACCTAAACGATTGCAAAAGTACCTAATTTGAAACAAAATACAAATTATTTTAACCGGTATTCAAACTCTTTGTAAATTTAAGAGTTTTTTTAGAGATTGGGAAGTGGGGTAATGTTTATAACACATAAAGGGGGTATATATACCAATTTTTAGGCTCAAATCGACTAGAAAAGGGCTAGAAAAGTTGCTTAAAAGTGATGTGAAGAAACCGGTTTCAAACCGGTTTGGGTCAAACCGGTTTGAAAACCGGTTTCTTCACAAAAACCCCTAACCGATAGAAACCGGTTCGGTTTGACCGGTTTGGGAACCGGGTTGGTCAAAACCGGTTTTGACCGGTTTGAAAACCGGTTTGAGAACCGGTTTAAGAGCCCAAACCGGTTTGAGATTTGCACCTCTACCTCAAGATGGGTCCATGGGGATTGGGGGAGCCCTCATCTATACAAGGGACCGATGGAGTGAATGGGCCAAATCTTGCAGGCTTCACTGGGCCAGTTTCGAGTACGGTAGTTGATAACTTGATATGGGCAACTGGCAACAATAACACCACAAATCTGATTCTTTTTTTTTTGTTTAGGAATAAAAGAAAAGTATATAAAATTGAATGCCATTAAATAATATTATATTAATATTATTTTATTACACATACATATTTTATTTTAATCATAAAATTACTAGATTTCAGTATTACTTTATTGTTGTGAAGATTTAATAGCCAGTAACCAAAATAAAATAGTTATGAACTTATTTTTTTCTTTTATCAATTTATGAATAATTTTACAACCATAAAACAACATTAAAACTCAAATAATTTTAACAGTTAGATAAAATATTTAAATGTAATTAATACCCTGGACAAAAATATACCAAGACAAATTACATCCACCAATAAGAAGAAATTTTAATGTATATATTTCTATTTTTATATTTTCCTCATCTACTCTCCTTACTTTAATGAATTCTGTAAAAAGATGGTTACTACCCATTATAGTTTATTATCCCCATATGGTTATTCTTTTTTTGTATTTTTGAGGGGTGGTTTTGACATTTCACAACCACATCAACCAAACCATACTACCAAAAATTAAAAAATAAATCCCTGAGATTTATTTTCATCAAATTTTTTTCACAAACTAATGTTGTTAAGCCTCCTCCTTTTAGCATAAGTAGGTGAATCATCATTTTTATGGCTCAAGATTGCAGCCTCAAGCACACCATTTGGACTTTCAGGCAATTGTGCTACTGTACCACTCCTAAAGCTCATGGTACAACACTTGATCACAACTTCCACACATTTAAGAACCCTCTCCTGCAAAAACCCAAATCATATATCATCAAGATTCATCATCATATTGTTGGCAAAAACAAGAGCAAAAGTGCAAAATCAATAAATAAGATGTACAACTAAAAATGCACAATGTACTACCTTCTTTAAATGTTCAAAGAGTGCAGAAATTTGAGTCTTTTCAACTTCAATTCCAACTACAGAAATGGCCACTGCTGCAGCAATCTCAGATGGTTGAAATTCCAAGAAGTCAATCCCTACATTGTCAAAATTACAAATTTGCCACTGTTTTCATCAAGAAACTCAATCTTGCCATGAATTGATGCTTTTTAAACAAGGGTTGTTTTGTTTACCTTGGATCAAACCTAAAATAAGTTGAGAAGACTTCAAGATCAGAGATCTTGAAATGGTTTGACTTTGACCTTCACCACCACCATCATTAAGCTTTCTAATGAATGAATCAATGAAACAAAATGGAGTCACTGATTGCATTCTCCATTTCAATGTGCTCAAAACAATCAATTCCATTCTTTGGATTGTTTTTGCTTCAAACACAAATCTTGATTCACAACCCTGCAAAAATCCAATCAAAATGTCAAAATACTACATACAAATCTTGAATTCATTGGACTCTAATTTCAAAAAAAAACAAAAAAAAAACTGACCTGTAAATCCAAAATCAGGGGCATTTCAGTCTCTTCCATTTTAGCTGCAAGGGATAAACAGGTTACAGCCAGCAATTGCATCATCCATGGTTTGTCCTTCTGTTATTAGTTACACAAAGTTAATGAACATATTTAATTGGGCTATTAATTATTCATTAAAAAATTATGATGATTAAACTACTTACAGGTAATTCATAGGCAGCAAGAAATCTGTCCAAGTAGTTTACAGATAGATATGCACATAATGGTCCAAAATTGAATTGAGCATGAACCTGAGTCAACAAAAGTCAAAGTAACCATCAGAAAACATTAGAACATCAAGATTCAACAACTGGAAATTTTATTGAAAAAAAAAAGGTAACTTTTTTGATGATTCCCTTGAATAAAACCAATGGGATCCAAGAACAAACTCAAGCCCCAAATCATACAAATTATAAAATGTACTGAAAAAAGAAACCAAACAAACCTTTGAAATCCAATCAACAGCTTCTTGCCTTGCAACCAAAAACAAGTTTTGATTCTTCAATTTACTCAAATAATCAACAAAACCCACAATTTGTTCATGTTCTTTTATGGTCAACAAAGTCAATCTGTCATCATTTTGCAAAGGCAAATCAAGAACAGAGTACTCTGTTTCAACATTCATTTTCAAGTTTTGGTTTTCCTGATTAATGTCCCAATCATCATCATCATCACAACAGATGCTATCATTGTCTTCTTCACACAGTAGATTTGATACAGAGAAATCAAAAGAGGGTGCCATTTCAAGAACCCCAAGAAAACAATACCAAAAAATAAATGAAAGAATGTATGAAAATCAAAACTGGGATTTGTTCATTTTGTTATAAAGATTGATGTTTATTGGAGATTTAGAAGAAAGGAATAGATGAGACACACAGTAATTGCTTTGTCTCACTCTAGAATTGAGAGAGAGAGAGAGAGAGAGTATGAGAGAAATGAATAGCAAGGAGTGCGGCTTATGTAGAGGAGAGAGAGAGAGATTTGGTTTTAGGGTATATATTTAGTGAATATATATATATATGTATTCATTCATGGGGATGGTAGAAAACAACTCACCGTTTGTAGAATACGGTATGTGAATTCGGATTATCCGGGAAACATGGAGTTAATCGGCACCGGGGAATCAAGAGGGATATTGCGATTATTAGACGCATTTAATATAAAATCAATTATGTATTTTTTTCTCAATGGGCTAATAATTATGGATTTACAATCTAAATGATAATCAATTTTGTATTGTTTATCCAATATAGCGGATTAGGATGAACGCAATACCACCACTGCACACTGCGGTGGTGTGAGCCATGGCGCTGGAGGGAGGGTGAATATCGCGAGGAACGGAAACCGCACTTTTGAAGAAAAAAGAGGGTTAAAAGTAATATTATTTTAAATGCAAGACATACTTAATTAAATGAAAAATAACATGTAGCATGGTTATGTCATGTAATAGCAAGATTTGCTTTCTATAGCATTGTTAACACAATGAATTGTGTTCTTTCGTGTTGCAATGGCAATTCGAAGTGCCTTAGCAATGCATTGTCAGTTATATTAGGCATGTTTTACTTACGTTTTTATTAACATTATATGTTATTATGCATGTTTAAAGTGTTTACATGATTTCTTTTAGAAATAAAATTTTCTATCAAATACCACTAACCTTGCACCTACAAGGAGTTGAACCATCACCACTTACATGGAGGAGCAATTACCATACCACTAGACTTCAATGTCAGACTCGTATGTTTTGTCTAAAAGTGTTTATCTATTTAATTTAATGCTTGTTACTATTTATTGATATATTTCAACCTTGACATTGCAATAGTGTAGATTTTAAGAAAATTGATTGTAACACCATTATCATTAAACCATTAATTTTAACGTAATTCTTTCATTAAAATGCTAGTTTTATAATATTCTGAATTTTGGTCTCAGAAAACTTTCGATCATTTAACCCTAGCTTGTTAAGTTAGAGTTTACTTTTCAAATTTAACAAGCTTGACAGTAGTGAAGGTCAAACTAAAACTTAGTTGACCCCTTTGACACATTTATTAACTCGCTAACTGGCATATAAAAGACACTTCGAATGTTTCTAAAATGAAGACACCTAAGTGACTTAAAAGTTTCAGTACTATCGTAAGGTTATAAGATCATCGAATTCAATTCCAACATTTCCTAGCTTGACAGTATCACAGCAGTTCGATATTATCGTGTTCGGTTCTTCATTTCGGGTTGGATCCTCACCGGAGTGAATCATGATATTTACCTATCATAAACACCAAAACAAGTTAGTGATTATGTTAACAACTTAATATAATTCACAAGGGAATATAAAAGATAACAACAAAAAATCATATATTCACCAGATCTAGATCTGGTTACGGGTTGCGACAAGGGGATGCCCATCCTTCACGACACGCTACAGGGCTATTTTCATAGAAAGTTTGCAACTTTCAGCTATTTTCATACTTACCCGAATTTCAGTCATTTTCACGTGTTTTAGTCCCGATTCAATTTTTAGTGGTTCTGACTTCAACCTGACACCTCCTAAAACTCATTTACAATCTTTTGCCAACCTTCCACAAAGATTAACCATGACACGAAATGATCTTTTTGTTAACACATGCAGTTAAACCCGTTTCGGGGACACGAGTACCAAAAGCCTTTCAACTGCTATCTAAGGTGGCGTTTAGTTCGTGGAATTCATGGAATTGAAATTGCAAAGTTTTGATTTAAAAGTTGTGCTTAGTTGTGTTATGAAAACATTTAGATTGGAATGAATTCCTTTAATCAATGAAATTTGAGGCCATGTAACTTTCCTTCGTTAAAGTGAATGATTTCTAAGGAATGTTAAAATAGTACTAAATTTCATTGATTAAAAGATTTCATTGCATTTCAAATTCCCTCGTTACCCAATCAAGAACAATTTTGAAAGGAGATTATTCAAATTCCAATTTCATTGAATTCCACGAACCAAATGCCACCTAAGTGTCCAGAATTCATCCTGACACTATCTAACCCATTTTAATTCATTTATCAAACATTCACAATCAATCTATGTTCAAGATTTACTACAGATTTCTCATTATCCATATTTACACATGTTTTGATTCGCGTTACACATTCAAGTTTCAAAATCTTTATTTAAAGTTCAGGTCTTCACCCACTACCTTCCTAACGATTATAAATATGTTTACAAACATATAAAATTAGTTCATAATCGGTTTTACAATGGATTTCCCATTATCTATTGTTTCACCCTTTTGACACATTTTAAGACCATTCTCGAGTTCCTTGTAAAGCTATTATCTTGACAAGGTCTTTGAGTTACTTTTATCAACTACATGTTAGTCATTTTATGACAAATATAATATTCAAGCATTATCCCCCCCCCCCCCCGCCCGCGTAAGAAGGTATTTGCATAACAAAACTCATGTTTACCAACTATTTTCTAAATTAACCCGTTTAAGCATTTAACATGCCTTAACCCAACGGGTCACTTATGATCAAGATTATAATAACCATTGTCATACCTTTAATATCCAAACCATATCCTCCTGTAGGATATTCAAATATGAATATAATGCTATCTATACCTTTACCTTATCAACAACTAGGTTTAGTGCTTTATTTACCATATTTGTCTTGATGATGATCCAAGTTAGATATTCACCATCCTTTTTGCTTACTTAACATGATATCACGCAATTTAACTACATGATCATATATTACGCAACATAAACAACATTTGCAAGTGTTTAGTTAAAAGCATTCGTCGTTTAACCCGTTAGTCCCAATTAGAGATTTCTATAACCGTTTAGTTTCCAAACGATTTTAAACATCTATTTATCATTTTCAACTCTTTATTCAGTAATCCCTTTTGGCAACTTAAGTAAGGTTGTCAATTCATAGTTATTCACTATATACCAAATTTATCTAATTTACCAAGCATTATTCCTTGATATTCAAGGTTTTCCAATTTATCAATATTTAAAGAAAAACCATCTCTTTTATATCTCATTGGCACTTTATTTAGTACCACATCAATTTCAGATCATTATATGTGAATATCACTTAATCTATAATTAGAGTGCAAGTTGTACTTACCTTAAAGTTGTCCGCTTCTCCTTTGTCATTTTATCCTTTTAACCCATTTATATCCAAGCTTGCAACCTAACTTGTCAAGGATCAATTGTAATCATAGGATTAGTCTATACAATGACTAGTTTAGCCATATTGCACTAACTTTGTTTCTACACAGTTTATCCTATGTACAACTCATGGTTTTGCTTTGACTTTTAGAAAATCAAACCAAGCTTAATACCTATGCACACAATATTCAATTATGCACCTTTATCATGAGTCAATCATCCATTGCATCCATACACATAATCTATTTCAATTAACAGAAAATAGCATATATACTACCAATTATGCCTATTTCAATATAAGTTTTGTTACACAAACTATTTTGCTATTTCATGGTTTAGTTGTATTCAATTGGTATACTAGGCAACTATGGCAATTCATATCATATATCCAATTCATATTTCATGCTCCCTGTTAGCGATTATACTACATTTTTCATGAGTTCTGATTATTAACTTCATTTATGCATTTCATCAAACACTTGGTATGCACCAAAGTTCATATGCATAATTTTAAACCTATTACATGGATGTGATTACCCAATTCTTGCAATTCATAAACATAAGTCAATTTCATGTGTTTCCACATCACATTTAACAATTTCTGTTGTGGTGTTTCTTCTGGATGGTGGATGGACCGAGTCTTCACACTCTGTTATTTAGGCGGAAGGGTGATCCCGGATGTACGAGTATTTGATGTACAAAAAATATTTAGTATGATTTGGATTTCGACGAGCCCTTAAGTTAGTACACATACTTGAATATAATTGACCTCCTAAATTGTTAGATATGTTATGACTTATTAGGTAATGATTTAGCGTACACGCATATTTTTTGAACTTATTAGGTAATGATTTAGCGTACGTGCATATTTTTTACCCTTTTTTATCTGATCCAGCTTTTACGTCTTGTAATAAAACATTCTGAATCCATGACTGAAATGAATCTCCATTTGAATATCTTCAAGTATTAAGTCATTTAAGAAAATTTAAAAGTCCTGAGGACATTCTGATAGTTAGATGATGGGTTGAGAACGGATAAATTATTATTATCACAAGCCTAGCAAGTAACTACCCGCCGCCGCTTTTCCCATCTCTGTTAGCACTCCAGTAGTTCCGATATCGCTTCTAAGAGGGTTAGTGATCTCTGTGAAGGGTTTTGTTAGGGTTTTGTCCCATCCTCTTTGCGGATTGTATCCTCCTCCTAGCGGTTTGAGTTCGTTACTACTGCTTCGTTCTAACGGGTGTCTGGGATTGTGCCCGTCGGGTTGCTGTCGGTATGGCGAATAGAAACGTGTCTGATGATTTTGGTTGGCAAAAAGTTGTGCGCAGATCTAAAAAGGCTGGTTTTTTCAATGGTGTTAAGAGAGGAGACCCAAATTGGATCTCATACTACATCACTAATCTCCCGGATGGGATTTCGAGAGCAGAAATGGAGAAGGAATGCATGAATTTTGGGAGAGTGGAGGACGTCTTTTTCTCGAGGAAAAGGAACAAAATGGGGGAATTGTTCGGGTTTATCAAGTTTTCTGGGGTCAAGGATCGATGGGAGCTGGAGAGAGTGTTGAACAGAATTAGACTGGGTGGGCGGTGCCTTAAAGCAAACCTGGAGAGATTTGATCGGGATGGCGCCCCCGTCTGCCTGTCTAAAACCTTTTCACAACAGTCTAAGCCGGGTGTTAGAGTTGTTGGCAAAACCCCCCCGTCCGGTGGGGTTCTTTCGGGAAAATCTTTTCTGGACGCTGTGAAAGGCTCTGCTTCGTCATTGACTAAAGTCATCAATCTGGGGGACGTTCACACACAGGTTTTCAAGGATTGGATAGGTTCGGCTCTTATCGGAAGATTGAAAGATTTTGAGCATTTGGAAAATCTTGCTCTTTTTCCAGGAAATGAAGGTTTCAAGTTGTTCAGACCTAGGTTCCTGGGGGGCCTCTCAGTCTTGCTTTCTTTTCTCAGCCCTTGCTATGCGGTTGATTTCCTTGATAACGAAGATGGCTGGTCATCATGGTTTTCCAAATTATCCGTTTGGAGGGGGCAGTCGTTTGGTGACGAGAGGATTGCGTGGCTAAGAATTACAGGTGTTCCCCCGCAGTTGTGGGAGGGACATGTCTTCAATCGTATCGGGGAAGAGTTTGGCATGGTCGTTAAAAAGTCTGACGCCGATGAAAACGACGGAATCATGAACTTCAATAGCGTTGGGATCTTGGTGAATGGTTTTAAAAGAATTGAAGATGCAATCACTCTCTCATGGAAAGGAAGAAGATTTGAATGTGGTGTGTCTGAGTTTAAGGAGGATTGGGTGCCGGGTTTCGTGGCGGCGATTGATGAATGGTGTTCTTCGCCGGAGCCTCTGGTCAGATCGGAAATTCACATCGTCCCGGAGAAGGAGAAGGAAGGCAGGGGGACGTGGAATTCGGAAGGTTGCTTGGAGGGGTCGTCCTCGAAAAATTGCATGAAAAACACTAGGACGGCGCACGTGGTTTCTGAGGGGGCCCACTTGAATGATGAGGTTGTTGCGCCGGTTTCCGAGAATTCTGTGGGGACCAGGGATAACGATAATGTGGATATTAATGTGAGCCCGATGCAGGTTTCGTCTTTGGGCCAGGCCCAAGTTGCTTTTGTTCCTGAAGAGAACGAAGCCCAATCCGATGCTTTGTCAGATGAGCCTGGTGGACCTGCTGTTGATTCCCTGGACCTGAATAGCCCTCCGTATCGTTTGAGGGTGAAGAAAAAAAAGAAGGCCCCCCAAAGGAGCGTGAATAGAAATTGGGAAGAGGGCGTTACGGCGGTTTCATCGAGGTCGGTGTCGGAGATGGAGTCGGCAGATCTTCGTCTGGCGGATGCGGTTATTGAAACGCTCAAACAAAGAGCTATGGAGGAAAAAGAAAGGGTGGATAGATCTATTGTCAAGGAAAAGGAGATAAATGAAACTGTTCAAATCGCTAGTTGTTTGAAGGTGGATTTGAGGAATCACAGAGATTTGGTGGAGGAATTGTTGGGGGAAGAGGAGTCAAACCAGGTGTATTAATGGATTTGGCTACGATGAATTTCCGTGGGGCTGGAGATGCTGACAAATGGTCTTGGGCTTCTAAGATCAGGGCCAATCATCGTATCCAGTTTTTTTGTTTGCAGGAGACGTAATTTTTGGATGGCAATCGTATCCCTTTCAATAAGCTTTGGGGCCGGAAAGGTTCGGAGAGTGATTGGATTGACGCCAGGGGTCGGTCAGGGGGTATCGCTTGTACATGGAATCCTTCAGTCTTCAAGGTGCAACACGTGTTAAAATCTGAATTTTTCATGGTGGTTTCTGGGTTTGTCTTGGGGCTTGACGTTCTGTGCAACGTGGTTAACGTCTATTCTCCTCATGATCTCCGTCTCAAGCGTGCAATTTGGGAGGAGCTGATTAATTTAAGATGGTCCAAGCAAGGCTTATGGGTTATGGCTGGTGACTTTAACGAGGTCAGGGAGGAAGGGGAAAGGCTTAATTCAAAGTTCCATCCGGCTGGAGCGTTGGTTTTCAACGCTTTTATTGATAGGGCTGACATCTCTGAATACAATATGGGTGGGCTGAGGTTCACTTATTCGCACGGTAACGGGAAATCCTTCAGCAAGTTGGACAGAATTTTCGTGTGTTCGGGTTTCAAGAATCGATGGCCGTGCGCTTCCGTGGTGGCTCTTAATCGTCGTCTTTCGGATCATTCTCCTGTGATCCTCAAGACGTCCTCTTTGGACTTTGGTCCAAAACCTTTTAGATTGTACACCCATTGGATGAAGGAGAAGGGTTTCGAGGAAATCGTGAAAAATGCCGTTATGTTGAATGACGTTAATATCGAACCTGATGTTAATCTGATGGGCAAACTTAGAAGATTGAAGGCCGATATTAAAGATTGGTATTACAAGTGGAAGGATAATAAGGAGGGCCTGAAACATAAGTTGGAAGCGGATTGCAATTTCTATGATGCTATGGGGGAATACCACCCTTTGTCTGAAGAGGATTTGATGGACTGGGCTGAGAAACGAAAGAGCTTAAGGGAGTTGGAAAGGGCTGATCTTGAAGAAATTAAAACTAAAGCCAGAACGAGATGGGTAGCGGATGGAGATGAAAACTCGAGTTATTTCCACGGGTTAGTCAACCAAAGTTTGGCTAAGGGCAGACTTAATGGTCTTTACATTAATGGGAAGTGGGAGGAGAACCCTTCTAAAATGAAAAAGGAAGTCATGAATTTTTTTAAAGCCCGCTTTTCTAAGGTTGAGGGGACGAGGCCTGACCTTCTTTGCCAAGGTATTAAAAGCCTTTCCATCAGTGAAAGTGAGTCCCTAGTTGTCCCGTTTAGTAAAGCCGAAATCAAAGAAGCTGTTTGGTGTTGCGGTAGTGAAAAATCTCCCGGTCCGGACGGTTTTAACTTCGGGTTTTTTAAAAGATTTTGGAACTTCTTTGAGAATGATTTTTTCAATATTCTTAATGATTTTCACGAGAAAGGCATCATTAATAAGGGGTGTGGATCCTCTTTTATCCATCTTATTCCGAAATGCCGTGATCCTCAAGTGCTCAATGATTTTAGACCTATTAGTTTGGTGGGTTGTATCTCGAAGGTTATTTCAAAAGTCTTGGCGAATAGGATGAAAGCGGTGCTTGATTCGGTTATTTCTGAGAATCAAATGGCCTTCGTTGCTCGTAGGAACATCATTGACGGTCCTCTTGTGGCCAACGAATTGGTGGCTTGGGCTAAGAGATCGGGTTTCAAAGGCATGCTCTTCAAGATTGATTTTGAAAAGGCTTACGATACCGTGGAATGGGATTTTCTTTACTCAATTTTGAGGCAGATGAACTTCCCGCCGAGATGGCTTGTGTGGGTCAAGGGCTGTCTTTCTTCATCTCGTGCCTCGGTCCTCGTCAATGGATCCCCGACATTGGAGTTCAATTGCACGCGGGGTTTGAGACAAGGGGACCCGCTATCTCCTTTCCTTTTCCTCATCGTTATGGAAGCCTTTTCGTGGCTGTTTTATCAAGCGGAAAGGATTGGGATTTTCCATGGTGTGCAAATTCCAAACGATGGTCCGTCGTTATCCCATGTTTTGTTTGCTGACGATGCTTTAGTCTTGGGTTCGTGGTCCGAGCGGAATATTTCTAATCTGTCTCGCATTCTCCGGATTTTCTTTATCGTTTCGGGGCTGCGAGTTAATCTTTCAAAATGCTCTCTGATCGGGTTGAACTGTGTTTACGAGGAGGTCGTCGATAAAGCGAGGATTCTTAAATGCAAAGGTGATGTTCTTCCTTTCACTCATCTTGGCCTTAGGGTGGGTGAAAACATGAATCGAATCGCTAGTTGGAAACCGGTCTTCGATGCTTGGGATAGAAAACTGTCGGGTTGGAAGGCTAATAATCTTTCCATTGGTGGAAGAAGAACCTTGGCTAAAGCGGTTTTAGAATGTGTTCCGCTGTATTTCTTTTCGCTCTATAAGGTCCCCGTTAAGGTGTTAAAGAGGCTGGAAAGCTCCCGTTATAATTTCCTATGGGGTGGTGATGGGGAGAAAAGAAGAATCCACTGGGTCAAAAAAGAGATTGTGGAACGTCCGGTGGACAAAGGTGGGCTCGGTTTTGTTCCGTTGGAACTTAAGAATTTAAGTCTCTTGGCCAAATGGTTTTGGAGATACAAGACGGAAGAAGGAAAGTTGTGGAGAAAAATCATTGATGGGATTCATAAGTGCAATAATGTCGTGAATCTTATTCCGGTTAGGAAAGGAGTTTCTAGTGTTTGGAGCAATATAGCTAAAGTTGAGATGTTGCTGAGTAAAAAAAACGTTTGTTTATCGGATTGTTTAAAGTTTGAAGATGGCGTTTGGAAGTGGAAACCGGAACCGGATGGTCTTTTCTCTTGCAGCAGCCTTACGAACATGCTGATCGAAAAAGTTAACGGGGAGGTGCCAGTTGACATCTTGAATCGTTGGAACAAGTTAGTTCCACAAAAAGTCAATATTATGTTTTGGAGATCGAGAATCGGTAGGCTTGCTACTAAGGTTAATCTGGAGAAGAGAGGGCTTTCTTTTTCTTCCAACATGTGTCCGATTTGCGGCGAGCGGCAAGAGACGGAGCAACACATCTTCACAGGATGCCCGACGGCCTCTTTGCTGTGGGTTGTGTTGGGGCAGTGGGTTCACACCCAATCCATGGCCATGTTTGATGTTAATGATATTGCGATGCCTATCCCGGATGGTTCTCCTTCAAGATCTAGAGTATTTCTCATCGATACGGTGTTTAAAGCAGCGGTTTGGTGCCTGTGGAAGAACAGAAACAACGTGGTGTTTCAGGGTAGAAGTGACTCCCTCAACAAGATCGTGACTGACGTTAAAGCTCTAAGTTTTTTGTGGGTTAATGCTAGGGCTAAAGGGTGGGAGGTTAAATGGGATGAATGGTGTCGTTTCTCGTTTTAATGTAAGTTTTCTATGTTCTGTTTTGTCGGGCCGGCTTAGCGTCTCGCTCGCCGGTGTTCCGTTTCGTTTCTTATGAAATTGCTGTTCAAAAAAAAAAGTTAGATGATGTACCTCACAATCAAGATGTTAGAGTTCCAACTCCCTGAAGTTGCATGTGGTGATGTATTTATCATAGAAAACTAGGAATTGTTAGAGTTCCAACTCCTTTAAATGACGTTTTTGCCCCTCACATGACCTAAAGTTAACAACCTAACGTATGTTAGCATCAAGAAAGTAACGTCTTAAAATTACATTAGACAAAGAATTCAAAAGGTTTATATCTTAAACACAATCTTATTTTTGAAAAAGACCTTATAGGCGTAAATTACTATTTACTCTAAACTATATTAGAAGTAAATGATATTATTTACTTAATAGTAGGGCTGTTCACGATCCGAACCGAACCGAACGGACCTGTGCTCGTGTTTGGTTCGTTTACAAACCGAACCGAACCGAACCGAGCATTTTTTCAACCGATCCAAAATCGAACGAGCGACTTTCGATCCGAGTATTTTTCGAGCGATCACCGAGCAAATTTCGAGCGTTGCAGAACAAAAAGGAAAGTGACGTGGGTGGTGATCTTACATAACACCTTCATCCATGTTTCCAATTTTAACATATTTTGTCCAATAACTAACACATTAGTCTTGTTTGTATTTTATTAGACCAACTAACACTAATATGAACTGATATAATTATAATGAATGCACTCTTTCTTTTTTTACCATTTTTCCTTTGTACATGTCCTCGATGTCTACAAAATTTGGATGTGCTTCAAAACTATTCTTTCGCTTTCCCTTTCTAGTTGCATTAACATCTTTACTTACGTTTTCCTCATTTTTTACTTCATCAACTAACTCAAAACTCTCTCCATCACTTAATTCAACATGAATAGTCTCGATAACATTGGATTCTTTGTGAAAAGACATTCTATATAAGAAAGAATTATACAAAGATTAATAAAAACAATGACAATGGAGGAGGCTAGAGAGAATGGAAACTACAAAGATGATAAACTAACATATTAAACTTACATCCAAAGTCAAATATTAAGTGCAAAGAATTTTTGGAATAATGGAAAATCTTAATTCCAATCCTAATTCCTTACATAACAAAATTAAAATTGATAAAATAAATAATAAAAATATATAAAATAAATAACTAAATGTATATATATAAATTCGAGCGAGCATCGAGCGAGCGCACCTATGCTCATACTTGGTTCGTTTTACAAATCGAACCGAGCCGCTCGGTTCGTTTTTAAAGCGAGCGACAATCGAACGAGCATTTTCCGAATATTTTTCGAGCGAGTTCGAACGAGTTTCGAGTTTCGAACTTTTTGGACAGCCCTACTTAATAGCAATAAAAGGCTCTTGCTATTTGCAATTTCACTATACATATGTGATATGTTTGTTGGTTGCATTTACAAGAATTGATGGTTATGGAGTGTCGACCTTTTATTGTATCTAGTTGTGTATGTTATCATTTGCAAATAAACAAATTAATTACATCATAAATTTGACATAATTGTATTATTAAATTTAAAATAAAATTATCAAATGGGTCTAGTTGGTACTTATTTTGTCGATCCGTTAATACGCAAAAACTTCAATAAATTGGACAAATATTTGGTATGTGTTTTAAATATTCTATTTATTTTTCATTGGTTATTTAATTTTACCACGTATTTCCTTTTTAATTTTGGTAAAGAGTAAATATGGATTATATGTCACAAGTGGAGAGGAACCAATCGGAGGGTCACTTTATTTTATGTCTTTTCCTTTAAAGGTGCTGACACGTGGACCCTCTTTCTAACAACTAATGAACTGGCAAATTGGCAATGTTTGCCTTTTTTATATACTAAATAAATAAATTATATTTCTTTTTTTTTTGAACGGAAATAAATAAATTATATGGTGAGTAAATTATAAATTTGTGTTGATTATGTATATACTTATTATTTTTCGGATGTTGTTTTTAAAAGGTTACAAGTTGTTTTTAAAAGGTTACAAGAGTTGTTATTTATATAAATTTTTGAATAAATTACAAAGAAGGTTCTTTATGTTTTACTTCATTTACGAATTAGGTCTTTTAAGTAAAGTTGTTTCGTCCGACATCCTTTATGTTTTCATTATGTTTAATCGGAGGTCCTTTATCACTAATGGTGTTAAAAACCACCATTAAGTCAGGGGCAATATAATAATTAAAAAAACCCTTTAAATTAAATAAAAAACATAAAATTCAAAACTATCCCCTTTTACTATGCATCAGAAGACATCGTTCTTCTTCTAGGGCTCAATCTCTGTTATCTTCAGCCGCCAGGAATTTTGACTTATACTTATAAATGGCGTGGAGGGAGCTTGGGAGAAAGGTTAGTCTTTCATCATCGAATTTTGTAGGGTTTTTCTTTCAGAAACTAACGAATAGCATGACTTATAATTACTTTGTAAAATGGATGTTAAAGATGACTTTTCGCACATTTTTCTTCAATCACTTATTTGTTTTTTTGGAGTAATTTTGGTATAAATGTATATGCAAAACCTGTAGCTTTTTAGTGTCAATGTATCAAAAGCAAATGGTATAAACATGTGTTGGTTGTCAACACACGTCTTCTCATGTTTGGTCACTTTGCATGAAACGTCTTTCAAAGCAGCCTGGCCTGCTATGAAGGTATTGCACCCTAAGCTCACAAGGGGGGAATTTCACCCCTGTAAGATCCACACATGCATGTCCCCCCTCCACACCAATCCATCCAAAGACCAAAATGTCAACTGGTCTGAGAGTCGATCTTTCTTCCAACGGATGAGTTCGGAAATTCACGGGGGCCTCCTTTTTTGCACAAATCCCGACGACTTGAAAATGTCAAAGAGAACGTTACTAATGGACTTTAATTTCTTACCGGCGCAACACCAAAGCCATAAGTCATAAGTTGGTCGCTGCATGATCTCCTTCTCCTTGCGACCACTGCCTTAAACATCAGCCTTAATGGTAACCACCATCTTCTTGGTTCAAAAAAATTATGGTTGCCCCAAAAGGATATTCGCACACGCAGGGGTGGGGTGTGGTAAATTGGGGATATGTTGAGTCGGGTCAGGGGTTTGCAGATCCACAATTTGAAATTTGAAAGCAGAGGTGTGCCGAAAAAACGCAACCCAAAAAATCTGAAATCTAAACCGTATCCGAGAAAACCGTTTGTATTGTGAATTTGGATTTTCGATTCGGTTCTAACCATATCCGAATTGTGAATTTGGTTTTTGGTTCGGTTAACAAATGTGTGTTTTTTATTCAATTATCCGTTTAAATCGTATAAGATATAAATATATATAGGGTTAGGTTCAATAAAAAACCCCACCTTTTGGAAAACCTATAAAACCATTTACACCAATGTAACATTAGTTCTAAACAAGAATTTACACCTTATTTAAACATGCTACACAGGTGTAAGATAGTCATTTTTGTTACACATGTGTAACCATCATCGTTATAGTTACATATGTGTAACAATAATAACTAGGTTTTCTGGTGTTATACGTAGAAAAAAGATGAAATGGAGAGATAAAAAATGAAATTCAAATCAAAGTTAGACAACCAAAAAATATTATATAGGTATTTTACTAAAATACTCAGGTTTTCCGGGTTTTCCAATGATCCTTCATATATCTTTATCCTTAAAATCACTAAAATGAGTGCCACATTTCTTATTTCTAGGAGGTCTATATCATCATTGACACATGTCAAAACCACATTCAAGTATAAATTTATTAGATTATCAATTAAGTATAACTACCAATTTTGTCAAAACAAAATTTTCATTAAAAAAAAAATTAAACTTAATGTGAATTTGATAAATTACTAAATAATTTTATTATTTTAAGAAAACTAATCAACAATTTGTCAAACATAATAAATTTGATTATTTTAAACATTTTTTATGTATCTAAAATGAACTCAACCCATGTAATACACGGCTTACTAACCTAGTATATATACATACTAGTCAGAAACTCGTACAATGTTGCGGTAGTGACAATTTGTAATGCGGTACTCGTTTTCGTATATGAAAGACAATTTATCGTATTTGACTTATTATTTACTTTATTTATATAACATCATTAAATGTCAATGATCACTAAATAGGTTCTTTAAATTTTTAGTTTTCATTAAAAAATAATTTTAGTTCCTTATTTAAAAAACTATTTTGCCTTTCAAAATTCTTAATTTTTTAAGTAATTGACAACTCTGCACTTTTTATATGTATTGTAATATAGGGGTGCAGATCGCGTGCGAACATTGCCTAAGTTCCGTGCGGACATGGGCAATCCGGTAATTGTCCACATCCCTTCCCCCATTTGTATTTTTGCTAGTTATTCATTTCCCCTACGTTTTATCAAACGGCCATAACTTTTTCATACAACATTATTTTCAATAAAAAAATCACCATAAATCTAGTCGCGTTTTTATCTTTATTTTGAGGCCAGGTTTGCTCGATTTGGAGGGAAAAAAAATTGACGTTTTTTAGTGTTTTTCCAGTACACTAGCACAACAGCATAAAAATGCAAACATACCAGAATACTAGCACTGAAAACACAAACATCCTAGCACATAAATATACGCGCACAGAAACATATCAGCACACCAGAAATATACGCGCACCAGCACACCGGCATAAAAATGCAAACATACCAGCACAGAACAAAAAATGGTGATTTTTTTTAGTTTTTTAAAAGTTTTTAAAGTTGTGCTTGTATAAATCTCTGCTACTTTTGTGCTGTTATAAATACTAAGCAGTACCAACACTAAAACGATGTCTAAAAACTTGAAAAACCTAACACAAGCACAATCAGCATAAAAAAAATATCAGCACAATGTATAAAAATAATTTGAAAAATAAATAAGATAATATAGGCTTCAAATTAAGGTCTAAAATTCAGCATAATCCTAAATCGCTGCTAGCACATCTTTAAAAAAACTAATCTGGAAACGTCGTAAAAACGTTAATTTTTTTCTCCAAATCGAGCAAACCTAGTCTCGAATTAAAGATAAAAACGCGACAAGAATTATGGTGATTTAAAAAAAAAATAATAACTTCGTATGAAAAAGTTATGGTCATTTTAAAAATGGGAGGAAACTTGAAAAAAGTCAACAAGAGTTCTCTCTCTATTTAGCCATTCCATCCTTAATTACGTTGTATCATTCTTTCCCCAATCTCCTTGAATCTCATTCATCCAACTAAATGATCTAATGGTCAAAGATTGTCCCTACTTATCTTAAGTAAAATGGTGGTTCACATTTGAACCTCCTTCTATAATATAGTATAGATATAGATATATAGGTGTTACAATAAAAAATAACCCAAGTTGAAATCAATAGCCCAATAAACACAATCTAGTGGTTGAATTAAAATGTATATACTCGAGATAAATGTCATGTGGTACTCCCTCTCCATCTTTTTTAAATAGAAAATGGTAAATCTGACAATTTACCCAACTTAAAAGGCACCACCCCCATTTTAAAACCTCTATAACTTTTTTTTATCTCTTGTCGGTTTATTATAAAAATTATACCATTAGACTCGTTTGATATCCTTAATTCAGTTGTGGTCATGACGTTTTTTGAAGCTTTTTCTTTTCAGACGCGCGTGTTAACGTCAATGTTACAAACCCGCATATGTTAAGCAAACACTAATGTATATATGTGTGTGTGTATATATATACAGGGAAATGGTGATATGAAAACCACTTCTAGTTGAGAAAATCATGAAAACTCTTAAAAAACAGGGTAAAAAAATCATTATTTTCTTCCATTTTTTAATGGTGGTTCTCTAAGTTGTAGACTACAATTAGGTGAAAAAATAAAATAAAAAACGCCTTGGAGTTTTTTTTTTAAATATCCAAAAACTGCCTTGTTAAATATGTAACATTGTATTTTTAATGTTACATATGTAACAAGACAGTGTTTGGATTTAAAAAAAAAACTATTATGCGTTTATTTTATTTTTTTTCAACTAAGGGTAGCATATAACTTAGAGAACTGCCATAAAAATCGAGAAAAAAAAAGATTTATACCTCGTTTTTGAAGAGTTTCCACGGTTTTTTCAACTCAGAATGGTTTTTATTTTATCATTCCCATATATATATATATATGTATATATATATATGTATATATATATATATATGGTTCTTGTTATGGGTCAAATTCCAAGCACCCGGCTGAGAAACTTGATCATGCAGAAATCCGGGAATCCCAAGGATTCTCGACAGGTTACGTTATTTGTTATTTATTTAAATATTCTTTACTTGCTAATGGCCACGTGATTAATTTCAATGGCAGGTAAGCGAGGTTTAACCTTCCTAAGGAATCGGTCAATTAGCGCTGACGTGGCATTAACGAACGTGGACTGAGTGGTGAACTTCCTCAAACGGCTAATAGACGTGGTCAAGAGGATCCCTGATTTCTCGGATAATTAGTTATTTCTGTTTGTAGCTATAAATAGGACATGATCGAATTAGGAAACACAACACACGACACTCTGAATATTGTAACACTTAGCCTTCGATCATCGTCTCCACCACTGTAATCGAATTCTTACTTTATAAAAGCTTTAGGTAGCAGGCGCTTTGAGCCGGCTCCCGAGGTTTTTACTGGGATTCTCAGAGGCAACTCTCAGGATTCCGGGTTTCCCTCGTATATCATCGTGTCATTTGCATTACTTTTTCTTTATCTTTGAACCAGACTTCTTGGCACCTCACCCCACATTCTAAGTTTGGAATACGAGATTGCCTCGTGCAATTTTTGACCAAAACAGTTTGGCGCCCACCGTGGGGCAAAACGGTGCAAAACTTCATTTACTCTATCATATCCTACGTTTTCGATCGCTACAATGTCGTCCCAGATGAAAACTTCATCAGTATCCGCGGGATCTTCGGGCATAAGCAAGATCAACACGATCTCCTCCTCTGAAAACCAGCCGAGGGACACTGGAGTGTTCATGCCAGCAGTTAGCGCGTCACTTCCACCCATCCCAAGGAGAGATGTAGCGAAACAGAAAGGACCGCAAATTCCTGTTTTCTCGGGATCTCAGGGTGAGCGTATTGATCCTGTTATTACTAACCATGATATTTTTGCTTTGATTCAACAGATGAAATCTCAAGCGGAGCAGCAGGAAAGAACCACTAAACAAGTGATGAAAGAGCTTGAGGAGCTTAAGAAATCTAGAAGCTCGGTCGATGAAGAAAGCCCTTTATATCCCAGGAATCTTGACTTTGGTGTGTCGGGATCCCTGGCCAAAGATCGTCTCAAAACAAGGGCATCAACTGCCGCCAATAAAGGCTCCTCGGCAACTTTCACAACGTGCCCTCCAATCGTCAGTCATCAGAAGCAGGTGTCTGGGATCCCGGAAAGCTATTATCAGGAATCCTCGAAGTCGCGTGATTACGATTTCTGGGAATCCCAACCAATGGGGGACCGGGAGTATTCTGCTTCTCAGCCTCGTACCAAGGCTAAGGAGCCCAAAGGATACCGCTATACTGATCCGTTCATCATCTCAGACGCCGGTCCTGCAAGACCTTCAGAAGTTCACCAAGGAGATTTCATTCCTATGCAGGATCCTGAAACAACCGAGTTTCCAGTATTCAGAAACTCACGACAAGAGCAAAGTCCCAGGACCAGGGACACATATGCAGGGAGAATTCCTAACCCTAGTTATAATGTGCCTAACACAACTGTTATGCAGGATACAGGAATTCCACCTCAATTTCTCAGGGAACTTCAGAAACTCAAGGAGATGATAGCTAGCGTCCCGGGAATCATCAAGCCTATTCCTGAAGTCCCTTTAGAGAGTCACAGGATATCAAGATTTACGAGGCCCATATGTGACGTGGAGATTCCGAAGCGTTTCCAGACCCCTAGCATGAAATTATACGATGGGACGACGGATCCCGAAGAGCATGTGGCTCACTACAGGGAGAGGATGGAAATCAACCCAATCCCCGCTGATATCAAGGAAGCCTGTCTTTGCAAAGGCTTTGGTTCAACTTTGACAGGACCAGCCATGAAATGGCTACTGAGTATTCCTCCCAATACTATAACTTCGTTCTCTCATTTAGTTAATTTATTTAATAATCAGTTTTCTTGCAGCAGAACCTTTGAGAAACTCACAGGTGATCTTTACCGAGTGGTCCAGAAGCCATCGGAACCCCTCAGGGATTATATATCCAGATTTGGCCGGGAATCCCTTGAGATTCCAAATTTGGACATGGCGGCTGCTGTGGAAGCGTTCAAAATGGGACTCTCTAAGGATTCCCGATTTTATGACGATTTAGTTATGACCCCATGCAGGAACCTCGATGAAGTAAGAAGTCGGGCTCTGAGGTTCATTCGTCTAGAGGATGACAAGATAATTCATCAAAGAGAAGAAGCTGCGAGGAATGATCGAAATTCCAGGAAGTCTGAATCTTCCGGGAAATATTATAACTCCAAACCGTACTCTCGAGGAGATAATCAAAGGATCAATGCTGTAGACGAAGAAGAGGACAATGAAGAATATCCTAAAATTTCTGAATATTGTTTCTCTTGTGATATTGCCGGTCTAATGTGTGCTATGCAGGACTTAGGAGAAAAGGCAAGATGGCCCAAGAAAGGTGACAAACAGGGATCCTGGAAGGACAAATCTAAATGGTGTGCCTTCCATGAAGATTTCGGGCATCTCACCGATGAATGCATTGCACTCAGGAAAGAGATTGGGTATTTGTTGAGCAAGGGGCATCTCAAAGAACTTCTCGGCAGGAAGAAGAGCCGAACTCAGGAACCCGAGAAGTCCCAACAGCGAGCAGCTTCTCCGCCTCCGGATGCTCCAATTATTCATTTCATATCAGGAGGCTCAGACATATGTGGAACCTCTTACTCGTCTGCGAGGAAGCATGTTAAACAGTCGAAGAATGAGAAGAATGAGAAGCCTACGAAGACTTCACGTTTAACTGAAGAAAAGCTTATCTCGTTTGACGAGTCCGACAGAAGCGACATCCAGGATCCCCATCATGATAGTTTAGTCATTACTTTACATATTGCTAACTGCGTTGTACGCAGGATTCTGGTGGATAACGGAAGCTCAGTAAATATCATTCATCTGGAAGCATTGAGAAAGATGAACATACCAGAAGGCGACATAATTCCAAGATCCTCAGTCCTTGTTGGATTCAGTGGAGAAACCAAGAATACGATTGGGGATATCCGGCTTCCTATTTATATCGAAGGGGTAAACTGTGTTCAAAAATTTTGTGTTATTGACTCACTCTCTTGTTGCAATGTTATTTTAGGTAGGCCCTGGATTCATGAAATGAAAGCTGTACCATCAACCTACCACCAGTACATCCTCAAGCCAACGGTCAAGCGGAATCCAGCAACAAAATCATCATCAATAACTTGAAAAAGAAATTGGGTTCCAAGAAAGGAAGATGGGCTGAAGAACTTCCATTTGTTCTTTGGGCAGATAGGACGACTTCCAAGAATGCAACTGGCCAAACGCCTTTTTCCTTGGATCTTGAAACGGTAGAAGAACTCAGGGATCTTGCCAAAGTCAGAATGGCGTCATACCAGCAAAGGATAGCAAGGTCATATAATAAGAATATCAGGCTCAGGCGATTTCAGGTTGGAGACTTGGTATTGAGGAAAGCATTCCAGAATACGACCAATCCGGCTGATGGGAAGTTGGCGCCCAAATGGGAAGGACCCTATCTAGTGGAATCCGAAGAAGGAAAAGGGGCATATAGACTAATGAACTTAGAAGGAGACTTATTACCGAGAGCTTGGAATGCTATCCATCTGAAAGCCTATTTTATGTAGGGATCCTATCAGGATTCTCACCCGGATTTTCACCCAGTCAGCAATCCAGGTAAGTATACTAATCCAATTTCAATTCGCTTTATCAATTTCTTTTTAACCATTACTAACTTAAGCATCGGAGTGGTGTCAGCAAGGCTGACACCCGCCCTTCACCAAGCATTCAAGTGTTTTGCAGAAGGTTGGAAGTTATACAACAGTTTTTTGGGTTTATCCCCAGTCAGAGGCTGGCCACCTCTTCTCTGTTTAAGATGTCCAGCACATCTTCTAAGGTTTAAAGGTATTCACCTTTCTCAAGTTTGGGTAAACGCCTGTGACGCACGACCCTCGCCTGGAGCGCAAGTAATCCCTCAGGTTGCTCAAGGTGGCCGGACCAGTCCATTCTTAAGGGTGGCTGATAATCTTGTCACTGGAGGCTTCTGAGTGGATTCCTAAGGTTTTTAACGCTTACGTGTTAACGATTGGTTTGGCATTTTCATGTCACTAAGTGGGATTAACCCCAGTTTCCTAACAATTGGTTTGACATTTTCATGTCACTAAGATGGGTTTTACCCCAGTTTCTTCGGGCTCGTCCCCAGCTTGTTTGGGTTTAACCCCAGTATCTTCGGGCTTGTCCCCAGTGTTATCGGGAATAACCCCAGTTTCTTTGGGCTTGTCCCCAGTGTTTAACTTGAAATTTAAAACCTATTGGATCCCAGTCGGGAGAAGATTAAAAACGCGAGTAATTTTGACTTATTATTCGAAGTCCTTTTTAACAGGTTTGGGAATCCTAAGGAATTGGGAATCCTGATCATAAAGAAAGGAGAATTGAAGGGCCTTATCTTTCAATATACTTTATGCTTTGGGTCCTACAAAATCTGAACATGCGACATTCTTTTATGAGTAAAAGGTTTGTTTTGGATCCATTAAGGTAGTGGATTCAAGAAAGATTCTTTTATACTTTAATATTCTATTTGTGGAACCCAAGCATATACTTTATTCAAGTCAACGAAAAAACTATTTTTGCAAATAAAACGACAAATGTTGGTCAAACCTACCATACCATTCATAATATTTAAGCAAAATAAAGGGATAAAGCATCCCAGGTTTCGTCCTGAAAACTTCAGGATCCCTCCACCTGGGAGGCTTGATTGTCTGGGTTCTAGGATTCCGGATTTCGTCTTGAAAAGTTCAAGATCCCTCCACCCGGAATCCTATCATTGTTAATTGTTGTTAAATGTGCAGGAAACATAAAGAAACATTGTTTGAAACATCAAAACATCAACAAAAAACAGTGGAAATGAACGGCGGCACCTCAGGGTTCTTCATCATTGTTGGAGGTTTTGGAGGATCCCATCACCTCTTTCCCCTTGTTCTCGCCGGTATGGCCGACCACATCCACAGTCAACATCTTCTCACCACCCTCCTGATTCAGAAGCTCATCGAGGCTACTCCCCTTAGCTGCCATTTTCTCAAGTTGAGTGCTGGGACTTTCTCCTTCTTGCTCAGAAGGATGAGCCTTCTCTTGCTTGGCAGCTTCGGCATCTTCGGCCTCTTTCGTCAGCTTCTCCAACTTTGCCCTCCAAGCTTCAACTTTCCAGATCCCAACAGAGAAGTCTGTCTCGGATGCCTGCTCAGCCATCTTGATTTTGCTCTGAAAAACAGCTATGGCAGCAGACCTTCTTCCCTTCTGGACCTCCAGCTCCAAGGAAGCATCAAACCCTTCTTGCACCATCTCCAGCTTCCTCTCGAAGTACTTGTTCTTTGATTCAGCAATGTCCCCCTGGATCTTGATGGTATCATGGGCCCTCTTCACCTCTTCCTTCAGCTCCAACACCTTGGCTTCAGCATCGGCGTACATTGCGGCTAGGCGCTCGAAACCCTGCAAGATTGAGGATACTGATCAGAATCCTACCGGAAATATCATATTGTCAATCAAGAAGTTTAGAAATTGGGACTTACGTGCTTTTGAAGGCTAGTGAGCATGTTGATGGTCTCGGTAGTGTTTAGGCCTTCGAAGCAGTCAGGAAGGCTGATGGAAGCGGAATCTGAACCCCTCCTTTTCTTGGTGGTGGCGGCTTTGCCTTTGGGCTGCGGGGGCTTGGAAGAGGTAGCCTTGGAGGTGTGTTCGACCTTGGTATGGGTCAACTTGGGAGCTTCAGTAGTTACATCATCATCAAAGTAGTCAGAAAGGTCCTCGAGATCAAAACTCATCTTGGTCTTGGGAGCTGAGAAGTTGAAAATACGAAACAGATAAGTCTAAGATTTTCAATTTATTATAAATTCATATTACAAAATCTATCGATACTTACTTGACATTTTTTCAGAATTGCTTGGCTCACTGAAAGAGTTCTCTATCGCGAAGGTTCTTTCAGCCACGGGAATCTGATAAAAAGCCACAAGCTTCTTATCTGAGAGAGGAGTAGGTTTAATAAGCTTCTCAAACACAGGAGCTGCAAATAAAGGAAACTGAAGGTAAGTTAACAAATCACAAATATATCGACAGAAACGAAAGAACACAAGCTTCCTACCCTTCTTCACCCATTGCACCGGCAACTCTTCACCCCCAACGATGGAATCCCTACGGACAAAGAAGAATTTCTGCCTCCAATCGTGGTCATTGTGGGTGGCCCTAGGAATCAGATGGGAGTCTGAGGTTTTGGCTTGGAGAACAAAGCGGCTGTTTCCATGGGTTCTAAGGTTGTAGGCAGCACAGATTTCCGGAATCCCTATCGACAAGTTTCTTGAACGGTTCAAGCTGTCAATGGAGTAAAGAATCTTCCAAACCATGGGCATGGTTTGGGCGTATGACAGCCCGGTGACTTTGAAAAAGTCATCCACCAGTGCAGGGAAAGGAAAGGACATACCGATTTGGAAGGGGTAGAGAAGAAAGCAAACCCAGGTTTTAGAAATCCAATCGGCTTTCATCCTGGGGTCGAATGGGAAGAAGACAGCATTGGACGGAAACTGGCCGGACTCCTTGAGGTCTTTCACGTCAATGTCAGTGAAACGGCAGGACTCCTCCGATTTCACCGGAATAAGGCCCTGATCGACGAAGTCTCCAACGGTGGCGAGAGTACCGGGGGCAACAGAGGAGGAACGAGTTCTCTTGACCATTACGAAAGCAAAACGGAAAAAAGAGAAATTTCCGGGAAGAAGGATTACTGACCTGAATGCCGGAGAGAGCTTTTCTCTAGGGTTTTCGGGAAGATGGTGAGTAAACGAGAAAATAAATGGTGTATTTAAGGCAGCGAGGTGTGACGGAAATCTCGTATGGGGGAGAGTGTAAGCCGTCAAATCAAAAAGGGTATCTTAGATCTCGGCCGTCCACGTGGGCATGCAGATTATTTTGAAACGATTCGAATTTCACAGCTGTTATCCTTTATCGAACACCCGCGAAATTCAGGGGCAATTGTTATGGGTCAAATTCCAAGCACCCGGCTGAGAAACTTGATCATGCAGGAATCCGGGAATCCCAAGGATTCTCGACAGGTTACGTTATTTGTTATTTATTTAAATATCCTTTACTTGCTAATGGCCACGTGATTAATTTCAATGGCAGGTAAGCGAGGTTTAACCTTCCTAAGGAATCGGTCAATTAGCGCTGACGTGGCATTAACGAACGTGGACTGAGTGGTGAACTTCCTCAAACGGCTAATAGACGTGGTCAAGAGGATCCCTGATTTCTCGGATAATTAGTTATTTCTGTTTGTAGCTATAAATAGGACATGATCGAATTAGGAAACACAACACACGACACTCTGAATATTGTAACACTTAGCCTTCGATCATCGTCTCCACCACTGTAATCGAATTCTTACTTTATAAAAGCTTTAGGTAGCAGGCGCTTTGAGCCGGCTCCCGAGGTTTTTACTGGGATTCTCAGAGGCAACTCTCAGGATTCCGGGTTTCCCTCGTATATCATCGTGTCATTTGCATTACTTTTTCTTTATCTTTGAACCAGACTTCTTGGCACCTCACCCCACATTCTAAGTTTGGAATACGAGATTGCCTCGTGCAATTTTTGACCAAAACAGTTCTTAAATGATTCTCTCCCTATATATATATATATATATATATATATATATATATATATATATATATATATATATATATGGAAACCCCCCATGAATTATAGTGGTCCCCACCTGAAATTAGTGGTTGAGATTTGGTTCTCAAAAGTTCTTTATATATATATATATATATATATATATATATATATATATATATATATATATAGGGTTAGGATCCTGTGAAAACACATATTTTTGTGAAAACTGCGAAAACACATATTAAAACTCACGTAACTTTTTCATACGTTAACGATTTTTCATAAAATTTGCACCAAAAGTCTTAGAATTACGTTATCTTTAAATCTGGAGCAAAATATTAAAAAAAAAACTGAACGTTTTTTTTCCCGTGTGATGCACATGTGCATCATATAATTAAAAAAAGTTATAAAATGCTAATTTTTTCTTTAAATCTAAAGATAACACAACTATAAGATTTAGGGTGCAATTTCTTTTTAATCTATTAATGTATATCACATGTATGAGCGTTTTTTTTGGTATGATGCACATGTGCATCATTCAATAAAAACGCAAAAAAATGATGAAAATATATGACATATGGTGCGACTAAGAAAAAAAAATATTAATTCATACTAAAAGTATGAGTTTTTTTTGTGATGCACATGTGCACCACACAAAAAAAATATTTAAAAAAATAAAAAAAGTGTTAAGTTTTTTAAAACACTTATAGGATTAAAGATAATATAATTTAAAGACTTTTGGTGCAAATTTTTAAAAAAAATATTAACGTTTAAAAAAGTTATGTAGGTTTTAAGATTTGTTTACGCAGTTCTCACAAAAAAATGGTGTTTTCGCATGATCCTTCCCCTATATATATATATATATATATAGGGGATGTTCATTTGAGAATCATTTGATTTTGAGATTTTTTTAGAACCATTTAGAGGCACTAGTTATATATAAGGAAATCTCCACCCACCCCATGAAATGAAAATGAGTGGCTAAAAATGGTTCTCAAAAGTTCTCAATTTATCTCAACCCTATATATATGTATTAGTTCATATGGGAGATGATCATTTGAGAACCAACTTGACTTGAGAACTAAAAAGAATTAATTTGAGCCACAAGTTTATTTACATATATCCCCCTCCCATTAATTGTAGTGATACCCCCTTGAAATTTATGGTTGAGATTTAGTTCTTAAAATTTCTCAAAAGAAAAAGTTATAATTTGAACCTAACCATATATACTAATGTATATGTATGTATGAGAATATTAGTCAACCAATGTTCGGGGAAAGACTTGTGTGTGAGTGTTTGTGTAGTGATCGACACATATAATAACCCTAATGAGATGCAATGCATGTATGAATGTTTGTGGTAACGTATGTTTGTGTTAGTCACAATTAACCTGAAATTTATCGGGTGTCACATCATCCGCCTGTTGAAAGAATTCTTGTCCCAAAAATTAAGTATTGCCGCTAGTTTGCTTAAAAAAAATTCACTTGTCATAATACGATTATAAAAATATAGAAAATATATACTATGATAATCTTAAATGTAATAAAACGATAAATAAATAAGAATTTATATGATAAGATAATCAGTAGACAAAGACCTTATGAAATAAGAATGGATATATTTTATCATAAAGTTAATAAACAGATAGAAAAAAAAATTAAAAGTAATATAAAAAAATATATGTATATCATAATAAAAATAACTTGTTTTCTTAAAAATAAATTTTGTGGTTAGTCTCTCACTTCTTCTATACTTTTTCGCAAGGCCCAATTAAATTGAATTTAAAATATACTTGGTCATAAAGTTGTTCCTCATTTGCATTTTCTTTTAAGTTGTCTTCTCTTCATAAGAGTAGTTGTGGTAAAACTTCATAACCAGCAAGAAACGATTATGTTTCTTTCTCTTCACAATTTTATTTTGATTGTTCACTTTATCTCTCTTAAATGTAACATTCATATACAAGGAAATTTAGAGGGTCCAGAATAAAAAAAAAATCTCTAATAGATATTACTCATTAACAGAAGAACTCGACAAGTCGGAGGGTCAACAGACCCTAGACCATCCTGTAAATCTGCCAATGTATATATCACACTAATACCATATGGGGATGTGAGAATTCACCACAAGTGAATCATGTATCATTACATAATATTACAATAAATGATATAATAATAACAAAATGGACAAACATTTATCTCCATTTAAATTTACTTCACACTATATTTATATCTAGACACATCAACACATACATTTTTTTAATTAAAATTACTCAAAATAGGCTTTAAGACACAAACTTCAATCCCTTTTTACCCCTATTAAATCTTTGAAACGAGGCTTTAGTTAAATTCCCATTGGAAATGTGTAAGCTTTCTTTTTCATGCTTTTTAATAATAAAGTGAGCACTTTGTTAAAATGCTAACCTCCCTCCCAAAAGTGGATTTTGGAGCAAGTATGAGAATGAGACCCATATGGATCTTGTCAGCTCTGTAAATATGCTCCTCAATCTCAACGTTACCCCCTCCCTCTCTTTCTCCTTTTGTTTACTCTACCAACTATTATATACACGCATAGTTATTGTATAAAAGTTACGCTCCTCAAATGCATACTTTTTGTTGTAAGGTAAAAAATTATGGGTTCAAATCATACAGACAAATGTATATGATAATTTAGCTGTTAAAAATATAATATATATAGGGATATGATCATTTGAGATCCACCTCAATTCGTGAGAACCGCGAGAACTATGTGTACACGTGTTCAATTAATTTAATTGTTTGTGTAATTTTCGTTTCACCAATCTAACACGTTTACACATAGTTTTCGCGGTTCTCGCAAATTGAGGTGGTTCCGAGATGAACATTACCCTATAATTACCGTTTCATTTAAATGTTTGTGTAGTTTTCGTTTCACCAAGCCGTCGTCGCCACCCCTGCACCGGACGGAACCCTAGCCGCGTCACCTCACCGCTGCACATCGATCTCCGTCCACCAGCCATCCGCCGCTGCCGTTGCCGACCACCACTGTCGTGAATCTAGTTTTGGTCTCCAGTTGGTTATCGTCAGTAATAGTATTCTTCTTCTCACTCTCTGGTAACATTAGTACAAAAGAGATGATCCCCCTTTGGGATTAACACCCAGATTTTTATACTGCTCTTTTAGGATGATGTCACTGTGACATGGGATAAGTTCCTCGATAGCGACCCCTGCTATCTTATTGGTGGCTTTTGTTCACGCCCTATTGATGGTACGCGTGGCCACATTCTCTGGTCCCCGTCAAATGTCACATCCTAACGGAATGTTCAGGCATGAGATTGGCACGTGCCCGTGGGTCCAGTCAATCCGAGATATTTACGAGGGTCGGGTATAACCCGAGCTTATACATTTATATCTCTTAACTTGGTTACATAAATATAATGGCTTTTGACAACATATATTTTTAAAAAAATGTGAAATGGTTGACTTAGCTCCTGTTTTGTATAGATGACCGAGAGGAACTGTATCGCTTCACAATTCCAAGTGCGTAGCCTTACTAGACACTTTTGTGCAAGAGACTACTTCGACATATAATTAAGATTATTATTAGTAATTTGCAGAAAAAAAGAAGTTATAAAGCAACTAGGACCTTGAGATCAGCACCTTATTAAACTAAAACAAAGACCTAGTTAATCAATAAATTATTAGTAGTAATAACTTTTTTTGGCTGCATTTACATAAACTATTCATGTTCTCAAATTCTAATCACTAGCTTATTAGATCTCTCAAAATTTCAAACTTAAGGCATGTGCAACGAAGTAGTAAGTTTCTAATATATGAGTATATACAACTATCGTTATATTCACAAATTATAACTCACTTAATTCACAAATTATAACTCACTTAATTTTAAGTGAAAAATCATCAATATCATATAATTTATTTGTAAGCATCCTGTGTGTGAGAGTTATAAGTTAAAATGAAAT
Source organism: Deinandra increscens subsp. villosa (assembly GCA_039602395.1). Classification (NCBI taxonomy): domain Eukaryota; kingdom Viridiplantae; phylum Streptophyta; class Magnoliopsida; order Asterales; family Asteraceae; genus Deinandra; species Deinandra increscens. Next base: position 6,339,399 of record JBCNJP010000014.1, read on the forward strand.
GTTGTAGTTTTCTGTATAACAATGTATTTTGTTTAAAAGCATGCAAATTGATATAAAATGATATGACATTATACTAGGAGAAATACATTCATAGCATTATGGTTTGTATTATCTCCCCATTGAATATGTTCTAAGGAAATAATATTATAATATAAACAAGGGGTAACTTTGTAGAAACATAACCAACTTTCGATTTTGTTCCAATTAGGTCACTCAAACTTTTTTTTGTTCCAATTAGGTAACTTAACTTTAAAATATGTTCTAATCCTAGATAAATGACCTTATTAGCAGGTAACCTTATCAAATTTTTTATAAAAACTGATTTTTTTTATAAAAAAATGATTTTTTAAAAAAAAATATAAAAAAAAGAATTTTTTTATAAAAAAACAATTTTTTTAATCAAAAATCAAAATTTTATAAAAAAACGTTTTCCATAAATACATTTTTCTTAATAAAAACGTTTTTTATAAAAAAAAGGTTTTTTTATAAAAAACAAAAAAAAGTTATAAAAAAAATTCGTTTTTATAAAAAATGTTATAAGAACGTTTTTTATAAAAGAATTCGTTTTTATAAAAAAAAACCCTTTTTTATAAAAAAACCTTTTTTTTATAAAATTTTGATTTTAAAAAAAATGTTTTTGTTAAAAATTCGATTTTAAGAAATTCATTTTTTATAAAAAAATAATCTTTTTTTATAAAACAATTCAGTTTTTTTTTGAAAAATTTGATAAGGTTACTGTAGGTCCGAAAAATACCCGAACACACGATATCAAGATCTAACACGAGTGCGGAAACCTCGTGAGAGATTGAATCAAGAGAAATAGTAGATGAAAAGGCTAGATCTTGTATAAAGATGAAACCTTGAGTGAAAACCGTCTACTAGAAGCAATCAAACCAAATCGTGAACACCAAATATGAAGAAGAAATCGTAAATGGTATATAGAATGCTTGCTTCAATCGGTTACAATGAGGTGGTATTTATACCACCTCAAGTCAAAATCGCAAACCAAGTAAGCCCAATCATAATCGGCCCACATGGCCTAATAATTAACTAGACTAGCCCACTAGATAAATACTAAACAAGCCCAAAACAACTAACTAACAAAAGCCTAATAACAAATGTTCATGCCTCATATGAATATAGCCCAACAATCTTCCCCTAGGCATGAACCATTTGACCACTTTACGGCAGTAGCAAGTCAAATCTGAACGAGGCTTGAATGTTGTTTGACCACCAACCATTCTCCACAATCTTCTTGGCAGCACCATCAAATATCCCAATCCTGATAGCATTCGCCATATCATTTTCATCACCTAGAATGGGTTGGGTTGCTAGAAGCTTGATATCCCGTTCTCCAAAACGAAGCAGATCCACCGGGTCATAGAATCGGAATTGACGCATCGGTTTACAGAGAACCACCACCTCATGAGTTGTCGGATCATAGTACCAACAATCAAAGTTCCTTACTAGCGAACCATCCTCTATCTCATCCAACATGTTGATCACCCTTGTACGTTTGGTAGGTGGCCTCCGAGCTTCTCCAACAGACTCCCCTGTCTGTGGATTTGTTCCCGTCTCTCTCCATCTAAGCTCCTTCAGCTCAAAATCCCTGAAGTCATTCTGCATATGCCCTAGCAGATTGTCTCTGATCAGGTTTCCATCTGGCCCATTCCATCTGTTAATAAACGGAGCTCTTAGAAGGTTTCTGATCTCCGGCTCTGTCCAGGAGTGGAATTGACCACGAGTCTGGTAGTATTCAACTGGACTATAGCCTTCACGGATCACGGCGAACAATTTCTTCTCTGAATCATAGTGCCAACATAGAATCATCTCACTACTCCCTTGCCTATCAATAGAACTTTCACCAACGTCTATTGTGTACTGAGTGGGAGCTGGTCCTTGGAAAAACTCCTTGAACCAGTTCTCATGGAAGTTTGGAGCCTTTGAGATGATCCTGCCACATCGGGCGTAATCCGACATCTCAATGTTTTCATCTCCATCAACAGCCTCCACAGCTTCTCCAGCTTGAGATGAACTCTGACCTGAGGCACCTGTGTTGCTAGGCCCTGCACCACCTGTCAGCTCATTAACCTTCTTTCTCAGCCCCTTGATCATATTGAAAAGATATTCCATCCTTTCTTTGTCAGCTATCTCAAATCCTTTCATATAATCTCTGTTTGCTTCCTCCTTCTCTCTCAAAATTTTGATTTCATCCTTGAGAGTCTTTATCTCATTCTCTCTCATTCTGTTCTGAGAGATCAGGAAGTTAATCTGAGGATCAGAACTAATCCTCAGATCAACTGGAAGCTCAGCAGCCATTAACGGGCGAAAACCTGGAGCAGCGAGAGGTTGGCTTGTCGCGGTAGAGAGGCTAATTCTGACCGGACTAGGAACAACAAAGGTGCTGTCAACCTCCAGAAATTGCCTATCCTCACGTACAGGGCTATGCACGTTCAGAATCGGACTATCGAGCTGTACAGGGGCAGGTTGAACATTGTCACCTTCTTCTGTCTGAGTAGCAGAAGGTTGTTCTTGATTGGCTTCACTCACAGATTCTTCTTGACCACTGGCACCCGCAGAACTGGGTCCAGTAGGTTCTACAATCATTAGACTAGAGCTTGTCTTGGTGAACTTGAACCGTATGCTCCTAGGATCAGATTTCTTTCTTGGAGATGGTTCACGAGCAGGGACGGGTTCTACCATGAATGCTTCATCAGCAATTAATTCCAGCTCAGGAGGTGCATCATCACTGCCAGAAGACCCAACCATATCTTCTCTTGATCTTTTATGGGTTAGCGGCTCCAAGTCCCCATAAATATCATCTTCAACAAAGTCCTGGCCGGTGAGGATGTCATCCATTATATTTTCTTCATCGGATGGGATGACATCATCTTCTTGTACATTGACAGCTTGAGTGGCTTCAGCATCTTGATCTTCTGCCACAATGGCATTCACAGCAGGCTCATCAGCCACTGGCTCATCTTCCTCCATCACTTGTTCACGGGCTACCTCTGGAAAGGCACCACGTTTAGTCCATTCTAACCTACCCTCAAACATGTACTTGCCACTCCTATCCTGAGTCTGGAGACCAAAAACATCAGCACCCATCACCTTTATATCCAGTTTCTGTATCCTTTCCTCAATCATAGGATATTTCAGCATGACCACCATCTGCACGAATCTTGGTGTCATCAGAAACTGCTCACGAGCACCCAAGTTAGCATTGCCGATCCAATCCAGCAGCATCATCTTTGAGAAATTGTAGTTCCAGTCAAGGGCCAATGCGACGAAAGCAGTGCCGTGGACTTTGTTCAGCTGGTCAAAGCTCGTTCTCTTGCCCAGAAATGATTTCTGCATGAAATGGGCAAGGCACCTCCAGTAGTGCGGCAGCTGCTTCTTCATGATAGGCGGGAATCTGCCTTCATATCCCAGTAATTGGGCACCTGCCAGAACGGCTTCCTTGGGATAATCAACCGGATCGGTAGCACGATCGTTGATATTCAGGCCTCTTCTAATATCATCTTCCTGAATGACCACCTGACGGTTCTGGATGGTAGCAGTGATTCTTGTCTTATCAGCACTCGCCCGTGCAGTCCCCCAAAATTCTCTTACCAGCATCTCATCAATCAATACACTCGTTCTTAGTGCATGATTTATCTTGCAGACGTTCATTCCTGCCACCAGTGAGTAAAATAGATCCATGTGATGCTCTGGTGGGTCTTCCAGGAAAGCTGGTATACAGTGATCATGATCAAATTTGATTGGTTCGTCAATAACATTTCCTGCCATCTGAGACAAACAAGACATATGCATCAGATTTGATCATGAGTAAGCAATTATGATTATCAACCCTAAACATGTTCAATTGACGATAATTTTTTTTACTTTTTAACTTCACAAAATTTCAATTTTGAACATTTTCAGGAAAATAATTGAGTTAAGCATATGCTCACAAACACCAACAAATTTTATCTCAAAAACGCTCAATTTTAATGAGATCTCAAAATTATTAAGTGTTTAAACCTTTTTTTTTTTTTTTTAATTTTCATTTTTTATAAGAGTTTATGATTTATTAACCGGGTTTACGATTCCTGAACCGGATTTACGATCGGCTTAATGGGTTCACGATCGATCAAATCTTGGCCCAGTCGTAAACATAAAGGACCAGTCGTAAACTCCTTAAAATTTGATAAAGCCCAATCGTAAACGCCCAAATCACTTTTTGTCGTTTACACCGGTCGTAAACGGTTCGTTCGTAAACGATGGAGTCGTAAACGTGGATCGTAAACACTCATGACATCGTCTTCTTCAACGAGGCGGTCGTAAACGCCGTTTGCCGCCATGAACGACAACCTGCAAAAGCTCGTAAACGGCATCAAACAACTACAAAAACTCAAGATTATGCATCAGATAACTACCTTTAACGTGACTTCTAATCACAAAACCGACAACAATGAGCACGTAAACAACTTGAAAACAGCAGAGATCTGCAAACAGTCGTGATTTTAGGGCTCGCAAACACGAAAACCTCGTGAAATAACAGACAAAACCTCTGCTGAAACTGTGATTCAACTGAGGGGTTGTGGTCGGAAACAGAATCGACGAATCACGATGGTGAAGCTCGGATTGTGATTGTGGTGGTCGGAGGAGGGCTGGATGATGGTTTTCCGGTGAGGGTGACGGCGGAGGCTAGGGTTTCTGCGGCTGTGGTTCGTAAACGGTGTGATGAAGAGAGTGAATCGTAAAAGGGGTTAAACAAGATATTTATGAGACAAAATTACACTTTGCCCCCTCCCATAAACCATAAATATCACAAAAGTTTCAATCAACCCCCTCAAACTTTCAAAAACTCATCAAGATTCACCCCAAACTTGCTAATTCTCACAAACATTTAAGATTTTAACACTTTGAGAATTTTTCACAAAAAACATCCCCTCAGAATCATACCCGAGTATCCGATCATGATCAACAAAAATTTTTAAAAATTAAAACAGATAAAATCACAAGCCAAATTTGAAATATTTACAAACTTACCTCAGAAATTTTAAAATATTCACATACCTGGTGCTGGTAAATTTCACAGATAATTTCAGACAAGTCTTTGACTGAGGAACCCTTTTCAGCTTCCGTTACTAGACACTCTAGACAATTGTCAGGTGGTTTGAACACAGAAACTCACATCCAGTAAAGTGCTTAAATATAGTACAGATTTACCATTATGTTTACCCGTCCCCACACCCAATTTTCCATAGCAAAACCTACCCAACCTCAGAGTTTATTGAGGATTCACAAACCCCCAACTTGAGGAACCATGCAACACTGCTTTTGACTACCACTTATTTCTGATTTTTCATGCATTAACAGTTGATGATCAGGTCGGCCGCACAAGCACGCAGAGAAGACCAACTGAAAATTTATTTTCTTTTCATTTTCTTTTTCAGAATTTTCAACTTTGAATTCTTTTTCTTTTTCTTTTTCTTGTGGTGTTGTCTTATACAGTATTAACATGGCGTGTGAGAGAGTGAATACTAGGTAATACCACTCTCAACCCATTTTTGTCGGGACTCAGTTTTTTAAACCATGTATACTAGGATGGGAAACTAAACATTTATAGAGTTTAAGATTACTGCACTTACTTAGATGATCATTGTTTTGGTTGAGCTTACCGACATATCATCTTCGAGCAGTCTTTCACATCAGCCTTACACGTGTCAGTCTTCAACCGTCATTAAGCATTTAAGTCCTTAATATCAAAAGACATCATAAAAACCTTTCAGTTTAACCAGCACCAATTCTTCCCCTGTTTTTGTGAGGCTTTTGAAACAAGACTCAATTTTTTTTTTAGACATTTTCTATATTTTTTTTTTAATATTTTTGTTTTAAGAATAAATTGAAAAACCAAAGACTTTGTACAAAAACATAGATGATCAGATCATTCCTCGAAGGCAATCATCTTCAGGCCTTCAACACAAGAGTCAAAATTAGGACGCGGAAGGGGTTTTGTAAAGATGTCTGACACATTCTGATCGGAGCTTACCTTTTGTAGCTGAATCAGCTCACGATCAAAGCAATCACGAATAAAATGTACCTTAATATCAATGTGCTTGGTTTTGGAATGTTGGACAGGGTTTTTCACAATCTCAAGAGCAGCAGCATTATCACAAAATATTGGAGTGTTAACGAATTCCATACCGTAATCCGTGAGCTGGTTTTGGATCCACACTACCTGTGAAGTACCGGCAGATGCGGCCACGTACTCAGCTTCTGCAGTTGATTTGGATACGGTATGCTGCTTTTTGCTCTGCCATGAGATGAGCCTATCTCCCAAGTACTGACATCCTCCAGTAGTAGATTTCCTGTCAAGGTCACTACCTCCATAATCACTGTCAGTAAAAGCATATAATTGAAAATCAGTGTTCTTCGGGTACCAAAGACCAAGCCTAGGCCTGCCCTTCAGATACCTGAAGATACGCTTAACAGCAGCTAAATGAGAGAGTTTAGGGTTAGCCTGATATCGAGCACACACGCAAACTGCATACATGATGTCTGGCCTGCTAGCTGTCAAGTACATTAGTGATCCAATCATCGACCGATACTGGAATTCACTCACTGACTCCCCGTTAAGATCCGCTGACAGGAGTGGTCTGGATGCCATGGGAGTGGCGATGGACTTGCAATCCTGCATCTTGAACTTGTCCAGAATCTCATTCACATACTTCTCCTGATGAATAAGAATCCCGGAATCATTCTGCTTGACTTGAAGTGCAAGAAAGAAGCTCATCTCGCCTTGGTCACTCATTTCAAACTTTTTCTTCATGATCTCCTCAAACTCGGTGCACAATTCTTCGTTTGTCGATCCGTAGATAATATCATCTACATACACTTGCACCATAATTATGTCTTCTCCCACCCTTTTCCTGAACAGTGTTTGATCAACGACTCCTCTTGTATATCCATTCTCCACCAGGTGATTGGACAACGTTTCATACCATGTTCTAGGAGCTTGATGCAAACCGTACAAAGCCTTATCCAGCAGATAAACGTGATCTGGATTTTCTTCATCTATGAACCCTGGTGGTTGAGCAACATAGACTTCTTCGTTCATCTCTGCATACAGGAAGGCAGTCTTCACATCCATCTGATGTACGGTAAAATTGAGATATGAAGCTACAGCTAGAAAGATCCGAATTGCTTCCAATCTTGCCACCGGAGCGTAAACCTCATCATAGTCGATACCCTGGACTTGCCTGTGCCCTTGTACTATCAGCCTTGCTTTGTTTCTCACAATGATCCCCGAGTCATCTTTTTTGTTCTTGTACAACCATCTCGTGGGAATCACCTTCTTGTCTGCTGGCCGCTTCACAAGACGCCATACTCCCAGCTTTGAAAATTGATTGAGTTCATTGTGCATGGCCTCCATCCAGTTTGGATCTTTCAGAGCAACCATCACATTGGGAGGTTCTATCTGGGAGATGAAACAGGAAAACATACAAAAGTTGATGTGTCCTGTTCGGCTTCTTGTGGTGATACCCGCTGTCACTGGCCCAACAACATTACTCAGTGGATGATCCTTGTTGATTCTGCTCTCTTGGACTTCAGGCACTGAAACATTAACAGGCAGATTAGTATTAACAACATTTTCAGACATACCTGAGCCTTGAGCATCCACTGGAGCATCACGTGTTCCTGAACATTCTGGAATATCGGCAGTTGCATTCCGAGAAGATTCAGCTGATGCTCTATCCACTTGAGGTCTTACATCAGCACTGGGAGCTACAATGTCTTCTTCTTCGCCCAAATTATGGAAAACATTCGAGAAATTAAATCCCTCAAATAATGATCCATAGTCGAAGATCCAATTAGGTCCAGTTCCCGCATCAGTAGGATTGTCCTCCATCCAATCTACATTGAATGCCTCAATGATAACCTGGGTGGTTTTGTTGTACACACGATAGGCACTATTTGCTGAATATCCAACAAAATAGCACTCATCGGCCTTTGCTTCGAATTTCCCTACATCGGACTGGATCAGCACCGTGCATGGACATCCAAACGTCTTGAAGTAACCCACCTTCGGTTTCTCTCCATAAAGGATTTGATATGGAGTTTGCTCGTGACGCTTGTTCAGAAGAACTCTGTTTTGTACATAACAAGCGGTATTCACAGCTTCTGCCCAAAAGAAGATTGGTAATTTTGCCTCACACATCATCGTTCTAGCTGCTTCGATGAGTGTCCTATTTCTTCTTTCGGCAACTCCATTCTGCTGAGGAGTATAAGGGGCACTGAACTGCCTTTCAATCCCCTTTTCTCCACAAAACATATTCAGCTCAGCATTTTTGAATTCTGTCCCATTGTCTGATCTGATTGCCTTCACTCTTTTATCAAGCTGATTCTCAATAAGAGTCACAAACTGCTTTACTAGGGCCGGAGTTTCGTACTTGTTTGACAAGAAAAAGACCCAAGTAAATCGCGAGTAGTCGTCCACTATCACGAGGCAGTATGAGAACTTGCTGACACTTTGTACCTGCATAGGACCAAACAAATCCATATGTAAGAGCTGAAGCACAGATGAGACAGAATTTGTAACCTTTGGACGATGTGGCAGTTTGTGCTGCTTCCCCTTAGCACATGCCACACACTTCTCTACTGAAGTGAAATCTGTGATCGGAAGGTTTCTGACATGCTCTCCTTTAGCCAGCTTGGATAAGTTCTTCATGTTTGCATGTCCCAGACGACGATGCCACAACAATGCAAGATTTTCATTCTGTTTTGATATAAGGCAAGCTTCTTCTGACATAGGAGGATTGCTCAAGTTGAGGAGATATGAGTTTGAACGTCTTGGAGTGCGCATAAGTACACACTCCTCAGGTATCTGCACACCTGGCTTCAGAATAATACACTCCTTCTTATTGAACATCACAGAAAAGTCTCTATCACAGATCTGAGAAACACTCAGCAAACTGTGCGACAGTTCCTCCACGTAATGAACATCAGAAAATGACAGATTACCGCTCCGCACCACACCTTTCTTACTGATTCGACCACCCACTCCCCCTGCAAATGAAACTCCACCTCCATTGAAATCCTCTACATCTTCCAAAAGAGACAGATCTCCGGTCATGTGTCGGGAGCAACCACTATCAACATACCAGAGATTGTTGACAGATCTTCTAGGCTGTCCCTACACAAATCAGAGATCAGTTAGAGTCAGGTACCCAGGTCATAACAGATCTGGGCACTCCCTTGGAGTCAATGTAGTTAACCATTTTGAAAGACATTCCTGCTTTTGATTCAGGTTGATTTACAGTTTTAGCATTAACTTTTGGCTTCCAATTTGGTTGCTTTCGTGAGTTTGAACTACTAGCAAAGTTCTTTGTGGGTGATGTTTTTCTTGGAGGAGATGCAGCCTTTTTACCTTTTGTTTTAACAACCGGTGTCCACTCAAGTTTTAATTTTGTATAAACCATTTGTTTTGGTTGAGTAACAGTTTTTGGTTGTTCCATAACTGCTTTACCCTTAGGTTCAGCAGTCTGATTGACTTTTTGCACTTGTTTCTCAAAAGGCTTTGTTTTAACTTTGTTAGGTCTGTTGTAAACTTCTTTAGGTTTTGAAGTTTGTCCCACATCTCTCCTTTCATTGACATGCTTTGTCACTGGGGCTTTTGTGTTTAGAACCTTAGACTGTTGAGTCTTCATTGGTTCAGAACTCTGCTTCCCCTGTGACGAAGCTTGCAGCTTTTGATTTCTGTTCTCACCCCTCATCATTTTCTCAAGCATATTTGTCCGCTTGTTCTGCGGATAATATGGCTCATAGGGTCTGTTCATACAATTAGCAGCAAAATGACCTGGTTGACCACATTCAAAACAATTCATTTGTCTAGGCCCATTGACGTTGCTACACAAATATGAGCGTCTTGGATAAGACGACTTCCATTCCGGTTGATCATCCCATTTGTGTATCACACGTTTTGAATGTTTTTCAGGTTGTGTTATTAAACAAAATTGTTCAGATTTTGATTTATCAGTTCTATTGTAAGTTGACACAACCTGGGGATATGGAACAAAATCATTGGGCTTAGACTGACGACCAATCTTTGTGTTAGGAACACGCATTTTAAAAGAACTGATGACTTCATTAGAATTAGAAACATGTTTTAACAAGACATTTTGATTTAACTTGGATACTTCAAGTTCTGACACAGATGCCAGAACGTCATCCTTAGGTAAACTAACAACAGAACAACTAGACTCATGACACTCATTGACTCTCAAGCATTCAGCATCCTCCCCAGATACATCTTCAATTCCTACAACATCTGCACATGTAACAGAAACATTAGTAGGACTAACATTATTTTTTAATGATTCCTGGGAAGGGCCTGGTTCATTTCTGTGTTCATCTACCTTGTTCTGACTACTCATCCCATACATCCCATGTCTCTCTCTTTCTAACTCCTCCTCTGTCATAGGGGTCACACCTACCAATACACTATCTATAGGAGGACCTGCTTCATGATAACCTGAATTAGTTCTGTCTACCTGATCCTCCTCATAGAGCACTCCTATAATATCTCTAGGGATAGGTGGGGGAATAATAACATTTGCGGCCACGGACTTGTCAGACTTTTCCGACCCAAATCCTGGCGTATGTTTCCCTACTTGACCACAAGTGATAGCCTGAGATAGTTCTTTACCTGCCTGAAGCATTCTTTTGTTTCTTAATTTATTCACATCTAACTGAACCTGCATTTCATTGTTCTTATGTGTCAATTCATCTACCTGCTTTCTAAGGTCAGCTATTTCTAGTTTGGCATTATCATACAGGATAGATTGTTCAGTTGCTATCTGTTGGTACTTAACAATATCTAGCTTTTGAGCCTTAATCTTTTCCTCACCTTTTATCCATCTACCCTTAAATGAACTCCTCTCACACTTGATCTCAAACAATTCTAGTTGATAATTCTTACAGACTTGTCTAAGACCAGGTATAATACGAGCACAAGTGGGATCAGAACATACCTTGAGGTTCTCAGCAGCAGCAACGTATGCTTCCTTGTCTTCTATCTCAGTCTCCTCAGGCTTTTCCTCATCAGTGACCACAAAAGCATGATGTTCTTCATTACCCTCTTCAGCAGTAGCAATTAAGGCATGTGACAAACTGAGATCCTTCATCTGGGGTGTCCAGTCATAACCACCACCTCCCTGAACCACCAATGCCTTGTCTTCTCCTTTACCTTTTACCTCAGCTGTCTTCTTCTCTTCAACCCTCTCTTTCTTTGGCTTCGTGCATTCCCTGGCAAAGTGACCATACTCATCACAATTGTAGCACCTCAGCTTTGACTTGTCAAACCCCATTCTGATTTTATCCTGATCCTTCCAGACGTTCCTTCCAGTTTTGGCCATAAATTTCTTGGCTCTGAAAACAGCCATGGCCATTTGCCAAGACACATCTAGCATCTCTACGTCCTCAGGATTGATCTGATTAAGATCACCAGACACCATATCAGAAGGTACAAGATTCCCAGCAACAAGAGCATGGTAACTGTTCATGAACCCCATACCAAGGGCAAAGTTTGGATCATTGACATTACCAGAATTAACATCACTGCTTGAACTTCCTTGAGGCTGTGCCACAAATGCATTACCCATTGAAACTGAGCTTGATCCACTTCCTGAAGCCTTTCCTTCATGCTTACCTTCAACTTCTTCAGATAACAGAGCCTGATTCAATTTCCCTGCCAAACTTAATGAGCTTATGTGGTTTAGCTCTCTCTGCTTATCATCTATCATTTTTGACTTCAGTTTGTTAATCAGTTCATCCAAAGTCACTTCTGTCAGTCTGTTGTTGTCTTTGATGATGGATATGTTGGTGTTCCAGGATTTTGGCAGACTGTTCAGCAACTTCAGGTTCTTGTCTTCAGTATCCGGCTCCACACCATAACTTGACATCTCAGCCATTAATGACACATATCTCTGAACTTGAGACTCAAAAGATTCTCCCTGGATGTGATTGAACAAATTAAACTTTTGCTTCAACATCTGCTTCCTGCTGGCCTTGATATCCGGATTTCCTTCATAAGCAACAATCAAAGCGTTCCACAGTTGCTTTGCTGTTTTGCAGTGCTTGAACCCTTGAGCGATATCTGGAGTCAATGCCATTGTCATGATAGCAAAAGCCCTCTCTGCTTTGTTGCATCTCTCCCAGTCATCATCATCATATTCCTCCTCTTTCTTTTCATTCCCGGCATTTGTTCCTGTTGCATGTGTAGGTACGAATGGTCCATTGAGAACAGCCCTCCATAACCTCAGATCCACACTTTTCAAATGATTTTCGAATCTATACTTCCACTCCAAGAAATTATCCGCTGAAGTTAGTCTCGGCGGACGAGTAATAGATCCGATCTCGAAATCCAGTTTCTGGTACATACTCGGCTCGAAATCCATTTCACTAGCTTGGGTAACTAAACCTAAAGTCCAAAAGTCCAAATAACAACAGATTACGATCCAAAGAAGCGATTACGATCGACAGACACCGATTACGATCGGAAACACTGATTGCGATGACACGTGTCACACGTAAACACACACCGCCTTTAAAACTCGTAAACACCGATTACGATCCTTTGATTACGACTCCGGCAGTCGTAAACACCGAATCCGATCCAAACACAGTCGTAAACTCCCCTTTTACGATTATACACAATCGTAAACACAAGTACAGCCGATAGTACACTCGTAAACACCTTTTCCAAAGTCGTAAACCACCAATCTTCAACCAGAAACAATCGTGAACACCCAAAAACCCAGAAATCTTCGAAGAACAGCAGCACCTCAAGTCGTAAACCCCAAAAACACACTCGAAACCTCAAAATTTCGAACAAAAACCCAGAAATACTCTTGAATCAATATCGTGAGAGCCTCGAATCTAAGATTCTTGGCTCTGATACCAATTGTAGGTCCGAAAAATACCCGAACACACGATATCAAGATCTAACACGAGTGCGGAAACCTCGTGAGAGATTGAATCAAGAGAAATAGTAGAAGTAAAGACTAGATCTTGTATAAAGATGAAGCCTTGAATGAAAACCGTCTACTAGAAGCAATCAAACCAAATCGTGAACACCAAATATGAAGAAGAAATCGTAAATGGTATATAGAATGCTTGCTTCAATCGGTTACAATGAGGTGGTATTTATACCACCTCAAGTCAAAATCGAAAACCAAGTAAGCCCAATCATAATCGGCCCACATGGCCTAATAATTAACTAGACTAGCCCACTAGATAAATACTAAACAAGCCCAAAACAACTAACTAACAAAAGCCTAATAACAAATGTTCATGCCTCATATGAATATAGCCCAACAGTTACCTGCTAATCAGGTCATTTATCTAGGATTAGAACATATTTTAAAGTTGAGTGACCTGATTGGAACAAAAATAAGTTTGAGTGACCTAATTGGAACAAAATCGTAAGTTGGTTATGTTTCTGTGAAATTTTCCCTATAAACAATGACAAAACTATATTTGCTACATTAACATTTCTATGTGGCTGCCATCTATGTGATTTACGTGACACTGTCACATGTCATAATTTTTTTTTTCTTTTTATCTTAGTTTTAGTTTAGTTTTACACTGTTGTTTCGGTGTATAATGTTTGGTGGTTCACGTGGAGTTTTTTTATATGGTTTTAATTTAGTTTTACACCGTTGTTTTTCGGTGTATAATTTTTGGTGGTCCGTATGAAGTTTTTTTTTTTTAGTTTTAGTTTAGTTTTACACTCTTTGTTTTTGGTGTATTGTTTTTTGTGGTTCGTATGGTTGTCTTTGTTATTTTTAGATGTATAATTTTTTTATTTTATTTACGTTGCGTTATAACATTGCAGCATAACTATGTACATGCGTTAGCCCTGCAGCAACGTGTAACTAATCGAAAGCTAGTTTCCAAACATTTCTATACGTCAAATATAATTCAACTTTAATGTATATATACAACTTAACTTTAAAGGAATTATAGTATAAAAGTATTTGGTGCGTAGGCCATTCCTTTGAGATCGAAGGTTCAAGTGTTCGTGGTGGCCGGATCGTGTACATACACATATACATACGTATACGTACATACATATACATATGTATATACGTTTATATCCTCGTGGATACATGCCTATAATATTGTCATGAAAATATCGTAGACTTTCACACTTCAAGCACTGTCTCGCATGCTAATTGTCGTAGTTTCTATGTACGTTTTTGTAAGGAAGTAAATGGTCTTTTACCTCTACCATCCTAGCTTAATTTAAATATTCCCTTTACATGTTGTTAACGATTGGGATACCCAATTCTTTTCGCCTCCAAAAAACTATCAGCTAATATTTTTCATTATATAAAGGAAACACGGAAATAATCAGTTAGAAGATGGTTATGAGCGGCTTCACGATCTCTCTATATATGTTCATGAGTTTGAAGGACTTGAAGTTGTCGTATCATCAAATAGGAGAAGTGTCATCTTGGCTAATGCAACATGGTTACGTTCCCCCAACAAACCATCGAAAGAATCGTCTGAGCTAAATGATGAAAAAACCCAACTTGAAGATTACAACAAAGAATAGCTAGGGGTAATCGTCATATAAGTCGATATGAAATGAAGAATAGCTATGTTCAAGATTTACTACAGATATCTCATTATCCATATTTACACATGTTTTGATTCGCGTTACACATTCAAGTTTTAAATCGTTATTTAAAGTTCAGGTCTTCACCCACTCCCGCTATGATCTTGACAAGGTCTTTGAGTTACTTTTATCAACTACATGTTAGTCATTTTATGACAAATATATTATTCAAGCATTATCCCCCCCCCCCCCCCAGCGCGCGCGCGCGTGTAAGAAGGTATTTGCATAACAAAACTCATATTTACCAACTATTTTCTAAATTAACCCGTTTAAGCATTTAACATGCCTTAACCCAACGGGTCACTTATGATCAAGATTATAATCACCATTGTCATACCTTTAATGTCCAAACCATTGTCATACCATTGTCCTCTACTCACAACCATTTACAACCACACCCTAAAATTTAGGGGTTACACTCACAAAATTTTAGAGATTCTATTATGAATGCTCTTAAGCTCTTCATATAGTGGTCCAAACATACAAAACCTCCCCTATTAAACTACCATTAGTATTGTGATGCACTTTGTTAAAAATGACTTTTGTTGGTATGCACTTTGGGGAATCATGAAAGGCGGGACCACAAATGGGGTTTGGTGAGGGACGAAATGCATCCTTTTTAAGGGCTTTTGTCCCTTTAGGGTACCAATTGGATGGTCAGATTGTTAAAATATGTGGTCAAATGTGCACTTTCATATTCAAAGATGCTCAATTTAGTTATAAAAGGCATCCTTCCTTTTAAGGACATGTTAGTTTAGATTTTAGGGTATCATTCTAATTTATTAAACATTCTCCACAATATAACACCATCTACAAGTTCGCCGTCCCTAATAAAACTCACGTGGAGGAACCCATGCAACCCAAATTTATCGTCAATTTTGTACTAGGAGAAGAAGATTCACATAAAAAAATTGCGTAGAACACCGCCCCTTAGCAGAAATTTATTAAACGGATAAATATAACAAAAATATTATCTCGACGTACTTATCTTTCTAATAAGAATACATGATAATCATCAATTATGATTAGAATAACTATTAATACAAAAGAAATCTTGATTAAAACTATTAATTTCTTGATTTTCTTTAAACATCTAATCTCAAATGAGTTAATAGACAAGACAGGAAAATGAAATGCAGGGTTTGTTATATTTGGGATGAAGTTAGTGTTTGGAAAATATGAATGTATTTTATAATATATATGTTCGATGGATCTTATGTTATTGAAGGCAGCCAGTTATGTTTTGTTGTGTATGGAAGTAGCTGAAGTAATTGTTTTCACTAATAACATGATGAAGAGGTCAATAACATATTATTAATGTGATAATGTCTATAAAAAACATCATGATGATAAATGATATACTCTCGAATTAAAAGTTATGGGTTTAAATCTTTAAAATGATGAATTTATCCTATAAAATCTAAGTGTTACTGTTAAAAAAACAACATATTATTTATATAATATACATTTGGTATAGTCGGTTCTCACACTATAATAGTACTGTCACTTTTGAACGGCAAGCAATTTGTGGCAATTGTCCCTTTACGTGTCCTCTTTCTCTTTATATATGCATTACATGTCTCTCGCTCTTTATATCTGGCTCTCCTTTTCACTTTTTAGTAGACTAATGTCTATCTATCTTTGATGTATGTAATGGTAGTGTTATAGCTGCGTGATGCAGGATAACACCCCCGGACACCACCCCCTTGGGCGTTTTGAAGAGTGGCATTTTCCTCTTCCGTGAACACGTCCACATGCGTTTGAACATGTTATTCTTTTTCTTTTCTTTCCCATCATTCAAATAATTGCACCTCATTCACATTATAACTAATCCAATATTCAAACTATCACTAACCCACTACACATATTTTTCACTGCATACCACATCCTGTATAGCAGCCTAGTCACCTTTATACTACCACACCACTAGACAGCCTAAATGTGCCTCTTTGTCTCTTTTGTACACGCATCCTCGCGTCTCTCTCCAGGGTTTCTCTGGTTCTTTATTTTTCGTTGCTAATATAGAGAAATACTTTCGGTTTTTAATGTGTGTATTGTATGGCTATGATGGTCTATTGGCTTTAAGTTGTATATGGCTATGATGGGTTTCGTGTTGGCGGGGCGATTCTCTGTTTTGCAGCCATCGTGCTTGAGCCTTCCATCGGCAGGTTGAGGGTGTAAGATAATAGAATGACTAAATAACTGAATGAATATTATTGAAGATTAGGGTTACAATATATAGAGTTTACGAGAAACCCTAGATAATTAACTGGGCCCGTGGGCTCAGACTTATAAACCCTAATAATACTAATCTAATAACTAATACTCCCCCGCAGTCGTAGCGGATAAATATCATATGCTAAAGACTGGAAAACAATAAAACATCTAGATAATGATAACTAAAAAAAACAAAAACTAGCTTCAACTTCGGTTCTTGACTCCAAGTTCCAGTCTTCTATCAACCAATCTATCTTGTGCTTGAATGTGCCAAATTGTATTTTTCAGTGTCATAAAAAATCTTGTAGTCCTCTAGTAAAAATCTTCAATGCAACGGTGTGACGACATAGTTTTAGGACCGTAGTCCTAGCTAGAGGCGACACGGCGGTGGACTGTAGTCTAATAGACGACGTGTCAATACTATCGATCAATGGTCTCTTGGATCCGTAGATCAAGATATGAGATTTATAGATCTAAAAAAAGAAAAGAAAAGAAAAGAAAGCAAAACCGGTGACCGTGGTCAAACGATAATCGCTTCGATCCGTGGATCTAAAAAGAGAGAAAAAAAAACATTAATCTAATCAAACCGTAGTTTAAGATTGAGAATGTAGACCATGATCCACAAATCAAATAACAGGAAAAGAAAAAAAGAAAACGATAATTCTATTCTTTCTTTTGCCGACATCACCTGTGTGCATATTTGGGACTCAATTCTTCTGACACATATAGTATGCACTTAAGGTTGAGCAATAAATAATAAATAAGAGGAAATCACATGCCTGCTTTTTACGAATGAAAATACGAGTAGGAGGGACTGAAAATAGGCGTAAAAATTCTCAAATATGTGATAATGATCGGAATCTTAAACCGAAAAGAAGCTTTATTCAAATACAGACAAAAAAAAATAAAGAAACTAAACTGGAAAACGAATCGGGACAGGGCGGCGGCGGTGATGGCGACGGCTAGTGTTTAGATCGTTTTGGCTCTAATACCATGTAAGATAATAGAATGACTAAATAACTGAATGAATATTATTGAAGATTAGGGTTACAATATATAGAGTTTACGAGAAACCCTAGATAATTAACTGGGCCCGTGGGCTCAGACTTATAAACCCTAATAATACTAATCTAATAACTAATAGAGGGTTCTGGTGGTGGAGTGGCGGGAATCATCTATTTCTTGCATCCGTTCATCATATCTAAACTGTCTTAATTTCATTGTAAGACTGTTCTGGCACATCTACTTTACTTTGTGTATTTTATATAAATTTTAAGATCTGAGCCATTGGTCATTTTAATGATCAGGACTTGAAACCATTTCTGTGGCTATTTTGTGCTGGTTTTATTTGTTTATGTTTATATTTGTATAATATGCATTTGGTAAAGTCGGTTCTCACAGTTAAATGGTATTGATCCTTTTGAAGGCCAGTTTTTTGTGTTTCCTATTTTGTGTTTGTCGGATTTGAGGGGATGAAGGGATGTTACAGGACATTGTGATGGTTCTGAGCTATGATGATCATTCTGATTTGGGTTGTGTAGATGCTTTAACTTCTTTTTTGGCGTGGCAATTCATTTTGCAGCAAGATGACCTCTAATCTCTTCTTTGTTATAATATAACTTCCCTTTGATGATCTATGCTTACTAGATGTCTATTCCTTTTCTTGTTTTTTGGTTATGCTGTTGGTGATCTAAACTGTGGTTACTTTGGGCCTATGATACCTCCAGGAAATTTGGATGTCTATAGTTGTTTAAGATTGTGATGATGATATAGATATTTTTGGGATGTATAGAACATTTAATTGTTGTGACAATGGATTTTTACAGCCATGGGTTATGATCTGTAGTTATGTTATTTACCTGACCCTCAATTTGTATCATTTTGGTATTAACACTTCAATATTCTACTTCAGGAGTGATTATGCGCTTATAAGACTATCTGGTATGGAGGTTAGGGCTGTAAACGAGCCGAGTCGAGCCGAGCCAGGGTAAGCTCGGGCTCGGCTCGTTTAGAAACCGAGCCGAGCTGAGCCAACTCGTTTATTTTAACGAGCTAAAATATTGAGCTCAAGCTCGGCTCGTTAAAAGTCGAGCCGGGCCGAGCCGGCTCGTCAAGCCAGCTAGTTTATTTTTTAAAATTTATATTATTTACACATATTGATATATAACATGACTAAAACATAATTTTTGACATACTCGTAATGAAAATTTTAAAATTCGATGTTTATTTATTTATTTTTCAATAAAAACAAATATTTCTTACCGAAAAGTATCATATCACTTTTATATCTTATTTTAATTTAATATTTTATTAAGTAAAATACTATAGAAAACTTAGTAATTAACTTAAAAATTATATTATAAATAATAAACTCATAATTTTCAATTATATATATGTATATATAATAAAAATTAAGCTTAAATTTAAACGAGCAAGCCAACGAGCTAACTAACGAGCGAGCCACGAGCCGAGCTGACCTTGGCTCGGGCTCGGCTCGTTTAGAAACCGAGCCGAGCTGGCTCGGCTCATTTATCATCAAGCTGATTTTCGAGCGAGCTAATTTCGAGTTTTTTCCAAGCGAGTTTTGAGCGAGCCACGAGCTACGAGTTTTTTGAACAGCCCTAATGGAGGTCGCCTCCACACGATCTCCACCCTAACACCACCAAAAAGTTGGCACCCACGAAAAATCGCGGGGAGGAACCCACGCAACCGGGGCAAACTGGAAAGTTTATAAAAAAAAAAAAGGAAGTTGGACCGAAAAGGTGAAAACATAAATATTAACTGACAAATAAATGAAGGTTACTATTACGCTGATGGAGTTGCATAAAAGGTCATTTGATACATGACTGATGTTAAGTAGAAAATCACAAAAACTGCTAGAAAGAATACCACTTCTTGCGGTTTTCCACTTAAAACTGGTCTTGTATACAAGAAAGGCGAATAACTGAATGCGGAAGGAGAACTTTATAAGAAACAATTTTTGTTGTTTAAAAAGGAAACACATGATGTTGACAAGAAACAATGACATTCCGCGCCCACCTCCATCGGACACAACCATCACCATCAACCTTCTTCCTTGCCATTCTAGGGCTCATCCACCTGCTCCTGCAACCACAACACAAACAAACTGCTCAAAATCGACTTGTCTTAAGTGGGTGTTTGGATATGTGTCTTTGAACTGATCTATTTGATAACCAAAGTTAGATAATAAAAAAATGTACAAGTTTGGATGTGCATTTGTTGTTTGAAGTTGTAATAATGAAATGTCCAAGTGTTTGATGAATAATAATCAAGTGACCAGAAACAACATTCTTGCCAAAATAGGAGACATTTCGAAAAATGGGAGTAAAATATATGTTACGATCTGATGTCCTTCTTTGTACGTCTCACCTGTATCGTAAGATTGTATCATACAAAGGTGAAACATACAAAGTAGGACAGCGGATCTTAACTAACTCAACTAGTTTCCTATTGTGATTGCAAACTTAAAGATGATAGCTTTATGTTGGTGCACAAAGATTCCATCTATTTTACCATCATTGACCTTTATTAGACATATTAAGCTACATCAAGTTAAAAGTTCTGACTTGCAACTTTTTGAGAGAGAGAGAGGGGGTTGACCTGAGCATCCGAGGTCCATAGAGTGAGATTGTCCCTCAGTAGTTGCATAATCAAAGTGCTATCTTTATACGAGTCTTCACCTAAAGTATCCAGCTCAGCTATGGCATCCTCAAATGCCTACACATGAAAAACAACACAATATAGTTACGGCACGACCTCCAGAAACTCTAGACCTCTAGTAGGTCAATAATGTAGATACACACACATAGATAGTTATACAAACATAAATGTGTAGATACACGCACATACGCACAAAGATAGGTATACAGACTTACATATGATAAACACTTAATGCGTATATATCAAAAACTATTTTAGTTTAACAAATGAAGGTTAGAAATAAGAAATTTAAATAGATACATTCATAACTAAGCTTAAACCTTAATACCTTATCCTGGTCTACTTCTCGTTAATGAGCAATGATCATCTAACCTATTTAGAAAAAATAAAGTTGACTACAAGTTTTAATGAAGTTTAGAATGTCTCCACCCCTAAATGACTCATTCTTCACTTTTAAAATAAAGTTGCCTTTTATGTGTCTCAAAGATCAAGTGTACATAGCTACACTCCACTTAGAAAGTCAATAACAAATTGCCTTGTAAATCAATTTAAATATCTTGTTGATGAGCTTGTGCCCCTACCAGATACTGAAACATACTTATATCAAGAACTATTGAATTTACAACTAATGTTCAGAAAACGATAACAATTCTTCAAATTGAAGAAAACTATTCAAGAAGGAGGATGCCATATGGTCAAAAAAGAATAGTGTCCAACCTGTTTCGCCATGTTACAAGCCTTGTCAGCCGAATTGAGGATCTCATAATAGAAGACCGAGAAATTTAGTGCCAGACCTAATCTTATCGGATGAGTTGGGGCCAGATCCGCCTCTGCGATATCCTTCAAAATAGAATTAATGAAAGAGTATTAAGTACAATTCCAAAAAAACAATAAGTCAAGCCATCAACAATAGGTGCTACTATGTGTCACAATCTGTAGGACCAGCCAAGCTCCTACAAATGAAATAAGTAATAACACAAATGCACTCTTTTGGTATTTATGTAATTAGATCAACTAAAAGACTTTACCAACTCTAGCCTAATGTTGGAAATCCATTTCTAGAAACCAACATCATAATTTATATGACTACTCAAGCTTTTGAGTTCATTTAAAGTGGTAATACACAAGATTTGCATATATTTATGAAATTATATTCATTATTCCCAAGAATATAGTAAAACTGTGGTTCCTAATTTCCACACAAACTATAAATGGTAGCTGTGTAGGAATTTCTCACACTAAAAGGGGATAGTCCCTAGCAAACTGCTATATGTTTATTTATACCTATTTAATCAAAAAGTGTGATGTCAACTAACCTAGAAATCAGGGCCTACAAATTCTTAGTCCAACATAATTCTTAAGGATTCAATCTCTAATTGACACCACTCAGAAAGATCTATAATCTATAAATCAGTTTATTTGAGAGTTGATAAATTTAGACCTAAATATCACAATTCTTCTAAATCTGCAACGACTCAAAATTCAAGTAAACAACTACCTGAGCAGCTTTGTACGAGTTCATAGTCTGCTCTGCCGATTCCTTACGCTCATCTCCAACTTTGAACTCCGCCAAATACCTATGATAATCTCCCTTCATCTTCAAATAAAACACCTTCGATTCCGCCGTAGACGCCGACGGCACGAGATTCGCCTCCAAAATCTTCAAAATCCCCGAGCAAACAACCGAAAGCTCCTCCTCAACCTTAGATCTGTAATCCTTCACCAGCACAACGTGATCGTCGTTCTTCCTCGACTCCTCTTTCTGCTCGATCGACGACACGATGCGCCAAGCCGCCCGGAGCGAGCCGATTACGTTCTTGTACGCGACGGAGAGGAGGTTGCGCTCCTCGACGGTGAGCTCGGACGCCGGCGTGAGTCCGACGACGAGCTTTTCCATGAATTTCACCATCTCTTCGTAACGTTCAGCTTGCTCGGCAAGCTTCGCCATGTAGACGAACTGTTCTCGAGAGAGGTTGTCGGGGAAGACGGCCGCCATTGACGGAGGAGGAGATGGAGGAGGAAATAATTGAGAAAGTGGACAGAGAAGAAATTGGGTCCTTGCAATGGACACCCTGTTTGTATTATATACGAGGGAGTTTGTATAGGCTGTTTGAAAGTGCATTATATTATTTATGTTCCCCTCAAATCTCAGCCATTGATTCGGTGGTCCACACTTTTTTTTTCTTTCTTTTAAGCGGGATGTTCCGGTAGCCCAATAGACCCGGGATTTGCTGGACCGATCTAGGAAGGTAAAGTTAAAGAATGGGTCGGGATAGTCTTGGTTGTGACGATTTTAAGGAAAGGACGACAGGATGTCCAGTTCGATCCGAGTGGCTTCTAAAAGGTTTCATTGGGTGTTAAAACTCGAGGACGGGTTTTTCGAATAGGGGGAGAATGATGCGGATCTGGAAGAACCTAACCCGAGCTCGTCAGAAAGTCCGAAAATCCTTTTAGGATTGAGGATTTATCAATCTTTTATTTTAAATAGTTTCCTAGTTATATTTTATCTTGTTTTCAAAGTTTGTGTTTATCTATTTAAGAAATTTTGTAATTCATTAGTTGGGAGTTGATTATTGAATAAGAAAGTTGAGCAAATAAAGCCCTGGTCCTATAGAAAGTTTATTGGAGCTTTCTACGGAAGGCCCGAACCAATAACAGTTGTTGAGTCCATTTCAAAAAAAAATTGTGGTTTACATATATGTTTTAGCGGATTAAGAAATAAAGTCATGATCCCTGTAGAAAAACTGTTAGGCAAACGAAACTTTCTACGAAAGCTCGAGCCAATATCATTTGTCGAGTCTATTCCAGAAAAAATATATTTTCATAAACGATCGAGTGATAAAACAATTAGGCTTTACAATCAACCAGTAACCTTTCAATGTGAAGTATTCTCATCATTTCCGGTTACCGGTTCTAGTGGTTGGTGGTCCACACATGATTCGGAATTTTCTATTTTAAATTAAAAACATCAATCGTTGTCATCGTGGCTAGGGAAAATAATAGTTATTTACTATTACTAAAATTGAAGTACTATATATTAACACGAATATTTTTTGAAACATGATAACAACAAAGCACAATTGGTTAATATTGAGGGGTCCGTTTCTACTTTCTTACCCGTGAAAAACTCACATAAGAACAATGTGACATGATGTTGAGGGTCCGTTTTTATTATTTTTTAAATTGTTTATATTTCTAATTATAAATTACACCCATATTTATATTTATTTGTCATGTTTAAACCTAAAGCCTTTTCATCAAAGTCTTTCCTACTAAAACATCAATCCGAGTGGTATTATCCTAAAGTTATAAGCCCTAGCTTGGGTCGTGAAAACTTTTAAAGGCCCTATTTTAGAAAAATTACATAGATTTAATGTGTGCTTAAGACATATTAAGAGTTTTCGAAACAATTTGATTGTGTATGTATTATTCGGCCCCTCATTTGATTACGTATGTATTATTCGGTAGAGAGGAGAGAAATTCAAGCAGAGCATATATCTCGATATGGCAAAATAGAGAGAGTAATGTATAGGGGAAAGTAAAACACGCGTAGGATAGCTGAAAGGAAGAAAACACACAAGTCAACATAAATCAAATGGAATATGAACAATACAAAAGCCCTCACAATCGTCGATGGCAAAATGTCGTATATATATAAATAAGGGAACACCTGATGCACAAATTCTCAAATGCGCAAGGTGCTAAAGGTGTCGGGCCAACTTGGGTCTGATGTATGCATCGTTACCATGTATTTCTAAAAAAAAGTGCAAGAAGCAATTTCCACGACTCGAACTCGTGTTGCTAGATCACATAACAACAATATTATCATTGTTCCAAGGTTCACCCTTAAGTTGTGAGTTTCAACAACTTACACAAGAAAACTTATATTATAATTTACATAGCCATATAAGTTAAATTACCAGGGCCACCTGTAGGCCAACATTAAACAACTTAAATTAAGTAGAATACATACTTATTTGTAATGAATCATACAACATATAAACAAACAAAACAAAACAAAACACAAGATCAGGCCCACTCATCATCTTGAGAAGGTATGTTGTGGGCTTGTGTTGTTTATCTGCTGATAAGCTTTAAGATTTCTCTCTTCTATACATTAGTAGATTGATCATCTGATCTTCTTCCCCTATCTGCGTGTGAATCCAAGTGTTGAAGTTGACCCTCTCTCGGTCTCATGGATGATTGGACTTCAAATTCATCTTGCGAACCTCTACGAGCATGTTTTTGGGACTGAGTTTTGATGCGGTCTCTATTCATGCTTTGCAACTCATCTGCTAGGTAGTTGCTTCTTTCCTTTAAGAAGTTGAGTCCATTTGTTATTTTTGTCATTGCTGAATTTGTACCCTGCCAAGGATCATAGTAGATGAGATCAAATAAAACTATGAGATAATTTATTGATTACGGGTCAAGTCACTAATATTTACAAGATTAAGGGTCAAATGACTTAGAAGTAGCCTGAAGTATATTTAAGTGTTTAAAACATACCAAAACGATAGATAAAACATAACCTGAACACAATCCATTCAAAGTAAACTGGTTGAAAATTTCACCTATAGACAAAAGTATAAGCTTTCAAAGAGAAAAATATGCATGTATGTTTACCTCATTCTTTGAGTTCAACCTTTTAGGTTTGTTTGTTGAACACCTTTTCATATCTTTGCTAGAACTTGTCTCCTGTTACCAAAACAAAAAATGAAATCTAAACGAGTGTGCCTTTCAAAGGAAAAATGAAACATCATAAGAAGCTTGCAAAAGGAAATCTGTGTGTGCCTTGGAACTGGGAGTTAGATCAAGCTGCTTGTGTGGAGGTAATCTAGTAGAATAAGAGTGAACTTGATGTTTGTTGCTGCCATCCTTGTTAGACTGTGTATCCTGTCACAATAAAAGATGTTTCAGGGTTGAATGTGGTGGTCGTTTGACCTCGTATAATTATATCACTAATTAACTACATATAAATGTTAGAGAAAAGCAATGGTCCTATTTTAATAGATTAGGATTATTAATAGTAATTTAAGATCCTTAACGAGGATGTACGGAGTACGGACAGCAAATTATAGTTTTCATCTATAACCTTGATTAATACAAGTGTACCAAATAAAAGAGACCTGATAAACGTGTGCTTACTATGTATGTTAATATATGAACTATGAGCTAATTTTCAGTTGATTTATAGGATAATCATGTGCAATAATATGTGTAATAAAATGGGATGGATGTTCCAATTGTGACTCCAATGCCAATACAAACTCTATGAGTTATGCCCATGAAAAAGGAGATGATGCTAGTATGTTACCTTACTCTCCTGAGATGTAATTGTCTCTTCATGATCATCTTTTCTGTATCAAACAATATAAAAAAGGGTACAAAGTAAACATTAGACACACTATCTGAAAATGACAAATGGACCCTAGAATTCTAACAAGTTCAAACAAACCTACAATGAGAAAAATTTGAAGAACTACACGAGAAAAGTGAAGCTTACACTATTTCTGGATTTGAAGATTGCAGTTCAAGATCATTAGGTTTCTGATTTAGGCTGATAACATCACTCTCTGCCTGGGAAAATCAACCGAAACTACCTTTATCTCTAGAATATCTATAGTTTAACAATTTAATGCATAATCAAAACTCGTAAACAGTATGATATTGGGATCAAACCATTTCATTAGTAGAGAAGTGTGAAAATAAAGCCTGTTGAGATATCTGAATTCCAGTCTCAAGTTTTTTTCTCAAATCCAACTCCTTCTGCAGTTGTTCCTCTAATCTTGCCACCTACATAAACAATTGAAAATAACATTGTAACAAGATATTATCATAAAAATATAGTTCACTAGAACTATATAATTAAGACCAAACACATGACCTATTTAAGCCAAAATTGTCAGAGAACGATAATGTTTCTTGTGGCAGTGAAACAAGAAAAAGAATAGACGATATGAAACATGCAATCAATATCCTAAACATACTAATAAACCCTAAAATGGTACATTCCAATACATACATCTTCTTTGAGATGTTGACGGCGTGTTTCTAAATCTTTCTTTTTTATCAAGTCTGCTGCTTCAGTCTTAGCTTTTGATTCCTCTTTAGTATCCTCAGCCCTTATGAAAAAGTAATAACAATATTAATTAAATGGAAATGGAAAACACTACAGAATGGAATTTATATCAAAATGATAAAATAATAATAATACTAAATAAATAAATAACTAAAAATTAAATGAAAATTGAGAGAGCTCATGAATGGATTCTATAGAAAGATATAAGCATCCAAGACTAAATGCATTAATAAAATGTCTTCTTCATATAGAAACCATATTGAATAGTTTAAGGACGACTTTAACAGTACCTGCATAGAAATAGAATTCCAAAACAAATCCCCCCCCCCCCCCCCTCTCCTCGTATTTTGCTTGAATAAGATTATCTTAAGATTTAAGGACGAGTTGAAACAATTTGAACGGCATATAAGCTTATGCTGATGAATGGATTGTCACTTACCTTTTTTCCTCGGAGTTGGATAACTTCTTTGCCTGCACTCAAATAAAATAAAATCACTAGAGGTCCAAAGGCTACAAGTTGGGTAGTTAAATAACGTTACATGTGGGTGTGATATATCCCTCACAGGGAGTTAAACCTAAAAGTAGGTGGCCAAAGGAACAAATTCATACTTACATCAGTTTGTTCAGAAGTAGGGTGTTTAGTGCTTGCATGCGAATCTGTAGTAGTTGATGAGCTGTGAATATTATCAATCAACTCTCTGTTTGTACTTAGTTGTACATTGTCATTTTCAGAATGTCCAACATGCTCAACTCTTCTTCTTGTTGAATGATCATCAACCCGATTTGAAACATTATCAGGAACTTGGCTTATTGACCGGGCATGAGAACTTATCTGTAACTTTTTATTGGCTTCCCCATCATTAGTTACTTTATGCGCGATGGTATGTGATCTTATGGTACTAGGTCCCTGCATTGACAGATTTAAGGAAAAGAAAAATATCAGGATCTAGTGAAACTAGTTCAAACATTAGATTAAAGAATGAAAAGTACAAGAATCCAACCTTGGTATTTTTCTGGTAACTGTCACCATCACCTTCACCTTCACCATGACTAGATGTTGATGCATGTTCAGAATCTTCAGATGTATATTCATCATCATCATAATCATCCTCACTAAGTTCTTCACTCTCACTTCCAAGTTCTTCTGAGTCGGAGTATAAATCACTTAACACATCTCCTTCCTGCTAATATATTAATTATTTAGTTAATCATAAAAGCACATACGGATATAAGTGGCTAAACAGCAAAAGCTTACACCAAATATTTTATCATATTCTTCTAAAAGGGTGATAACAATTGCTTGGGCATGGTTAGCAGCTGCAGCTGCTTGCATAAGTTGAGCAGAGCCATCACCGCCCATATTAAATTGACCACCAAGGTCGCATTCACAAGCTAAAATGGGTCGCAGAAGTAGTGGTGCCATGCAAGCAGCAACGGCTGAAACACTCATTCTGTTCACATTTTTGTTCTCAGCAACAGTTTCCATCATTATCAAAATTCTGGAAACAGTAATGGTAATGGAACAAGTAAGATAAACAGGAATGATTAGAGCTACAAGGAAAGCATACAAATTAATAATTGATTACCTTTGTAATAAACGGCGATTTGGTTCAGGAAACGTGTCACATATGGCTGCACGCATGGCGATGACTCTCCTGGCTCGATCAGTTCCTAGTTATAAGTTGTAATAGCTATAAGCTAATATAGAACAATATATTGTAAAATTCCATAAAAAGTGTCATGAAAAACTTACTATATGCGTCTAGCAAAGCATTGCAACAAGAAGCTGGAACTGGGGATGATGGTAATTCCCGAAGAACATACTGAAACAGAAAGTCACAAAGAAGCAATAAGCAGAATTAATCATAAGTTTTATGGGAGAAACAGAATACTTCAACAATGTTTCGAACATTAATAATAAGTATACTCATGTTAAGTGTGCTTATATTTCAAACCTTGATACAGTCTCCTATAACATGTGCATCCTCATCCTCATTAAACTCCAACTTTCCTGGACCAAATCATATATATTATGTCATGTGGAACTTTCAAACAAATCATGCTTCCTAAATTATAACAAGCATTAACCATAATGGTGCTAGCCTATATTTAAATTTTGTATAGCGGCATCAACGCTATACATGAGAAAGATCAAACAACAAGTGAAATGGTATCCAGGATAAAAAATATTACTAGCAAACCTAAGCTAGTCCTATGCGGCATTTAGATCATGTTTGTTCATAGATTCTATAGAGTTGCTTTTTTTTATTCTCAGTTAGTATAAGACATTGTAATTTCCAATAAACAAAAAACACAGAAGCCCAGGTACTGAATTGTAATAACCTGGAAGTCTAGCTACTACATTTTAATGACAGCAAGTCTAGAAACAATTTGTATTTAAGAAGTTATACATGATTTCTACCATGCAATTCCTTAGTCCAGATCAGCCAATTAGTTATCTCGTTGTAATTCAATTCTACTTGTTCAGTTGAGCCATTCAGTGGAGCTTTTACATCACATCTAGTATTTATTTTTGTATGACAATTTATCCATGTTATCGTTTCACTAAAATTCTCTAATTTCAATTTTTGAGTATGTTAATTCGGATGACAATTGGACAAATATGACATTTATTTGGATACCTAAAAATGATGCAAGCTTAATGACCATTTTATCTATTTTTCCAGATTATTTCCATATTTAGATGGTTATTATATGAAAATTAAAACTCTGGTATTGTATTTTGACACAACTACCGACCATGTTCGTATTCTCGGATGCGTCGCTCAACATCTTCAACATCTGCAGCCTGCCTCAAGATGCCTTCTACTTTCACTCCTGTGACAGTTAAATCAAAATAACTAACACAAGCACAACAAAATGATCATGGATTAGAAAAGTAACACATCCTTAATTAATGAAGTTTGCATCTTAATTACCATGATCTTCAACATATCTAAGAGCTTTCTCCAAGAAAGATGGGGTTCCATCTGTATCTTCCAATGCAAGTAATATTGGACGACCAAGAACCATTGGTGTTCTTGGGGATCTATCTTTTGCTGTTGGAAGAAAAATAAACAAAGCCAAAGGGTTTGCGAATGAAAGAAGTGAAAAGAGACTTCAAACTGAATTTAAGTCACATGTCTAACAGTTGATACAAGAACAGGAAATTCAGAGACATGGAATAAAATGTATGACCAAATTGATTTTTTGTTGAAAATTGTTCTTACATTGTTCTGAAGAACCATCAGCTGTATCACCCTTCTCATTTTTCGGTGTTGCGGTTGACCCCACCTTTGGGCTGGCACTTGGTGCATTTGCCAAAGCTTCATCCAATGCAGACTTCCACTCGTTTAAATCCTCTGTAGTTTCAGCCTACAATGATAGAAGTGAATAACCAGTAGTAGCTAGGAACAAACAGCCAATCAATTTTATTAAGGGGAAACTGTCCAGTAAGTTATAACTAAACATTGAACTATTAGATGAAAAAATGTAACACCTTGTCATGTTCTCGTTTTTTTGCAAATTTTTATTAGGTAATATGTAGCATATAGGTTCTTATCAGTCTTAATAGTTAGGCATAAAATTTGGATTCACTACGCCTTCTTTAGACTTATAGAGCATATAGGTTTTTGTTTTTTTGCAAATCTTTAAATTACGAAGATGATCATCATAAGGATTGTGTTTTATAGATGCCGACTATATCTAAGTCGAAACTTTACAGTTACTAATGAAATATAAAGATTCTAGCATCATTTTCATGTCAGTAGATTGAACATAGAATACATTTTTTAGAGAAAACAGAACAAGAATATATAATTGCTACTGCATTCAAAGAACCGATATAAAATAGCACCTTAAGAGTAAAAGTTCTCCCATCACGACCATCTGGAAATTGAACTGTCAATAGTTTCTTACTTGCGTTAACAACCACACTGAAATTAAGACAAAAACAAAAACAAACAAAAAAGACCACTGGTAACAAGAGGAAAACTATGAAAATGATTATAATATGTATAATATATTAAAGAAAGCAGGCCAACCTGCCTGAACTGTTAAGGTCTATGCCACCAAGGGTCAGATTTACCTCACCTCCCTTTTGAGGAGCAGCATTCTGAAGATTAACAGATAAAAACTATGAATGGCCCTTTAATATTTTTAATGATGCAACAACTACATACTTAAAAAAAGAGGACTATTTGTCTATTTCCTTAGAAACTAATAAAAGTACAGCTTTTTTTTCAAACTAAACAGATGAGGACTGTAAATCAATTAAATTTTGGCCCTCAGTTACAGTTTTGTTTTTTAAAGGTAGCTAAACTCAGAACAAGACATCCAAGTAAAATATGCAACTTACAGGATCACTGCGAAAGAAAACCAGTGAGGTTTGTGTCAGAATGAACCACCTTTTTTTCCATGAGGTCCACCCAATCCCTGCGTAACAAGTGTAATTAGGGACTTCTGGAAAAGTACAATATGCCAGCAGAATGATGAACAATAGGCAATTAGAAATGTAATTGTCTTGAAGACAGGCGGTTGTCTTTCTAATACAGACACTCTATATGTATGAACTATGCTTCATGATCTGAGATTATAATCTCACAGAAGCAAAGAATATGAATCAGAGAATCATATAATGTAGAGCACAAGTGGTACCTCCATGAAAATTTCAGTTTATGATGCTTTTTTCTTATCTGGTCAATTATGTATAGTTCACTTCAGGTCTCCAGTAAGAAATTAAAAAACAGAAGTTCATCACACAATATTTGCTGGCAGGGATATAACCATGTTATATACAACATGTGAACATGATGTATTTAGTGGTAACTAACTAAGTATAAGTTGAAAGCTATTACATGCAAGTTATCACATAAGTCATGAAAATATGTGATGTCAATGTGAGATTTAAGTAGGGGTGGTAATTTCTGACACGACCGAATGATGAACAATTGGCAATTTATTGATTTTTTCTAAACAAAAAGAAGATACTGGAAACAAAAGTTTGATGATCAAAGTTAGCCCAGTATTCAATGTCAAAACTTGATAAAAACTGATTCATCCACTAATGATAAATTACCAGATTTGCAACTACATAAGTAATTCTTAGCAAAAAAAACCAAAACTTTCCAAGGCATAGTAAAAGATTGAGGTTCTACCAAAGATAAAAACTCTTAACGTGGCATAAAAGGACACTAATGAAGAAAGTACATTGTTACCCAAGTTTACAAGCACACAAGTTGACAACTACACATAGTGGAAAAAACACCACTGGAACACTTGTTAGCACAAGCTGATGAAAGTAACACACCTTTTGATGAAAGAAATAGTGGTCCACTCTTGTACACCTGCAAATCAATAATTACAAAAATCAAATAGGGATCGACAGAATTTCCAACCATGAGAGAGAGCAATTCCATCATTGCACTTTGTTTGAGATAAACTCTAATGCATATAGTACATCATCACACTACAAGAAGGTGTACAAATCAACACTTTTGATCTACTTATACGTGCATTGAACTTACAGCAGGTTCTACAAATGGAATTTTTTATTTTTATTTTTTATTTTTGAATAGCATATTTGGATCACTGACAGAGACATTACACCACCCACCCGATCATCTCCGATCCCCATCAGGAGGAAACTCACCATAGGTGAGAAAACCTCCTGGCCCCCATTTATTTAATTTTTGTTACAAGTGGGACTTTAACCCCAGACCTCCCGTTTACAATGTCTTTGGGTACCTCCCCTTAGCCAATTGAGCTAGATTCGCAACAAAAATAAGTAAATAACCATGTAAATAATAATTAATCGGCAAGTTGGTTGATGAAAGAAGAAAAACCTTGTTGTCATTAAGAGAATGTTCGATCTCCGATGGCTGAGCTGCCCCATGAGGAGATACTGTACCGCCACCATCTCCCTAGATCAAAAGAACAACAACAATTAATCTTGGGATGGACACATGAGGTCCATAAAGCTGTACAGGATGGCCGTGTGACCTTTTCAAACTTTGACTTTGACTTTTTTAAAGCTTTTAAAAATTTCAGACGGCCATTTGACTATTCAAATTTGAAAAGGTCAAAGTCAAAGTTTAAAAAAATGACGCCTCATACAACATCAAACGACGTGTGATTAGAAACGAGATGGTGGATGACTTGCGAAAAGAAGCACCCTTAATCTTCCACTGAATCCCACAAAAGTCACCATCAATCACTTTCGTTATGCAACTTAAGGTATGTTTCGGAGTGCTTCTTTGAGTTCAAAGCACTTTTAGTAAAAGTGATTATTGGCTTATTACTTTTTGAAAAAAAAAATTAAAAAAATGTTTGGATTAACTTTTGTGGTGTGAAAAGTAGTTTATATGTGTAAAATGACCAAAACGAAAATTCTTTATATATCAATTAGGTAGGTCATGTGTTATTATGGGGTAGTATGATAATTTTGTTGTCTAAAAGCCAAATGAAGTTTTGAAAAACCAAGTTTTTTGTGCTTTTGAAAATCTCCTTTTACTCTTTCAACCAATAAGCCAATAACTTGATTTATGATGGTATCCAATACATCACCACAGATAATCTAATAATCAGTTTCTTAAACCTATGGACGTTTAACTAATTTTATTTTTATCTCAATCATACGTTCTCTCAGGGTTACTTAACCTGATTTTGCCAATAAACTACCCCAAAATCATGATTACGACTCATCAAAGGCTCAAAGCACAATAATCAGTTTCACTACGCATCCCAAACCTTTCTGAATCAATGTTAACAATATAATCGAAACATGACGTTGAAAAGATACGATACATTACCTGAGCGGAAGCATCAGCGTTCGTTTTCGAATCAGCGTTTGCTTTCACATCACTATTGTTACTCTTCGCATCAGAATTGTTGTTTCTCAAAACGCCGGAATTATTATGTTTCCAATCGACGTTGTGGTGTTTGGCGGTGGCGGAGTTGTTCGTTTTCGAATCAGCAGGCTTCGATTCCACCATATTGATTTTGGAATCAGAGGTACTGAATTTGGAATTAGGCATCAGAATCGCATTTGATTGAGATCAGGTTTGCTGCTCGTTGAAATAGATCAATAACAACCTGCGTTTCGTCAAATCATAAAATTCAACAATGTTGCACGAATCAATGAATGAATAACAATATGAGAACACGAATCAATGAATGAATGCTATGTTAATACAAACAATATGAGAAGAGAAGTGAAATATGCATACCGATGATTAAGAATATCGTCGATGAAATTGGTGAGATGATTGAAAGGTGGTGGTGGTGGTTGTTAGGGATGGTAATGGAAGCTCGCGAGGTTCAATCAAAAATGGAGATCTCGTATTCACACCTTTTTCCTACTTTTTTGCGAATTTCACAATCTACACATTAAATCCTAAAAATTAGATTTATGGATCATTATATAGTTGTTTAATTAGGTGTTTCTCTTTTAAATATATTTGAATAATGACATCTCTAACCGTTTTTTTAATTGACTAACACACAAATTTAAGTAGTAAATAGAGGAGATTGAACTAAATTTGAAATTAAACTATCGATTGATCGATATATAGGGTAGGATCTATGGAAAACCACTCCGAGTTGGAAAAATTTTAAAACTCTTAAAAAACGGGGTTAAAAAGTTTTTTTTTGCCTTTAATTTTTTTATGGTGATTCTTTAAGTTATAGGCTATCCATAGATGGAAAAAAATCAAAAAAACGTCTCGGGGATTTTTTTTAAAAAATGTAACAAGTTTTGTTGTTACATATGTAACAAACATATGTACAGAGTGTTACATATGTAACAAGGCCCTTTTTTGAGATTTTTTAAAAAAATATCCCCGAGACGTTTTTTTGATTTTTTTCCACCTAGGGGTAGCCTATAACCTTAATAATCACCATAAAAAATTAAATGAAAAAAAAAAGTTTGACCCCGTTTTTAAAGAGTTTTCAAAGTTTTTCCAACTCGGAGTGGTTTTCATTTTACCCTTTCTCTCGATATATATATACATGTTTGGATATAATATTACATCAAATCATATAATCCAGCGTGATCGATTTTTTATTTCAGTGTCCGAACCTGTACAATTGTATTCCATTATACGTTCCCTTGCAAGAGTCGTATGGGGTAATACAACCAACTTAAAAAAACATTAAATGATCGGGTATAACTTTTCAACGTCGACGATTTATTATTTTATTTCCTTAAGTCGTATGGATTCGTACTATCGTAATATATGTGTTTCATATCATTTTTGGTGTTTTAGTATCAACCACCAAAAGATATAATTTATCCCCAAATTCCCAAATACAATTTTGAAATAATGAAATAAACTTAAGATTAAGCTAAACTAAAGATAATAACATATATTCTCCGAATATATTAAAAGTTCATTATTTATTTTGTTGGGAAAAAACCCAAGATTTTCTTTGTACTTTGCTTATACCCAATTATATATCTATCAATAATGCAGACGATACGTAGGCGGCTCACGCCAGCACCCCCAAAATTCCCAAATCATCAAAATTCACACGGCATCAAGCAACTTCAACTACGGTAACTCCTCAATTTCGATCCTTTATCCCACCCAAAAGATCAAGAAACCCCATCAATTTCTCCCGAAACCCCCTTCGGATTACAATTCTTCAATCCGCGTATTTCCAGATGAATTAATCTGGGTTTCATACATGGAGGTGGTTGAGGTCTCAGGTGGTGCTAAACCCATCATCGCCGGAGTGAATTCTGAACGGGATCAGGTTCGCGTGAAGAGGAAAACCCTAGAAGCAGTTCTTGATCAATGCCAACGAGCTCTTGAATTGCTTAGTAGTACTGGTTGTGTTGAAGATGATGACGAAAGCTGTGATGAAGTTGCGGAGGATGATGATTCCGCTGGTCAGAGTTCCGGCCGTCGTGGGCCGTCGTCTCCGCCGCGGGACGGCGAAGCTGATTTGGTAAATTAGGGTTCTTTTTGTTTGTTTTTGTTCTGTGAAGGAATTTTTTTATGATTGGGGGTAAAATTGAGCAAAATCAGTTCTGGGTATGGTTAAAGATCCTGTTTTTAGGATAGGTAATCACATGAAACAATAAACAGCATATGTTATTTTATTCTGATTATTGGTTGTGAATTGTGATTGTTTAGGTTGCTGACTACTTTTTTTTTTTTTTTTAAAGTAATCTGCATATCCAAACACCCCCTTTGCAATTTTGGAGTAAAAACTATCATAATTGAAGAAACATATAGAGTTTCCATGATAAAGATGATTACTTTGAGTCAATTTTGGCAATTTTGGCAATTTTGGAGTAAAAAACTATCATAATTGAAGAATCATATAGAGTTTCGATGATAAAGATGATCACTTTGAGTCATAGTTTGAGGGAACTTGCTTTAAATTTATGCCTTATATAGTGAGAGGATGTAAAGATTTCCCCTTATTTGTTCGACTATCTTTATCTCTTGCCAAAGCCTAAATTCCAAACACATCTACTCTCATTGATATTAGCATAGCATCAATTAAACATGGACGAACCAGACCACCAGTCAAGTCGCCTGTTTTTTAGCTGAGAAGTAGTAAGGGTGGGAAAACTGTCGTCTATACATGAAATATGGCGGTGAATATATGCCATATAGGATGTAAATTATAATCAGTTTACTTGTAAGAAGAAAATTGATAGTTATTGGTATTTGTCAAATTTTAATAACTGTTTCCTTACTTTCTTATAGGATGTAGATTATAATCAGTTTACGACTTAAACTAGGTTCTATGATCCATCTTTGTGAGCTGCTAGTTGTGTTGAATTTACACGACAGAATTCCAAATTGTTTAATATTTATATCAGGGGTCTTTTTAAATGTTCTTTTTTGTTATGCAGCTATGCAGTCTACTCAAGTCAAGAGTTGAATGCCCTGATTTTCTTGAAAAGCTAGAGAGTGCACAAGTTTCAGTTCCACAAAATTTAACTGGTATGTATGAGAATCTCTTCCTGCTCAAAACTCCTAATTTACGAAAAGTAAACATGAAAATTTTCAGATTTTTATAAGTAGTTTCTGTAAGGAGACAATAGAATAATATTATGAACTTACAAGAGTAGCATCGATATTTTTGTGTGATTATGAAACCAAGATAGAAATATGCGATTCTAACTCGAGAACCATGGGCAAACCTACATGGAATCCAGGCAAAAGCGTATGTAGTACAAAAAAATAGAAACTTTTAAGGTAATGTTGCAAATCTTGGATCCACCACTTTTGGAAAATTCCATGCTGCAATTTTCTTGAGATGGAGGAAGAATCATAACGTG
>JBCNJP010000014.1:6376840-6481981 GCA_039602395.1 Deinandra increscens subsp. villosa
CCTGTTTGATCCGGGTGGCTTCTAAAAGGTTTCATTGGGTGTTAAAACTCGAGGACGAGTTTTTCGAATAGGGGGAGAATGATGCGGATCTGGAAGAACCTGACCCGGGCTCGTCAGAAAGTCCGAAAATCCTTTTAGGATTGAGGATTTATCAATCTTTTATTTTAAATAGTTTCCCTAGTTATATTTTATCTTGTTTTAAAAGTTTGTGTTTATCTATTTATGAAATTTTGTAATTCATTAGTTGGGAGTTGATTATTGAATAAGAAAGTTGAGCAAATAAAGCCCTGGTCCTATAGAAAGTTTATTGGAGCTTTCTACGGAAAGCCCGAACCAATAACAATTGTTGAGTCTATTCCAAGAAAAATCGTGGTCTACATATATGTTTTAGTGATTAAAAAATAAAGTCATGATCCCTGTAGAAAAACTATTGGGCAAACGGAACTTTCTACGGAAGCTCGAGCCAATAACATTTGTCGAGTCTATTATAGAAAAAATCTATTTTCATGAACAATTGAGTGACAAAACATGTTAGGCTTTACAATCAAACCAGTAACCTTTCAATGTGAAGTATTCTCATCATTCCGGTTACCGGTTCTAGTGGTTGGTGGTCCACACATGATTCGGAATTTTCTATTTTAAATTAAAAACATCAATCGTTGTCATCGTGGCCTAGGGAAAATAATAGTTATTTACTATTACTAAAATTGAAATACTATATATTAACACGAATATTTTTTGAAACATGATAACAACAAAGCACAATTGGTTAATACTGAGGGGTCCGTTTCTACTTTCTTACCCGTGAAAAACTCACATAAGAACAATGTGACATGATGTTGAGGGTCCGTTGTTATTATTTTTTAAATTTGTTTATATTTCTAATTATAAATTACACCCATATTTATATTTATTTATCATGTTTAAACCTAAGGCCTTTTCATCAAGTCTTTCCTACTAAAACATCAATCCGAGTGGTATTATTCTAAAGTTATAAGCCCTAGCTTGGGTCGTCAAAACTTTTAACGGCCCTATTTTGGAAAAATTACATAGATTTAATGTGTGCTTAAGACCTATTAAGAGTTTTGGAAACAATTTGATTGCGTATGTATTATTCGGCCCCTCATTTAATTACGTATGTATTATTCGGCAGAGAGGAGAGAAATTCAAGCAGAGCATATATCTCGATATGGCAAAATGAGAGAGAGTAATGTATAGGGAAAAGTAAAACACGCGTAGGATAGCTGGAAGGAAGAAAACACACATGTCAACATAAATCAAATGGAATATGAACAATACAAAAGCCCTCACAATCGTCAATTGTAAAATGTCGTATATATATAAATAAGGGAACACCTGATGCACAAATTCTCAAATGCGCAAGGTCCTAAAGGTGTTGAGCCAACTTAGGTATGATGTATGAATCGTTACCATGTATTTCTAAAAAAAAAAGTGCAAGAAGCAAATTCCACGACTCGAACTCGTGTTCCTAGATCACATAACAACAATATTATCATTGTTCCAAGGTTCACCTTTAAGTTGTGAGTTTCAACAACTTACACAAGAAAACTTATATTATAATTTACATAGCCATATAAGTTAAATTACCAGGGCCACCTGTAGGCCAACATTAAACAACTTAAATTAAGTAGAATACATACTTATTTGTAATAATAATACAACATATAAACAAAGAAAACAAAACAAAACACAAGATCAGGCCCACTCATCATCTTGAGAAGGTATGTTGTGGGCTTGTGTTGTTTATCTGCTGATAAGCTTTAAGATTTCTCTCTTCTATACATTAGTAGATTGATCATCTGATCTTCTTCCCCTATCTGCGTGTGAATCCAAGTGTTGAAGTTGACCCTCTCTCGGTCTCATGGATGATTGGACTTCAAATTCATCTTGCGAACCTCTACGAGCATGTTTTTGGGACTGAGTTTTGATGCGGTCTCTATTCATGCTTTGCAACTCATCTGCTAGGTAGTTGCTTCTTTCCTTTAAGAAGTTGAGTCCATTTGTTATTTTCGTCATTGCTGAATTTGTACCCTGCCAAGGATCATAGTAGATGAGATTAAATAAAACTATGAGATCATTTATTGATTACGGGTCAAGTCACTAATATTTACAAGATTAAGGGTCAAATGATTTAGAAGTAGCCTGAAGTATATTTAAGTGTTTAAAACATACCAAAACGATAAATAAAACATAACCTGAACACAATCCATTCAAAGTAAACTGGTTGAAAATTTCACCTCTAGACAAAAGTATAAGCTTTCAAAGAGAAAAATATGCATGTATGTTTACCTCATTCTTTGAGTTCAACCTTTTAGGTTTGTTTGTTGAACACCTTTTCATATCTTTGCTAGAACTTGTCTCCTGTTACCAAAACAAAAAATGAAATCTAAACGAGTGTGCCTTTCAAAGGAAAAATGAAACATCATAAGAAGCTTGTAAAAGGAAATCTGTGTGTGCCTTGGTACTGGGAGTTGGATCAAGCTGCTTGTGTGGAGGTAATCTAGTAGAATAAGAGTGAACTTGATGTTTGTTGCTGCCATCCTTGTTAGACTGTGTATTCTGTCACAATAAAAGATGTTTCAGGGTTGAATGTGGTGGTCGTTTGACCTCGTATAATTATATCACTAATTAACTACATATAAATGTTAGAGAAAAGCAATGGTCCTATTTTAATAGATTAGGATTATTAATAGTAATTTAAGATCTTTAACGAGGATGTACGGAGTACGGACAGCAAATTATAGTTTTCATCTATAACCTTGATTAATACAAGTGTGCCAAATAAAAGAGACCTGATAAACGTGTGCTTACTATGTATGTTAATATATGAACTATGAGCTAATTTTCAGTTGATTTATAGGATAATCATGTGCAATAGTATGTGTAATAAAATGGGATGTTCCAATTGTGACTCCAATGCCAGTACAAACTCTGTGAGTTATGCCCATGAAAAAGGAGATGATGCTAGTATGTTACCTTACTCTCCTGAGATGTAATTGTCTCTTCATGATAATCTTTTCTGTATCAAACAATGTAAAAAGGTACAAAGTAAACATTGGACACACTATCTGAAAATGACAAATGGACCCTAGAATTCTAACAAGTTCAAACAAACCTACAATGAGAAAAATTTGAAGAACTACACGAGAAAAGTGAAGCTTACACTATTTCTGGATTTGAAGATTGCAGTTCAAGATCATTAGGTTTCTGATTTAGGCTGATAACATCACTCTCTGCCTGGGAAAATCAGCCGAAATTACCTTTATCTCTAGAATATCTATAGTTTAACAATTTAATGCATAATCAAAACTCGTAAACAGTATGATATAGGGATCAAACCATTTCATTAGTAGAGAAGTGTGAAAATAAAGCCTGTTGAGATATCTGAATTCCAGTCTCAAGTTTTTTTCTCAAATCCAACTCCTTCTGCAGTTGTTCCTCTAATCTTGCCACCTACACAAACAATTGAAAATAACATTGTAACAAGATATTATCATAAAAATATAGTTCACTAGAATTATATAATTAAGACCTGACACATGACCTATTTAAGCCAAAATTGTCAGAGAACGATAATGTTTCTTGTGGCAGTGAAACAAGAAAAAGAATAGACGATATGAAATATGCAATCAATATCCTAAACATACTAATAAACCCTAAAATGGTACATTCCAATACATACATCTTCTTTGAGATGTTGACGGCGTGTTTCTAAATCTTTCTTTTTTATCAAGTCTGCTGCTTCAGTCTTAGCTTTTGATTCCTCTTTAGTATCCTCAGCCCTTATGAAAAAGTAATAACAATATTAATTAAATGGAAATGGAAAACACTTCAGAATGGAATTTATATCAAAATGATAAAATAATAATAATACTAAATAAATAAATAACTAAAAATTAAATGAAAATTGATAGAGCTCATGAATGGATTCTATAGAAAGATATAAGCATCCAAGACTAAATGCATTAATAAAATGTCTTCTTCATATAGAAACCATATTGAATAGTTTAAGGACGACTTTAACAGTACCTGCATAGAAATAGAATTCCAAAACAAATACCCCCCCCCCCCCCCTCTCCTCGTATTTTGCTTGAATAAGATTATCTTAAGATTTAAGGACGAGCTGAAACAATTTGAACGGCATATAAGCTTATGCTGATGAATGGATTGTCACTTACCTTTTTTCTTCGGAGTTGGATAACTTCTTTGCCTGCACTCAAATAAAATAAAATCACTAGAGGTCCAAAGGCTACAAGTTGGGTAGTTAAATAACGTTACATGTGGGTGTGATATATCCCTCACAGGGAGTTAAACCTAAAAGTAGGTGGCCAAAGGAACAAATTCATACTTACATCAGTTTGTTCAGAAGTAGGGTGTTTAGTGCTTGCATGCGAATCTGTAGTAGTTGATGAGCTGTGAATATTATCAATCAACTCTCTGTTTGTACTTAGTTGTACATTGTCATTTTCAGAATGTCGAACATGCTCAACTTTTCTTCTTGTTGAATGATCATCAACCCGATTTGAAACATTATCAGGAACTTGGCTTATTGACCGGGCATGAGAACTTATCTGTAACTTTTTATTGGCTTCCCCATCATTAGTTACTTTATGCGCGATGGTATGTGATCTTATGGTACTAGGTCCCTGCATTGAGAGATTTAAGGAAAAGAAATAAATAAGGATCTAG
The DNA here is from genome assembly GCA_039602395.1 of Deinandra increscens subsp. villosa. Taxonomy (NCBI): domain Eukaryota; kingdom Viridiplantae; phylum Streptophyta; class Magnoliopsida; order Asterales; family Asteraceae; genus Deinandra; species Deinandra increscens. Next base: position 6,381,551 of record JBCNJP010000014.1, read on the forward strand.
TGAAACTAGTTCAAACATTAGATTAAGGACTGAAAAGTACAAGAATTCAACCTTGGTATTTTTCTGGTAACTGTCACCATCACCTTCACCTTCACCATGACTAGATGTTGATGCATGTTCAGAATCTTCAGATGTATATTCATCATCATCATAATCATCCTCACTAAGTTCTTCACTCTCACTTCCGAGTTCTTCTGAGTCAGAGTATAAATCACTTAACACATCTCCTTCCTGCTAATATATTAATTATTTAGTTAATCATAAAAGCACATACGGATATAAGTGGCTAAACGGCAAAAGCTTACACCAAATATTTTATCATATTCTTCTAAAAGGGTGATAACAATTGCTTGGGCATGGTTAGCAGCTGCAGCTGCTTGCATAAGTTGAGCAGAGCCATCACCGCCCATATTAAATTGACCACCAAGGTCGCATTCACAAGCTAAAATGGGTCGCAGAAGTAGTGGTGCCATGCAAGCAGCAACGGCTGAAACACTCATTCTGTTCACATTTTTGTTCTCAGCAACAGTTTCCATCATTATCAAAATTCTGGAAAACAGTAAAGGTAATGAAACAAGTAAGACAAAAAGAAATGATTAGAGCTACAAGGAAAGCATACAAATTAATAAATGGTTACCTTTGTAATAAACGGCGATTTGGTTCAGGAAACGTGTCACATATGGCTGCACGCATGGCGATGACTCTCCTGGCTCGATCAGTTCCTAGTTATAAGTTGTCATAGCTATAAGCTAATATAGAACAATATATTGTAAAATTCCATAAAAAGTGTCATGAAAAACTTACTATATGCGTCTAGCAAAGCATTGCAACAAGAAGCTGGAACTGGGGATGATGGTAATTCCCGAAGAACATACTGAAACAGAAAGTCACAAAGAAGCAATAAGAAGAATTAATCATAAGTTTTATGGGAGAAATAGAATACTTCAACAATGTTTCGATCATTAATAATAAGTATACTCATGTCAAGTGTGCTTATATTTCAAACCTTGATACAGTCTCCTATAACATGTGCATCCTCATCCTCATTAAACTCCAACTTTCCTGGACCAAATCATATATATTATGTCATGTGGAACTTTCAAACAAATCATGCTTCCTAAATTATAACAAGCATTAACCATAATGGTGCTAGCATATATTTAAATTTTGTATAGCGGCATCAACGCTATACATGAGAAAGATCAAAGAACAAGTGAAATGGTATCCAGGATAATTTATATTACTTGCAAACCTAAGCTAGTCCTATGCGGAATTTAGATCATGCTTGTTCCTAGATTCTATAGAATTGTTTTTTTTTTAATTCTCAGAGTCAGTATAAGACGTTATTGTAATTTCCAATAAACAAAAAACACAGAAGCCCAGGTACTGAATTGTAATAACCTGGAAGTCTAGCTATTACATTTTAATGACAGCAAGACTAGAAACAATTTGTATTTAAGAAGTTATACATGATTTCTACCATGCAATTCCTTAGTCCAGTGCAGCCATTTAGTTATCTCGTTGTAATTCAATTCTACTTGTGCAGTTGAGCCATTCAGTGCAGCTTTTACATCACATCTAGTATTTTCTTTTGTATGACAATTTATCCATGTTATCGTTTCACTAAAATTCTCTAATTTCAATTTTGAGTATGTTAATTCGGATGACAATTGGACAAATATGACATTTATTTGGATACCTAAAAATGATGCAAGCTTAATGACCATTTTATCTATTTTTCCAAATTATTTCCATATTTAGATGGTTAAATATATGAAAATTAAAACTCTGATATTGTATTTTGACACAACAACCGACCATGTTCGTATTCTCGGATGCGGCGCTCAACATCTTCAACATCTGCAGCCTGCCTCAAGATGCCTTCTACTTTCACTCCTGTGACAGTTAAATCAAAATAACTAACACAAGCACAACAAAACGAACATGGATTAGAAAAGTAACACATCCTTAATTAATGAAGTTTCCATCTTAATTACCATGATCTTCAACATATCTAAGAGCTTTCTCCAAGAAAGATGGGGTTCCATCTGTATCTTCCAATGCAAGTAATATTGGACGACCAAGAACCATTGGTGTTCTTGGGGATCTATCTTTTGCTGTTGGAACAAAAATAGACAAAGCCAAAGGGTTTGCGAATGAAAGAAGTGAAAAGAGATCTCAAACTGAATTTAAGTCACAAGTCTAACAGTTGATACAAGAACAGGAAATTCACACACATGGAATAAAAATGTATGACCAAATTGATTTCCTGTTGAAAATTGTTCTTACATTGTTCTGAAGAACCATCAGCTGTATCACCCTTCTCATTTTTCGGTGTTGCGGTTGACCCCACCTTTGGGCTGGCACTTGGTGCATTTGCCAAAGCTTCATCCAATGCAGACTTCCACTCGTTTAAATCCTCTGTAGTTTCAGCCTACAATGATAGAAGTGAATAACCAGTAGTAGCTAGGAACAAACAGCCAATCAATTTTATTAAGGGAAAACTGTCAAGTAAGTTATAACTAATCATTAAACTATTGGATGAAAAAATGTAACACCTTGTCATGTTCTCGTTATTTTGCAAATTTTTATTAGGTAATATGTAGCATATAGGTTCTTATCAGTCTTAACAGTTAGGCATAAAATTTGGATTCAGTACGCCTTCTTTAGACTTTTAGAGCATATAGGTTTTTATTTTTTTGCAAATCTTTAAATTAAGAAGATGATCATCATAAGGATTGGATTGTGTTTTATAGTTACCGACTATATCTAAGTCGAAACTTTACAGTTACTAATGAAATATAAAGATTCTAGCATCATTTTCATGTCAGTAGATTGAACATAGAATACATTTTTTAGAGAAAACAGAACAAGAATATATAATTGCTACTGCATTCAAAGAACCGATATAAAATAGCACCTTAAGAGTAAAAGTTCTCCCATCACGACCATCTGGAAATTGAACTGTCAATAGTTTCTTACTTGCGTTAACAACCACACTGAAATTAAGACAAAAACAAAAACAAACAAAAACAAACAAAAAAGACCACTGGTAACAAGAGGAAAACTAAGAAAATGATTATAATATGTATAATATATTAAAGAAAGCAGGCCAACCTGCCTGAACTGTTAAGGTCTATGCCACCAAGGGTCAGATTTACCTCACCTCCCTTTTGAGGAGCAGCATTCTGAAGATTAACAGATAAAAACTATGAATGGCCCTTTAACATTTTTAATGATGCAACAACTACATACTTCAAAAAAGAGGACTATTTGTCTATTTCCTTAGAAACTAATAAAAGTACAGTTTTTTTTCAAACTAAACAGATGAGGACTGTAAATCAATTAAATTTTGGCCCTCAGTTACAGTTTTGTTTTTTAAAGGTAGCTAAACTCAGAACAAGACATCCAAGTAAAATATGCAACTTACAGGATCACTGCGAAAGAAAACCAGTGAGGTTTGTGTCAGAATGAACCACCTTTTTTTCCATGAGGTCCACCCAATCCCTGTGTAACAAGTGTAATTAGGGACTTCTGGAAAAGTACAATATGCCAGCAGAATGATGAACAATCGGCAATTAGAAATGTAATTGTCTTGAAGACAGGCGGTTGTCTTTCTAATACAGACACTCTATATGTATGAACTATGCTTCATGATCTGAGATTATAATCTCACAGAAGCAAAGAATATGAATCAGAGAATCATATAATGTAGAGCACAAGTGGTACCTCCATGAAAATTTCAGTTTATGATGCTTTTTTCTTATCTGGTCAATTATGTATAGTTCACTTCAGGTCTCCAGTAAGAAATTAAAAAACAGAAGTTCATCACACAATATTTGCTGGCAGGGATATAACCATGTTATATACAACATGTGAACATGATGTATTTAGTGGTAACTAACTAAGTATAAGTTGAAAGCTATTACATGCAAGTTATCACATAAGTCATGAAAATATGTGATGTCAATGTGAGATTTAAGTAGGGGTGGTAATTTCTGACACGACCGAATGATGAACAATCGGCAATTTATTGATTTTTTCTAAACAAAAATAAGATACTGGAAACAAAAGTTTGATGATCAAAGTTAGCCCAGTATTCAATGTCAAAACTTGATAAAAACTAATTTATCCACTAATGATAAATTACCAGATTTGCAACTACATAAGTAATTCTTAGCAAAAAAAAACCAAAACTTTCCAAGGCATAGTAAAAGATTGAGGTTCTACCAAAGATAAAAACTCTTAACGTGGCATAAAAGGACACCAATGAAGAAAGTACATTGTTACCCAAGTTCACAAGCACACAAGTTGACAACTACACATAGTGGGAAAAACACCACTGGAACACTTGTTAGCACAAGCTGATGAAAGTAACACACCTTTTGATGAAAGAAATAGTGGTCCACTCTTGTACACCTGCAAATCAATAATTACAAAAATCAAATAGGGATCGACAGAATTTCCAACCATGAGAGAGAGCAATTCCATCATTGCACTTTGTTTGAGATAAACTCTAATGCATATAGTACATCATCACACTACAAGAAGGTGTACAAATCAACACTTTTGGTCTACTTATACGTGCATTGAACTTACAGCAGGTTCTACAAATGGAATTTTTTATTTTTATTTTTTATTTTTGAACAGCATATTTGGATCACTGACAGAGACATTACACCACCCACCCGATCATCTCCAATCCCCATGAGGAGGAAACTCACCATAGGTGAGAAAACCTCTTGGCCCAACGTGTAACCCCCATTTATTTAATTTTTGTTACAAGTGGGACTTTAACCCCAGACCTCCCGTTTACAATGTCTTTGGGTACCTCCCCTTAGCCAATTGAGCTAGATTCGCAACAAAAATAAGTAAATAACCATGTAAATAATAATTAATCGGCAAGTTGGTTGATGAAAGAAGAAAAACCTTGTTGTCATTAAGAGAATGTTCGATCTCCGATGGCTGAGCTGCCCCATGAGGAGATACTGTACCGCCACCATCTCCCTAGATCAAAAGAACAACAACAATTAATCTTGGGATGGCCACATGAGGTCCATAAAGCTGTACAGGATGGCTGTGTGACCTTTTCAAACTTTGACTTTGACTTTTTTTTAAAGCTTTCAAAAGTTACAGACGGCCATTTGACTATTCAAATTTGAAAAGGTCGAAGTCAAAGTTTGAAAAAATGACGCCTCATACAACATCAAACGACGTGTGATTAGAAACGAGATGGTGGATGACTTGCGAAAAGAAGCACCCTTAATCTTCCACTGAATCCCACAAAAGTCACCATCAATCACTTTCGTTATGCAACTTAAGGTATGTTTCAGAGTGCTTCTTTGAGTTCAAAGCACTTTTGGTAAAAGTGATTATTGCCTTATTACTTTTTGGGAATTTTTTTTTAAATGTTTGGATTAACTTTTGTGGTGTGAAAAGTAGTTTATATGTGTAAAAAAAATGACCAAAAAGAATATTATTTATATATCAATTAGGTAAGTCATGTGTTATTATGGGGTAGTATGGTAATATTGTTGTCTAAAAGTCAAATGAAGTTTTGAAAAGTCAAGTTTTTTGTGCTTTTGAAAATCTCCTTTTACTCTTTCTCCAAAAGTCATTTTGAAAATGTTTTTGTTTTATCCAAACAATATTATTAGCCTATTGTCTTTTAAAAAAAACCAATAAGCCAATAAAAAGTTGATTTTGATGGTTACGCAAACATCACTCAATAATCTAATAATCAGTTTCTTAAACCTATGGACGTTTAACTAATTTTATTTTTATCTCAATCATACGTTCTCTCAGGGTTACTTAACCTGATTTTGCCAATAAACTACCCCAAAATCATGATTACGACTCATCAAAAATCAAAGCACAATAATCAGTTTCACTACGCATCCCAAACCCTTCTGAATCAATGTTAACAATATAATCGAAACATGACGTTGAAAAGATACGATACATTACCTGAGCGGAAGCATCAGCGTTCGTTTTCGAATCAGCGTTTGCTTTCACATCACTATTGTTAGTACTCTTCGCATCAGAATTGTTGTTTCTCAAAACGCCGGAATTATTATGTTTCCAATCGACGTTGTGGTGTTTGGCGGTGGCGGAGTTGTTCGTTTTCGAATCAGCAGGCTTCGATTCCACCATATTGATTTTGGAATCAGAGGTACTGAATTTGGAATTAGGCATCAGAATCGCATTTGATTGAGATCAGGTTTTGCTGCTCGTTGAAACGAATCAATAACAACCTTCGCTTCGTCAAATCATGATTCAACAATGTTGCACGAATCAATGAATGAATGCGATGTTAATAGAAACAATATGAGAAGAGAAGTGAAATATGCATACCGATGATTAAGAATATCGTCGATGAAATTGGTGAGATGATTGAAAGGTGGTGGTGGTGGTTGTTAGGGATGGTAATGGAAGCTCGCGAGGTTCAATCAAAAATGGAGATCTCGTATTCACACCTTTTTCCTACTTTTTTGCGAATTTCACAATTTACACATTAAATCCTAAAAATTAGATTTATGGATTATATAGTTGTTTAATTAGGTGTTTCTCTTTTAAATATATTCTCTTTTAAATATATTCGAATAATGACATCTCTAACAGTTTTTTTTAATTGACTAACACACAAATTTAAGTAGTAAATAGAGGAGATTGATCTCAATTTGAAATTAAACTATCGATTGATCGATATATATACATGTTTGGATAGAATATTACATCAAATCATATAATTCAGCGTGATCGATTTTTTATTTCAATGTCTGAACCCGTACAATTGTATTCCATTATACGTCCCCTTGCAAGAGTCGTATGGGGTAATACAACCAACTTAAAAAACATTAAATAATAGGTTATAACTTTTCACGTAGACGATTTATTACTTTATTTTCTTGAGTCGTATGATACTATTCGTAATACTATGCGTTTCATATATTTGGTATTAGTATCAACCACCAAAAAGATATAATTTATCCCCAAATTCCCAAATACAATTTTTAAATAATGAAATAAACTTAAGATTAAGCTAAACTAAAGATAATAACATATATTCTCCGAATATATTAAAAGTTCATTATTTATTTTGTTGGGAAAAAACCCAAGATTTTCTTTGTACTTTGCTTATACCCAATTATATATCTATCAATAATGCAGACGATACGTAGGCGGCTCACGCCAGCACCCCCAAAATTCCCAAATCATCAAAATTCACACGGCATCAAGCAACTTCAACTACGGTAACTCCTCAATTTCGATCCTTTATCCCACCCAAAAGATCAAGAAACCCCATCAATTTCTCCCGAAACCCCCTTCGGATTACAATTCTTCAATCCGCGTATTTCCAGATGAATTAATCTGGGTTTCATACATGGAGGTGGTTGAGGTCTCAGGTGGTGCTAAACCCATCATCGCCGGAGTGAATTCTGAACGGGATCAGGTTCGCGTGAAGAGGAAAACCCTAGAAGCAGTTCTTGATCAATGCCAACGAGCTCTTGAATTGCTTAGTAGTACTGGTTGTGTTGAAGACGATGACGAAAGCTGTGATGAAGTTGCGGAGGATGATGATTCCGCCGGTCAGAGTTCCGGCCGTCGTGGGCCGTCGTCTCCGCCGCGGGACGGTGAAGCTGATTTGGTAAATTAGGGTTCTTTTTGTTTGTTTTTGTTCTGTGAAGGAATTTTTTTTTATGATTGGGGGTAAAATTGAGCAAAATCAGTTCTGGGTATGGTTAAAGATCCTGTTTTTAGGATAGGTAATCACATGAAACAATAAACAGCATATGTTATTTTACTTTGCTTAGGTTGTTTACTTATGGCTTTATTCTGGTTATTGGTTGTGAATTGTGATTGTTCAGGTTGCTAATTACTTTTTTTTTTCTTTTTCTTTTTAAAAAGTAATCTGCATATCCAAACACCCCCTTTGCAATTTTGGAGTAAAAACTATCATAATTGAAGAAACATATATAGTTTCCATGATAAAGATGATTACTTATGGCTTTATTCTGATTATTGGTTGTGAATTGTGATTGTTAAAGTTGCTAGCTACTTAAAAAAAAAAAAGTAATCTGCATACCCCCTTGGCAATTTTGGAGTCAAAACTATCATAATTGAAGAATCATATAGAGTTTCGATGATAAAGATGATCACTTTGAGTCATAGTTTGAGGGAACTTGCTTTAAATTTATGCCTTATATAGTGAGAGGATGTAAAGATTTCCCCTTACTTGTTCGACTATCTTTATTTATCTCTTGCCAAAGCCTAAATTCCAAACACATCTACTCTCAATGATATTAGCATAGCATCAATTAAACATGGACGAACCAGACCACCAGTCAAGTCGCCTGTTTTTTAGCTGAGAAGTAGTATGGGTGGGCAAACTGTCGTCTATACATGAAATATGGCGGTGAATATTTGCCATATAGGATGTAAATTATAATCAGTTTACTTGTAAGAAGAAAATTGATAGTTATTGGTATTTGTCGAATTTTAATAACTGTTTCCTTACTTTCTTATAGGATGTAGATTATAATCAGTTTACGACTTAAACTAGGTTCTATGACCCATCTTTGTGAGCTGCTAGTTGTGTTGAATTTACACGACAGAATTCCAAATTGTTTAATGTTTATATCAGGGGTCAGTGTATAGGTTTTTTAAATGTTTTTAATTTTGTTATGCAGCTATGCAGTCTACTCAAGTCAAGAGTTGAATGCCCTGATTTTCTTGAAAAGCTAGAGAGTGCACAAGTTTCAGTTCCACAGAATTTAGCTGGTATGTATGAGAATCTCTTCCCGCTCAAAGCTCCTAACTTACGAAAAGTAAACATGAAAATTTTCAGATTTTTATAAGTAGTTTTTGTAAGGAGAAAATAGAAAAATATTGTGAACTTACAAGAGTAGCATTGATATTTTTGTGTGATTATGACACCAAGATACAAATATGCAATTCTAACTCGAGAACCATGGGCAAACCTACATAGAATCCAGGCAAAAGCGTATGTAGTACAAAAAAATAGAAACTTTTAAGGTAATGTTGCAAATCTTGGATCCACCACTTCTGGAAAATTCATGTTGCAATTTTCTTGAGATGGAGGAAGAATCATAACGTGGTTCTTTTATGCATCAAGGAACATGCTTTTTGGCTATTTTGTATAGAGTAGGGGTGGTGTTCATAAATCTTTGAAATGGACTGAACTGTCTAAAGTGAAGCAAGCTGGCCAGTCTGAGATCCAAACAGTTTGGTTCTATTTAAAACCTAGAACTAGCCGTGTAAACCAAACCAGCTGTTTAACCTTTAATACACATACCCACACACACACATATATACATATAGATATTTATATATACTTTGGAATATATAGTTATGTATATTTATTATAATCATGAGCCGTCTTTACAAATTTTAAGCTTTGTCAATACAAACTAATGATTTTGAAATAGAATAAAAAACTTTCAAACCGTCCTACGCCAAAACCGGTACAGTCTGTAAAACCAGCCGGTTTGTTTTGTCGTCTCCCAAAACCATAGTTAGTGGTATGGCCCGGAATTTTTGTCAAAAATTGTTGAACTCAACATTGGACACCTGAGGTGTCAAACTGGGTATATTTTTTGTGAGGGTCAAACTGGGTAGGGGCTTGGGCCAACATGCAAAATTACTTTTTTCAACTTTTGAATTTTGTAAGTAATTAATGTGTTAAATATGATAACCAAAATTATACGACTACTATAAATAATCTAACTTTTTCTAATAAATCAATTTTGGAGGTTTTGTGCATTTGAATACACTTTATATTGACCTTCATCCCACTTGAAATGTATCATTTTTGGCTAATCTTTTAGTTTGATTCTTTACAGATAAAAGATAAGCCAAATCAACCCGTTTATTGATCAATGGTTGAAATTAACACCTTTAATCTTATATAACATGTAAAAGTAGTAAACAAAATTACTTAACTGTATGGAACATAATGATAGCGGTTTCATTAGTGACTGCTAGTAAACAAAATTACTTAACTGTATGGAACATAATGATAGCGGTTTCATTAGTGACTACTAACAACTATTTTACTTAATTTTTAGAAGATAATAGTTCTTGGGACATGGTTAGTGAAAATGATCTATGGGAAGGTGGAAATATCACGTCCGATGAAGATTATGTCTTAGTTAGGCAAGACGATATCGTGGATGGAATTGCATGCTTCATGGCTGCATATCTTATTTCCCTCAAAGAGACCAAGGTACACTGTCCTTTATTCTTCTTTTCAATGTTTTGAATTTCGCATTTACTTTATCCTGAAAAAATTGATTTTGGATGACTTATTACTTTACGCTGATGTTGGTGAAGCGTTAGGGTAATTGGTAAATGGATGACTTATTACTTTATTTGAGAAATAGTTAAATCACTTGTATAAAACTGTGTTCTAGTCAAAATTTACAGTTTTCTTGCATTTTTGATGGGACAAATGGATGCATGTTTCACATCTTTCACCGGGCCTAGTAAATGATAGGTTACAAATTGGGCGGGTGTGGGTAATTGGTAAAAATACAACTTGGTCAAACAAGTCAATATGAATCTGATCACGACGAGTTAACCAGCCTGCACTTTCTTGTTCATTTTTCTTTTAGTATATTACTATGATTGCAAATACTACGTTATTAAAATAAATAAAAAACTATTATATTAAAATGACTTCGAAGATTGAAATCATAGGCAAAAAGAGAATCTGTAGTGCCACCTCTAATTGATCTATTGTTGAGGCCAAAGTTCATTTAGCTATTGATAATGTTCACGGATTTCTTGCAGTCACTTAAAAAAAACATTTGTTTCGGTATTCCAACCTTCAAGGGATGGTGAAGTGGTAAGCACCCGATTCCCCTCTAGGAGAGGTCTCAGGTTTGAATGTTGCTTCCATGTGTTCCTACCATAACCCCTCTTGAAGGCCACCTGCCCAACACAAGCTGCAATTTATCTAATCTCGTAGGTTAGCAGGATATTAACGATATCCTGTGAATTTTCCGGTAACAGTTCTCATGGGTTAACCCCAAAAAAAAGCATTTCTCCCCTTATTTTAATTTTAAAGTGAATTTGTGCACTTCATTTTGGGTTCATGGAGCTCTTTTAACAAGTAAAACGTTTCTGTAGTCTGCCTACTTTACATAAAAGGTCCAAACAATTGTAAAAACAAAAAGCCCGAGCCTTTTATATTCAAGAAAAGGATAATCATGTGTCTGATAATCGCCTTTCTTTTTTCACAGGATTTGAGTCCAAAACAACTCCAGGATGGTGAGTATTGTTCTATGCATTTCAAATTTAACTACAGTAAACTACGAAATTGTATTAATCTTACCAATGTCTTTTATATGTTCTGGAAATTTATTGTAGCCCTTAGCAAGACATTCTCCATGAAAAAACAAAAGGGTAAGCTTCGGAAGGCGTGGGACGGAAGCAAAGTTATTTATAATGTTGCTTCTTGGGGCGCAACAGCAATCGGGTAAATGACCTGTTTTATCTTTACCACTTTATATATATCATTATAGGAGGAAGGTACAAATGAGAATGCTATTCTCATAACCGAGCAGACCGGCCAGTCGGACCAGGAACTGGGCCCCATAACCAGCCTCGTTCAATCCATTGAACTGGCTGGTTATGGGTTGGGATCTGTTGAACCAGCGAACCAGACCCGTGATTGGACCATATTTTCAATATATATTTTTTGTTTCTTTCAAAAATCTTTGCTGATTCATTTACTACTTCAGGAATCAGGCTCGGTATTTTGTTTATTGGAAAAATGGATTTAAATAATCCCAACTATTGTCTATTGGTCGGCAATAATCCCTTCAATTTTTCGTAACAGTCTTATCTTTATACCTTATTTTTTTAATAATTCTTCCGTCCATCCAGGGACGATTCTTAGTTTATGTCAGCAGTGACCGAGTGACCTCGGTCACTGCTGATTTTTTGTCCAGAGGTACCGAGTATACATGTTTTACGAAGAATTTTTTTTATATATACGTGTTTTAAGAAGAAAATTTTTATATATATCGTGTCGGTCACCACTAAAAAAAATATATTTACTGATTTGGTCACCACTAATTTTCGGTCACCCACGGAAAAAAATTCAAGATCCGCCACTGCGTCCATCCCATTAACCGCCGTTACTATATGCTGATGTGGAAAACATAAAAAAAAGAAAAACTAGATTTAAATAATCTCAACTATTGCCTATTGGGCCGGCAATAATCTCAACCTATTGCCTATTAGCCGGCAATAATCCCAACTATCTTATATAAGGAATCCACGTCAGCATATAGTAACGGCGGTTAGTGGGATGGACGGAAAGATTATAAAAAAAGTAGGGTATAAAGATAAGACTCTTGTATTACAAAAAAATTGGTGAGATTATTGCCGCCCAATAGGCAATAGTTGGGATTATTTAAATCCATTTTTCCTTGTTTATTCCATGCTTTTAACATTGCAAATCCACCCAAATAAATAGCTAAAAAAAGGAAAGGAAAAAAAAAAACCCTTCTTCTTTGCTCATCAAATGTCAAAAAGTGGTTCATTTGGTTCCTAATTATTTAACGACTCTCATTTGAACACACCCTGGTATATGGCCGGTGCATTATCCTTTTGCCGGCATCTTGCCATCTTGTGCCCTTCTCTAAATATGTATTTTTCTTAGGATATATCAAAACCCTGCGATCCTGAGGGCTGCTTCTGCTGCATTCTGGACTTCATGCAATGTGATATCAAAGCTTTTCTAGAAAAAGGAAATGCAGCCAAGTGCAAAGTGTGTTTGATGCATCTTTAGATTGCTCTAACTCTGTTGAATCTGTACTGTCAATCAAAAGACTTTGGTTCCTAGGATTACTCCCCCTGTTGTATATAATTCATTTCTTTGCTTTACTGTAGTGGCTTGATCGCGCTTCATCTTTCATGATTGAAAATCGTTATTCGTTTGTTCGAACTAGCGGCTTTAAAAGCTTTGTTCTCCCTGTTACAGGTTCATAAGTTTATCAGTTTTGGTTCTAGAAAACTCAATTTGGTTAAAACCCAGGAATCCAAAATACATGTACTACAAGTGTTTTGTAGTTGACATTTCAGTGATAGAATGTCGTCACACAAAGAGACAAATCTCTCTAAATTCAACCAAACAAGAATTACACGATTATAATGATAAATACTACGTGAACTAGATTTTACTACTCTGTGCTACCGTGTGGTTAACGTGGGTGTAGAAAATAGTAACAATGCTAAGAAGCAACGTAAAATTTTGATATAAAAAGATTACATAATGATGTTAAAATAAGGACCTGCTTAAAAAAAACAAAATATGATACAAAAAGATTACATAATGATGTTAAAATACGGGTCTGTTTAACAAAACTGATACCTAAAGGTAACAGTGAATTGTGATAGACTAAAATTAATGAAACGTTTAAAAAATGAATTTAAATAAATTAAAAAACAATATAAAGAATACGAATGATAAAGACTGTCATAAGAACTACACAAGATTGGATATCTAAAAACAATGATTTAAAACTAAACTCAAATTGTGTTAAACTCATCAGCCGCCACTGCCACCACAAAGAGTCGTTATCAGAGAGAGACCCCACCTACCCCCAGCTTCATGCGTGACGCGACCGAGATGCTATGTGAGTTGACTCATTTGTTACGGTTGGCGCACGACATTCTGGAGTGGATCACTGCGGCTAACAGGGCATTAGCTGACGAGCTTGGTGGGGTTCTTCCGCCAGTGCCTCCCGTTGATCCGTATGTGAGGGGAGATGAAGCGGACGCTCCTCCACCTTAGATTTGTTTTGACTATCTTATCATATATGTAATTGACTAATGATGGATGGGTATTTAGATTTCGATGTATTTTGGTTTTACTTTTGTTTCAATTATTGACGATGTTAGTTGGTTTTGATGTTATTTTGTTTTGATGATATTTGGCTTCTGATATTGATTTATGTTTCAGAAAACTTGATTTTTACTCATTTTCAGAAAATAAGTGAAAAGTTATTGTATTTACAAAATAAATTTGTAAAATTTGTAAAAATTATGAAAAACAAAATATTTATTGATAATACGCATTGAAACTTATTTATAACTTATAAAAGGATAATTGTTTTTTAGATTTTCTCAAACCACTTAAAACGGCTATCTATAGCCATCAAAACTCCACAAAATTTACCAAAAAACTTAATTTTTACTTATTTTGAGAAAATAAGTGAAATTATTGTATTTGCAAAATAATTTCGTAAGAATTGTAAAATTTATGAAAATCAAAATATTTATTGACAATACGCATTGAAACTTATTTATAACTTATAAAAAATTAATTTATAAGGAGACATGTATGGCTTACCGTCTGTATATGGCTGAACAGTTCTATCAGTGTCGTTTCGAACCCGAGTCGTGGTTAGGTGTATTTTTTCATTCCAGTTTTTCTTCTTTCCCCTGTTTTCAATAATTATTTGTTTACCAAAGCTAAGTCCAACAACTCACAAACATTCTTTAGAAGCCTTATCTCTTTATATCCATGATGATTACATTTTAAAATCAAGCCTCTAATTTATGGGCCATTGAGTGCTAAATTTGACAATTGACAGATAGTGATTTAATTTAAGTCTTAAAGGAATAAATGATGTTATAATGTCATAGATCAGCTATAAATATTTAAAAAATTACTCACATATAGAAATGCATAAAGTTACAACAGGAAACAAAACTAGAAAATTATGTCATAGACAAAAATAGATTTTTAATCTCTCCACGGGAAGTCCCAATCTCGCGGAACACCCCATGAGGTGTTGGCGTAATCGATTTGAGGAGGTGGGATAAACGTAGGGTCTTCAGAGGTGGGTTAATTGGATGATGAGGCGGGTTAAACGGAGGATGTGGCGGGTTAACCGGCTGAGCACCGTAATAATCGTCTTCAATTTCATCAACTTCAATTGGGTTCATCTGATAACTGTAAGGCGGGTTAGCTCCTTCTTCTTCATCCATAATAGCTAGAAACTGATACATAGGCATACCCATGTAACCATTGTCTTTAATTTCAGGAGGTGGGTTACCTGGGGGTGGTACCCATTCATTAACATGTGGAATTTCCCGTATGCTTTCAGAAACCATTGGGAGGAAAAAGCATTGTTTCGTTGATTTGCCATTGAAGATAATGTGAAATGGTGTGGACCAATACTGGTATATATAGCCTATATTTCCAATAGCTATATTCCCAACGACTATTTTCCAATTACTATATTTCCAACGGCTATATATCCAACGACTATATTTCCAACGATTATACTTCCAACGACTATGTTTCCAAAGTCTGTATTTATAATGGCTATATTTTTAACTATTAAAATCATACGTTTCATCATTTTCATTCACCTCTCGCAGCTTTCATCTCTTGTTAGAAAGTTTGTGCTTAGTTTGTAATTCTTTACATAGATCAGGGGCTAGATATGTAAATGTTTGATTGTTTGTTATCGGCAGTTTATAGCCGTTGAATTGCGGGTATATAAATCCGGGTTCAAGTCTTGTATAGCTCGATTTTGATTTTCATAATAAAATTCTCCCTTTCAATTCTTGGTACCGTGTGATTTCATTTGGTATCAGAGCTTCGTCACCTCCGACGAGCTCGTCGTCTCCGATCATCTTCTCCGGCCAGAGTATTGGTTTCCGATTGTAAATCGCACTGCCGATTAGATGTGTTCCGATTGAATCTCGTTCCGTAAAATTGATGTGTTAAGTAACACCGATTCAATTGAGATCTGAAGGCTTGAGAAATTGGGGATCTGAGATCCTCGAAATAAGAAATCATACATCGATTTCTCTCCTCTCCGAGAAGGCCTTCTCCGCAGAGGCCAAGAAGTCCTTCGCTGACATCACCAAGAACACATCAGATGTCGACGAGTACAGTGAATGCCACGAGAGATCATGCGCCAATTTCTTTGCAGTGTCCAGTTCTCACGATGACAAACTATACGATTTGGGCGATTAGGATGAAGGCGATTCTAAATGTTCATAGTTTGTGGGAGGTAATTGAGACAGGAGCAACAACAGAAGTTGATGACAAGAAGAATGCAATGGCAATTGCATATTTGTTTCAAGCATTACCGGAGGACCTGGTTCTACAAGTTGCAAAGTATGATACCGCCAAGGATGTGTGGTATGCAATTAAGCAGAGATTTGTTGGCGTTGACAAGGTGGTAAAGGCAAGACTCCAGTCCCTTAGAAGTGAGTTCGAAGCCTTGAAAATGAACAATGAAGAGACTATTGATGATTTTGCCACAAGGCTAGGAGGGATTGCGTCAAAGGCTAGCAGCCTTGGATCCCCTTATGAAGATTCTGTATTGGTGAGAAAACTTCTCTATTCTGTACCAGAAAAATTCTTACAAATTGTTGCTTCCATTGAGCAATTTGTGGATTTGGATACAATGACCCTCTCAGAGGCTATTGGGAGGTTGAAGGCCTTTGAGGAAAGAACCAAGATAAAGGGGAAGTCATCACAGGAGAAAGGTGATCAACTTCTGCTTACCTATGCAGAATGGCAAGCAAGAAAGAAGACAGGGGGAAAGGATAAGGTTGCAGGTGGGGACACCAAAGGGAATAAAGGAAAGATCCCTTATGTTGCAAAACAGAAGTTCTTTGATAAAGGAAAGAAGGGAGAAAGGCCAATGAAAGATAAGTCCAAAATCAAGTGTTTTAGGTGTGATGTGTTTGGACATTATGCTTCTGAATGCCCAACTAAATCAAAGAAAGAAGGAAGAGATGAGACAGCACATCTACATGAGATTGAAGATGAAGAACCTGCACTTCTCATGACTATTGCAGAACCAAAGAAGGCAGAGGTTGTGTTCTTAAATGAATCATTAATTGTGCCTTCTAATTACAGCCAAGATGAAGATAATGGTGAGATATGGTATTTAGATAACGGAGCATCAAATCATATGACTGGATGCCTAGAATGTTTTGCCAATTTAGATGAATCCATTACAGGTAAAGTGTCTTTTGGGGATGGTTCATTTGTGAAAATTGGGGGCAAAGGGTCAGTGATTCTTGAGTGTAAAAATGGGGATCAAAGGATGATGAAAGATGTGTTCTATATACCTACTTTGAAGAGTAATATTTTGAGTCTTGGGCAGGCAACAGAAGTTGGTTGTGATATTAGAATGAAAGCTGAATTCCTGTGGATGTATGACAGGAATGGAAGGCTCATAATAAAGGTAAAGAGGGCTGCAAATAGGCTTTATAAAATGAAGTTCAAGATAGGCACTCCTATGTGTTTTCAAGCAGCTGTGGATCAAACCACTTGGCTGTGGCATGGGAGAATGGGGCATATCAGTTTTGACTCTCTGAGAAGAATGGTGAGCAAAGAGTTGGTTGAAGGAATTCCCCTGTTAGATCAGTGTGAACAAGTATGTGAGGCCTGTTTGGTTGGAAAGCAGTCAAGACATCCATTTCCCAAACAATCCTCTTATGTTGCTGAGACACCCTTGCAGTTGGTCTCAATGGACTTGTGTGGTCCTATTACTCCAACCACTTCATCAGGAAACAGGTATTTTATGCTTTTGGTAGATGATTGCACCAAATATATGTGGGTATATATGCTGAAATCTAAAGATCAGGCACTTGAAACTTTTAAAAGGTTTAGATGCTTGGTGGAGAGTGAATCAGAATATAAAATTAAATCATTAAAGTCTGATAGGGGGGGGGGGGGAGAATTTACTTCAGTTGAGTTTAAGTCCTATTGTGAAAAGGAAGGAATCAATAGACTTTTAACTGCCCCCTACTCCCCTCAACAAAATGGGTCAGTTGAGAGGAGGAATAGAACTATTCTTAATATGACTAGATGTATTCTGAAAGCTATGGCAGTTCCTCAGGATTTGTGGGCAGAAGCTGTTAGGCATTCTGTTTACATCCTTAATAGAACTGTTACTAAATCTCTCAAGGATGACACTCCTTATGGCAGATTTAAAGGGAGAAAGCCAAATGTTGCCCATTTAAGAGTGTTTGGGTGTGCAGGATATGTTAAAGCTAATGCACCAGGTCTTAAAAAATTAGATGACAGGTCAATTCCTATGGCATATTTAGGTGCAGGATCTGGTACTAAAGGGCATAGAATGTATGATATAACTACTAAGAGAATTGTTATTAGTAGGGATGTTGTGTTTGATGAGAGTAAGAAAGTGGATTGGTCAATGCATATAGGTGATAATCAAGTAAGGGATCCTGAGAGTTGGGTTGAGTTTACTGTTGATAATATTGATGTGCATTGTGAGCCACAGGGTGCTGGTGATGATTTGATCTTTGATGAGGAGCCATCAGGAGGAAATGATCATGAAGCCAGTAGTAGTGGGACACAGCAGGAGGAAGTAGGTGTAAGGAGATCTACTAGAATTCCAAGAGTATCTACAAGGCTGACAGATTATGTTTTAGATAAAAGGGTGAGTCTTGGGGTTCAAAGACAGGAAGAAGAAGATAACATTGCATTGTTTCTTGCACAAGAAGATGAACCTGTGAAATACCAGGAGGCTAAGGAAAGTCAAGAGTGGAAATTGGCTATGCAAGAAGAGATCCAAGCAATTGAAAGGAACAAGACTTGGGTTCTTGTAGATTCACCAGCAAAGTGTAATCCAATCGGGTTGAAATGGTTATACAAGATCAAAAGAGATGCTAAAGGGAATATAACCAAGTACAAAGCAAGATTGGTAGCAAAAGGTTATGTTCAACAACATGGCATAGATTATGAGGAGGCTTTTGCTCCTGTTGCTAGAATAGAAACTATTAGATTAATTCTAGCATTTGCTGCACAAATGGGTTGGAAAGTAAATCATTTGGATGTTAAGGCAGCTTTCTTACATGGAGAGCTTTAAGAAACAGTTTATGTTAAACAACCAGAAGGTTTTGAGATACCAGGCAAAGAGCATAAGGTTTATAAGCTCATAAAAGCCTTGTATGGCCTGAAGCAAGCTCCAAGGGCTTGGAACTTGAGATTGAATCAGGTTCTAAAAGAAATTGGTTTGAAAAGATGCCAATATGAGCAATCTGTGTAAACAAAAGTTACTAACCAATCAAGTTTAATTGTTGCAGTTTATGTTGATGATCTTTTGGTGACAGGTAGCAATAAGGTGGAAGTTCAGAAGTTTAAGGAAGAAATGCTAAGAAGGTTTGAAATGACAGACCTTGGTGAGCTTTGTTATTACTTGGGAATAGAGGTGAATCAAAGGAATGATGGCATAGCTATTAATCAGGCTTCATATGCTAAGAAGCTAGTGAAAATTGCAGGGTTGGAAGATTGTAATCCAACCAAGATACCTATGGAACCAGGGGTCAGATTGAGTAGGGAAGAGGGTGGTGAGGATGTGGATCCTACTATGTACAGAAAGCTAATAGGTTCTTTAAGGTACTTGACCCAAACCAGGCCTGATATCAATTTTGCTGTTGGTGTGCTGAGCAGATTTATGCAATCTCCAAAAGAGGCACACATGAAGGCAGTTAAACAGTTGATCAGATATGTCAAAGGAACACTGCAATATGGTCTGATGTATAGGCAGAAAGAAGGGGGTGGACTCATTGGATACAGTGACAGTAACCATGCTATGGAAAGTGAAGATGGGAAGAGCACAACTGGAAATGTTTTCTTTTATAATGGTTCCATCATCTCTTGGTTGTCACAGAAGCAAAGAACAGTGGCATTATCCAGCTGTGAAGCTGAGTTCATGGCTGCCACTGCTGCTGCTACACAAGCAATATGGTTGAGAAGGATGCTGGAAGTGATCAGTGGCAGGGAACAAGAAAAGGTGTTACTTTATGTGGACAATAAGTCTGCTATAGCTCTCATGAAAAATCCTGGTTTTCATGGGAGGTCTAAGCACATTAATCTCAAATACCACTATATTAGAGAATGTGTGGAAGATAATCAAATTCTTGTTGATTATGTTTGTTCAGAATTGCAGAAAGCAGACATTATGACCAAGCCTTTAGCAAGAGTTAAGTTTGCAGAATTTGTGCAAATGCTTGGTATTGAAGATTTCCAAAATTCAAAAGAATGCTAAGGATTGAATCTTGGTTTGGTGGTTAGTTGACACATTTTGCATACAAACTCTGTGGAGTCACTGGTGTATTAATGATGTTAAACTGCTATTGAACTGAATTTAGTTGTTAGCATATGAAAAGAATTAGGGGGGAGAATGTTAGAAAGTTTGTGCTTAGTTTGTAATTCTTTACATAGATCAGGGGCTAGATATGTAAATGTTTGATTGTTTGTTATCGGCAGTTTATAGCCGTTGAATTGCGGGTATATAAATCCGGGTTCAAGTCTTGTATAGCTCGATTTTGATTTTCATAATAAAATTCTCCCTTTCAATTCTTGGTACCGTGTGATTTCATCTCTCAAATAGAACAATGACTACCAACAACAGACGTTCATGGTATATCCGTTTGATAATTGAATGCGAGGAAGGATTAATTGTTGATGACGTATACTCACGAATTCCAGATTATTTCACCTTAAGAATCTTTCATTCCGGTCATTTCACAGCTTCAACAGGAAGAAGATACGAGAGCGGTGTATGAACTCTCGTTGACTACTTAGACGCCAATACGTTTAGATTTTCCTATATGACGAATCATGCAAGATCTGGGGTATGAAAATTCCAACGACATGTAGTTTTACTTTAAGACCCCCGGTTATGATGTTGACAGGGGGTTGCATCCATTAAGAAACGATGAAGACACTTGTTTGTTAGCCTTGTACAACGATACAAATGATAACAGGAATAAAACGACATGTAGTTTTACTTCTTTTGCTAAATGATGCGAAGTAACTCGGTATTGTAAGTAGTTAAAGCAGTTGTATTACGGGTGGGTCTTACATTATTTATCAAGGTCTAAATATATATTCCCTTATTTATTAGTCCGTCAGTTACGTCTTGTATATATATTTTTTTATATATTATTTTTTATTTTTATTTTTTATGTAATAAAAACTTGTAAAGTGACGTGAAAGGAGTGATCACAAACAAGAAAACCGTTTGAACAAAGAACCAAAGTAAACGCGTTCTACGTTTCTTCCGATTCTCCCCCAAAATTAAATCGAGCCCAACGAAGATTCGAGATTTTCGCCAAACCCTAAATTTTCGTATCTAAAACAAAATGATCATTGGATGGCTGAAACAGCTGCGAATTGCTTTCGGAGCTTCATTTATCTGGCTCGTCTGCTTGATCTATTTCACCCAGGTACAACTAGTTAACATCATTATCCTATTTTTGAATTTTGACTTCAATTTCAGTTTCGATCGATGGTTGATGATGATCACGATTGCGAACGAATTAAGCGTCTATGCAAGTTTGTTTCAGATTCAAAATTTGTGGTTAATGTTCATGCGTATACGCATTCATGTTTTTGGGAGTTATCGTAGAGGAATATCGAGTTTTAAGGTCTCGTTTTGTAAAATTCAGATTAGCGTGTGTGTGATCTGTGGTATAGGAAATCAGTCAGCTCGAAATTTTGATTATTTGAGCCCTAATAGCTAGCAATCTGAAGTAACAGTGATTAGTTTGAAACAAACATCCCTTAATGGTATAATGTGACTTGAATTATGAAGATATGAAACAATTCAAACAATTCAAGCATTAGAAAATACATTATTGTAGGTGTTTGTTGACCTTCCCATGTGAAATTTCACACTTCTCAATTTTAAATATCTAATGAAGTTACTACAAATCATTTATATGAAGTTTCCAAATTAGAATGACTAATTTCACAATTTCCTTTTTCCAGTTTTGTAGTTTGACATTAAGAAATAATCCTTGCTCGTACATTACCCTTGTTTTAAATGTCTGATAAAGAGGTATTGGTTTGCATTTGGGTAACAGTGAGTTTGTATTTGAAGCCTTCTAGTTATACTGTGGATTCTTCTTCTTTAGGACAGATGAAGCATATTCGTAAGGGAAGAAAAGTATAAGTACTTGGAACTTGTAGAACTACATTGTAATGTTGTACTAGATATTACTAGTAGATACATTTAAGCTGTTGGATTTTGGTAACAAATCCATACATATTTTAAAGCCAAAAACTAACTTACTTAATGACCCCTGTTAACTGTGGATTTGTTCCTTCTTCTTTTAAACTCTTTTTAAACGCGTAAGTAGTCGAATACGTAGAGGGAAGCGTCAATCCCCCCCCAAGACTTCACGTGATCCTTGCAATAATAATATTCCCCGTAAATCTTGGTTCTTTTTTTCTTTTCTAGTTTTCTTTCAGAAAGAGGACAACTCATATTTAAAGTCTGCAGTTTCTATGTTATAATTTTTATGAACTTTTTAGTCATAGTTTGGTTGTGTGTTCCTGTTATCTTTCTCATTATTTGAATTTTCTTTGCTTTTTTACTAACCAGTGAAATTTTTTATTACATGATTTATTTCAATAGGGTTTTAGATCATTTGTCTGGACAGCTGTTTCGTATCAGCTGAAAGATAGACTAAAGCTGTCGCCCTCAGCTTCTCAGTTTGTGACTTCAATAGCATTTTTTCCTTGGAGCATAAAACCAATATACGGGTATTGATCTAACAGCTACTTTGAAGTATATTTACTGAATATAACTATGACCATCATCAAGAAAGCACCGAAGTTAATCAAGAGATGGTTATTAAAAGTCTACGTATTGAAGCATTTTGTAATAAAAGTTGCATGTGTATCAAGATTAATTAGGCAGACGGGGTTTAAGTTTAATTACTACTTACATGTGTGCACTTTTCGATGCAGAATTTTGTCAGATTGTATCCCTATCAAAGGAAGGAAAAGGATTCCTTATTTAGTTATAGCTACACTTCTCTCACTCTTTCCATGGATGATCCTTGGTCTGCAAGAAACGATAAGAAATTCAAGAGATCAACTCATGATCTTCTTATTATTGCAGAATCTTGGTTCTGCAATGGCAGATGTTGTCATAGATGCAATGATTGCTGAAGCTGCAAGACTTGAAAAGTATGTCCATCCATTCAGTTTCCTGTTCCTCTTGTTTTTTTCCTCCTTTAGTTTTTATTTTTCTTCTTCTTCTAAGATATCTTACATTCCTTTTGATTAAGAAAGAGGCATATTATGACTCCGGGTCAAAATGACTAATTTGAGCTTGAACTTTTACACGAGTTCTTTTTTGTCTACATTCTTTATCAATATTAATTTAGGGTCTTAAATATGATTACTAATTCAAACTTATTATTTTAATAAAGCCATCTAGTAAACAGTAACCTTAAAAAGTGCACTTTGGATAACTTTCCACCAATTTCAGTTTTACTTAATTTTTTGATATTATCCATTTGGCCTGTTAGTGAAAGTATGTACTTCTAATTTTTTCTACAATTTAAATGTGATCAGGGCTAGGTTTGCTGGCGACCTGCAATCAATATCATGGATGGCAATGGCTCTTGGGGGAATCTGTGGAAGTTTATTAGGAGGATACGCATTAAGTAACTTCCAGATGGAAAACATATTTCTGGTTTTTGCTGTTTTGCCAACTGTACAGCTATTTTCATGTGTTTTTGTGAAGGAAAGTCCTGAATACCGTAAGCCTTCACTAAAACTTTCTACCTCTAATGGCTCCAATGGAATAAATGGAAGTATATCAAATGAAGATAAATCCTTCATTCAAGTGCATAAAGCCAATACTTTGAGGAGAAACAAGAGTTCTAAACTGAAAAAGAAGAAAAAGATTAATAGAAGTATTGCTCAGATGCCTGAAAAAGATGGATCTTTCTTTTCACAATTGCTTCAATCTATAAAGATGGCTGGTTATACTTTGTTTAAGGCTTTCCGTCAGCCAGTTATCTTGAGGTATGAAATAGTAAACTTCCTTCTACATTAGCTTTCATCCCTACATTCCATAATAAATGCAGAATTTGACTTGGCATGTAGTTTAATAATAAAGTTTGTGACAATTTGTTAAACATCTTAGAAGTGGAGGTTCATTTGAGACTAAAAAAAAGCCTTAAGGACCAGGGAACCAATCTAGGCCCTTAGATCAAAAGAAATGAAAGGTAAAGATTGATTAGTCACGTGTGAATAAAGGTGTGATCATGTGCATGATATCAATATTCACATGTGATTACTTAAATTCTTACCCTTCAATAAAAGGACCTAGGGCTTAAAGTGGTTCCCTGGTTCTTCATTGTTTTGTGCTTTTCTAATATATCCACCCTGATTTGATGTGGGTTATCATTTATCTCAAATAAGTCAGATCAACAGATTTAGCTGTCTCAAATAAATTCTTAAACTTTAAAAAAAAATATTTGGGTAGTGATGACTTCTGATATGATTTGGCCTGAAAACCAGACCAATGGCTTGGTTTTTTCTCGCACAGGTAACAATGCCAAACCTCTCCACAGTCATGTTCTACTACCAGACAGAAGTCCTAAACTTGGAACCATCATTTCTGGGCACAACACGTGTTATTGGATGGATAGGCCTAATGGTTGGAACTTTCATTTACAATCGGTTTTTAAAGAAAATGAAATTACGAAGAATTCTCATGTAAGTTTCATCGAAAGTCACCCTCGAACACCAGAGCTTAATAAATTGCTATTTTGATAATTGGTTTTAATATTGAAATTATATGTATGCAGGTTTGCACATGTTGCTCTATCTTTGCTAACTCTTCTTGATATAGTTCTGGTTACAAGATTGAATGTTTCTCTAGGTGTATCAGATAAGACAATGACGTTGTTTGGGTCTGCTCTCTCAGATGCAATCAATCAATTCAAGTAAGTCTTTCTTTGATTTTCTCTTGCTTCTACACACACATACATTTTGGTGTTTTTTGTAGTTTAACAAGATGGTTTATTCCCATTAAGCCTAGCAAAACAGGGGTTGGGTCGGTTTCGGGTTAAAACGGGTCATTTTAAAAAAGTATCAATTTGGTTTGGGTCAAACGGGTTCTGACCGAAATGGAATTTGGTTGAATGTGTCATTTTAGAAAAAAAAAATATCAAAATGGGTTTAACTGCTATATTTATTTATACGGCCACTATTAGCGATGGGTGGCTGTGGCAGAGGTTTCTTTGTAGTTCAACAAGGTGGATGGTTTGTTCCCACCAAAGCATGTATGATGCTTTGAATAGTCGATGATGATTCTTCCGATACTCTTAATGAAATAACAACAATGCTAATGAAATGCTTGATTGGCATAGATTTAGTCATGGGTAGATCACAAACATCTTACATTTTTCACTTTTTAATCATGAAAACATCTTGTTTGACCTTTTACAGTCAAAGTGTAGCTTCTTTTACCAACTTTCTGATTGATTTGCAGATTCATGCCTTTCCTTATCTTATCGGGCCATCTATGCCCACCTGGAATAGAAGGGACTTTATTCGCACTCTTCATGTCAATTAACAACCTGGGGGCCACAATTAGTGGGTTTCTTGGTGCAGGTTTGGCTTCGGTTTTAAACATCTCTTCGGGTTCTTTTGATAACCTCAGTTTCGGGATAGCAATTCAAGTCATCTGCACAATTTTGCCAGCCGGTTTCCTGTTTTTGATACCGAAGGAAGCTACAGGGATATCAGCATAATATATACAAACATCATATGCACATTTTGTTAGACTTACAACAGTTATAGTATAGTTCAGATAGATGCATACATCCATGAAGCATTGATTCTTGATTTTTTTTTTTTGGATTTTAAATAGTTGAGGTTGAGATGCATACACCCATGAAGTGTTGTTCTTGGTGCAGGTTAGGCTCGAGCTCAGCTTGATAGCTCAACAAGCCTTCATGATGTGAACTCGAGCTTGGCTCGAAAAACGTGAATGTTTAGTTGACTAATTAAACATTAATTCCCAATCAATACTCTAAAATTGTTATACAATAATTAAAGAAAAACCAACTCATATGTCTTCTAATAGTTTCACGTACATGAGTTTGGATGTGAGTCCGGTTACTGACACGTGGCAGAAACATGTCAAATACACACCATGCATATCTCATGCACTTCTCATATTCAATAGAGCCAGTTTACATTTTGACAAAACCAAACTGATACACATTTGCATGTTTTTATACATCTATTTTATCTAATAAATGACTAAAAAAGGGAACACTTATCACCACCACATTCACCTCACACAATTTTTTCCACCCTAATCCTCTCACCCCAAAGTATTTAGTTATTACTACAATCTTTTATTTTTAAAACACAAAATTTTAAAGAATTGATTTTCTAATTTCTAACACTTCAACTATACATATTATTCAATAATCAAAATCCATTCAATAATAAAAACATAAAAAACTAATTTAATTCTTTAATGTAATATAATATATAAATTAAGTAATAAAAATAATATAAATAAATTATCAATTGTTTTTTATAATAATTAACCCGTATAATACATGGATTTATCTATTACTATATAAACATGTCGCTAGATGAATTTAGATTATTTAAAAAAAAAGGTGATTTTAGATTAAAATTTGATTTTAATAAAAAACAAATCGAAAATTACGGCCTTACGGGTATAATAAGAGATTTGCCCTAGGTTTTATTCGCGCGATAAACCTCCGGAAATTTCATTTCATCCTTCATCCTGGACAACAAACACCTCTCTGTGTCACCTGGTTTTCACCTGAGCAAATCAGGTATACCTTCAACAGGTAATCTCTCTACCAATTAACCTTTTTTCTCTCCGAATGCTCTTCTCAATTTCAATTTCATTTTCCTAAAACCAGATTTCTCTCCACTTCTGTAATTTCCTTCCGATTCAACTCCTAATCTCTTATTTTTTCTGTTCCAATTCGAATCCAGGTACATGGAGGATCAACAACAGAGTAAGTTCTCGATTCTTCACTGTTATAGTTATCATTTTTGTTTATTAAATTGCTTACGGAAAGGTCTGATCGTTGACATTGTTTATGGAACTGGTAGATTTGGGATTAATATAGTTTGCAGTTTTTGTCATTGCTGTCTCTATGTTGTTCATGCTAATGGTGCATTGATTTTGTTATTTGAACATTATGTTTAATGTTTATAGCTTGAATGTTAGTTTAGTTTAGTTTTAAAGAGTTTATGAACTCAAATTGTAGCAAAAAATGAGAGGTAAATAGTTGTGTTTTCAATACCTAGGGGATTTGGATTAGTAAATAGTTGTTAATACCTGATGATAATGAGAATGGAGTTAGTTCATGCTTCCACTCTAACAAAAGATTCCATTTTTATGTGGCTTGTATTGAATGGACCATTGAATCAATGCTTTGGAATCTTATTGGCACTTTTCGTTAAGAAGCAGTATATCCTTTCTGTGACAGCCTATTATGCACAATGATATCTTGATGAGTGGATGTAGATTTGATGAATAATGTATACTGATGTGAAACTGGAAAGAAAGATTATAAATAAAAGATAAATAATGTGTAGAGGGAAGATGTGTATGGGAGAGAAATAAGAGACTGGATCCCTGTAATCTCGTTGTTTGTGTACCTTGCTTAAAAGATTATAAGAGTTGTATGTTATTCTAAAACAATACACACATTTAGAAGGATTATACTATGGCTACTTTGTGTGTGGCTCAAAGAGTCGTTAGAACTGAAATCTTTATTGTCCGTGTAATGAGAGGCAGATTTTTCTAGGTATCTTTTTATTCTTACTTACTGCATTTATTACAATGCACTGTTTTTTCTTCACACAAGTTCTTTATTATTTTACAACCAAAGACTTGTAAAAATGGATGGTTTATTCAGGATGTAAAGATAGTAAATAAAAATTATCATGCTTTAAGGATTTCCTTCAACAGGACAAATTAAATAACATATTTTTAGTGGGTAGGGAATCAAAGCTTATCATCATGAATTCTTTCCATGATTGAATGGTTAGTTTTTCTTAAGAAAGTTACGTTGAATTATGACAGATGATGTTTGTACTCTTAGTTTAATCCTGGAGAGAGTAGGGGAATGTGCGGCTAGGGATTTGGTATAGTCATGTAGAGTTTTTTTTTGCTTGTATTTGTGTTAAGTAACTTGTAATCTCTGAAGTATTTCTAGTATATTGCATAAAGCAAAGCATACAGTGGATGCATAAGTCTGTTACTTGGTGTTATGTTTCACATGTGTACCATCATTTTGTAAATGTTTCATTGCTAAGTATCAAATTTCATGATTCCTTGGGAGAACAGGAAATTCTCTATTTTGAAGAAACTCAGGTGAGCATTGGAACTTATTGTGTAAATTGAGTGATTTGACTTTTTCTGCCAAGTTTCAGCTGCCTTAATGACAAAGAATAAACTATCTCAAGTTTCTGTGTGATGTTATAAGTGCCTTGAGACAAATAGATCATTAGTTTATTCGTGGTTTACATTTCAATGAAACCAACATTAATAGGATGGACTATAGATGAGGCTTATGAGAGATGAAAAAAGACCAGGATGGTCATTAAAATGAAGATTCAGAAGGTGTAAGGGTGATTAAAAGGG
Source organism: Deinandra increscens subsp. villosa (assembly GCA_039602395.1). NCBI lineage: Eukaryota > Viridiplantae > Streptophyta > Magnoliopsida > Asterales > Asteraceae > Deinandra > Deinandra increscens. The sequence goes on from JBCNJP010000014.1 coordinate 6,410,041, forward strand.
AGGGCTATTTGTGTTGTTAGTATTAGGAATTGAATCAACATAATTACAATTTACACAGTTTACCAATGGAGAAATTTTGATGAATTATTTAGAGCACAAGTTAGAATGTCAAAAAAAAAAAAAAAAACTAGAATTGAAGAATGAACGTCCGCTGTTACCTTATAGTTTCAACAAGTATATGAACATCATTGTGTTGAGCTCTTGGAGTCGATACATAGCTTTTCCAATGTTAATAACTTGTTTTTCACTTAAGTTAATAGTTAGAATTTATATAAGTACCAGTAGGCAGGTTTCTGTTGAGCTAATACCCCTTTGCCTTCACACGACTGTGTTGTAAAAAGCAGGCCTGAGGTGCTTCTCTGTACGATGCAACCTCAAGTGAGGGGATGTGTGCTTCAAACGTGTATCGGTTGGTAGGTTAGCAGTGGAAGACTGGAAGGTAGGTTAGAAGTATTACAATACTCCCCAAATGTGTTTTAGCCGTAATATGTAATGCTGACTGGGACCGAGTCACCGAACACCAAAGTGCGCATTGACTATTATTATATGTATATTAAATATGTTGTTATTTGATTTTGTTTTTGTGTCTAGCATTATAATTATACTCATATGTATTTCAAATATATTCCTCTTGTTTTTTTTGTTGTCTTTTTTGGTGTTTTAGCTGTTAAATGTAGTATTAGTGTGTTTTGTATATGAAATATGGTGTACATAAAAAAATGGAAGTTTTAGTTTCAAATACGAGCGCCTCGTGTACGTGAGGCATCCGCCTTTGGTTCTCGCCTTGACTCCTGGACCCTATCGTCTTGTGCCTCTCGGTTTTTAATACACAGCACAGAAATCTGTTTGCAACAATTGACACAAAGATCAAAACAATAATCAAATTACAAAGGAAACTGAACAGTCATATCAATTTGAAGTGTACATCATGTTTCGTGCTTTGCGTGTTAGGAAGTTCAGTCCTGCAAAGCTTCATCTGAAGACGTTGAACTATAATTGATTTCTTGTTCCCATTTTGGTTTTTTGTAATCTTAACTGGTATTGTAATACAGTAATATATAATCTGTCTTATAAAGTGTGATCAGTTAGTTATTAACTCTGACTTCAATCACTGAAACATCAATTGCTGCAGGTGTGTCAAGTTGTTATGTATTCAAAAGTCGATTGCAAGAGTATGCTCAAAAAGCAGGGCTCACCACACCTATTTATCATACAACCAAGGAAGGCCCTTCACACCAGCCAGTATTCAGGTCAACTGTGGTCATAAATGAGGAAAGTTATCATTCTCTGACCGGATTTTTGAATCGAAAGGCGGCTGAGCAATCTGCTGCTGAAGTTGCTCTCGTTGAAATTGCTAAAACTGGAGCTACGGATAAAAGTGTTTCTCATCCCGTGGTAACTATTACCTTTGCACTAATCATGTAATTTATCTTCCAGTTTACAATAATTAAGATCAGGCACATTAGAAGGGTAACTTTGGCCTTCTTTTTAAAATATAGGCAAATAAAAAATTCAGAAATCATAATATCATACGATTGAAAATTGAGGATGAAGTTCTGAAAATAAAATTTAAGTCTTATGTCTGATAAGACGAGGGTACACAGTCAATTCTGTTTTCTCAAACTTTAGACTATTATAGTCGCACTAAATTTTAGGCCCGGTAAATAAAAGCAAAAACAAGATAAACCATAAGACTTGTTTAAGTATGTCACAGATTCCAAATGTGTGACAGATTCTAATTTCTTCAAAAAAAACAATTTGTGAACTGACTCACCTAAAGCTCTGTATATGTATAAAAGTCTTTGTATCGCCTTTTAAAAAAGAGAAATATGTCAAATAAATTGTTTTATATTTTCAAGAACAAGAGAAATATGTCAAATAAATTGTTGCTTCCAATATTCACTTTGGCTTTTTAGGTCAAACACACTACTTAATATGAAATTGATTCAAAATTTGCTACATATTTAACTCATCATTTATGTTCCTTTTCTTATTATTTTTTTTTTTACAATTCTTGTTATGGTTTAACATCATTAAATCAAACATTCATATAAGCTTTGAACTAGTCAGATTATAGTGTTTTATGTCATTTACAAAAACTCAAGTGAACTTAATCCCATTAACACAGAGGCGAACCGAAGTTAAGTATCAATGTCATCATGCTCAACTCCGGCCATATAATAATGAACATCACCAAAATGACGTTTTTGCCCCTAGTCCCGAGAATATGAAGTTTTCCACTAACTTTATAATAATAGCTACGCTAATGTTTATGGTTTTAAAGCTCTTATTGAACCGGATTATCTGATCGGCTTCTCTTTATTTTTTGTAGCATGAAACCGGATTATGCAAAAATCTGCTTCAAGAATACGCACAAAAGATGAACTATGCTGTCCCATCATACGTCTGCACAAAAGACGAGACCAAGGGCCGAGAATCCCTGTTTTCGTGTACTGTTGACATTGGAGGAATCAAATATATAGGTACAACAGCAAAGACAAAGAAGGAAGCAGAACTTAAAGCTGCAAAGATTGCTCTTTTGGCTATTGAAATGAGCACACCCGAGCCAAACGGAAAATCCGACACCCCCTTTCCAGAATCTGTATACACCGTTGTCCCCACTAAACGGAAGGCGCCTGAGTGGACCGTGGGGGAAACGAAGGAAAAAATCAAAACAAATAAGAAGAAGAAGTTTAGGTGTAAGAGACGGAAGAAGAATGTTGAAGCAGCAGGAGATGAAGTTGTTGAGGTGAAAACGAATGGCGATGATTTAAAGGCGAACGGGGAAAGCGTTTTGGTTGCGAGTGAGGACTAGAGTTTGGTTTTAGAATAGAAAATTGTTCCCATCCCATGGTTAGAACTTAGGTGTGATTTATACTTGGGAGCATAATTCATTGGGTATAACATGTTGGCAATATTACATTTATGATTTGGTTGGTTATCTTTATGCCTTAGATTGATGTTACATAGTTTTGTTGGGTTAACTAGCCTTAGTTGACAAATATAAATTAACAATGAATAATGTTAAAAGAATCAGTTTTGAACAACAAAATACATATAATAATGTGTCTATCACTTTTGAACAACAAATTATATACATTGTTTTTATGTGATTGTTAATATATTGCATCATCTGTTGTGTTAATGTGAGAGTAGCTTACTTGATAGATGCTTTGTACTCTTAGTTAAAGGTTTTGAGTTCAAACTCAAACACTAATGTATTTAATTTGTAGAGCAGTTTAAGAGTAGAATAGATTCACCGTTAAAAAAAAACATCGATCAACACTAATATAATGAAGTAGATAGTCAAACTTGTATCAAAATTCAATAAAAATCAATTTTAAAAGAAAATGATAATTGTACAAAAATTTTTAATAGCTGAAATTATAGATGGAAGAATGAGAACGAAATAATAACAAAAAGAATATAGAGATAAAAATAAAACACAAAAATGGAGAGTTTTCTAAAATGTTTTTAAACTTTATGAATGAATATGGTTTTCTATTATAAAGTTAAGAATAAAGAATTAAAGAAGTTATGAATGCTAGCGGATGAATAGTTAAAAAGATATAAAGAAATAAAATAACATGATATAAAAGTAAAGTAGTATTACTTTAATTTTTTCTTTATAATTTTGAAATAATAATAAATTTGAGATATGTGAACAATTTTACATATACTTCACTAGTAACTTATAGTTTTTCATGAGATTGAGATTGGTGGGTTAAAGTTTGATCTAGAACAATTTGTTTTGGATTAAACAGATGTTGTTTCTCAATGATAACACGCTCTGATATTTAGATGAAAGAGTAATCCATTTACAAGAATAATCCATACTGTCCCGATATATACACTTACTTTTTTTTTTTTTAAAGGCGTTTGGATCTACTATTTAAATCTTTAATATCCGAGTGCCTAAGACGAGATTGCAACCGTCCAAAATTTGATTTGGACACTTCAGGCTTGACTCATCTAAAAACACCATGAAGAAGAAAACTCACCATTTGAGAAAAACCCCCTTAAATCATGTTTCAATTTAGAGACCTCAAGATCCCCGAACTTTAACCTTCATCCCCATACCATTAAGACAGACAAATGACCCTTGGTCCTATATATACACTTCAAGCTAGCTTTTGGAAGAAGCAAATGTCAAAAAGTTGTATATATACTTCTTCAGGAAGAACCAAGTATCAAAAAGTTTCTTTTTGAACTTGTTTCGATTGTTTTTCTTTATAACCAGTTTTATTATATATATTATAACAAAATAAAAAACAAGTCTACTATAAACTAATCACTAAATTTTAAAAATATAAAATACTAAACTATTTAACATGAAGCAAGCTAAAACATTCTCTCACAATTATTATTAAATGTTACAAACAAACCGAATCCGAATTAACAGAATCAACAAAATTAACAGAAACACGTATAGTCAACAAAACGGGGTCAAAACGACGTCGGGTCGATCACGTCGAGGTGGTTGAACTTGAACCCTCCAATCGCACCAGCGCGGCTTGAGCCAGAGCCGACTTCGGCTCGAGCTCCAATAACCCCCTATACGCCTTCAAAGCCTCCTCTTTCATCTCCTTCTTCTCATAACACTCCCCCAACAACCGCCTCGCCGCCGCGTTATCGCTTTTCAGCCGCACCGCTTCCACCAGATCCGCCACCGCCGCATCAACTCCGGCTCCGCCTCTACTCGCCTTCATCGTAATATCCGCCCTCTTACACAGCGCCTCGCTCCGTTCGCCGGCGCTCAACGACTTCGCCGTCAACGGCGACAACGCGACGTTCAACGCTTCCAACGCCGAGGTCGTGAATCCCTGCAGATCGAGAGCTAGGGCTTTGAGGATGTGCGCGGCGGCGTCGCGCGGATCGACGGCGATCGATTTATCGGCGTGGTCTTCGGCGGACTTGGCGAGGATCGCGGCGGCGGAGCGGTCGGAGGTGGATCTGGATTTGGAAAGCAGATCGGCGCCGAGAACGAAGTGGCGCTTGGCGGCGTAGATGGATTTCTCTCGGTAGCGGATTTTGTCGAAGAGGTTTTGAGGAATGTTTAGCATCCATAGGAACATGAAGAGCATGGTGAAGATGAAAGAAGCCTGCATCAGCAGATCGGAGACCATTGGTGACGTCATGTTTGCAGGTGAGATTTTTTGGGGGTGAAATTGGATCTGGGAATTATTATTATTATTATGATGATGGGTGAAGAAGGGGGGTTTATAGTTGATTTATTCAAGAATGGAGGCTTTTGAAGACCTTTGGGTTTTCAGTTTTCTAGAATAAAATGTTTCAATTGTAAACAGAATCTTCTTTAAAAGTTAAAACAACATACAAAGGATATATATGAATGAATACGTGAAAAACATCTCTCAAAGAAATAATAATATATAATAATAAAGATATATTTACTGTTTATTTAAATTCGTTTTTATGTTTTTTTTATAAAAAATTTCTGCACTAGATTGGACTTTATATATTTAATTGGGTCGGATCTTGAAATAAGAAGGAAAAAAATGACGGTAAAATAGGTCTACGTGGAGGTTAACTTCATAAAAAAGTTCCTGGAAATTGCTCATCGTACTGCTTCCAAAATCCAACTTTCCTTCAAATCTTCTATTTTATTATTATTTTTTCTTTTTGAAATAGCTCAAAGAAGGTTTTTTACTTTTTTATAAATGCCAAACGAGCCAAATTACATCACATAATGCTGGTTCTAGGAGATACACACCAACTGGCCCAGTTGAATGTTCATTTTGTTCTTTGACTCACCCATAGAAAAGTTTGGTATTTAATCTCCTCAATTATTTTTGACAAGGGGTCGGCTGATTATTGGAAACTGCCATGCTTCTTGACCTCCATAGAAACCAAAGTGTGAAGTAAACAATGGAAAGCCAAATTTTCCTGCAATTCTTTGAATCTTGTCCACCATTTATGCATTCTTGAATTGTGTCCAGGGATTGAAATCTATAAAAGTCTTTCTCACACCATCATCAAATTCTTCTCCGCATATATCTCCATATACTAGATAAGTATGTTAAACTTATCTAGATGATTTTGCGTGTTTATAGTGAGGTTGGAAGGTGTCGGGTTGCCCCCAACCTTTGATTTGAGATCTGGAACTTAACATGTGAAAAGGGTAATTGCAGCCATGAAAATTTAAAAGCTGGCAACATTAATAAACTTTATGTCAAAAAACCCTCCTCGCGAAACGTGAAGAAGGTTACCTGTTACGTGGCGATCAGCGAGGGTCCCGGCGACACGCTAGAAAATATGTTATGGCCGTCACGACACGCGATGTGCCCAGTCCGAATTTCTAAACATTGTTGTTTTAGAATTTTGATTCTGTAGGGATTTCAATGCTTATTTTACATAAACACTAATGTTTTGGTGTTTGAGATAGGTAAAAATCAGGCTTAGCCGCTTAGCTCCCGGAAGACGATCAAGGTCATGTGAAGAATCGAACATGAACCGAATGTGATCTTTTGATTATTCTAAATAGACAAACTGACAATTGTGCTTTTGAACCCATGTAACTTAAGGGTTTACAATATTGACATTACGGTGAAATATAATATCATTAGTTATGATGTTATAAAAATTAACGAAATTTTCTGGGACTAAAATTCTAAACATCTATAAAATGTCATATAAAATGTCATATAACAATATGGATGTTTCTGAATGGTACTTTTAAGAATAGATTGCGTAATTGATAGTACACATCCTCATCGTCCTTGTGTGGAAACAATTATGCTCTTCCTTAAAGGGTTGGCGGCGCAGCTTGTTGCCCGTCTTCCCTATGTGTTGTCTTAAATCGTGTATGTTATTTTTATTAATGAAATTTAGGAGCCAAATCATTATTAAAGGTAGTTATCCTCTTTTTAATGGTTTGAATGTGCAAAATCCAAGGACAAGTTGGTATATCATACTCTTTTTGGGAGCCTTGGATCCACTTGCTATTTTGAAAATTTTATTTGTGTCCTGTGTGCGTTGTCGTGTACTTTTAAAAACTAGATTTGTTTTCAGAGCACACAACACGAAATCTTAAATCATTATTTCTTAGTATGCAGAGTTGTCTTCTACTGTGTAGTGCATGCCTTTCAGCATACTTTTAATTTCCTCTTTATTGCTAAACTAGTTAGTGTCCCGGGTAATATCCGAGGCTGTGATATCAAAAAAAGTTAAACGAATTAAAAGATGAAAGTTTTTTTCTAACTATTAAACGAATGATCGAATTGGAGTTTAAGTTCATCAATGGTGAGTTTAGAAAGTCGCAACTTTGTTTTTTGATTCGTTCATCATCATTCGTTGATCGAAACCTAAGCAATATGAATCTAGTTTTGTTAGGTTTTCTTTCACGAATCCAAAACAATTTACGGATCAAACTTTCATTGAGAAATGAAGAAGATACGATGAATCAAAGTTATGGTATTGTAAAACAAATATGGATAATTTTGTATGGAAATAATTTAATTTTTTAATTTTTAATTATAAGATCTTTCCTTTTTGTAAATACCATTTATTAATTTAATTCAAAAATCTATAAAAATGACACATGTGCTAATCCTAGGTGGCACACCTTAAATTGTGCCACCTACACATTAAAAACTTGTGTTTATTATATAGTATAGATATAGAAGTTTGCCCGACATAGAAAAGAACTATTGCATCGTCATTCTCTTCTTTTCTAATCTTTCTAAGGGCTCTCTTCAGTGGGGGTCATTCTCTTCGTCATTTAAACTATCAAAATCATCAACATCATCCTCATCTTCTAAAAGATCATTAACTTTCTCATACTCTATCAGCTTCCTTGTGAACTAGTGCCTTAAACACATCCATGTCAACTATTAGTAACAACTATACCAGCACATCCAAAGCTCTTCCTCCCGATAGCCTTCTCATCCTTTCTAGCTCACGCATGAGCCTTGCCTCTACTACAAGAGGCTTTTACTGTACCTGATATGCATACTAACAAGGTTAAGCTTACGTTGGCGAGTCTAGTTTTAAAATCAACACATGCTAAAGTCGTTTTCAAAACAGTTGGGTCTATCTAACCCCCCTTTTGTTCCCTTTTCCTTACTCACAACAGAAGTATAAAACAAGCAGAGTTACACAACATAGCTATTTTTCTTATACACATTTATAACATACAAACATTCATATAACCTACAGTTCCTCAAGTAAGCATTATCAAATTGAGGCATGTTAGCCCCTCAGGTAACCATCATCCCTCGAATTCCTCTTGATTAGTCGTCGCTACCCTAGTGGATCGTCATCCCCCACTTGAGTTGTATAACCCCCTCCAGTTTCCTCCCATGACAGTCATCATCTTCATCATACTCAGTAAATGACACCAATAACAAAGCTAAGTTAGGGTCTGAGGAGGGTAAGATGTAGACAACCTTCCTAGACAATATTGCTTATAAATTTCTAGGTTATCTTTCGAAAACTCATTTTCGAACCTCATTCCTGACACTAGTTAAATTACCTTTTAAACTTTAATTTACTTGACTGGGTGTTCCAACCCAATTAAAACTTCACACAATGGACACTCCTGTCCAAAGCCTCTTTGAGTCAAAACATCTTTTTTCCCAGGTACCATTTCCTATTGTATCTTAAGTGTTTATATATAGGATGTACCACAATGTATCATCCACACCCTTAATACAACAAGACATAAGCTATTACTAGACTGGTGCATGGCAACATCACTTAATAATGACCACAACAAGACCAATATAACTACTCATACCAAACACTTATTCATATAAATAAGTTTAGACAAAATCATTTACTTTTACCTCCACAACTCAGTCAACCCAAAACTATTGAAAGGATTTAATCGTGTAATACCTGTAACCATTCCCAGAAATAGCTTCATAAGAGGTGCCCATAAATCAACCACAATTAAAAGTATAAAACTACTTTCACGTATACATATCATCCCAAAAACATTTAAAACCATGTAAAAGGGCATCTAAAACTCACCTTAGCTTAGTACAACAACCTTGGTCAATCTCTTGCTAAGCTATTCATCCGCTCAACCCGATTTCCACTCCAAAATACCTACACGGAACCAATAGTGATTACAGATCAACCCCTCTGACCAAGTCCCGACTCAACGGGCTAAACCTTAACTTTTAGACCTCATTCATAACGTGCCCAAACACACCAGACGACCGTATGACCTTTACCCAATGTGGTCATATGTCCCTTCGCGTTAGTGTCTCAAAACTATCCAAGCCCCGATACAGCCGTATCACAAAAAGTGAATATGGTTGTGTTGCTCATATGACAGTTTATGCATTTTAGCCATTTTGTCGATTTCACTAGGTTTGACTTTATCTTTCATAACCATTTCTCTCAATTTAGTCAAAATAAGTCTAAAACCAGTCATGAAACCACTGAATTCACCAAATACAAACCAAACACTAAGATCATCACAATAAACACTTGTACCACAAGCTTCAACTACTTGTACATACCTTCAAGATTTAGGATTTTCTTTTGGATTCCAAGTCTCTACTGATCCAGTGATGATTACATTTGCTATAATCACCTACACAACCTCTTTGTGCTTAGAAAACCCAAAACCCACAACTTTCCAAAAATGGAAGTGCATGCATGATCTAACCTCTTGTGCTTCTTCCAGGGATGATCAAAAGTTCATAAACATCATCAGATCATTATCTACACCCCTGGAATTGACCAAAATCGAATAACCTCGTGAACATGCTCAAAACCTAAATCAAACATGAAGATAACTTGAGATAACCCTTCCTTTCTTGATTATGGTCACCAACTTCAAGTTCCAGGCCTCTAAGCTTCTTCCAGACGAGTTCAGAGAGAAACAAGTCGATACCCTCGAGAGAAAACTGGAATTATGACCAGAAATGATCAAAACTGGATTTTTATAGTCTGAACTCGATACGACCGTATTACCTTTACCCCATACAACCGTATTTGGACACGCGGATACCAACTTGAAGCGTTGGGTATGCGAGTCTGACCCGGCACCATATGACTGTATCCCCTTTAAAACTTAGAAAATTTCTCATTTTCTAACCTCAAACATTGTCCAAGTGAAATCTTATCGTTTCACTCGTTAAATCCAGACCTCTACTATCCTCGAGAACCGGGATGTTACAACTATGAAACTCTGAATACTCATAATAGGTATCGTTAAAATCACCTAATTTATGATCACTTTCATCAACTACTACCCTAGGTGAGTTGTTCGGGTATGCAACATGGTTTTCAAGCCGTTAATGTAAACCCCAATGGTCTTAGTTTCTTCAACAAATTGTAATAACTTAAGCACATCAACATCACACCTAAAAGAGTTGTTAATCCGGCAATCTAAATCATATAATCTAGAATCCTAAATTGATCCACTAAACTTAACACCGTTATATATGATGTTAGATTTAACAATACTTTTGTCATTTTGATTTATAGTAGACCATTATTTGACCGAATGGTATTGGTATGAGGGGAAGACTCATGATTGAAAGGTTATGAGTTCGATCACTGAGCCTGACAAACTTTTTCGACCGTTTACAGAGATAGTTTTATCTGAAAATAGGCTCAACTGGTACAAATAGTCTTTAGTTGAACTAAACGTAGCAAAAAAGAGACCATTGTCATTATGTGATATTCTACCGAAACCATTAATATGTAAACGAATTACCTTGTGATAATAAGCCAAAATTGACTGTTGAAGTGTGGCTCCCAATCTTCGCCTAGAGTTGTCTTCACTTGTCCATATATCATTAAAGGCACGATCACAATTTATGTGAAGTATACTTAACGCGTAATAAATTATCCTGCGAAACATCTTGAGATTGATTTGATTTGCATTTTATCAAAACGTTTGTGTCCACATTAACTATGCATATTTAACAACTCATATAGTCCCCAAAATCTAGATACGTTTTAAGCCAACCAACACTTAGTTTCAAATGCCGCTCACTCTTCAACGGTAAGTACTTGTTCAAACAGCAAGCTAGCTTATTCATACTCCAAATATTACTTAAGAGTAAGAAGCTTCTTCAAACAAAAGAGTCTTCACCTTCTTTTACAAAGTTTGAGATAAAATACCATTAACCTTCACAAGAATTTACCAAACAACAAGAAACATGCATATTCAAATTCATAATTATATATATAGAACTTAATAACTTTTATGGAGTTGCAGACTTTATGAAGCTAAAACCCTTTTAGGTTTAACATATTCCAGTTAATCCTCTTAACTACATTTCTAATTAAAGGCTAAACCAAGAAAGATGACAATGTGGTCCTCATGGACCTCCCATTTGTGCCGGAGACTTGAGTAGCTTCTTTAATGAGTTAACAATGCTCCTAAACGTTGGTCGTTGAGGTGGGTCACTGTTTCAAAAGACAAAAACTTGTTTGTAAAACTACAGAGCTAAAGATGAGATCAGAAGATCAGAGGTTTGTGTTCTTAGTTCTTACTCGGCCCAACAGGATTCCATGAGTGAAGTTAGAGCCGGAGCTGTGTTGATAGGTATAGTTAGTTTCCTGTTTTGGAAAGCCACTGCTCCAACAACCTGAATTTCAAGTCTTGATTTGTCAACTAATATAAAGTTGTGTTAAAAAAGGCCTAGGGTGTAGGTTCTTTAGTTTTCCATTTATAATTTTTTAGAAAATGGAAGGGGTTTTCCATCTCTAGAAAACAGATGAAATTTTTGAAAACGCGTTCAAAATTGGAATATGATATTTCCATTTTTCATATTAGAAAACTAGAATAAAATGTAGTTTTCTAATTTCAATTTAAAAAGTAGAAAACAGTGTTTTCCATTTTTATAGAAAACTTTTCTGAAAAATTGTAATTTTATCACGTTTTCTGTTTTCCATATTTTTTTTGGAAACAACTAAATGCGCCCCTAGTGTTGGATTCTCAAGATATGGAAATTTCGACCAGCTTACTAATGAACGGGTCAGACTGGGTCAAGCGAATAGAACCATATTTTACTATAAGTTTTTCTTGCGGTGATGAAAACAGATATAAGTACTAACCTGAGCAGGGCTGAGTCCGTTCCATGGTTGTTGCATGGTTACGAGCTCCCACAAGATAACACCAAAACTGTATACATCCGATTTTTCATCTGACGGCTCTCCACGAAGGAATTCGGGGGCCATCCATTCAGGCTGCGATTATAAACAATAGTATGTTCTGATCAAACAGTTATCAAATGGCCATTTTTCATTCAGGATAATGATTTATACAGCACTAAATCATATAATATATTTTTTTCAGCAAACAAGTATTTAGAGAAGTGTACCGTTCCAGCAACAGATTTGGATGATATGAAAGTATTTGCTTTAAACCTTGATAACCCAAAATCACAAACCTACATTCCAATGAAAGGGGAACAAATGTTAGTGGTGATCTGAGAAATATCTAGCATGTTTTAGCATTTGTATACATACCTTCACCGTCCAGTTTTTGTCAACTAACAAATTTGGAGATTTGAGATCCCAGTGAACGATTGGAGGGCTAAGACAATGAAGATAATTGATTCCCTTTGCCTGCAACAAAAAAGAGATAAGTGTGTTTTTATGGTTTTAAATTTTGATTTTAAAGTAAAAAAGTGCAAACTTGCAAATTCAAGAATTATTCTTTCCGGTGCATGCACATAGATACAATTTGACTTTTGAAATTCAAAGAAAGAGTGCAACTTTGACTTTTCAAATTCAAAGTTAGAAATATAAGTAAATATCCAAAATTTAGTACAAACCACATCCAAAGCCATGCGTAGACGTCGCCTTTGATCCATGATTTCACCAGCTGCTGGTCGGTGTATAAGGCGAAATAGACTGCCCCTGTTTCATATTCAATTGTGTTAAACCATTAAATGATAAATTTTCCAACCCAAAACCAAAAAAAGATCAATGAAAATGGTTCATCTGTATTTTTTGCAAGAATAATGAAAAAAGCAAGTTACCTAGGCAGATATTCAGTCACAATCGAAAAATGTGGACGAACAGTGACCGCCCCCATGAAGAGAACCACATTTGGATGGCGAACACGTTTCATGATAGAAACCTTACAAGAATAGATTAAGAACCAAATTAGAATATAACCAAGCACGGTGTATCAGAAAATGAAGCCAAAAAAAAAAACATTTCTTTTATGGAAAGACTGATGTTATACCTCTCTCAGAAACTCCTTCAGTTGATCATCTTCAAAGTCCTGGACTGTTAAGACCTTAACAGCTACATCCTGCGATATAGCAAATCTAGTCTTAAACTTCAAACATGCATAAGTTTTGATCCACATAAAAATCATGATGGGTTCATAAGAAAAGCAAGACTTGAACAGGCCATGCAATTGGGCAAGTTTGAAAAAGCATTGTTGTTTTGGCCCAATCATTGGGCCCAAATTCAATCATATGAGGCTTCGATTTTGAATCAACTTAAATTTCAAGAGTCTGATTGTTGAACTGCATACACCAACAGTATAAAGTTGATTGTTGCATGCCTAGAAAACGCATTTTCTCTCTAAAGAGTGTGATTACTAATTGTTTGCTATACAACATCTAGTATGCTTGAATCATGTATCATATGATGTATAACGTTGGCTAGAAATCGAGCCCGAACAACCCACTTGATACTATGAACAACACACCATCAGAACTCATTGGTTTGATTGGTTGGCAGTTCCTAATCTTATAAACAATGAGTTATGTTTGGTCCCATCAAACCACACAAAGTGACCAAACTGAACCATGATCAAGGCTTAAAATGAAATCCTACTTTGCAACATCAAACTTAAAATATGGACAAAAGTACTAACCGACCCATGCCACTCTGCACGATGAACCGTCCCAAATGAACCTGACATTGGTTTGGTAAACTGTTAGCTGATTGGAGCTATGCTAAGCATTTCAAGGTGAAAAGTTTGACCCATATTGTTATCCATGGGTCTAAAACATTATGTCAAAAACTTAGATAAGAAGTAAACGAACCTGCACCAATACGCTCTTTGATATGCAATTCATCCCAAGCTATCTCGAGCCAGTCCATTGCGAGAGATGGCTCGAGGTTCAAGTATCTTGTAGTAGTCACCGGAAAGTTGCCTCTACATTTTCCATCGCTCTCAACCTTCAACAACTGATCAGATTGACCCGATTTCAGTTTTGGCGTTTCAACTGTCTCACCAATTCTGTAGTTCCTATCGAGTGGTACACATCTCATCTCCTTCGAATCTCTGTTCCCACCACTTTCTTCATCGGGTACATTGGGTCTCCATTCAATGTCTGCATGACATCGATCATAATATCATGTTAGGAAGTGTTGGATGTGGGTTTTGAAATTTCAAGTGACTATCTACTTATTGAACTTACTCTTGACTTGAGAAATCGATGCTCGGTCCACATAAACTTGTTGAACTTCTTTCAAATGAGAACTTTGAAAAGGTGATGGAACTGAAGAAAGTATATCTCCATTTATAGAGGAATCTGGGTTATACATATCTCCCGGTTGCCCGATTAGATCCATTACATACTCCCTGAATAAAAGGTAAAATGATGTATGCAATCATGAAATTTATGAACAAACAGTCAAACACAAAGGTCAAAAGAGATGCAAGTGATTAAGAACTTAACCTTGTGACATTGTCATCTTGAATTTTGATCAGGCATGATGATCTATGATCTCCAACACAGTACTTGCAGCCTCTAGCTATACGACATGGTAGTCCCACATAGTCGGCCAGCTTCTGCATATCCCAATTTATATTACATTAGTATAATAATCAGCTTTTGGTTATCATTTCTAACCCATTTGGTTGACCTATTTAATTAAGCGGGTTGTGTTTAGATTGACATTTTTAACCCGCTAAAAGTTAGAATAAGAAATAAACTATATATTACCAACCGTTAACCCATTTACAACTTGATTGCAATTCATTTACATCCCCCAACCCTCGACGGATTGACACCCTGAAATTAGCTCAATTTTTGGTATAGCTTTTTCTTTTTTTCTTTTCTAGAAATCATATTATGTAAACAAAATGCAAATTAAAACCACTAGACTGAACCAAACTTGACTTAATACACTACAAATTTGAATCATAACCTTGAACAAAATAGCTCTATGCCTACAAAGTCCCACAGACAAGTTGCCAACTGGGACCAAAATGCCATTTTGAATATCCCTTAGTCTGGTGCTAGCCGATTCCCAACGCGCATGAAGATCATCTTGTTCCGTTGGAAACGATCCCCTACAAGTTTACAAGTATAACACACTGAATATACAAACAGAAACAAGCTAATACCAAAAGAGATGAAACTTACCCCATAGTAGAAGCAACAAGTTTTCCAAGCTTATCAGCCAACATTCGATCGTTTTCTGCTGAAAAATAAAGCTCTTGTGCTCGATCCTCCAAATCCCTTAGCCGGGAATCCCTGTATCTATCGATGAGAACTACTTCCATTGATGTACTACCTGAATTTACAGCTTTAAGTGCTAGTAAAGATGGTAATCTTTTGCCTTCTTCAGAATCATTGCACATCATCCACATGTATGGATCCATTCCCAGGATGTTATAGAACCCGTCCGATATCTTATCATTATAAGACAAAGTTCCATTAACCTGAAAGTTTTATTGATTATCAAAATCCTACAAAAATGCTCTTAAAAATGTGTCATATATGCCTACAGATAAAATTGGGCAGGCGGGTCGGATCCTATACAAGATAAAATCTAAGTCCATCATGTAAGTGTAAGGCTTCGGGTGGTGGTTCCCAGTGTCGGGTTGTGTCACATAAAGGTTAAGGACCGAAACAATCGAGCTTTATTTCTAGTTTTATCCCTAATTTTTATGCAAGTATGTTATCATTTTATGTTTGAATGGGTAGGTAGGTTGTTCCGAGTCTAAGGGAGTTGTTTGCAGTGGCGGATTCAGAGATATTGATGAGCAGGGACAAACAAGATGAGTTAACTCAAAAGTAAGTGGGATTAAAATGGGTCTAGTTAAGATAGGCGATAAAAAAAAATGAGCCAAAAAAAATAATTCACACTTTTTACTTAATGATATTATAAAATTATTCATTTTCATTTACTAATTATTGATAAACTTAACAATTTTTTTTTAATAAAGTCAAAATATATAACAAAAAGGTGGTATACCAGTAAGTAGATTATTTAATCCAATAACAAAACACACTTGATGTTATGGTATATAATCTTTTTTATTTGTTAGGATTAATGTTAATAACTTAATATGGTAACAAGAGATGAGAACTTAAGGGGGGTTTTTTTTTTTACTCAAATAAACTTTAAAGGTTTAGCGTGTAATTCTAAATTATTAGAGGTCTAATTTGAAACTTTTGTTTTGAAACTTGTAAATATTAAATGAGTTAAACGACAATTTTTTGTCTTTATAGTCTTCTCTCTCTTCCTTTTTCTATTCAGCTTCTTAGCAAAACATCAAAACTCCATTGTTATTCAATTGAAGTTTTGTAAGGTATTTTAATCTTTGTTTCTTTACAACAAACAATTGCAAACATCTTGAGTCTTCTTCTCTTTCTATGTGTTTGTTGAAGTTATAGGGGCCTCTTAAGATTTTACCAAAGGGGCCTTTCTAATAAACCTGAAAATTTTCTACTGATCCAATGAAACTCAGCGGGTGCCTCACCCCCGTTGAAGTTGAAGTACTAATGAATCCACCCTGGTTGTTTGTAACTTCGCTATTTGTTTGCCTGTTTTTGTACGTTGCATGCATGGTGGTATATATATCCGACCATTGGTTAATAACGAGCATCACATTCAAGTAGGTCTATCGTGTTATCACTTGGTTACTTCAAGTGGTATCTGTTAGAAATCGAGAGTTTTCTGGATTATCTAGAAAGCGTGTGAACACTTTCGGATCGAACATTCTCGTGGTTCACTCGAGATTATCGATTGGATACGATCTAGACGAACAATATGAATTTGAGAATTTTAAGAGCGTAGGATTTTGAACCGTATTGCAAATATGCGCATGATCGTGAATTTAGAGCAGGAGCGTCCCCAGATAACTGCAATTTGCAGTTATTCGTATTTCGAATTCAACATTTACACATTTAGTCCTTGAGAAATTTATAAGTAAATTTCAGGACAAAAATTTTTTCTAGTGCAATTTTAATGAAGCAAAGTGTCCGAAATAAAAATTTTCCAAGCTGACCTTGGACCCCGCAGGGGTTGCCGCCCCTTGGACCCCGCTCTCTCGGAGGCGCTGCCCTCGAACCCCCGCCAAGGGGGCGTTGTCCCCTTGGAACCCCCTTCAAGGTTCTCAACTTAAAACTTTATCGATCAGGCGTGTACTACCCCGCACCACCGAACCCGAACGATAAAAAGTATAAGCACTATCAAGTCATAGTTAATCCTAATTACACTAAAATAGTAACGGTATCAAAGCGAAAAGAGAGTGATCCATTGAGTGCAGACATTGCAGAACTTAGTTCCTCGCGAAATTTTATCATTCCCAAGTTTGATGGTGACTATGATCATTGGAGTTTGATCATGGAGAACTTGCTTGATCAAAGGAGTACTGGCAAGCAATCGAAGTGGGTTATGTTGAACCCAAGGAAGGTGACTAGATCTCAAATGCCCTAAAGAAAGAACTTGCAGACATGAAGTTGGTGGATCTGAAAAATCTGAAGTACCTTTACTACTCGATTGACAAGAACATCTGGAACACCATTACCCAAAAGGAGACAACGAAACAATTATGGGAAGCCATGAAAGCGAAAAGAGAGTGATCCATTGAGTGCAGACATTGCAGAACTTAGTTCCTCGCGAAATTTTATCATTCCCAAGTTTGATGGTGACTATGATCATTGGAGTTTGATCATGGAGAACTTGCTTGATCAAAGGAGTACTGGCAAGCAATCGAAGTGGGTTATGTTGAACCCAAGGAAGGTGACTAGATCTCAAATGCCCTAAAGAAAGAACTTGCAGACATGAAGTTGGTGGATCTGAAAAATCTGAAGTACCTTTACTACTCGATTGACAAGAACATCTGGAACACCATTACCCAAAAGGAGACAACGAAACAATTATGGGAAGCCATGAAAGTGAAGTACAGGGGTAATACTCAGGTCAAGAAGGCTCAACTGCAGTGGCCCAGGAGGGATTTTGAAACCCTTGAGATGAGACAAAGAGAGAGCATTATTATTTGTAAGTAGTAAAGATAGAAAAAGTAATATAAAATGGAATAAGATGGGGAATGAGACCTGAGGAATTTTAGAAAATGGTATATAAATTAAAAAAAATAGAGATTTTTTGTTTAATTATAGGGATGACGATGAAAAGGCTATGAAGGGTGTTTGAGATTGTCTTCAAAAATGACTTATTGACATTTTGAAAAAGCCATTACTTAAAAAAAAGTGTTCGAGTAAGACAAAAGTGCTTTTTATTTTAATAATTTAGAAAGAGAGAACAAGCTATTTTAGGAAAGCCTCTAAAATCTATCGGTCATTTTTATTCTAAAATTATTAGAATACTCATATTTAACCTTATACTCACCAAACATTCTTTAAAAAGAACAATTTTATTGACTTATTGGCTTTTAATATAACAAAAGTTAAACATTTAAAATAATAATAATAATAATAATAATAAACACTTTTGTCTAAAAGCAATACTAACCCAATTGGCTAGGGGAGGTACTAAAAGGCATTATAATTATAAATGAAATGTCTTGGGTTCAAGTCTAACTTGTAATAAAAAATAAATAAATAGGGGTTACATGTTGGTCCATGTGGTTTTTTCACCTATGGTGAGTTTCTTCTTGATGGGGATTGGAGATGATCGGGGGTAATACCCCCGTCAATGATCCAAATATGCTATAAAAAAATTCAAAAAACAATTCGAAACATCCATTTAGAAGTCAACTTAATTGATTAGAAAAAGATTAAAGTGTTTATCTATGACACCCATAACTCTAGAAGTACGTTTATTTGAGTTTTTATATATAAAAAAACACCCTTGATTTTTTAACTTTTCCAGGATTTTATATTTAAAAATGAAACGAATAGTATAGATTCACTTAACACCGAATTTATCTAGTTAATTGAAAAACAAACGACACTATCTTTTTAAAATAATACATACATAATCAAATGGTTTTTATATATTATCCTTTCCTTTTTTTAGTATGGAAAATACTACCACTTGGTAAATGGTAGGTAGGACTAAACACGCATCCACCAGTTTATTCTTATTAGGTAAACGTCTCCTCATGGAAGGTGATGACCGCTGGGCTTATAGTTTATTTAGTGTTTAATACAAGGTTTATCGTTATCCCAATATTCAAATAATGAGAAATAATCACTTTTAGATTAGAAGATATATATAATGGTGATTCAATAGTATGTCTTCATGTTAAAAAAAAATCATGTCTTAAAATTTATAAATCTTACCAAACTCTAGCTTTTACACTCTACTTTATTTATACATTGAAATATTATCGTATACTCACTTTCGTCTATTTATTTCTTTTAATTTGTATATGTCAAGGCATTTTTTATTACACGTAATAAAAGTATATAGCTATTAGCTAATTTCTTTTCTTTCTCTTAGAGCACTATAGTTGTAGGTCTCTAAACGGAACAAACAAAACCAGATGAATTGAAGTCTTGTTTATATTCGCTTTTTTAGTATCGAATGTGTTCCTGAACAGTTCACATGATAGTACACAAACCGAATGGAAATTTTTGTTTGTGTTCATTTATTATGAATGAACTTGTTCACGAACAAAAACGGACATAAATTACTTAAAAACCTAAAAAAATCACATTCTTAATTCTAAACATTAAACATAAGCACCTTGAATAAATATATACTAAATACAAGTTTTTAACAAAATACAAGTTTCACATGACTTGAGTTTTTAGTTTAAATGTTAGCTAGGTACAAAACTAAATATAAAAAATTTAGTTTAAATGTTAGGTAAAAAACTAAATATTAAAAATATGAAACACATCTAATAAAAATATATTTTAGTGGCACGGAAAATAATTGAAAATATCACATGCATATATGGGTGTAAATGAATATAATTAAGTTTAGAGTTGGGCTCGTTCAATTTATATAATTTTTGATTATTTTAGATCGGTTCAAACTTTATGTTTAAACTTGGCTATACTTTATGGTTTATCATGTTAATATATATAATTTTTATCATATTGATAACAATTTTATATATAATACAATATAGTAATTAGTTTTTATAATTATGATTATATGTATAATGATATTTACTATATAAGTCCCATTTGTAACAAAATAATAAAAAATTAGGGTTACAAGTTAGAGATGATCGGATGAATGGTATAATATCTCCGTCAGTAATCCAAATTTACCGTTTAAAAAATAAAATAAAATAAAAACTCATGATTATATTTATTTAAATGACACTCCTTTACACTCATCATGAGTCATGAGTCTAGTTAAGTTTCATATGTGAAGGACAATCTTGAGGTCATTTACTAAATAAGATACAATATTAAACTTGAGTTTTTTTTTAAGATCCAAGTGAAGCTAATTTAAGGGTTGTGTTCTTATCCGAATAATTTTTTTTCTTTTCTTCTTTTTTTTTTCTTTTTTTTTTACAACTACAAGAGCCACCACATCTTACAATGCACGTGGATTTTAGAATGTAATATTTATAGTTTTTTATTGAATTACATATAATATACACATATACACATAAACTATATGCATATGTATATGATTTTTAAAATTTTGGCCTATAGAAAATTTAAGAAAAGAAAGATATATATAATGGTGATTCAATAGTATGTCTTCATGTTAAAAAAAATCATGTCTTAAAATTTATAAATCTTACCAAACTCTAGCTTTTACACTCTACTTTATTTATACATTGAAATATTATCGTATACTCACTTTCGTCTATTTATTTCTTTTAATTTGTATATGTCAAGGCATTTTTTATTACACGTGAAAAATAAAAGTATATAGCTAATTTCTTTTCGTTCTCTTAGAGCACTATAGTTGTAGGTCTCTAAACGGAACAAACAAATCCAGATGAAGTCTTGTTTATATTCGCTTTTTTAGTATCAAATGTGTTCCTGAACAGTTCACATGATAGTACACAAACCGAATGGAACTTTTAATTTGTTTGTGTTCATTTATTATGAATGAACTTGTTTACGAACAAAAACGGACATAAATTATTTAAAAACTAAAAAAAAATCACATTCTTAATTCTAAACATTAAACATAAGCACCTTGAATAAATATATACTAAACACAAGTTTTTAACAAAATATAAGTTTCACATGACTTGAGTTTTTAGTTTAAATGTTAGGTACAAAACTAAATATTAAAAATTTAGTTTAAATGTTAGGTAAAAAACTAAATATTAAAAACATGAAACACATCTAATAAAAATATATTTTAGTGGCACGGAATATAATTGAAAATATCACATGCATATATGGGTGTAAATGAATATAATTAAGTTTAGAGTTGGCTCGTTCAATTTATAAAATTTTTGATTATTTTAGATCGGTTCAAACTTTATGTTTAAAACTTGGCTATACTTTATGGTTTATCATGTTAATATATATAATTTTTTATCATATTGATAGCAATTTTATATATAATACATATAGTAATTAGTTTTTATAATTATGATTATATGTATAATGATATTTACTATATAAGTCCCACTTGTAATAAAATAATAAAAAATTGGGGTTACAAGTTGGGCCACGAGGTTTTCTCACCAGTGCTAAGTTTCCTCCTGATGAGGATTGGAGATGATCGAGTGGGTGGTGTAATATCTCCGTCAATAATTCAAATTTATCGTTCAAAACAATATAAAATAAAAATTCATTATTATATTTATTTAAATGACACTCCTTTACACTCATCATGAGTCATGAGTCTAGTTAAGTTTCATATGTGAAGGACAATCTCGAGGTCATTTAAAATAAGATACAATATTAAACTTGAGTTTTTTTTAAGATCCAAGTGAAGCTAATTTAAGGGTTGTGTTCTTATCCGAATAATTTTTTTTCTTTTCTTCTTTTTTTTTCTTTTTTTTTTACAACTACAAGAGCCACCACATCTTACAATGCACGTGGATTTTAGAATGTAATATTTATAGTCTTTTATTGAATTACATATAATATACACATATACACATAAACTATATGCATATGTATATGATTTTTAAAATTTTGGCCTATAGAAAATTTAAGAAAAGAGGATATAAAAGGGACCCATATAAAATCAGAAAAGAGTAGAAAAAGGATATTTAACCAATTTAGTTTAATTTTTTTCATTGTATACAGTATTCTTTAGGTTTTTAACAATTATTTGATTGTTCAGGCATCAAAGATTCATATATAATCCAAATGCAAAAGGGTTCTTATAGGGACACCCTCTCTTTTTGTAATACACCACCTTAAAACGTGAAAGATAGGGCTATCTTCCACGTATAGTGGGGGTGTAAAAATAAATTCTCACGTTTAGTTCCCTCATTCACCCCTCAAAGCAGCAACTCCAGTCAACTGACAGAGTTTATCGGAAGTTTTTTATCCTTCACGTAAATGTTCACGTTTAGAGCGCCATTCTTCAACCCCCAAAACAGCAAATACTCACCTTTAAAGCTCTTCTTCACCCCATAAATATATAACTTAAAAATTATAACATACCTTTGGTTCTCTAGTGGTCCAACATTTAGTGATCAAATGTTTTCAAAAATTATATTTGTTTTCTTGAATTTGATTTTTCTCCCGATTTGTTCGAATGCAAGTCATAATTTGTTTTCCCAAAATTGATAAAAAATTGATAAAATTGAAAAAAAAATTAAAATAACATTTTTGTGAAACGATTAAATGGAACAATACTAAAGGGCTCCTGCTATATCCACCCGAGGATTTTACTAAAAACATCAAAACCAAACGGTCGTTTCAAGTGAAACGACCTTGAAACGACAGTTTCAACCAAAACGACCTTGAAACGGTCATCCGGTCAATATAAAGGGGGCCCCCTGAATTTTAAGGTTTCGTCGTGGCGACACGTGGCGGCCGTTTCAACTGAAACGACCTTGAAACGACAGTTTCAACCAAAACGACCATAGGAAATGGGTGAATTTAGTAAAACCTTGGGTGTCTATATAACAACTCTACTAAAGATGGAGCGGAGGGAGGCCTCCTAAAATTGTATGTTTCTTGTTAATTATCTAATTTATAGAACAATACTAAAAATTAAAAAAAAAAAATTGACCTAACCTTCACGTATAGAGCTCTACGTGAGGGTTGGCTACGTGAGGGTTGGTGTATTGAAAAAAAGAGGGGTGTAGCTAAGAAACCCCTTACAAAAACCAGCAAGAAATTAATGACGTACGAGAGTAAGAGAAAACGAAAGAAATATTACCCAGAGACGATACGAAACAGACTCTGCATCATAACACGTCACGGCCGGACCACCACCGCCGCCGGCGCCGGCGACGTACCCACTCCCTTGAATTAGCGCAGGCTCGTCACCAATAGTTGCTTGATGTGTTAACCGTTTTGCAAGCGCAAGTTGCAAGTAATAACTATCACGCCACCTCCGGACACCATCTACTCCGCCACCATTCCCCACCACCACATCCTCCTCCCTCATCCCTATCATCTGATCATCCATTAATGAATCCTTACAAAAACCAGCAGAACTCGACGTCGCGATCGTGCCGGAAAACAAACTCGCCGCGTAACTACTTCCGGCATCGCTCGATAACCTACGCAAAGACGCCTGTCGCTGTACGGTCGTCGGATGATGATAGTCGACGTCGGAGACGTGACTACTCCAGTCGTCGACGGCATCCTTCACCGTCGCCGGCGCCGGTAACAGCTCGTCGAGGTCCTCGTTGTTCAGCCTCACGTGACCGCCACGTGAGCCTAAAACTCCTCCCGAGGTAATTTTCTTCTTCTCCACCAACCAATTCACGAAATCGGCGAGATGCTGATTCTTCTTCTTCCCGTGGCTCCGGTGAGTTCTATAGCTACCAATACGGTGTCGTTCTGTGTGCCCGTACACTTCTGTATTTTCAACCTGATCGTTATGGTGATCACGATCTCCATTAATCATAGAACTTAAGTTTTCATTCGAGATCTGGTTCGTCCTCCCGTGATCTTCTGATTTTGACGATGGATTCGTGTTCACGCTGCTTTCGGGAAACTGTCTCGGGAAAATGTAAGTCGTTCTGTGCGGCATTTTCACAAACACTTACGAATCAATAATTAAAAAACTCTAAAAAAACAAAAAACCGCGCTAATCTCGATCTTCTCTCTCTACCAATCCAAATCTAGCAGAAATCGTGTTCCCTTGCTCGGAAATTCACAGCGCCGGTGAACGAAAACTGATCGTATTTCAGTAGCAACTTTATACGTGTCGTCGATTTTACGAACCGCAGCAAGGAACGCATTTTTTTTTCTTTCAAAAACCTAAAAATCAGGAGAGAAAACTTAACAAAATCCTTCCTAATTAATCTTCAACCAGATCACCAAAATCTATGATAAAAGCCGAGCGGTATCAAGCTTCACTATCAAAACCTAGCAAAGCTCAATCTCCACTTCTTCAACCGATCGAACAGCTAACAATCTATATATGATCAATTTTAATTCATCGATCTAATCGATACTCTGTGAAAGATCAGATAGATGGAGGATCTGGAGTGGAAAGGAAGGAATCGGTTCACCAACGGAATAGGAGAGGTTGAGTTTAAAAGGGGGAGATGAAATGAAGTTTGTGCGCACCCGGCGTAGGTTAGAAAACGGATAGGTTTCTAATTGGAGAAAGGGCGGTGGGGCATCGTAATTTGGGGAAATGGGTTGACTGGAGTGGAAATTGGGGAAATATTTGTTTATTTTAACCGCCATGCAGAGCAGGTGGTGGTGAATAATTTTTTAAATTTTTTATTTATTTAAATTAATCATGAAAGTATTTAATTGTCTTAGAGAAATCTAGGTGTTAGTGTTTAAAAATAGTATTTTTTCTCTCCAAACATCATATCATATTTACATCATCCATTTTTATAAATAACGAATTGAATTTGTAGCGTGGTGAGAGTTCTAAATACGTATATAGCAGAAAATATTGTTAATAGGTAATATCAGATTAGTTATATAACTTGCTTGTAAAACTTTAAGTATAGCTAGACATAAACTTTCAAGTTATAAATGTATCTTGTAAACAGAGTTAGAGTTGTAGCTATTTATTGTTTTTTATATAACTTGCTTTTAAGATGGTGTATTTAGGCTGAATGTAATGGCAAGACCTCGTGATTTGGACTATGATTGCGGCGTGAATAGGGGTGAGTAAAATCTTGTTCGACCCGTGAAACCCGTGAAATCGACCCGGACCAACTCATAAAACCTATGAAATCAGTTACCTGGTTCGGTTATCAGTTTTGGTAGTTTTTCGTTCCGGGTCGGTTCCGGTTCCGACCCATGGAAACCAAACATATGATTTTTCTTCTTATTTTGTAGTTCTATTGTGTGAAATATCGTAGGTATAAAAAAACTTAAGTAAATCAATTATAACAAGTCTCGTTCTTAAACTAAAATTATACCGCAATGTCTAAACTCTAAATCTTTAATCCTAGCCTAGCTAAACCCTAAAATAAAGACTCTATAAAGATAACATTGGTAAAAAAACCTTTAAAAAAAGTAAAAAGGTACCTCAAAACCCATTTTTTAAAAAAGGACTAATTAAATAAAAACTGAAAGGAAAAAACAATAAAAAATTTGCGTAGACAACAAGATTTGAACTCAGATACAGAACGTAGACAACAAAGATATTAGTCACATGGTCTGGTAGTTTACCTCTTATGAATTACTAGGGCTCGAGTCGAGCCCTTCCAGGGTGAGCTCAGGCTCGGGCTCGTTTAGAAACCGAGCTGAGCTGAGCAAACTTGTTTATGTTAACGAGCTAAAATATTGAGCTCAAGCTCAGCTCGTTCAAAATCGAGCCGAGTCGAGCTGGCTCGCCGAGTCGAGCTGGCTCGCCGAGTCGAGCTGGCTCGCCGAGTCGAGCTAACTCGTCGAGCCAGCTAGTTTATATTTTAAAATTTATATTATTTACACATACCGATATATAACATGATAAAAACGTGATATTATAACATACTCATAGTGAAAAATTTTAAATTCAATATTTCTTTATTTATTTTTCTATAAAAAATATATATTTCTATTAAAAAGTATCATATCAATTTTAAATCTTATTCTAATTTAATTTTTATATAACAATTATTTAACAAAAATTCTATAGAAAACTTAGAATTTAACTAAAAGTATATATTATAAATAATAAACTTATAATTTTTGGGTTATATATATGTATATATACTAAAATTTCAACTTAAATTTAAACGAGTCAAGCGAGCGAGCCAACGAGCTAACTAACGAGCGAGCCACGAGCAAAGCTAACCTTGGCTCGGGCTCGGCTCTTTAAGAAACCGAGCCGAGCCGGCTCGACCCGTTTATAATCGAGTCGATTTCGAGCGAGCTAATTTCAAGTTTTTTTCCGAGCGAGTTTCGAGCGAGTTACGAGCCGCGAGTTTTTTGAACAGCCCTATGAATTACAATCAACATCATATCTATTTAAATAGTAAATATTTTATAAAAAAATTGCAAAAGATTCGAACTCGAGTCTTCAACCAATCAATTAAACTGGTTGACTTTTTGATTTAGTTGCTGAACAACAAATATTTACTAACAACCTGTTTTTAAGTTTTTAACAAGTAGCGACTCACGATGATACATGATAAATTTAATTAAAAATGTTGTATATAGGAATATCACTAGGACTAAAAGTTATTGGTTCCTTTAATTTGTTTTTAATTATATGATGACTATATTTTTTAAGTATTAAAGGCATTATCCATAACGCTACCTATTAAAAGCAATGCAATTCCATTTTAAATTAATTTTATGTTTATATAACTTCTTCAATTCTTTCCCTTTTAAATTCCGAGTTCAACTATAAAAAATATATAAAATTTCGGATATCTTCTTTCCCCGAGTAGAGGACCTGAAGACCACTATCAAGAGGAAACTAATCATCGGTGAAAAAAACCCCGACCCAAACTGGAACCCCTATTTTTTTATCAGATTTGAGACTCAAACCTAAAACCTCTCATTTTAATGAATTTTTTGGATGGTTCATCTCAATCACATGAGTTGGGGATCATCAGATACATTGTGTAATCATGGTGCATTGAGAGCTGAAAAACGCAACTTTATTGTATAATACTAGTAGAAAATCTGTACGATGTGCGACGACGGCAATTTAGAATACGGTAGTTGTTTCTGTAATTGAAAGTTAACTTTTGTATTTGACTTATTTTTTAATTTACATATATAAATCCTTAAACTTCAACTATTATTAAGTTGATCGTTTATTTCTATTTTCTATTAAAATATAATTTTAATTCAATATTTAAAAGATTATAATATTTCTTATAACTCTTAACTTTTTAAGTAAAAAAATAAGTTTTTTTTTTATTCTTATATGCATTATAATATAGTATAAATATTTGTATTAGTTTTTCAATTTTCAACCGGGTAAAACAAAATTGGGGATAACATTTTGTACCAATTTGACCTTTTATATCACATTATAAAGCATTGTACTTTCATGACTTTGGGGTCGCAAAAGTTGAATGGTAAATCACATGGTGATCATGAAGCCCATATTGCTTTTGATTGCCTATTCATAGTCAATGCATAATGTACAAGTAATCAATGCATCTTGCTTTGCAAAATTAGAGTGCAGTTGCATGTGATCCCTAGTTACCTTTTAGTTGAGGTCTTCAATAAAGATAGATGGACTACTAAGTCACATTATGTCGATATAAAACAATACAACTACCACCATACACACAATTATAAGATGGAGTTAGAGAAGTTGTGGTGATAATATAAAGAAAGTGTCACATTATTATTGTTATTATGATTACTAGTTACAACTACTTTTATAGTTTAATTAAAATCATTTTTTAACCCCTAACGATGTGAAATTAGATGGTCATAAGGAAAAGAACATAATATATAACTTAATTTATGTTTTTATTATAAAATAGATTTTACTATCCGTATGTTACCACAAGATAACACGGGTAATAAAACAATTATATTGCTAAAACATAATATAGAAAAAAACAAATATAAAAAAAAAAACAACGCAACGCCATTAAAATAGAAGTCATGTTAAATATAACCTTACCAAAATTAGATACCCAAAGGAAACTGTATGAAACTAAAACTAAAATCAATCAAATGCTTAAAAATCAATTTAAAAAGAACTAGAAAATTATATAAAAATAAAACTAAAAAGCTATTAAAGATTATCACGTAAACTACACAAAATTAGATTAAAAAGACAACAATGTGATATTAAAACTGAAAGCAAAAACGCTTTAAAAATAAAATATAAAAAGAATCAAAATAATAATAATAATAATGTAAGGATCAAATCAGTTCCTCACGCGATATTAAGTCCTATAATCACCGTGCGGAATCCGGTGATTAGAGGTGATTCAAGTATAATCGAAAAATTGAACTAAATGACTTTAAACAATGAAAACACAAACCGAGATTGGAGAAAACACTTTACTATATCACCGATTGCAATACACAAGTTCGAAGTTCTTAGAGGAGAATTTCGTGAACACCCTTGAACCCTTCACCTTGGATCAACAACCACAGAACCAACCCGATTCAAGACATATTAGGGTTCTATATATAGGGATTCTCCAACTTTGAGAACAAGCCACCCTCAAAACCTTAATTTACCTCTAATTCCCGTATATGACTCTATAGGCTCATTAAACTCCTTCTAAACACTTTCTAATTGAACCCAAACATGTCTAAAATGACCCAATGACCCAATACAATCATAACCTATCTAATTTTCACTTATTTTAACACATAGGCCTTCAAAATAATCCGTCAATGACTAATTTAATACACAAGCCACAAATTATTCTCTTACAAATAATAATAATAATAATAATAATAATAATAATAATAATAATAATAATAATAATAATAATAATAATAATAATAATAATAATAATAATAATAATAATAAAAGGTTGTCAGCGCTATTAGGCTATCCGTAATGGGGCTTCAAAGCCTCTTTAGCGCCCCCACCCACTACGATGGGGCGCAGAAATCGAAAATGAGGAGTGGAGCGCTGGATCTTTCACGCCGGTAAAGAGAATGTTTATGAGGGATTGTGTAATGATGATGGGGTTTGATGGGGGCTTTAAACCACTACACTACATTTCTGATCAAGTCCTTTTGTCATGTCATCGTTCACATGGCGTATCATGCCCAATGGTAGGGCTTGAAGGGGCTTGACCATTACACACATCCTTTGGGTGAATAGCCAGAAGAATACGTGTAAAATTAATAACCAGATCAACGGGTGGGGGGTATGGTTGTTTCAAAAAAAAAATTGAATCAAAATTTTCAACCAATGGGAAGAGAGAGAAGAAGTTTGTAGAGATAATTATAGAAATAGAGGGTATGGTTGTAGAGAGTTTGTAGGTATAAATTTGATTATTTTGTGAAGTGGGGACCACCCAAACACACACGATCTTCTTGCCGATGTTCGGTATAAATATGCCGAAAACACATGAACTATGCCGATGCCGAGCCATACCGAAGAGGGGGGAATAGGTTGCCGATTGATTGCCGAGATATATTGCCGATGCCGAGGGGTATACCGAAGGTATACCCCCCACCCTATCTGATTATACGTTTAAAAGGCTTGTGCTAAATGCATTGGAGATGGTATGAAGATACTATTTATTTGCCTTCATTTTTGTATATAGAAGAAATATGATCATCATATTATTAAAAAAATTCTTAAATTATCATTCTACACATATTACTGAATAATTATACAAATAGTGTATCAGTTTAATCTAAAAAGGTTTTACAAAAAATAAATAAAAATAGCAAAAAAGAAAAAGATTATACTAAACTTCCCCATAAAAGTAAAGTGCCACTAGTTTACCACTGAATAATTAGTTGAGAAACAATATTGATGGATATTGGGATCCACTAAATTTGTTTATTATTTATGATAAATTAGATATGAACAAGATCTCTGACAAATCTTTTTATAAATGTTTCTCCATTTAGCAAGCAATTCTCCTATAAACTATCATATCCATAACAATTTTATTTATTAAATACAATTAAGGCCTCATTGTATTACTATATTTGTTTCGGTTGGTATCAGGTGTGATTCTCTTTTAAGAGGTCATGTGTTCAATCCCTACAAAAGATGTGATAGATGAATTTTAGGAGTTAGATTATGAGTCGTCCAAAAAAAAGTAATCAAAGGTTCTAAAGAATAGTTTATCTGAACAAGAACACCGTCTCCCGTGAGTTTATTCAAAAATATATTTCTTAATTTAAAGGTTTGTTCATACTTTCAATGTTTTTTTTATTTTAAATTAATACCAGTGGGTTTTCCGTGCGATGCAATGATGATTGAGAAACATAACACACCAATACACACATTGGTAAAATACTTTAACAATTAATTAGTGAAATATCATATAGATTTAAATGTTTATTGAAATTATATATATACAATATAGATTGATTTTTAAAATTTAGTTAAACATTTTTACATAATTACATCTGTAAATTAAATTTCGCTATTAATTTATTATTTAACTATTTTTTATACTAAATAACATAGTGGAAAAACACGATTTTGCCCCCTTAAGTTCTTAATTTTTGAATAAATGACAGGTTTATCATTTCCCTATGTATTATAACAAGATTTCCTACCCATGCATTACCGCGGAGATAATGTTGGCGCATAAAACCGTCTCATTGTATAACGATTTGTAAAGAAAATAGAAATACAAAAGTATAACAATCCAAACGCTTCAACCAAAACCTATGTTACAGGATTGTACATAAGGAAATGTATATGTACCTATTACACCATGCTCAGTGAGAATTTCAGTTACCTTACCATGCTCAGTGAGAATTTCAGTTACCTTATTACTTCCAACATGTTGCAAAAGACTAAGCACATCTCTATCATTACCTAATGCCCTTAAATCAACATTAAGGTATTGTCCAGGAACTCAATAATGGTAAAAAAAAAAAGTATGTCGTCCTTTGAATAGCCAATATCTTTTATCATAGAATTAACCTCATGGACAGAAAACTCTATAGCATCAACCAAATCAACATAACTTACCTTTTCATTCTTATATATTCTGCCTGGTAAAGATGTGAAGAATCCACCATGGTGAAACTTCACGGAGAATAGTGTAGGGTTAAGACTTAAATAAAGAATAGTGTGCAAAAAATTCAATCAAATGTTCACATAATCTAAACAAAGCATAATGTTATATAAATTTCAGATTTGGTTCACCATATACTTCATACGGATCAAACACATCTCCTATTTTTCGAACACACCACATCGTACGTACCATGGTCTTCAAAGCTTGAAGCTTCGAATCTTCTGTTGTCTGATTCGATTGGATGGTTTACTGCGAAGAGATTTGTCGAAGCTTCTATAGATGCGTATTTAGGGTTTTTGGAGACTTTGATGTTTCTACCATTAGAAAATATTCGATGATGGTAAAGGAGGGGTTAAAGGTGTTAAATGTGAAAATACGAAAATACCTCTCATTAACTCGTACTTGACATCTTCTAATCAGTTATTTTGGACAGATTTATAAAAGTGATGAAAATTGAGAATAAAACCAAACATGAGGTCCTTAAATTGATTTTTTCTAAAAGTTGGACTAAATGTGATAAAACTGGTAAACCTCGGGGACCAAAAAGAAAGTTAACACTTTTATATAATTAAAAGTTGCTATTTAATTAATTTATTTAAATTTAAAAAGTTGTAATGATTGCAAATGAGGCTGGAATGTCATGTGTCAAGTTTTGCCCAAGGGATGGGGGTTATGCGTACACATAGCCTTAGAGCTAAGTGTTAGTACAAAGTTTGTGTCTCGTGTGATGTATCTAGTCAATGTATGTTAGTCGTTAGAGCTGCTTGATTTGAGTTCATGTAATTTGTATGGGAGAATGAAAGCCACCGAATGAGTGCCAAATGAGCACCGAATGAGCTCATTCGGCAGCTGGTCATTCGGTGACTGTCATGTCTACAAATAGCAGGTTTCATTTGTCATTCAAACTTTTTGGAGAGTGTGTGTTTTGAGGTCATTCGGTGAGAACCAGTTCAGAGTGGGTCTTTGTCCTGTAAACCCTTTAAATCAATACTCAAAACACTTTTATTTACTGGTTTTATGCATAACTCAATGTTCTACACTTGATATGTTACAAGATTCATAGAGGCTTCTTACACTAGGGTTTTTTAATTCATAAATTTGGTGATATTTTGGTATTTTATGGCATGTAACATTTAGGATATTAATTTTTATTTAGTTTTCACTATTAACTGATGCATCTCTGATGATTTTCATGAACTCGAAAACTAGTTTTTTTTTTTGCTTCGTTTTGACAAGATGACCGATCTGGAGGAAATTTTGATTTTGTTATTTTGGGTATATCACAAGTCCTACTGATACGCTATTTGAACTATTTTAACAATTTGATGGCCCTTATTAAATTTTTGGTACAAAAGAGTAAATGTTTAGTGTTAAAGTATTAAGGATTTAAGATTAGACTCACATATACCACCTACTGGCGTATATGGTTCGGTTTTATCTCTAGAGAAACAATAATCTTGATTTGTCATTTTATTGAAAACATACAATTAGTGTTCTAAACCAAAATGGTTTCATTCGGTTGACTTGGCAATTTTAATAGAGCTTTGTAACATGAAGACATGCAACTGAGGAAAAAAAGAACAACAAAACATAGGACCTAATTTAAAGAACAAAATTTTAGCATGGTCTATAAGGGGGGACCAAAGAATTATTCTCATCTAGGCCCCAAAAACTTCTGAGGTTCTCAAAGACAGCCCTGGCGGCCACACAGGGTAAGATCATATTTCTACATGAAGAGCCCCTGCCACTTCAGCTCCCTAATCAACTCCCCGAAAACACTCCCTGCCCCTAATGGTTTTAATAACCAAAATAACATAATACACTAACAATCTAACAAGAAAAATAAATAATTTAAACTAGACTTTACTACTGATACGTTATGGCGGGAACACAAAACAGTTATATTGCTAAAGCACAACATTAAAAAACAAAAATACGAAAAGATTTCGTAACAACGTAAAAATTAGAAGCCTAATTAAATATAACACTATAAAAAAGTTAGATACCTAAAGGCAACACTGTATAACTAAAACTAAAACCAATGAACCGCTTCAAGAAAACGATTAAAATAAATAAAACAATTAGAAAATACGATATAACAAAATAAAACTAATAAAGACCGTCACGCAACCTATATAAAGTTAAGTACTTAAAAGTAACAATATAACCTAAAATGAAAAAAAAGCTTTAGAAAAATTGATAAAATTTTAATGTTGTGCTAACAAGATTTAAAAAAAAACAAAAAACTAAGTCTTAAGTAAAGACAAGGAAAACAAACAAACAAGTCTTAAAATTGTGTAAAAGTTAAAAGATGAATAGTATTTAAGAATTTTATACATAGATAATTCTTGGTCCAAAGAATGATTATTCAACAAATATTAGAAAATACACCTAGCATAAGAACGACTAAAGATAGGTCGAACTTTGAAACGGACTTACTATTTTATAATGTTTTATTGGTACTAATTATATGGACACAGCCTTAATAAATTATTAAAATATATATTTATTGGCTACCTACGGTTTACAAAGAATTCGTTTACAAAGGACAAAGCTCAATGAAGCTCACATGAATTAAATTAATTGTTTTTTATATATGGGGTTGGTTATTAAAAATTTAATGCATAATTCACGTTAATGATTTACATATAAGAATATTTTAATATGTGTTATTGTAAATAATAATGATCCACTACGAGGAGAATAAAGAGTTAGTGATCAGTGCATAAGTTCTTTAAACTCTTTAGTTTATTGCAATTCCATACCTGAGGGAAACAAATTAATACATTTGACAAGAAATAATGCAGAAATTGACAAATACACATAAAAGAAGAAACTAATAAATTCAGAATATTTTAAGAAAATAAAAACCTTACTCCAAGTAACATTAATATTAAACCTCCATGTTATATAATCTATGTTCTATAAGATAATTATTTTATATAATTTCCATATCATATCTAAGTTCAAACAAATACTAAATTACGACAACAAATATAAAATCCAATTTTATAATTTGTTAGTAATGAAATTTCTCTAACAGAGAAGTGAGTTGCATTGTTGTTATTTTAGAATCAAACCAAATATCTTTCATATTTAAAATTCAAGTAATTACAAATAACAAAGAAATATAGTTATAAATTTAATTTTAATATAAGATATAATTGAGATCTTATTATGATTTATTAAGTTATAATAAATTATGATATTTAACTATTTAAAATTCTTAGCATTTAATAAGTGAGAAAATTAATATTTAATATGAGAGAGAGCGGGAAAATTATAATGAGAATGAATCTAATGATGACATATGTCCTCAAATATAATTGCTTATTAGAATATATATATATATATATATATATATATATATATATATATATATATATATGATATATGATATGATATGATGAAGCTATATTTATTGGCTACCTACGGTTTACAAAGAATTCGTTTACAATGGACAAAGCTCAATGAAGCTCACATGAATTAAATTAATTGTTTTCTATAACGGGAATTAACTATTAAGTATTCTATAATTAATTAAATTATAATATACATTTACGGATAGAAAATGTCGTTTTGACCACTTTCTTCGGTATTGACGTTTTAAGAGTTACTCGCCTCTTGAGTCTTGATGCCTTGTTTTAGATAATAAAGTGTTGATTGAGATGGTTCGGCTATGAACGGAGGAGGCGGCTAACGGCATGGGTAAGAAGCCTGGAGAAACTTACAGTGGAGAAGAAGAGGAGCGAAGGCCGATCAATAATGTGAAATGAAAATATTAGACATAATTTGTTAGACTTGCCTCATTCTCTGGACATGAACGATGACAGGAGTTTTTGAAAACGTAGGATAAAGGCTAGAGACTTTTAGGGTTAGTCTTTGCTATGGTCATGTAGGTTACCTTTAGTGGTCGTATAGTCGCTAGAGTCTGGTTAGGTTTGCATTTAACTCTAGGTGAGCTTTTTGTCTTTCTTACACGTTCGCTTATGTGCTTTGCCTTCTAGTTCTTGAATAAATATTTGTTGTTAAGAAATTGAACTACTAAGAAAAGAAAAACGAGATCTCTTTGTTGAATCAAAAAAATCAGAAACAAGTTACAATGAAAGAAAATTGAAAAACACCGAGAATTGAGTTCATCGATCTATATTGACCATTCACCCTTTCAACCAACTCACTAACAAATATTTAAACTCTAACAACTGATTAACAAACTATTAATCAGATTGACACAATTAGTCCTTCATCTTTCCAGCTTGTTTCAACCTTATACCAAACTTAGCAAACGGAGTGCTAACAACCTGTTAACGTCACTAAAGTTGACTGTGTTGACTATCAGCTGACTGTTGACCCATGTTGACTTAGACACTACATTAACAATCTCCACCTTAGTGTCAAGTCGACACTTCATGAGATCTATGTAAAACAGTAAAAAATCAAACTTGTTACACCATAGCTAACAACTTTACATCATCAAATATTAGTGATTCAAATAATTTGTGTACCCCGTGTGCAAAGTCATTAAGGTATAACAAGAAAGGAAAAAACCTATAAATTGGTAATTAGTCAACCAACTCCCATAGCAGTCACACAGAAATCAAATTTCTGACCAGGGAGTACCTTTGTGAGTACATAATCCACATTGCTTTCAGTCCCAACTTAAACTACCTTTAGCTGCTTGGAATTCACAACTTTGATTTTATCATCAAACATAAGACCTTTTTCACTGGTCCCTTAATTTCTAGTACATAATGATCCACTTCACTGCTTGCCAGTGAGCCTTTCCCAAATTAGAAACAAACCTACTAACTAGACTTACTGCATAGCCTAATCAGGTATGGTGCAAACCATAAGATACATAAGACTACCCACTACATTTGCATAAGGTACCTTACTCATTTCCTGCACCTCTACTTTTATTTAAGGACTATCAGCATTAGCATTGGATAGTTTAAAATGAGTAGCAATGGGTGTTTTCACTGACTTACTATCCTGCATACCAAAGTTAGTTAACACCTTGTTAATATAACCACTTTGACACAATTTCAACGTCCTTGCAGCCATGTTTCTCCTAACCTCTATACCAAGAATTTTCCTTGCTTTACCCAACTCCTTCATTTCAAACTCATCCATAAGTAGTCTTTTGACCCCCCCCCCCCCCTCATTTTCTTCTTGGCTATTACAAGCCACCGGAATATCATCTACATATAACAACAGGTAGAGATATGCTCCATTGACACATTCTTTCAAGTATACACAACTATCATAGAAACTCCTTATAAACCTTTTATTGATAATATACTCATCAAATATCCTATACAATTGTCTAGGAGATTGTTTTCAACCATAAAGAGATTTCTTTGGTAAACATACCTTGTCTTCCTGTCCTTTCTATAACAAGTCCCAATGGCTGACTCATATATATAGTATCATCTAAGTATCCATGTAAAAATGCAGTTTTTACATCTATTGTTCAAGTTCAAGATTTAAAGAAGCTGTTAGTGAAAGAATAAACCTGATGGATGAAAGTTTTACAGCAGGTGAGTAGATTTTATTGTAGTTTACTTCTTCTTTTCGTGTAAACCCTTTGCAACTAACCTTGCTTTAAACCTTGGGCCTTCACCTTCCTTGACTCCTTCTTATATCTTGTACAACGATTGACAGGAAACAAGTTTCTGGTCCTTTGGCTTATCAACTAATACCCATGTTTCATTTTTATATAAGGACTCCATCTCTTCATGTGTAACTTTGAGCCACTTATCTTTCTCTACAACCGATAACCTTAAAATAAGATAATGGCTCATGTACACTATCATTTTCAGGTGCAAGAAATGCAATTGACACATTCGAATCTTGTCTAAATCTAATAGGCTTGACAGTTTGTCTCCTGGGTCTGTCTCTTGCCAATACATATGTCTTAGTGATTGGCTCTACATTGTCTTCTGGTACAACCTCTTCTGTGGTCTTCTCTAAATCATCTAACTCCACCTCAATCTCAACACTATCACCAACATCAACTAATTTACTCTTTAATGTGTCACAATACATGATCTGTAACTTTTTTACCCCTTCTACAAGGAAAATACACTTCACAGCTCTGGGTTCTAGCTTGTTATTCTTCACATGGGCACAAGCAACTGACCCAAACACCTTTAAATCATTGTAGTTTGGTTTTTCCCCTGACCATGCTTCCATAGGAGTCATCATTTTCAAAGTTCTAGAAGGCGACCTATTTATCAAGAAGGCTGCAGTTGTTACCGCCTCACCCCAAAATACTTTAGGCGTTCCAGCATTAGACAACATGCACCTTACTCTTTCTAGTAAAGTCCTATTCATTCTTTCTGCTAATCCATGTTGTTGTGGATTACCAGGTACTGTGAGGTGTCTCACTATTCCTTTACTTTTAGAATACTGATCAAACTCTTGATTGCAATACTCAAGCCCATTGTCAGTCCAAACTTTCTTCACACACTTGCATGTTTGAGTCTCAATTTGACACACCCACTCTTTGAAATTTGAGAATGCATCACTCTTGGACTTTAGGACCATCACCCATACTCTTCTAGAGTAATCATAAATAATTGACACGGAGTATTTAGCACCTCCTTTGGTTTATGTTATTGAAGGACCCCATAGGTCAGAATGCACATAATCAAGTATACCTTTGGAAGTATGCTTAGCTTTCCCAAACTTGACTTTCTTGTGCTTACCAAAAACACAATGTTCACAAAATCCTATATCACATTTGTCACACCCCCAAAATACCACTAACGGAGTTTATACCGTTAAGGGGCGCGACTAGACCAGGATCCACAACCATAGTTACAAATACTAAACGAATCAGGGTTAGTTCAAGCACAAGTTATAAATCAAAGTCTTAAATTACATACGCAGCGGAAAAACAATTGTCCTTAGCACTAACCACGTGCTTTACATAAATGTTGTTTTAAAATTCCCAAGTTTAGTTCAAACAAAAATAAATATCTCCTCGTGCCATGCCAACCTCCAGCGGATACTCCTTAGCGATCTGCAAAAGTTTAAACCACGCAAGTGTCAACCTAACGGTTGGTGAGTTCACAGTGGGCTTGTCATGCATTGGCCCGGTCTCATAATCATAATTCGTGTCAAGGTATACTTACAAGTTATTTATTTGTGAAAAGCAATGCTCGTAACTAAATCTCAGTTTATAAATGGTTTGTCCGTGACCTACGTCATCGGGTATGTACTAGTTCCGTAAAGTTAAAGGACTCAACCGATATCGCGGGTAGCTAATCCGTTGTTCCATGCTCTAAGGAAGTTTGTACCAAAGCTGACTTATTTTTGTGGGGGCCGAGCCATCCCGTACGGTGCGGACCTAGTCATCGCGGTTTTTGCCTCCCCCGTGTCCTCTCGGGACCACGGCCAAATAGGCTGATATTGTTCCTCCGTGCACTTCCCGTGCCACGGGGCGGAGTTTGTCAAACTCCAGTAGATCTACCCAACATCCCCTCGCTTTACAATTAATGGCACAATTTTAGTTGAGGACTTTTAAGTTATAAGGCATCCTTAGAAAACATGTGATATCATATGGTTTAGACTTTAACCTACACTAGTCATATTAAAACGTTTTCAGTTTTGTTTCAGAAAAACAGTTTGTTCGGAGTTCACAAGTGTTCCCATAAAACACTTCAGTTCATCAAGTGGGTGCCGAGCATCCCGAGTTCTTAAGTTTATCAGTGAGGTGCCTAGCACTCTCGAGTTTATTCAGTATTGTTTTTCGTTAAGTTATTCAGTGTGGCCCATCGGACTCACGGTAAGCGGGTTAGTGACACTCACCTTTGGTTGCACTGCTACACTTCAAGTAATCCAATTTATGTTTGCTTAACGAAGACCTAGAACACGTTTAGGTCTTAAGTATTAGTTTCGTGTCTAATCTTTACTTAACGTCACTATGGCCCATAACATAGCACGTTGCAACTATGACTCGACATACCGACACACGACACCAATGGTTGATCATAAACAAGGGTTCATATAATTCAGATATCAAACATGTTTCATCATGGCATAACACTTAAGCAAATTTCACAAGTTTGGTTTTTAGGTCAGGTCTTAGTTTCGCTAGCATAGTTTCGCTAGACAGTTTCGCTAGGTGCACGGGCAGCACTTTCGCTAGGCAATGCCCGGTAACACAGTTTCGCTAGGCTAGTTTCGCCCGAAACTGCTGACGCAGTTTCGCTAGCCTAGTTTCGCAGAGAAACTGGTTTGAACTTTCGTTCAGGTATTTCGCTCGATAGTTTCGCTCGAGCTGGTCTGGTCAGGTTACCCGGCGACACTATAGTTTCGCTGGTCAGTGTCGCTGGAAGGAGATATAATTTCGCTACTTAGTTTCGCCCAGAGAACACACAATTTCGCTGGTCGCGAAAAACATACGGATTTGCCTAAAAATCAACCTAACAGCTTCTGATCATACATGCAATTCATTATCTAGCATCCATAGGCATTTACCAACATAAATCAAGCAGCTTTATCATGTTTAACATGCATTTTAATCATCAAATCTCTAAAAACACTTCTAAACCCTAAAATGACCTAATCTAGCATAAATCATCATCATGGTATGTTTTTAAACGTAAAGTTGCTGACTTTATGGTAGATCTAGCATCCCTAAGCACTATCTCAGAAGCATACAAGTTTTCATGAAGGTTTGAGCATACTTTATAAAGAAACACATAGAAAACACATAAATAAAGGTTTTTGGGACTCACGTTTGGTTCAAGAATCGATAGACGAGATGAGATGGTGGTCTAGAGGCTAAGATCTTGGTCTCTTGATGGTATTCTCGGCTGACCAGGTTCCAGAGAAGTGTATGTGTGTGTTGGTTGTGAAATGAGGCAAATGAGGCTACTAGGGTTCATTAAGTTTATTTATATCAGAGGCTAGTTTCGCTGGCAGTTTCGCTGGCCAGGCGAAACTAGCTCCGGTCACGAGTTAACGGGTAGTTTAGCTGGCTACCGGGCGACACTATAGTTTCGCCCGTTAGTTTCGCTGGCTACCAAAACGGGTCAATTTTCACATAATCAAGTATTTACAATTAATCATGCTATTCACAATAATAAGTCATGTATTTAAATCACATTGCACATAAGGACAATCAATGATGAACACATAACACATATGGACGGGTTCGGTGATCAACCAAAGGTCGTGGACGTATTCGGCCTAGTTAAGCATTAGTTACTAAGTTAACACTTATAACGTAACTAACGGGTTTGTCTAACGGAAGTTAACCTTGAAATTCTCGGGTGTCACATCATTCCCCTGAAATTGGAATTTTCGTCCCGAAAATTATTCTTGTGTCGTAGCGTTCGCAGCATCAGCTGTCGTCGTTGCTATCGTCGCTGGGGAAAGAAAGCAAAAAAATTTTTTTTTAGGGTTGTCACATCCTCCTCCCGTTAAAGAATTTTGGTCCCCAAAATTAAATTATACCTTGAGTTTCTGTGGACGTTTGCTCAAACAAGTGAGGATACTTTTTCTTCATCTGATCCTCACGCTCCCAAGTATATTCAGGTCCACGCCTTGAGTTCCATCGCACCTTGACGGTCGGAATCTTGCTACGTTTGAG
This sequence comes from Deinandra increscens subsp. villosa, assembly GCA_039602395.1. Lineage (NCBI taxonomy): Eukaryota > Viridiplantae > Streptophyta > Magnoliopsida > Asterales > Asteraceae > Deinandra > Deinandra increscens. Next base: position 6,450,960 of record JBCNJP010000014.1, read on the forward strand.
GGCTTTCTCCTCGCGTCCCATGATTTCTACTGGTTGCTCAATAAATCTCAGATGTTCGTCGATTTCCAATTCCTCCAAGGGAATTATTTCGATGTCTTCAGCCAGACATTTCTTTAGATTGGAAACGTGAAACACGTTGTGAACTCCATCGAGTTCAGCAGGGAGTTGCAATCGATAGGCCACCGGGCCTACTTCCCCAATAATTTCAAACGGACCGATGTAGCGAGGATTTAACTTTCCACGCTTCCCAAAGCGTATCACTCCCTTCCAAGGAGATACCTTCAACAATACTTTGTCACCCACCTCAAACTTTAGAGGTTTCCGGCGTTTGTCGGCGTAACTCTTTTGTCGATCACGCGCTGCAGCTAACCGTTGCCTAATTTGAATAATCCGTTCGGTCATATCATGGATAACTTCCGGTCCAGTAAGTCCTTTCTCACCCGTTTCAGCCCAACACACGGGCGATCTACATTTTCTGCCGTAAAGTGCTTCAAAAGGTGCAGCACCTATACTTGAATGATAACTATTGTTGTAAGAGAACTCCACCAGTGGAAGGTGAGTCTCCCAATCCTTTCCAAAGTCAAGAACGCAAGCTCGGAGCATATCTTCTAAGGTTTGAATCGTTCGTTCCGTCTGACCATCAGTCTGCGGGTGATAAGCTGTACTCATGTCTAGTCGGGTTCCCAATGCTTCCTGCATTGATTGCCATAACCGGGAAGTGAATCGAGGATCTCGATCAGAAATGATAGTCTTAGGCACACCGTGAAGCTTCACAATTTTGTCGATGTATAGCTTTGTCAATTTATCCATATTATCACTTTCCTTCATCGGAATGAAATGTGCAGATTTGGTTAGTCGATCGATGATAACCCAAATTGCATCCGGTTGATTTGATCGATGAGGTAGTCCCGTTACAAAATCCATGGAGATGTCCTCCCATTTCCATTCTGGGATCTTTGGTTGTTGTAGTAAACCAGAAGGCTTTTGATATTCGATCTTGACTCTTGAGCAAGTTAAGCATTTAGCCACATATCGAGCAATGTCGGCTTTCATATTCGGCCACCAATACAAACTCTTCAAATCCTGATACATTTTATCTGATCCAGGGTGCACCGAATATCTTGACTTGTGAGCCTCGTCCATCACGAGCTCACGGAGATTTCCAAACAATGGAACCCAGATTCTGTCATTATAGTATGTGAGTCCATCGGACTTAACTTCAGAATGGCCATTTACACCACGCAGTGCTTCAGCTGCGAAGTTTTCTGCTTTCAAAGCTTCTCGTTGGCAGTCACGGATCCGATCCGGTAGTCCTGAATGTATTGTAAGTTGAAGCGCTCGTACCCGACGAGGCTTTTCGTATTCTTTTCTGCTTAGGGCATCTGCCACCACATTTGCTTTTCCAGGATGATACTTAATAGCCAAATCATAATCGTTCAGTAATTCAACCCACCTTCTTTGCCGCATGTTAAGGTCTTTCTGATCAAAGATATGCTGTAAACTTTTATGATCGGTGAATATTGTGCACTTTGTTCCATATAGGTAATGTCTCCAAATCTTGAGTGCATGAACAACGGCTCCCATTTCCAAATCATGCATTGTATAATTCTTTTCTGTATCCTTTAGTTGCCTGGACCCGTAGGCAATTACCTTGTCTCGTTGCATCAACACGCAACCGAGTCCTTGAATCGATGCATCGCAGTAAACCACAAAGTCGTCTATTCCATCCGGTAACGCAAGAATTGGAGCCGAACATAACATATCTTTAAGCGTTTGGAACGCGCGCTCTTCTTTCTTACCCCATCTGTATTGCACTCCTTTGTGTGTTAAGGCCGTTAAGGGTTGGGCCAACTGAGAGAAACCCTTAATAAACCTTCGATAATATCCGGCAAGTCCTAAAAATTGTCGGATTTCCGTTGGCGCTCTTGGAGTAGACCAGTTCTTTATTGCTTCCACTTTGGCTGGATCGACATGAATTCCTTCCTCATTAACAATGTGTCCAAGAAACTGGACTTCGCGAATCCAAAAATCGCATTTCGAAAACTTAGCATAAAGCTGTTCCTTGCGGAGCAATTCCAATATAAGTCGCAGATGCTCCTCGTGTTCTTCCTTTGACTTGGAGTAGATCAAAATATCGTCGATGAAGACTATCACAAACTTATCGAGGTACGGCTTGCACACTCGATTCATCAGATCCATAAATACGGCAGGTGCATTGGTTAGCCCAAACGGCATAACCAGGAACTCGTAGTGACCATATCGAGTTCTGAAAGCTGTCTTAGGTACATCCTCATCACGAACGCGAAGCTGGTGATATCCAGATCGTAGATCAATCTTTGAAAAGTAGCTTGAACCCTGTAGTTGATCGAAGAGATCGTCGATTCGAGGAAGTGGATACCGATTCTTGATCGTAACTTTGTTAAGCTCTCGGTAGTCAATGCACATGCGGAACGTTCCATCCTTCTTCTTAACAAACAGTACCGGAGCTCCCCATGGAGACGAACTTGGACGAATAAACCCCTTGTCGAGTAGCTCTTGCAGTTGTGAGGAGAGTTCGTTGAGTTCACTTACAGCCAATCGGTAAGGTGCGCGTGCGATCGGAGCGGCACCTGGAGCTAAATCAATCCCAAACTCAACTTGTCGAAATGGAGGCAGACCAGGCAGATCTTCAGGAAATACGTCTTGGAAGTCGCGAACTATCGGGTAATCATCAATTTCGCGCTCGGGATGTGTCGTGTCAGTGACGTTTGCAAGAATCGCGAAGTGACCCTTACGGAGGCATTTCTGAGCTTTAAGGAATGAAATAATGCCGGTGACTGTTCCACCTTTCTCACCTTGAACCGTTAATACTTTACCGTCTTCGAGTGGGATACGAACCACTTTTTCTTTACATAAGATTTCAGCCCGATTCTCGGATAACCAATCCATTCCTACTATAACGTCGAAACTACCAATCGGGAAAGGCATAAGATCGATTCCTAATGTATGGCCAGCTAGTTCCAACTTACAGTCCTTAACTATTTGGGTCGTATCATGAAGTTTACCATTAGCTAGCTCTACCACATATTTAGCATCTAAGTCGATCGGTTTAGCATTAATTATTCTAGCAAATTTAGTGGAAATAAAGCTTCTTTCAGCACCAGAATCAAATAAAACAGTAGCAAAGAAACCGTTCAAAATAAATTTACCATTGATCACGTTGGCGTCATTGCGAGCTTCACCCTGACCCATGACGAAAGCTCGACCTCTACCATTTCCGCCATTCCCGTTTCCACCATTACCATTACCATTACCTCCACCGTTACCATTCCCACCGTTATTTCCCTGATTGCCATTACCTTGTCTTCTTAGCTGAGGGCAGTCTCTCTTGATGTGACCTTGAGCACCACACTCATAAGCAGTTCCACGGGCTCCCCCATTGTTGTTGTTCTGGTTCTGACCGTTGTTCCCATTACCCCGATTGTTCCCATAGTTGTTCCCTTGATTGTTGCTGTTCCTTCTGGGACGGTTTTGCTGCTCGGGTAAAGTTGCCCAACAGTCCTTTGCTTCGTGGCCTCCCTTGCCACACCTTTCGCAGCTCATATTCTTCCTACAATTACCAGCATGATGCTTTCCACACCTGTTGCACAAGGGCAGGTTACCCTTGTAGTTGCTCTGACCATTTCCGCCCTGGCGGTAGTTACCACTGTTATTCCCAGACCTCTTGCTTTGACCTTGGGAGTTGAAAGACCTCCCAGTGCTGTTACCCACACTCTGAACATTCATCGAGTTTTCAGGAACTTCATCATCAGCCTTTCTCTTGCCACTAAGAGCAGTCTTCTCGGCGGCTTTCGCAGGTAGTGTACCTTTCTCGACCTCTTGATCCGTGAGTTTGTGAGCCAAACGAATGGCTTGCTGCACGTTTGCGGGGTTGCTGGCAGTCACCAATCCCTTGATTTGAGGCGCGAGGCCCTCCAGGTAACGCTCGATGCGTTTGAATTCAGCGTCAACCATTGAGGGGCACAAGACCTCATACTCGTGATATCGTGCAGTGTACTGTTCAACCTCAGACCCAGACATCTTCAAATTCAGGAATTCGCCTTCAAGCTTCTTCACTTGGTCGCGGGGACAGTATTCCTCCATAATCAGATCCTTAAATGCTGCCCACTGCATGTTGTTGGCCGCGTCTAGCCCAATCATCTGAATCTCGGAGTTCCACCAGGAGAGTGCAGCTCCTTCGAAAGTACCAGTAGCAAACTTAACCTTGCTTTCAGCTGGGCAATTACACATGGAGAAGACCTTCTCGGACTTCTCAATCCATCGGAGGAGTCCTACAGCTCCTTCTTCGCCGGAAAACGTCATCGGCTTGCAGTCCATGAAAGACTTGTACGTGCAGTGGTGTTGGTTTCCTGATGCATAAATAGTTCGGACTTTAAAATTAAACAGGTCATGATATAATTGCTTTGTGCCTTAACCGGCATAATAGTTACCCTGTGCGGCATATGCAGCTTGGACGGCTGCCACCGCGGCTTGCACATGTTCAGTAATCATTGCTTGCAGCTGTGCAGGCGTCATGTTTATGCCGCCTCTTCCGTTTCCTCTTCCAGACATCTTGCTGAACAGTTAAAGTAGCCAGTGTTCAGTCGCAGTTATATTTTTATACATATCCCATAATATGTATATTAGCCATTTCCCGTTATCCCACTATTAGTCCAGAAAAATTTTCGTGCAAATTGAGGCGTCGTCGAAGAATGTCGTAAATGCTATCGTCGAAGGTCGGCTTCCCATAAAGTCACCGTCGGCGTAGTCGTCGTAGTAGAAATCAGGACGTAGCGTGTAGCATCGTTTCGTTGTCGCTTTCCCCAGAGTAGTGTGCGTACTTGCGGTCGCATTTCGTATTCGTGTGTGAAAATTTCCTAAGGTCTTCCGTTAGACTACTTAGACACGGTCCATACATATATATTTATATATATATATATACATACGTATTAAGCCTTTACTTACACAGCAGAGCGAGTATCCCAGGTTGGCACGTAAAAATTTTGTCTTTGGGAATTTGTTTGTTCGTTTTGTAACCAAGATTTTCAAGTTGCAGTTTCCAAATCGTTTTCAAAAATGATTCCAGTTCTCTGCAACCTATGGCTCTGATACCAATCTGTCACACCCCCAAAATACCACTAACGGAGTTTATACCGTTAAGGGGCGCGACTAGACCAGGATCCACAACCATAGTTACAAATACTAAACGAATCAGGGTTAGTTCAAGCACAAGTTATAAATCAAAGTCTTAAATTACATACGCAGCGGAAAAACAATTGTCCTTAGCACTAACCACGTGCTTTACATAAATGTTGTTTTAAAATTCCCAAGTTTAGTTCAAACAAAAATAAATATCTCCTCGTGCCATGCCAACCTCCAGCGGATACTCCTTAGCGATCTGCAAAAGTTTAAACCACGCAAGTGTCAACCTAACGGTTGGTGAGTTCACAGTGGGCTTGTCATGCATTGGCCCGGTCTCATAATCATAATTCGTGTCAAGGTATACTTACAAGTTATTTATTTGTGAAAAGCAATGCTCGTAACTAAATCTCAGTTTATAAATGGTTTGTCCGTGACCTACGTCATCGGGTATGTACTAGTTCCGTAAAGTTAAAGGACTCAACCGATATCGCGGGTAGCTAATCCGTTGTTCCATGCTCTAAGGAAGTTTGTACCAAAGCTGACTTATTTTTGTGGGGGCCGAGCCATCCCGTACGGTGCGGACCTAGTCATCGCGGTTTTTGCCTCCCCCGTGTCCTCTCGGGACCACGGCCAAATAGGCTGATATTGTTCCTCCGTGCACTTCCCGTGCCACGGGGCGGAGTTTGTCAAACTCCAGTAGATCTACCCAACATCCCCTCGCTTTACAATTAATGGCACAATTTTAGTTGAGGACTTTTAAGTTATAAGGCATCCTTAGAAAACATGTGATATCATATGGTTTAGACTTTAACCTACACTAGTCATATTAAAACGTTTTCAGTTTTGTTTCAGAAAAACAGTTTGTTCGGAGTTCACAAGTGTTCCCATAAAACACTTCAGTTCATCAAGTGGGTGCCGAGCATCCCGAGTTCTTAAGTTTATCAGTGAGGTGCCTAGCACTCTCGAGTTTATTCAGCATTGTTTTTCGTTAAGTTATTCAGTGTGGCCCATCGGACTCACGGTAAGCGGGTTAGTGACACTCACCTTTGGTTGCACTGCTACACTTCAAGTAATCCAATTTATGTTTGCTTAACGAAGACCTAGAACACGTTTAGGTCTTAAGTATTAGTTTCGTGTCTAATCTTTACTTAACGTCACTATGGCCCATAACATAGCACGTTGCAACTATGACTCGACATACCGACACACGACACCAATGGTTGATCATAAACAAGGGTTCATATAATTCAGATATCAAACATGTTTCATCATGGCATAACACTTAAGCAAATTTCACAAGTTTGGTTTTTAGGTCAGGTCTTAGTTTCGCTAGCATAGTTTCGCTAGACAGTTTCGCTAGGTGCACGGGCAGCACTTTCGCTAGGCAATGCCCGGTAACACAGTTTCGCTAGGCTAGTTTCGCCCGAAACTGCTGACGCAGTTTCGCTAGCCTAGTTTCGCAGAGAAACTGGTTTGAACTTTCGTTCAGGTATTTCGCTCGATAGTTTCGCTCGAGCTGGTCTGGTCAGGTTACCCGGCGACACTATAGTTTCGCTGGTCAGTGTCGCTGGAAGGAGATATAATTTCGCTACTTAGTTTCGCCCAGAGAACACACAGTTTCGCTGGTCGCGAAAAACATACGGATTTGCCTAAAAATCAACCTAACAGCTTCTGATCATACATGCAATTCATTATCTAGCATCCATAGGCATTTACCAACATAAATCAAGCAGCTTTATCATGTTTAACATGCATTTTAATCATCAAATCTCTAAAAACACTTCTAAACCCTAAAATGACCTAATCTAGCATAAATCATCATCATGGTATGTTTTTAAACGTAAAGTTGCTGACTTTATGGTAGATCTAGCATCCCTAAGCACTATCTCAGAAGCATACAAGTTTTCATGAAGGTTTGAGCATACTTTATAAAGAAACACATAGAAAACACATAAATAAAGGTTTTTGGGACTCACGTTTGGTTCAAGAATCGATAGACGAGATGAGATGGTGGTCTAGAGGCTAAGATCTTGGTCTCTTGATGGTATTCTCGGCTGACCAGGTTCCAGAGAAGTGTATGTGTGTGTTGGTTGTGAAATGAGGCAAATGAGGCTACTAGGGTTCATTAAGTTTATTTATATCAGAGGCTAGTTTCGCTGGCAGTTTCGCTGGCCAGGCGAAACTAGCTCCGGTCACGAGTTAACGGGTAGTTTAGCTGGCTACCAGGCGACACTATAGTTTCGCCCGTTAGTTTCGCTGGCTACCAAAACGGGTCAATTTTCACATAATCAAGTATTTACAATTAATCATGCTATTCACAATAATAAGTCATGTATTTAAATCACATTGCACATAAGGACAATCAATGATGAACACATAACACATATGGACGGGTTCGGTGATCAACCAAAGGTCGTGGACGTATTCGGCCTAGTTAAGCATTAGTTACTAAGTTAACACTTATAACGTAACTAACGGGTTTGTCTAACGGAAGTTAACCTTGAAATTCTCGGGTGTCACAACATTCCTTTAACCCGGTGATCAAACTCTGCTTTTGTAGCTCCACTAACCCTTGACCACTAATGTGTCCAAGTCTTTTATGCCAAAGACTTGCCAGGTTAGTGTTATCATTGGCCGCCACTGCGAGTGACCCTGTAACAACATCTCCATCCAAAATATAATTTTTGTTATTTCTTCTTGACCTTGTCAGCATGTATATAGACCCCTTTACCACCCTGGCTTGACCATTTTTTAGGTTTACATGATATCGTTCTCTCTGGTAGGTTCCTAAGGATATCAAACTTCTATTTAGATTTGGAATGTACCTTACATTCTTTACTTCAATCTCGGTCCCATTCCTTATTTTGAATAATATTGAACCACCTCCCTTTACTTTGCATTCCCTATCATCCCCAAGCTTTATGGTGCCAAGATCGTCATACTTGAGTTCCCCAAAGAATCCTTTAACACGAGTCATATGAAATGAGCAACCTCAATCAAGAATCCACTAATTTTCTGCAACTCCACTTGACACCACCAACCCTTTAGAGCTTTCATAACCCTCAGACACATCATCTTGAGTTGTATGGTTTGATTGAACTTTGGAATTGTTCGAGTATTCAGCCTTCTTTCTTTTCCACTCTGGACAATCCTTTTTCGAATGCTTTTCTGAATTACACACAAAGAATTTTTTCTTGAATTTGGATTTGGACCTTGCCCCTGATTTACCTTTTGGAGTCCTATGTTCAGATCTACCTCTAACATATAACCCCTCTCCACCTTCTTCTTTAGACTCGTTCTTTTCTTCAATTCTTTAGAGTTTAATGCTGCCAAAACTTCATCCATAGATAGAATCTCTACCATATAGTAAGGTACCTACAGAGTGTTCATAATGTGTAGGTAAGGAGGCCAAAAACAGTATTGCCTTATCCTCATCATCTAGACTACTATCAATGTTTTCCAAATCTAAATTAATCGGTTAAATTCATCAGAATGGTCCCCCATTGGCTTACCTGAACTCATTTGAAAATTGTAAATCCTCTTCTTGAGGTACAATCGATTAGCTAATGACTTGATCATGTACAATGACTCCAATTGTAAATCCTCTTCTTGAGGTACAATCGATTAGCTAATGACTTGATCATGTACAATGACTCCAATTTCAACCAAACGCCGGATGCAGTCTTCTCTTTGGATACTTCTCTCAATACTCGATCACCAAGGCACAAAATGATCGCGCTATGAGCCTTTTCGAGAGTACTTTTCCAATCCTTGTCTTCTACACCTTCCGGCCTATTGGCTTCACCAAGAAGAGCCCCTGCATGTCCCTAATATACAGGCAACGCTCTCATTGTGACGCGTCACAGGTTGAAGTCATTCCTACCATCGAATTTCTCGATTTCAAACTTAGAATTTACAATCGCAGCGGATTAATCGATTTGCCCCAAATTGACAGACGTCTTCTTCAATGGAGAGCCCCAAATGAGGCTTTGATACCAGTTGTTAAGATATTGAACTACTAAGAAAAGAAAAAAGAAAGATCTCTTTATTTAATCAAGAAAATCAGAAACAAGTTACAACGAAAAAAAATCAAAGAACACTAAGAATTGAGTTCATCGATCTATATTGATCATTCACCCTTTTAACCATCTCACTAACAAATATTTAAACTCTAACAACTGATTAATAAACTAATAATCAGATTAACACAATTAGTCCTTCATCTTTCCAACTGGTTTCAACCTTATACCAAACTTAGCTAACGGAGTGCTAACAACCTGTTAACGTCACCAAAGTTGATTGCTTTGACTATCAGCTGAATGTTAACCCATGTTGACTTAGACACTACATTAACATTTATTGTCTTGTGTGTCTTTCTCATTTACTCGTAAATCCTCTTTTATGGTATGCAAAAGAAAATGATTTTTTCTGAGCCGTGGTCTCTTAGGGAACATCGTCTTTAGCCTTCGGATATGGGTAAAGTTTGTTATCATCTCACATTCCCCAAATCCTACTGCCGAGTAAGATTTTATCGAGTATGTATGTTTTTTAATTTGTTAACGTCGTATGACGTATCTATCTAACATATAAGTGGAGTGTAATTTTTTAAGCTAGTATCATAAGCCCCTGGGTGTTGCGGCGAGAATACCGTATATATACAAAACTAAAAACAATTCAAACCAGCTCGGTCTAACAATCCAAAGAATATCATTCTAAGAGTTATACATTAATTCGTTTATTAATCGTTAATTTGACCTATATCCGCAAAAATCTCATGATAAATGGAGACTTAGAAGAATGAAATAACCCATATCTCGTTACTTACTGGTAACATTTTTGGTCAACTAGAATATGAGTTCACCATTTACAGGTACAAAAAGTTTAGATCATTGGTTAACAGAGACTAACAAAAGAGTAGTATTCGGTGAACAAAAGATAATGGTGAACAGGGCTAAGTGTGTGGATATATTTATATCATCATACTCAGTAAAACCCACCAATATCAAAACTAAGATATGGTATGGGGATGGTAACATGTAGACATTCTTACCTCTACCCCGTAGAAATAGAGAGGTTGCTTCCAGTTGTGTAAATATATCTATGCCTGCACTAAAACAAATATCAAATTTTCTCTGTATGTGGCACATAATGTTCTGGATACATGGCCCTCTCTATGGGCTCACTAAACCTAAGAAAAAAAGTAACCCAACTGTTAGGCCAAGAAAGGGGCTCGGATGTTGGAGAATTCATTATCATGATTTCTTCTACATTGCCTAAAAAACTTGCAAATATAGGAACATTGAGCAATCTCATGTTTACTTCATTCACAAACATGAAAAAATAGGAACATAGAGCAATCTCATATTTACCTCATTCCCTGACATGAATCTTGATATGCGAGGGTCGGTTCTGCCTCGTTACTCAGCCTACACGAAATGAAACAAAAATTATGGGTTAAGGATAACTTCATTTCATTGTGATTCCTTGAAAAGAAGCTGTAGATGAAAACATGGTTATGGGTAAGGTTTAACTATGTGTGTTGGAGGACACAGGATACTTTGATAGGAAAAGTTAGTTGATAACACCACTTAATCTTATAAGAATAACATAAAAATGACATACAAACATATATCTTTAAAAAATGTATCTCATTAATATGCCTTGGTTATGCCCGATGATGGATATATGCTAACTGCTAAACAAATAAAGCCTTTTAGATTTAATTGTAAGATCACTGCAATTTCTGTAAATGGGAAACCAAATTTTTCTTAACTTTTTGGCTCATTATGGACTATGTAAAACTCATTATACAACCTAATTTTAACATCAAGATTTCCCTGTGCAATTTGAGTTTTAAATCTCCTAGTGGAGTTATGTATCTGTATATTTGATTGGTTAATTATAGTAGGTTTTAATAGCAAATAGAAGCTTTATGAATAACACATTTGCAAACAGTTCACAAGCATCCCAACCTCATATGTTACTGGTGCCTCAAAAAATAAAAAATTATTTGAAAATAAAAGGACTTATATATGAAAAATAGCTATTCTAACCTTAAAACCAAGGACACAAAAAAGCAATAAACATTTTCCGAAAGACCTACAAAATAGTAATACCTAAGCAAAAGTTACCAACAACCCACAACCTCGACTGAAATAAGAATCACTTGACATGCAACAAACCTAACATAAATATCATACCGATAACAGCCAAAAAAGAAGTAAACGGCGTTATTTACCCGAAACACACGGCAGTAACGACCAAAAACAACAAATCCAATCCTGAAATCATTGAATAGAACAATTACAGCAACAAAAGACTTAACAAACTTGGTGGAAGACGATTTGGAACAATTAATCAATGAAAAGAAGAAAAAATAATTAGAAACTGAACAAATTACCTAAGAATGCTCAACTGAAAAGCATCAATGAAGAATAAGGCAAAAGAAGTAGAAAGTGTAGCAGTTACCTTTTTAGCTTAACCTGACTACCACTAGTCCTCGCCATCACAGTACCATCATCTACATCAAATGTCGACCGTCACTCCAACTACTGAGCCTGTAGTCAAGCGTTTCATTTTGGCGACAATATCTATGTTGCTACAACGGAAACCTGGGAGGCTTGTTACCGGCCTTGCTAAGGAGAAGGCCAGTTACCAACCTCGTTGGATGAGCAGACCTTGAGCTTGAGACCTGCTAAGATGCAAACAGACACCATAAGTCTCACCGCGGGAGGGGGCTTCGTGCTATCAGCCTCTAGCGTGAGAATCAGTATGGCAAGTGATAGAAAATATTGAGAAAGTTTTAAAGAGTTGTGGTGTGTGTTGGGTTAATCCCGTCAATCTCAATATATATAAATAGGACCAAATATGTAAATATGTATATTAGTGTGTCATTAATGTAATTAGGCATAAGTACGGCGGTTACCAACCACCGACATACCCTCATTGTATATATATACATACACAGCGATGTATCCAACAATGGATGATCGCGATCTTATAATCAAGAAATACGTTTGTTACAATTCGTATCTCAGAGCGACTACCATTTGATTCTCTATCAAATTGGTATCAGAGCGATCATCGGGAATCAACCCATCGCTCAAAATCGCCGCTCAAGAACATCACCGGAAAATCACCGGAGTTCTTCAAATCGCGACTTACAAAACCGAAATTGGAACCAGAAACATACCTTATCGGAAATCCACTCGCCAACAACGATCGAAGACGAAATTGAAGCCTCGGGGACGCCTGCGCCTTCCTCCTCTTCGACGATCTGCAACACGACGTAAGTCGTATTTACGCCGGCAAACAATCGGTGGTCAAAAAAATTGATCATCGCACATATCTTCAATCGAATCCTAGGCAACGTCGTTTTGAAGAAATCAAAAAAAAAATCGTTTTTTGGATTTCCCCTCTGGTTCACAATCGAAGCGGACAGGGACGAAAAAAAAAAGGGGAGAAAGTTTCCTGCCCTAATTTCAATCAGCGGTACTACTTCACGGTTTTTTTTTATATAAACCGACCAGGTTCTAAAATCTCAAGTCCCACTATTGATTTTAAGTTAGATTATTATAACTTAGGAACTTTGCCTTTTAAATACAAACCTAAGTTTCATAGTATTCTGTACAAAATTTGTGGGTAAATTAGAACCTGCATTTAAGCCTTAAACATATATTAAGATTTAATTATGGGTGACACAAATCAGAATCGCAATACCAATACCAATGCCAATGTTCCTACAAATAATCCAACTTTTCTAAACATTCATTGCCCTATGTTAAATTCAACCAATTACCCAATATGGGCAATTAAAGTTAAAACCATTTTAGAAGCCAACGGGTTATGGGACTTGGTCGAACCCACCGAGGGAGCACAAATTGATCCTAAAAAGGATAAAATGGCAATGGCATACTTGTTCCAATCAATACCTGAAGAACAAGTATTACAAGTAGCAAAACATACTAATGCCAAGCAAGTTTGGGATGCATTAAAAACTAGGCATGTTGGAGTTGAACGTGTGCAAAAGGCACGCCTTCAAACTCTCAAATCTGAATTTGAAATGCTACAAATGAAAGACGATGAAACCATAGATAATTTTGTTGGAAAATTATCTAGTATTTCTACTAGGTCCACAAACTTAGGTTCTACATTCGAAGAAGCCACTTTAGTACGTAAGCTTTTGACTTCTGTACCTGAAAAATTTATACACATAGTAGCTTCCATAGAACAACATTCGGATGTAGACTCCATGACCTTAGATGAAACCATAGGAAGACTTAAGACATTCGAAGAAAGGGTACGTACTAAGAAAGCAAAACAACCCGACACCTCTGATAAATTACTACTTACCCAACATGAGGGTAACATCGGTCGTGGACGACCATCTAAAGGAAGATTTCAAGCTTCACGAGGACGAGGACGCGGAAAAGGCAAACCTGGAGGACGATTTGGCAACAACTCTCATCAAAACTTCAAAACCAATAACTTAAACAAACCAAATCCTTCCCTAGATAAAAACAAAACCACACCAAACCAAAACAAACCCAAATGCTACAATTGTGGTAAACTTGGTCTTTATGCCTCGGATTGCTACTTACCCAAACAAAATAAAGAAACCTCAAACCTCATCGAAGAGGATGTCGAACCTACCCTTCTAATGGCTTACACTCAAGACTCAGATAAACCACTCAAAGTCTTTCTAAATGAACGAATCCAACCAAACAAATACAACACCACTGACGAAAGTCTATGGTACCTGGACAATGGAGCCAGTAATCACATGACTGGAATACGATCTCACTTCTCTGAACTTGATGAAAGTATTACCGGGAATGTACGTTTTGGTGATGGATCATACGTTGAAATCAAAGGAAAAGGCTCAATCCTTCTAAATTGCAAAACTGGGGACCAACGACTCATTCCCCAAGTTTACTATATTCCAAGCCTAAGAAGCAACATTCTGAGCCTAGGTCAACTGACCGAAAACGGTTGCAAGATAATTATGGAAAATGATCTTCTACATATCTATGATCAAAGTAAAAGACTACTCCTAAGAGTCACTCGATCAAGGAACCGACTTTATAAGATCAACCTCAAGACCGGATCTCCTACTTGTCTCTTATCAAACTTAGAAGATCAATCATGGCTATGGCATGCTCGCTTAGGTCACCTCAACTTTGAATCAATGAAGAATATGTCACAAAAGGGGTTAGTCTACGGGATTCCTTCTATTACTCATGCAACTCAATTATGTGATGCCTGCTTACTAGGTAAACATACTAGATCCCCGTTCCCTAACCAAACCATAACTAAGTCTAATTCCCCATTAGATCTAGTTTATGGTGACCTATGTGGTCCAATTACACCCGCCACGAGTTCTGGAAAGAAATATATATTTCTACTTGTGGATGACTGCACAAGATATATGTGGGCATACTTCTTAACATCTAAGGATCAAGCCTTTGAAACATTCAAAGAATTCAAAAATACGGTTGAAACTGAGGTTAGAACTAAGCTAAAAGCTTTCAGAACCGATAGAGGTGGAGAATTTACATCACATGAATTCAACCAATATTGTAAGGATCATGGAATTCTTAGACAACTAACTGCTCCTTATACGCCCCAACAAAATGGAGTAGTTGAACGTCGAAATAGAACCATACTTTCTGCAACTAGAAGTATGTTAAAAGCTACTAGTATGCCTCAAACCTTTTGGGGGGAGGGAGTTCGTCATTCTATTTATCTATTAAATAGGACTCCTACAAAAGCTTTGAAGGATACTACACCCTATGAGGCTCTAAAAGGTCGCAAACCAAATATAAACCATCTTAGGATTTTCGGTTGCCTAGCTTATTCAAAAGTACCATCGGTTCATCTCAAGAAACTTGATGACAGAAGCACACCTATGGTATATTTAGGCACCGAACCTGGAACAAAAGCCTATAGGTTATTTGATCCTACAACAAATAGAATTTGCATAAGCCGTGATGTAAAGTTCAAGGAAAAGGAATCATGGGATTGGACAAACTACACACAAGATACAAATCAAGAATGGACTGAGTTCATTATTGAACCTGCTCAAACAGAAACTCTACCAATCATCCATGAACCTCCTACAAATGATGAAAATGAAAATGAAAATGAACATAATGATAATGATGACGATGATGGATATGAGTCTCAACAAACTCCACCAGACTCACCTGTTACTCAAACACCATCAACACCAACATCTGAACCAAGCACAATCGAATCACACACTCAATCATCTTCATCAACCACACAAAGTAGCCCTGCACCATTTGATCACACACCTCTTAAAGGTTTTAGATCACTCAATGAAATTTATGAACGGGCTCCAGAGATTGAAATTCCAAATAATCAATTACTTCTAGCCGAAGATGAACCTCAAAACTATAAAGAAGCTTCTCAAGACAAAAGATGGATAAAAGCTATGGAAACTGAATTAGAATCCATCAACAAGAACAAAACTTGGGAATTAACTACTTTACCAGACAATCACAAAGCAATCGGCTTAAAGTGGATATTCAAAACTAAACGTGATGCAAACGGCAACATTCTGAAACACAAAGCACGTTTGGTGGCTAAAGGCTACGTGCAACAACACGGAATTGATTTTGATGAAGTATTCGCTCCCGTGGCACGAATGGAAACGATACGTCTAATTTTAGCCTTGGCTGCATACAATCAATGGGAAGTACATCATCTTGATGTCAAATCTGCCTTTCTACATGGCGAATTAAAAGAAGAAGTATATGTCTCACAACCTGAAGGTTTTGTGAAACCAGAAAATGTAGGAAAGGTCTATAAACTCTCAAGAGCACTCTACGGACTTCGACAAGCTCCAAGAGCATGGAACGTTAAGCTAGACAATACTTTGAAGTCTCTAAACTTCAAGAAATGCAACTTGGAACAAGCTGTATACATTAAGAACACCAAAACATCAACACTACTAGTCGGAGTGTATGTTGATGATCTTATAGTAACTGGATCACACAAGACCGAAATCAGCAACTTTAAGTCACAAATGGAAAAGAAATTCGAAATGAGTGATTTAGGTCTTCTTGCTTATTACTTAGGAATTGAGGTAACTCAATCAAAGGGTGAAATATCAATCAAGCAATCAAGCTACATCAACAAAATTCTAAAGTCTTCGAACATGCTTTACTGCAATGAAACCAAGAACCCTATGGATCCAGGACTAAAGCTAACCAAAGTAGATGGTGGAAACTTAGTTGACCCAACCGAATATAGAAGTATTATAGGTTGCTTAAGGTACTTGCTTCACACTAGACCCGATTTAAGCTATTCTGTAGGCTTACTAAGTCGCTTCATGCAAGAACCAAGAGAAATACATCAAAAGGCAATCAAACAAGTACTTCGATACATCAAAGGTACTAAGAACTACGGGATCACATATCGAAAGGACAATTGTAAATTAATAGGATATAGTGATAGTAGTTATGGAGTCAACACTGAAGAAGGAAAAGGTACAACTGGTATAGTATTTTATTTCGGAAACGCACCAATTAGTTGGAGCACTCAAAAGCAAGGATCTGTGGCACTATCTTCTTGTGAATCTGAATTTATAGCAGCAACAGCCGCAGCAACTCAAGCTTTATGGTTAAAACGACTACTAAGTGAAATAACAGGTTGGAAGGTTGACAAGGTAACTATTCTAGTGGACAACAAGTCTGCAATCGCCTTAATGAAGAATCCTGTCTTCCATGGACGAAGCAAACATATCGACACTCGCTACCACTTCATAAGAGAATGGGTTGAAAAAGATCAAATCATGGTGGAACACGTAAGCGGAGAATTACAACGAGCTGATATACTAACGAAGCCCTTACATCGAGTCAAGTTTGCAATTATGAGAGACCTACTTGGAGTCGAAGACCTTCAAGACATTGAACGAGATTAAGGGGGAGATTGTTGGGTTAATCCCGTCAATCTCAATATATATAAATAGGACCAAATATGTAAATATGTATATTAGTGTGTCATTAATGTAATTAGGCATAAGTACGGCGGTTACCAACCACCGACATACCCTCATTGTATATATATACATACACAGCGATGTATCCAACAATGGATGATCGCGATCTTATAATCAAGAAATACGTTTGTTACAATTCGTATCTCAGAGCGACTACCATTTGATTCTCTATCAGTGTGTATGTGTTAATTGCTTGAGTTGTGTGATTACCTTTGGACTAAGTTCTATTTATACTGAAGGCCTGAGATCCGTGTGGATCCGACTCCTCCCCTTAGAGGGTTGTAGAACCCTGCCTTCTTCGCATGCTTGCCTTGAGAAGGCGTTTTTAGTTGTTTTAGTGTAAAGTGTTGACCACTGTTGACTGCAGGTTACCATTTCTTCCATATGGGGAAGAACGGCGATTGGATGACGATTATCTTTCCAAGGATAAAGTCGTTCAATGCATGTATTCTTTGAAGCCCAATGTAAGTTTTAGAAGCATCGCTTCTTTTGGGTGTCGTCTTCTCTCCTACCATTTCCTTCATTTACTCGAGACACTCAATGTTTCATTGAGAGCGGTCCCATTCTGGACTATTCCATCCTCTGATGTTCAATTATTGTGTAGAGAACTTACATTTGTTTGTAGGTTCTCTGAAGAGTTTCTCGTTTTGGGTGGTCTTACTTTGAAATGGGACTTTCCTGGTTGCTACCTGACCTCTGAAAAAACGGAGTGGGTATGTGTTCTTTGCCTTGGCCTTCATTGTGTTTAAAACTTGTGTGTGTTTCAACTCATTGTTAGAGACTTTGATTTACCTACTTTACCTACTATTGGTGGCTTTTGCATGTTTTTTTTTATAATGGCTTGTGTGTTTTCCTCCATGTTGTTTGTAGTGGGTAGTGTATAATTTACAATAGTTTTTATTTTTGATATTCTTTTTTTTCCTGCGTCCTTTGTTCAGATTTGGAGGTCTCCCTGAAAGCAGTCTTTTTATCCCTTTGAGTAGAGGGAATGTTCGCCTACATCCTACCCTCCCCCAACCCTACCAATAGTGCATGCTATTGGTGGATTTTATTGAGTGAGTAAAGTTCTAGTACAAACCAATATTATTGTAAGAACTTAAGAACTAATGTAAGAACCATTAAATTTCAATTGGATTAAGGTTATTTACATAATATTTATGCTTCTTCTTCTTTTTCCCTTCATGTCTATACACATTATGGCAACTTAACGACCTAAAACACAAAAAACTAAAAAAAATCTTTTTTTTTTGTTTTTTTTGTAAATCCGACTATGTTGCATATATGTAACAAATGAAAATATATAATGTTGCATATATGCAACATATGAAACACATATAATGTTGCACATATGCAACATATGAAACATATAATATATGAAACATACCATGTTGCATATATGCAACATAAAAATGTTGCATATATGCAACATGGTATGTTGCATATAAAAACATATGAAACATATCATGTTGCATATATGCAACATTGTATGTTTTATATGTTGCATATATGCAACATTGTATGTTTTATATGTTGCATATATGCAACATAGTCGGACAGACAAAAAAAAAAACTTTTTTTTTAAGTCATCGGGTGGATATGGGTGAATATACGTGAAATTAAATTTAAAAAGAATATCAAATTACGCAAAAAAAACTTTATTTGAAATAATTTTCCTTGGTTCTTACAAGTTTGTACAATAGAAAACAAGATATCTTTACCATAAATGTAGTGGATGAATTAAAAAGAAAGGACAAAATTACTTAATTATCCCTCATTTAAGTTGGTTCTTAAGTTCTTACAATAGATAATGGTTCTTACATGAACTTTACCCTTTATTGAGTATTAATATTCTTGTTATGGATTCTCATTTCTTTCCTATATATTCATTGTTTCCTTCATTGCAATTTACAACACTCACTTCCAATTTATTTACATGGTATCTAAGATACGACTCTAGATACAATACGAACTTTAGCTGTCGTCACTTGATACATACTCTAAACTGGTTGGCGAGTTGTCGTTACCGCCCTATCATGTCCCGTGATCCCAATTCATGTTTTAATCAGGATATAAAATTTCTCGCATACGCTCTTAGCTTTATTTCCTGTGTATGTTTAATTTAAACTCTAAAATTATGAGCTAACTTTATGTCTTAAGTCCTTAACTAGGCATAACTAGAAGAAGAAAAACTATACCACAACGCTCTCTCTTTTGAGTAATCCTTAGCCCAACCCACATGCCTAACATGTGTCGTTTGGTCTAACCCGCATGTGGGCTTCTGCCCTTCTTTACATGCGCTCTTTCTTTGTTTTTTTTTTCCCTCACACAAATGGATATAAAATAGATTGCATGTAAAAATAATTAGTACAATGGAGTTATGAAGTTATTGTAAAATGGATTTATGGGAATAATAGATGGAAAGCTAATATAGAATACTAACTAGGTCTCCATATGAAAATGATGAGCTAATAATTTTATGGACAGTCCAGGAAATTATTCAATTCATGGTTTCTCAACCTAATTGTGAGCTAGCGACAATATCTTAGCTTAAACATCGATAGATAGTTGATGTGTTATATCAAAATGACTTCTAGTTTAATGACATCAAAGTATTAAAAGATAATGACTCTTTCAAATCACAAGGGTTCAAGATAATGACTCTTTCAAATCACAAGGGTTCGAGTTCCATAACCAGCAAAATGTCATAGATTTAGTAGTTATACAGGTTCTCTAGAGTCCAGACTCTACACTAGCAATTACTTTATAAATCATAAAATTTATAAGTAGAAACTAAAAAATAAAATAATAATAATAATAACACTATTACCACCTTTATTTCCATCTTAATATACAAATCACATTCATAGAGGTTCATCATGAAACTCTTCACCGCTTAGAACCCAATGTTATATACAACTCTCATAAACCATAGTCCTTGTATATATATATATATATATAGCCTATACCAATTGTTGAACCTGTTTCTGATGACACAAAAACTCAGCCTTACCTATGGAGCCCCGGCTCCTGTTAGCAGGCAAGGCGTTGCAATAAAACTAAAGATGTTCGTTTAGTGGGTCGGGTCAGGGAAAAGGTGGTGATTGTTCTTCAGCAGCCTTGTATTCAAGAAAGTCCTCATAAGGATCAGATTCGCTACTAGAGTTACTTTCATATGGTGTGGTTTCTACTGGTGAAGATGGAAGTGATGATTCTCTCTGCTGTGGAGATACACCTGATCATCAAAAGAAAAAAAAATTATTTTTTTTTATCTATTTTTAATGAAAAAAAAAATGGCAGGTAGCACGAACCTTTCTTGGGCCGGAACTTTTTGGTGGACCGTCTAAGGAGTTTTCTAGTAGTTATGGTTAGTTGTCGGGCAAACGGAGAATATTCTGTATCACTTTCACTATAGTCACCACCACCGCCACCCATCTGATCATTTTCTCCATCACCTTTCATTGTTCTCAGCACAAAGGCCTTAGCCTTGCGGCGCTGTGAGTGGAATAATCCTCTGATCGAGGTCACAAACCCTTCTCCTGCACCCTCGGGGGGTCGTTTAGGCCAAGTTATTGGGACCTGATCTGCTTTAACACTAGGACCGGCGCCATCACTGTCGCTCAGATTCAGATCATTTGTCGAGATACCAGACATAGCTGTTTCTTTTCCATGACCGTGTAATTTATCTTTGAACTTCTTACCCTGAAACAATTCGATTATGTTACGTGTTCACATTTTTAACCAGATAACACCAGGAATTGTCTTATTTATTAAGGCATTGTTACCTGCATTCCAGTGACTGATTTGAGAACCCCCCAAATTATATGTTTCTTAACTCTTGAGAACAGCCTCCTCCAAGTACCGGTAAATTCTACACGATGAAAAGTATCCATAAGCAACCTTAGTTCAGTTACAGCAAATCTCGACCCTTCATAGGTCACTTGCAGTTCAACCTGTTCCATTACAATGAAACAAGATTCATTAATAGAGTAAGAAAAAATATTAGAGATGCCAATTTTGACCTCCGTACATATGAAAGGGCAGATTTATGTTATGTTTTATTCTAACAGGTAAAAAATAGCTAAAATAACGTTTATAATTATAAATGACACGCTAACTGTTCATAAAATATGTTCTGGACGGTAAGTCTTCCAAGTAAAACCCAAAGCCAAATTACACTTTCCCAACCTGCCGACTTGCAACCATTAAATGATAATAACTTAGTGCTTGTGCAACTGACGAACCTGACTTATCTTGATATTATGGAATTCTCTCATAACCCTGGGCCTGGACCTTTTCTCATCGTTTGGTTTACCTAACTTCTTTTCTTCTTGAGAAGAACGACCATTTTTTGCAGTTTTAGATTTAGTTTTACTTGATTCATCCTGTTGCTCAGCACTTCCAACCGATTCAATCTTTGATGGAGGGACACTCGAAGATTGTGTTTGTAGTATAAGTTCATTAGTAATAGATTCTGTTACAGATTCTTCACATGTTCTATCAAACGACGAAGTTCGTACTAACTCAGGTGCTGTGGTTTTCCCATTCTGCCCCTTTAGTCCCTGCATGATCAATGACAATAAAAACTGTAATATGTACCTACACATTACATAACATTATATTTTGACAGGTCACTAGAGACTCACGTGAATGGAATCAGAATGGGTGGTGGAAGGATTGCATCGGGATGTTAATGACAGTGATGGGTTAGATCTGGTGGACCCCTCTAATTCTTTTGTCGAGTGACTGCTTGATGCAGAAGCTTCGTTTACAGCAGGACCCTTTTTTGCTTTTCTTAAACCAGAAGTAGTTGACTCCTTCCAAGCTGCCTATTAGTCAAAACATAATAAATTTTAGTGATCATACTTGACAGACTGATTGTTTATAAGAAATGAGAAAGAAGTATCTCGGGTCAACCCAACCCGCCCCTTTTGCACATTAGTCAATAACAGAATGCCACCTAACCTGGCGACGTTGACTATCTTGCTCCTCTTCTGGGAAAAAGTACCCCCACATCATTCTGTACATTTGCTCAGTCAAATGTATTCTCAACGGATAAATATCCACCTTTAATGAGTAAACAATAGCTTTAATTAGTATAAGATGATTCAACAATTTCAACAAAGTTAACTTCAGTGAACAATAATTGTTTTAGTTAATTTGGTTTCGATAACGATGTTGATTACAGGACGAAGCTCGACATGTTTATTGTCACTGTAAAATCACATATTAGGATTATTGTAACAACATGCTCTCTGTTTCTATTAGAAGATTTGGTTTTGCTCTGCGTAATTCGCAAATAAAAATTATATGCATGCTTGAGCAGGATGCTTTGCCGGATGATTGGACATGTTAGTAATTTAGTATAGGCTTAATATTAAATTATGTAAGAGTTGAAAATCTGCACATGTCAGCACACTCACATCATATCCTATCATGCTATACATATGATGAAAGAACCGAATATTTTTGTGGTAGGAACATAGGTAGGGTCAAATCTTGGAGCTGACTATTTCTATTCTTGATATAATTTACATTTAAGCAGCGAATGTAAGTTTGCACCTGGAATAACTCAATAGGTGAGTTGCCATCCTTTGGAGCTCCTTGTTTTGCATCTACACGAAGCATCATCTTTCTGCAACCGGAAAAAGTAAGTGTAAGTTTATAAGCAGAATATATTCACTGGATTCAGATATGTAAATAGCCTGCAGAAGCAAAAAATAGTTACATACTTGCCCCATTCAGGAGGAGGATTCCATGCAGACAGAAGCATGTCAGATTTCGCATTAGGCAGGCAATTTCTCACAACAAAGTACTTTGTTGTGAACCTAGCAAGACCAACATCTTTATAGTCTCTGTCAAAATCATATATCTGCAAACAACAAGACATTTCATTAGATTCATCATGAATGAAGGTCCATGGTACTGAGCCCTGTGAAAGAAAGAATGACATTCGACAAACAAAAAACACTAGAAATTAAAAAATATCAGAAAAAGCAGGTAAAAGTCATGAAAAATGCCCTCTCTGTTGTTTTAGATAGAGTCAGATTTACCATGTCATTTATCTCAGCCTCTGCAAAAGATTTCCCATCCACAAACATTCCCCAAACTACTTTCTTGATTTGCAAAGATATGCGCATGGCACATGAAGGGCTTTTATTCTTCTCTTTCTCCATAAGTCGTAGTTGTACAGCTTTCTGCATAGCCATCCTAAAAGAAGCAGCAGCCATCTTTCTAGATTTTTGTGCATTTACCAATTCTTTTCTCAGTCTTTGCACCTGTAAATGGAAGCTTTTAGCAGTCTTACTTATAATAAAGACAAAACAATGGTGCGTTAAATTTCAGACATGAAAGTTGCAAATAATATATAGTTGAAAAGTTTTGCATCATACCAATGTGGATCTTCCACCAGTTACCATCCAAAGATTCCCTTCCTTCTCTGATTGTGCATCTCCAGAAGTATTTGTAAATAGGGAAAGCTTCCGGATATCATCAAAAAGCAAGTTGCGGGCCCGTTCTTTCTGTTCAAGATTGACTCGTTCTAACTCTACTTCTTCAACACCATCAGGAACCACTTCGTCTGCTTCTTCCTCAAAGTCCTCATCATCTTCCGCTGATTTGGGAAGACTACTTCTCCTAGGTCTGAATTACAAACTTCAGTAAAATGGCCAAAGTACAAAAAAAGAAGGTTGAGACAGGCAAAATTAATCATAGTTACATCTCACATTCTCCTATATGACAGGTGAATATCAAAATTTAGTCAGCAACTGGAATAAATACTTCATTGTTCAGAGGGGTTATATATATGGCTGATAACAACTTGCAGTCTCAAATCCATCATATAAAAAAAGATTATCCCAAACTACTGAGAAACAGAGCCAACTTCAAGACAAGGAGTAACATGGTAAATTAATATATGCTTACTTGGGAAGCCTGGCAAAAAGTAGATTGGTCAAAACATCAAGCATAACTTGAAACTGGCGAGATGTCATGGTTGCCGTTATATTTTGAGAATTGAATGTGAGTTCTTTCAAAGGTTTGACCTGCAATATAGAGATTTTAACCATGAATACTACATACAAAATTGTGTGTGTACATAGCCATGTCATGACACATAACTATCATAAACAAACACACCTTTAAGTCTGTTGTTCCACCTTTGTGTCTGGTGTAGCGAAAGTACATATCACATGGCATAAACACTCTTTCAAGAAGGGCCCCAGTGCGCTTTACTTTTTGTGAGGTTCTACGAATCTTTGGTAACCATTGAAGTCCAGCCCCTGGATCAACATCAGTGGGAGCCACATGAGCCTGCACGTGTTCCAACATCACTGATAGTTCCATACGATTCCATGTTAATTCAGGTTGGGATTCAGGATTATTCACATCTCCACTCCCAAGTGCTTGTTTAATCATCTCTATACCCACATTTAGAACTGCATGAAAAGATCGGGCTAAAACTCTCCCACTAACAGCAGCAAGCAAAAATCTACCCTGTTAACCATAATAAATGATTAATTAATAGCGTTTGCTAAAGTGATTCAGTTCTAATACCTTAACAACTTACATTGGCATCTTCAGAGTGAAGATTGAATTGTGGCTCGATAACATTTACCATGAAACGACGATTTCCCTCTTCATCAGAGTCATCAAATCCATGTTTGTCTATCAATTAACCAGAAAACGAACACATAAAGGATAACAATCAAAGCAGAAACTATCATATAGAATGTGAAACTCGTAAATGTGATCAGATGAATGTGGTTTTATACCAATAGCCCCAAATGATTGACTATCTACTTTAGTTGAATTGGTTAAAGACGGGTTGGATCCTGATGCCTCCTTTTGTTTAGAAGAACTTGCAACAGAAGGGTTCTTTGAAGCATCTTCATGAAGAGATTCCTTTACATATGGTATTTGGTTTCCTTCTAGAAGCTTCCTCTGGGCATACTGACGAGAAGGAGAGGGTTTTGAAGGTGCAAATGCTTTAGATAACTCACCAACCCATGACCAAACAGCATTTCTGTTTTCAATTGTCCATAGTAGCTTCAATCCATAGACAAAGATTCGGCGACAGTTATCAGCTATCACCACATTATAACCGTCATCCTCACTTGGATCAGATCTTGCCTGTTCATCACTCTCACTTCCATTTTCAAATTCTGACCTAACATACGTCATCTCAGAATTTCTTCTACCAGCTTCTTGCCATGCAAGCAATCTAGAGGGGTCTGCTTTTGGTGATTGCCTTCTAATTGTAAAATAATCAGATGACAACAAAAATCCATCATCACGATGCCGTTCTGTAGTAGTTCTACCATTGCCACCATTTTCATTTACAGCTCTGTCCGCGGATGAAGATTTTGAGCTTTTTCTGGTCATTTGAATAACTTTAATAACACTTGTGCAATCATCTTTATTAAGAAATACTTTTGGCATATGAAGATCTAGACCCTGATAAACAAGATCAAGAATATCACGTTTGCTCTCAAAGGTATACTTCTGCTTACCACGACTGTAACACATTTCAAATTTTAACTTTGTCATCTTAAATGTCAATCCTTTAGCTGGATCATTATCATCTAACGACATATGTCTTAAAACGGTTGGACTTGAGTCAATCCGGAACATAAATTCTGTCATGACTTTGTCTAGTGAAAGATTACCAGACCTAGGAATCCTCTGGACACCAAAACGAGGCCATCGAGAGAAATAACGCAGCTTCTGAGGAGGATTGTAGTTCAAGTTCCAGAATTTTAGGAGCCAAGCAAAATCGTGAGGACCAACATTTAACATTGGTGAATTAACTGAATCATTCTCTAATTTAGATGAATCATACAAAGCTGCATCAAACGCAACATAACCATTACTGGAGGACTGTGAAAGAGATATGATGGGTCTGAGAGAGAAATTCCACCTCAGAGATAGTGAAGTAGATCTGAAAGGATCATATATCTTATCACGACTGACACGTTCAGAAGGAAGTGCAAATAAATAATGGTTGAGTGGGTTGCCCGACTCACATTCCCAGTCCATTGTAACCTCAAGAGTAAAGCTGGGAGCAACTAGAAAAGCGCCACATGTGTCAGATGGCGGTTTAATAGTTGAATTTCGAAGCAAATTCTCCAAACTGCTTGTAAACATCTTGAAGTCCTTTGCTGAAACATGTATACGCCCATCCGAGTGTTTAAGTTCCATATATCCAGAAGATATTTGGAGCTGATCATCTTTTTCATATGGATCAGTTGTAGCAAGAATATGGAATGTGCTCTCAGAAAAACATAATGTGGTCTTTCCATGAATATAACTTCTCATCTCATCCCACCATGGCAAGCTTTTTTCTTTTTTTGGGACTGTAATATTGGAAGCATTAGGGTTTCTGACACTTAAGTTAGCCCTACGTAAAGCTACTGTGAATGCATAGCTTAAATCAGTAAAAGCTGGTTCAAAACCAACTCCATAAGATATTTCTCCTTTCTTGAAAAGTAATGGTAATTCCAAATATGTTTTCATTGGTGGAGTTGTGCCACTAACGGAACGATACATCTGCACCTTCCTCCCTCTACCAATATAGACATCATGCAGAATTTGGGGTTGAAAAGGTGTCGCCTGCAGTAAAATTTCAGGATCATTTTCTTTTATTCATTCTTTAGTTCCGTCCTCAACATGAACAAAAAAATTAGCTAAAAGGGGTCGTGTCAAACGAGTTAAATTGTTAAAAGTCATCCAATCTCTGTTTCTATTGCATACAACCTGTGACGTCATTTTATTCAAGGTATTAGATTACTATTGTGGTACTATGATTTTTGTAAGCATCAAACAGAAAAAGTTTTGCCCTTCACTAAAAGAGACACGTTTCCACCCCAACCCCATTTGAGGCATTACCAAACCCACCCGAACTGCCACCTCTAATCCAAAAGAAAAAAATGGAGAACTAAACAAAATTAATATAATGAGAGAAAGGGAAGATAACTGTAATCTGACCTGTTGAGCAAGAACAACGCGACCTTCACATTTACCAGAAGTACCAGCAAGAAGTGGATAAGTATAGTCTCTAAGCTGAACAACAAGAGAGCCTGTCTGTAAATTAAGATTACATCCATAAAGGCGGGAAAATGGAATATTAAATTCAAGAGCAACTGGATCAAGCTTCTGTATAAAATCTATCATTCCAGCATCACCGCCTTCGATTGCTGATAAACTTAAATCAAGCTCTGTTGCAGTAATAGAAAAAAGAGATGTTCTTGAGGTGCTAAGTTTAAAACCAGACTGAAATCCATCCTGAAAAGCACCGGATCCTTCTGTAGTTACAAGATTCTGGCATGCCCGATAATAAGAACGAAATGATTGTTTATAGATTTCTTCCTTAAGCTTCTCAACAGATGATGCATCCTGCAAATCAATCTCTTCTCCACCAACTTGAAACATGCCTTTGTGAACAGAATCATCTTCATCAGCCACTATAGAAGATTGGCTCACTTTTGCAGCAAATGACTCAAGCAGAGTCAACCTAACAGCCAGTTCACGAGCCTCATTTTTCATAAGCTGATAGTGTTCATCAAGCCAACCTTGTAAGGGTTCTTCCTCAATGTCAGCAGTCAGCTTACGTATAACGAATTTTACACAACCAATTTTTGAAGAACTAGGCTTTTTAGGTTTTGCACCAGATTCTTTGACCGGAAGTATTAATTTCTTCTTGGCAGCAGTAATAAGCTTTAAAGCTCGCAACATTTCCTCAACAGAATCATCAAGAGCACGGAGCTGTAGTCTGTATGGCATGCAAATGTGTATATCAAATCCTTGAATTACCCAATCCCACTTGACATCTGACTCAGATTTTGCATTTGGTATGCGTGAAATTTGCATTCTGCCACTTTTAAATACTCTTGACGAATTGAAGCTGAGCATTAATCCTTCAAGAAGTACACCTATACGTGCATTTTCAGAAAAAATTGACTGAGCTTGAATCATGGCTTCAACACCATCCCCAGCTTCGGCGGTCACAGTAAGCATCTCGATATCAATAGCAAAAAGAGAATCCTTTTTTCTTTTATTCTTTTCTGACTGTAGCAATCCCATATATTCTTCTTTTGGGACTACGTTATCTTTACTAGAATAAATCTCCTTCTGATTATCAATCAGCAGCTTCAGTCGTAGCCATATGTCAATTACTGCTAAATGGGCATCTGGCTCCCACCTGGCAGTAATATCAGTGGCACTAAAAAGGGAGCAAACAGCTATTTCTCTAAGACCTCCCGATCTCCTTACGAACTTTGCGTTCTGTAAGTCAACTAATGTTACTTTTGTGCTAGAATCATTGTCTTCCAAATATTCTTGATACACAGATCGAGCTCTTTCAAGCTCCAATTGAGTGGACTGTTTTTCCTTATTCAAGCACAAACTAAAATGATAAATATCCAGTCCTACAGTGCATTTTACTGTTTTCTTTTCGTTTGAAACTGTTGATGCTATCTTTGAAGTGCGTGGGGTCCCATCAGCTAAGACACTAATGAGAACACGCCCACCTTGTGATCCATAATTTACAGATTTTGGGTCCTCGATAACTTCATTTTCAAAGCCTATGTCACTGCATAGATTTACAGAGCAACGTTCCAGATTAAATTTAATTAACCGAATCCCTTTGCCGGATGGTTTTGTTGAACGCCCTACCCGAGAGGTTTTAATAGATGTGGAAGAAGCTTTTAACAGTGTTTTAAACAAGAAAGCAGTTACCAGCAAGGACTGAACACGTTTGAATGTTAAGTTCAATCCCATGGAAGTTATGTCAACAGATAACACCAACATTAACTTTGAATTGTCTTCTTGAGGTGGGTCCTTCTCCTTTTTGCCCCAATCCAGGCTGATTTTTGCTATGTGCAGTAACGAACCAGTATTTGTTTCCACACCAAAAAGGGTTTCTCTCAGAGATTCTTGATACTCATCTGCCATGTGCAAATTCAGTTCTCCAAGTTCCAAGTGAACAGCGGTGCCTGAACTAGATATGTTATTGGCAAAGACATGTGAGGATTGAGAGCAACCCTGAAAACCAATGAAAGAAAAGAACACCAAAATACATTAGCTTCGCTAAACTTACAAAGGATAAGAATTAAATCACCCAACTGCATTAAATATATATTATGTCACATGTTCAGCAAAGGTACAAAAATCGATGTCCTGAAACTATATAGAAGATGTGGCAATTTAGATCCAGTTAAATATGAACGGATCTCGGGTTGTCTTTCATCCCATCACAAACCAAACAAGTGAAATAAAAAAATATAACAAACCAAACAAGTGAAATAAAAAAAAATATAGCTGTGAAGGAAACCAGTCAAATTGCTCAAGTTACGCAAAGTGTATCTTTAATTATTAGGACCGCCTAAATCATTTCATTCGAAAATTTTCTATTGCTAATAATATAATATTTCTAATCATGTTTGACAAACTATAATTTTTACTAGAAAGAATTAATTGTTTTAACAAAAAGAGTTGCGGATCAACCAGCCAGTTTCGGACCACACCAATTATTACCTGTTAGAAAACTAGTCCATTCTGATTTGCAACCTCTACTTAATAGAATATTCATCACATAACTAAACTTGCAAGTTCAGCTTTTCCTTTGCAAACTTCTTTTTACATTCAACGTTTGTAGAGACCTTTAAGGATAACTTTAAGACAACGAGATTAAAAAAAATTAGAACTATGACAAGATAAATCACTTACATGATAAATCGGCAATCCACTTAAATTAAAAAGCACAATAGTCATCTCTGGAGCTGAAACTGTGCAAGTCCACATGATGGTTTTAGAACCACTTGACTGGACCTTTATTGGGTTAGCATTTTCATCCTGAAGCACCATCTTTTTCTTCTTTGATGAGCTCAATTTCATCAATGGCTTCAATCTTCCCATAAATAAGTTGCACTGGGTGCCACCAAGCTTTACATCAATTTCAGATCTTATAGGTGATGTAGGCTGAAAAAAAGATTATAGAAGGTAAGAAGTTGGTTCTGTGAAACAATGTATGAAAATCATATAAATGTACCTGTAATGGAATGTAAACTGAGGAAATAACAGCAAGCTTCAATATGTCAACCATAGAATTTTCGGCTTCTTTAAGAAGCTATATTATAACAAAGAGATTATATTAGAATGGAACTATGAACAGTATTAATAACGTTAAGAAGACCAAGATAAAAAAAAAGTTATTGATTACACCATACATGAATCTCACTGAAATCTAATTGAAGATCAAGACGCGTGCTTTCTCCAATATCTTCAACAAACCGAGACTTCACACTCTTTAACTGGATGCCCATTATGTTATTCTCCATAACAATAGAGTGTTCTTTATGCACAAACTTCACATTCAACTTTGGCAAAGTGAGACAAACCTATTATAAAGATAGAGAGACTTTGCCAATTAATATAAACTCCAAATTGACTTAAAATATATAACAATTTCTAACCTTTTCTGGAATTAATGAAGTGTACTTGGTAACAGCCAAAATGTCAGATTTTTCATTCCGTTGCTTTTTGACAATGTTGTGTTCAATGTTTGATTGTAAATATTTATCAACTTGGGTGTTAGACGACTTCTTTCCGGGAAATAGCTCCTCATTTAAGTTCAAAGAGATTTCTCCAATTGAAATGTCCACATTTTTCACTACAATGCCTGCTTCTCTGCAGCAAAAGTTTTATATAAAAAAAGCCTTAATCTTCAGTAAAGGAAAAAAGGGTGGAAGAGGGAGGGGGGGGGGGGGGGGGGGATACATGTGCTTTTTGGCAACGTTATATTCATTGGTTGTTGTAATAAAGTTGCTCAAAAAAACATCCGTAG
>JBCNJP010000014.1:6482481-6564490 GCA_039602395.1 Deinandra increscens subsp. villosa
ATGCAAACAAAGAAATAAAGTTGTGTTATGTGATATCTGAACCGACTCCTTTTATTTATTTCACTTTAATCGCTTAAATTGATTAGAACAAAAGGTAAGTTTTTCATACTGTGTATCGGGCAATCATAAAAATTGGACGGGCAATCATAAAACTATAAACGTATTAATAAGTACATGTTCTAGAATGGGTCCGATAAGTCAAATAATTAGTTTGTTACAAGATAAATCATGCGCTAAATAGAGGAGAATCTATTAGTCTATATTATTATTAGAGTTATATTTGTATCTAACGTTGGTCCCATAAGGAAAATATAGGATCTCTAATATATATACACTAGTGGTGTGTACGCGTGATACGGCGGGGAACACAACACATTAATACAAATATTGTTAAACGGTTGAGCAATTAACTAGGAATACATTATAGGAGTACAAACAGTTGACCAATCCTTAATTGGGTCTCGTATGCTGCCATCTTTTAGACTATGCATGCAAAGAATATTAACCTGTCTTGGTATATGGATTAGCATTATTGCATATCTCCAACGACCTAGGTAAAACTCGATACCCATCGTCATCTATTGCAAGTACAAATTTGGTTAGCAATGGTCAATGTCAACCAACTAAAATATTAGGTATATGCTTTCATTCTCTTCCCACCATACTCGAGTATTGGGAAAACTGTTTTGACTAAAAATTACCAAGTATAATTTGTGGATCAAATTTGTTTGTGAGGTGTAATGCTTGATTGTAAACGTAAGTAGACTTGAAATTACAAAGGAAAAGACACATGATGTTTACGAGGAAAACCCTTGATCCCTGGGATCTCCAGCACAAAACCTCAGGAGGCGACGAAAAGCCGGCATGCCTTAGACAATTTTAATAAACGAAAGCATCTGATTACAAGATTGAGCGGCTCAAGTGTTTGTGAGTGAGTGAATACAAGTGTAGCAGAGTGTAGGTCGTGTGTGAAGTGAACTTGAGCCCTCTTTTTATAGGATAAGTACCTAACAAACTATGTTAGAGTAACGGCTAGTCTTCATATCCGTTGGGAGACCTGGTCCAGCAGATTCTTCATCATTCACTATGACTACTTGACTTGACTAAGTCGTCTAAGTCGTTAGAGTAACATGCACACAAGTGTTATTAGTCATAGTTATCACGTGCACAAAGTATATTAGTCGGGATCCAGGATCTTTGGGGATGTTCCGTTCCAGGATACTGAAAGAGGAAAATCAACCCCTAACAAAAGCCACTAGTCTTTTGTGACAATGTATCAACGGTTTACTTCTCAGACTATCTGGTTCAACATAACATACAAAGCACATTAAAATGGATAGCCATTTTTTAAAATGGATATCCATTTTTTAAAATGGATATCTATTTTGTCCGGGAGGAAGTTTGTATTTTGGTCATATTCCATCATCGTTACGGTATGCTAACATATTCACTAAGGATTGTCGCAACATCTCTTCACTCACTTATGATCTAGTTTGAGCTTCCGTCCTTTGATTGCTCGAACTCCCGGGGGGGAGGGGGGGGGGTATTATTATTTATTATTAGAGTTATATTTGTATCCCTCATTGGACTCGTAAGAAAAGGTAGGTTAGGATCTCTTGTAGAAAACTTAAACTTTGTATTTGTATTTACTCATTCATTTAAAGAATAAACACTTTTAGAATCCACATGCAAATGCTAATTGAGATACTGAAATACATGTAAATGTTGAAGTTGATGTTAACTGAGTTGATATATTTGATCCAAGAAGTTGAGATGAGTTTAGTTCAACATGACTAATTGCAATGTTTTAAAATATTCGAATCAAGTTGATTACTTTTATAAGACATTAATTGCATATAGAATCTTTTTGACTATTTTAGTAATGGTGAAATCTGTAAAACTAATATTTTCAAAATTAAAGTTGCTGAAATTCTACTTACTCTAGACAAAATCCAAGACTTAATAGATTGCCTATAGTAGCTATTGAGAAGGATATATTAGAGGGTAAAGATTATGAAGAGTTGACCCATAACTTTGCTTCAAATAATTCTATGAGAGCGTTATCATCCGTTTTATCATCAATCCATAATTTTACCTCTCGCATATAACATTCAAAATCTCATAGACGATCCTACAAAGGGAGTTCACACCTCCTAAGGGCCTTATAAATGGTTAAAATCAACCAAATCGCTCAAGTTAAAGCAAATAAAATCAAATAGTTTGCGAGTCCATTAGTTCCACTTATGTCATGAAACTCACATTGTAAACTAAATTGGTCAACTGGTCAAGCTCACATTTTTTTCTCCTAAATATTTGAATATGTAGTGTCAACGTTTAAAATTCACTATAGCTTTTATTGTGCACTCTATTATCTCGTTTTTGACTCGTCAAGAGATTGATATGGTGACCATTGGATCATGCTGCTAATGATACTGATCAAAGTTTGATTGGGAAACAAACAATCCAAGCATATAAGATGCTGGATCACTAATATCCAATAATAATAAATCGATAGTCAATAACCGTTCGAATGTACAATTGCAAGGTAAGTTCGCGGACCCAACTTCTAAGAGAAGTGGCAACAAAGAAAACAACTTCAATTTCAGCAAACCGAAACTGTACAGTATATCAACACATGTATATCTGCTTGATTCTTGTTGAAATCGCCTTAGACATGACAAAATTATATCTACATTAATTATCTTCATGCCTCTTTTAACCAAAACCAAAACCTTCATTGGCTTCATGAATTGCAAGCAGCAGTCTCTCCTCCAAATGCTCCTTTGTAGGATACTCCGGTAAATCCAACTGATTGAAACTGCATCCACCGATAGATTGAATTAATGATCCAAATATTACAGAAACTCGATTGTAACTTGTCAATAATCTTGAACATTTGAAATTACCATGTGTGAGCTGAGGGCAAATGGTCAGGCCTTCCATACGCTTTGTGAATCTGAAACTTTTGAGATCCTGAGATCCCTTGCAATGCGCTAAATCCTTCTAATGGCACCTGTAAGTAAACATTCAGAGGTTAAAATTTAAGAATTAAAGAAAAATTCTGATGTAAAACAAAATAACCTACCTTTGAGGTGCCGGTCACGAATTGCAATAAACGAGCCTTATCTTCTTTGCTGAAAGCTTGAGCAACCTCCCAAAACCACTGGATGATAGGAGATGCAGCACTGTAACCAGAATACTCTGTATTCGCCTTCAAGTCATCCACTGAAGAGATGATAAAAATACAAATTATTTTGTAGGAAGAATGAAATGTCAGAATGATAATGAAGAAATATACAGAAACTCACAGTCGATATCTGGGAGCCCGCTTATCAACAGTTCTAATTCCTTATCATGAAAGATGCTTATCAAATCCCGAGAAATCAGTTCATTAAACCCTTCCAAGAAAGCATTTATTTGGGGACGTATAGCAGTAGTTAACCGATGCTCAGCGATTAAATCAACATATTTATGTTTGTTTTCCTCTGTAACTCTAATATTTCTTCCACCAGGAATCAGTTCATAGTCGGTAACCTGGTTTGTCAAAATCACAATTAACATAATTAATATCATTATAATTACAAAGATTTAACACCTATGTTCCATTCTAAATATGGAATTATATAAGCTTTACCTCTGATCTTTCACACAATATCATCTTTTCTTCATCAGCGTCAATACTAAATGTTAGATCTAGAATATCACTGATGTCATTCTACAGAAGACATTAAAACACACAGAACTCAATTAGTACAAAAGATAATATAAAAATCACTAAAGAAATGTCATAAAATATATTCAAATATCAATTTAACACACCTCAAGCATCCACTTCAAGTTCTTGAAGTAACCTGGATCGATAGCTTCAATATCATGATATGTAACTTTTGCACCTAGAATGTGCTTGTAAAACGATCTTGTGAAATGAACATCAAGCAACTGACCATCAAATAGAGCTTTTCCGACCTAAAATAAATCAAAAGATCAAAATAAATAAGGGTTGTACTTTACTATAACTAGTCAAATGAGCCAAGTCACACAGTTTGTAATTTTTTTGCATGGATCTTTTATAAATCATTTTATTCAAAACCAGTTTATTATTGAAATGATATAATCTTATTGAACAAATTGACTGCTCATCTGTCTATAAAAGAATTTCAACTTCTGGAGAAAAGTGTCTCAGCCCAACCCAATAGCGGACCCATACCAAAAACAGCCCGCTTTGACCTGAAAAAGTAGAAGGGCACTTACAACTCTTCCCACGAATTTGAAGTATGAAAGGTGTTCAGTCTGATAAACAGAATTAGGGTTTGGCTGAAATGTTGAATCATTGCCAACTGTTGTAAATAGCAGAGCTCCCTTATCAAAAATAACCCTTGATAAAAGCTGATACCATTCTCTTGTAAGTCCACCAGCATCGATACCTTCTTCCCCTTGGAAATGAACAGTCAACCTACCCTTCAAATCTTGAGTTGACCTCATTCTCAATTGATTATATGAATCTTCGAGTATGTAAGCCCGTCTTACAGAGATCCTTAAGGGGCTATGATGATGATGATCATGTTGGTGTTTAATTTTAGATCTAAAATGAGCCCGTTTGTTGTCGAAATCAATAAAACGGGGGACCTTAAGCATAAGTGAGAATGATTTTTCAAGCAATCCAGGGTTTTGCCTGATAAAAGCATTCAGAAGTTTTCTATGTTTCTCTGAGAACTTGAAAAATACTACATGTTTCTCATCAACTTTTCCCGACGGCAAAGAAGTGGTTGCGGCCTCATCGATATTGGCACCAAAATCTTGTGTTCCACCTGGATTCCCCGGGTGCAATTTCTCACACATAACAAAGAAAGATTCTATATATGGCAAGATGTTTTGAGTGCCAGCCGGCAGTGGTGGCATTGCACCAGAAGGTCTCGATGATGAGACGTTTGATGAATCAGAGATGTCGGATGACAGGTCTGAATAGCTCTCAATTTTGCTTATACAGTTGCTTAACTCTGTCCATAACGGTTCTAAAGCGAGATTTATTTCACCCACAAGAGAGAGAGTAGCAGCTTGATCAGATTCAGTAAGTGTTTGATCTTTTTCCTGATTAAGTGAAGCAACAAGTGAGCTTAGTGCCTGTATAACCCTTAAGATTGCTGCTCCATCTGAAGCAGTGGTAGTTATAAGTGCTTTTTCAATTTCACCAAAACGGTGTAATTCATCCATAGCTGATGTTGTAAGGTTCTTCATAGCACCAGCTAGCTCTGTTATGAACAAATGACAGTGTCGTGGCGCCCATGTCACCAATTTCTTCAATACTTCCGCCACAAGTGCATATGCATTATCCGACAAACTAAAAAGAAATTATAAATATTAGCACAACACAAATTTAAAGAAAAGAAAGTAAATTGAAAGAAAGCAATACCATTCACGTGCAAGTAGTGAGCAAAGAAGACGCAATTCTGCTTGTGGCAAGTTTAACAGAATAGTTGGAGGGTCGTATTCTGTAACACCACCAGAAGATGAGGGCTTAGAGGAAATTTTAGCTTTGGATGATTTGGCACCAACATTAGCATCTAAATCAGACATTTGACCAGATGAATCTTCAGTAACAGATACACCACGGTCAATAGGCGCTTGCATGCTTTCTGTGTTATCAATGATGACATCTAACAAGTTCAACAACTGAAAAACACAGGTGAAAACAGCAATCAATGTTATAATATTGAAAATTTCCATATATGGAAAGATGATTATTTCTAGAAAATACCTGTTCAAGATGTGCAATACTCCTCAAATAAAGTGGTTGATTCAAGAGGCTTAAGAGCATGGTTATGGCTAAGAAATCATTTTGTTGGTTTTCTGTTTGATTTTCAACAACCACGACAGCTTTTCCACGAGACTTATCAAGACTCTCAGACTCCAATGGAGGGATTCTGAACTGAAGCAACAGTTTTGCAACAAATGTATGATTCCTGGCCAAATAAGTCAAAGTTTCTAGGACACGCC
This sequence comes from Deinandra increscens subsp. villosa, assembly GCA_039602395.1. Classification (NCBI taxonomy): domain Eukaryota; kingdom Viridiplantae; phylum Streptophyta; class Magnoliopsida; order Asterales; family Asteraceae; genus Deinandra; species Deinandra increscens. The sequence continues at coordinate 6,488,476 of JBCNJP010000014.1, forward strand.
GTGACACCAATGGAGGTACACCTAAAATAAAATAAAATATTGATTTTAACATAATTAAGTGGTGTGCAGACTTCAACAGTTGACACTATTAATATGACCTTACCATCAAAGCATTGAGGGCGAGAATACATCACATGAGTCTGGCATGCATAAAGTCTATACGATGGCTCCGAAGTATTCAAATTATTTCCAGGCTTTCTTATATCGAGCATCAATAAATCAATCAAAATTTTAACTACAGAAGAACGGGTTTCAACATGAGCACATAAGTTTAGCAGCAGTCTCTGGAGTTGTGGTTTGTATAATGGCTGCACAAATAGAAAACAACATACTGATGAGAACATGCAAGCACATATAGTAATGGGTCCAAATAAACTGGACCAACCTTCAAGTCCTTCAACATCTTTTGTTCATTTATTAATACTAATAGTAATGAATGCATTTTAATAAATCAACTTTGGTGGTTCTATGCGTTTAAATTTTGACCTGTTTGACCAGTATCCTTTTTTGATAAAGGCTCAACTTCACATATTATATTAAAAACAGAACCCAAATCAATCAGTATGAGAAATTATGACCTGAACAACACGAAGCAAGCGAATCATGCCTTTAAGATCCTCCATGTCAACCAAAGGAGCTCCATTAGTTTCAACAGGCTTACTTCCAGTTGACCTACGAGTAATGACTCCACCAGTGCCAGATCCAACTCCTTCACCTCTTCTAGAAGATTCACTCCGCATGCTTCTTGGTAACCTACCAAAAAATGTTCGATTGTAACGACGAGCAAACCTCTCTCTCAACATGTTTGCCTCAGCGACAAGAGCAGGTGTAAGATTAGCAAGGACCGCATCAGATGATGTTAAAAGAACCTGAAATAACAAAATGTCAACAGAGAAAACGGGAACAAAGCAATTATTGATGCGGTAGCAATTACATCTTCAACTAAAATTATGTTTTAAAAAGCATACCTCTTCTCTTAGCTCTGATGGGAATGTAGCAATTATTGATACCGTATCCATCTCCACGGGTTGACCTTCAAGTTCTTGTGAGCGATGGGCCCCTTGTGCTTGTTGTTGTTGTGCTAAAACTTCTGCACGAATGTCTGGAGGAAGTGCTGCTAGGAATTCAGGGTCTATGTCACCGTCATTTTGTGGTTCAGTATTGGAAGGCTGAGCCGTGGGACCTTGTCGACCTGAAAGAACCTCAGCACGTAACTCCTGAGGAAGTGCATCCAGAAATGCAGGGTCAATTGGCACAGAACCAGAACCATCACGCTGTGCATCCTGTGCAGGATCACTTTGGTCAGTTTCTTGACTAGGGTTTTCAGAAACCTCTGTTACACTATGCAGGGATGCATCTCTAACAGCGATAGATGTGGTATTGAGTGGTACATTTACATTTACTCTCCTTGGACCTTCATCATGACCATCTGCACTTCCAATTTCAACATCTAGACTTCTAAGACTTTCTCCTAATGTGGCCCCACTTCCACTACTTTCTTGGCTCACAGCTTCAACATCTCGAGAAACACCGTCATTTTGGTCAAACTGCATATCAACAGATTGATTTGGACCAGTGGGTTGGGATTCATCTACTGCTGGTGTGCTTACAGCATCATGAGAGACAACTTGATCACTGTTACCATTGTTGCCAGCAGTGGTTTCAGGTACCATACCAGCCGATTCTTGGGATTCACCAGAGTCGTTTTTGGTTTGGCCCTCCACAGTTTTGTCTTGATCAGATCCCTTTTCTGCAGTCGGGCGCCTAAGATGAGAAACCAATAAATCTTCAAGGCCTAACGGGATGCTAGATGAATTAGATCCAACACTTTGTTGGTCATCAGTCCACATGCTAAGACGGTTTCCATGTTGTCCATGGCGACCATTCCTCAAAGACCGAAAAATTGAATCCAATCGTGATGAGGATGGCTCCAAATTTCTTTCGATGGGTCCATCACGAGCATTATCTGAAGCGCAACATAACACAAAATTCGATAATGACAGGCAGGGAGGCAATTCCAACCCATTTACTTAAAAGGGAATCAATTTGGGTTTTTTTAACTCTTAACAAGTCAAACAGGTAACATAAAAGAAAGCGAACAAAGAAACAGGTTAACAATAGTCCTAAGTTACTTCTAAAGTACAAAACCTCCTAAATTTTTATCAAAATATATATTATTATTGATTATTATTACTAACATTATACAAATTTTGTAATTATATCTGGAACATGTTTCGTTTATATAAAAGCTAAAACATTAAAAAAACAACCTGCCAATTTGCCACTTCTAGGGGATAGATATGTGAGTATGACCACCACAATGTGACAGAAAAAAGCTAAAACATATAAAAAGACAAAAACGAATAAACAAACAAGAAGATTTTAGTAGAGTAAGGGTTACCTATTCGTCGGGAAGAAACTGCACGTAAAGAAGAAGGTTCCATTAAAAGTGGATGCTGGAATGGAACAGAACCGTCACCAGATCTCCCCAAAAGGTTATAAATAGATGTGGTGCGACCTTGACGTCTAGAACCAAAAACTTCAACAGGCATCACATGTAGAGTATCATTGTTAATGCTATGTTCTCTGCCAAATACCTCAATATGATCTAACACGTTTATTCCATTCATTCCCTCCCCCAATCTTAATAAAACTCCACCATCATCATCCTCATCATCTTCATCTTCTTCTTCTATCATATCCTCATCAAACTCATCTTCAATATCATGGTCATCTTGATCAGTGTCGGGATGTGGCAAGTGATGATGAACTTCATCTTCTTCCAAATCATTTTGTTCATCATCATCTCCATCCTCATCTTCATTAACTTCATCTCCATCTCCAGACATATCCTCATCATCTTCATCAAGGCTTTCACGAATATCTGGTTGGATTTCAAATCTTATTTCAACGGAACCTAGACCATTTTCAAGACCCCGGGTTTCCTCAGAAGTATCATGCATGTAATCGTCTTCACTCGGGGGAGCAAAACCTCCATCAATATCCTGATCATGTTCCATGTAATCGGTAACCACCTCGGATCCACCATAAGTTTGAACAGTACGAAAAGACTCGATAACTTCTGTAGGTGCAGAATTTGCATTAGGTTGCGATGCAGTTTCAGTTGACTGAGATGTATCGATATCACCAGTATTCTCGTTTTGACCATGTGGACCATAATCATTAGGTTTTGTTGGGTTATCTTTAGTGGTATTAGCTTCAGCAGCATGAACATGTTCTTTAGTGATCAGCTCCAAAACCTTTACAAGCCCTGGTACAACCTTTAGTGACTCGGCATGATCCAAATCCAACATCTGTAATGTTCGTGTAAGAGATCTCACAAGACCAACATCTATAAATGTAACTGAAACTTCTCCAGAAACTGAAGAACCTGTCGGTGAGCGGGCTGCCAGCACATCGCCAAGTAGATCAACAAAAGCTTGGATATCATTTCCAGGTGGCCGAGGAACTTTACAATTATCAATAAAATCAGCGAAGGCATTATTGATTTCCATAAATATTCGCCTTCTTGCTTCTGTAGAACGCACACAAGAAGCTACCAAGAACTGGCTAGCCCTACCTGCTAATTTGTGCCTCCAGTCAGCATCCTTCTTTTCTCGTTTGGAATTTCTCGAATGTGGAAGAAATTTACAAAGAATGTGATGAAATATCCCGCCACAACTACTGCTGTTTAGTTCAGCATCTTTTCTTAACAGAACATGAACAGATGGACTATACATCATGAGGATCTCCTTTAAAAGCTTCAAAATAAAGACGACTTTGGCCAAGGATGCAGAAGATTCCTGGCCATTATCTTCATTCACTTCAGATCCTGAACCAATAGCTTTCCCTTTACCCTTACTTGAAGCAATATCAATTTCCATATCTGTTGCTGAAGAGCTCTCCGCTGCCACTTCAGAAGGGGGTATGAACGTAATTATCGATTCCAAAAGCAGCTCAATTACAGTTGTAAAACTATGAGGTGGCTTACGATGAGCTTTTACATTCTTGTTATTTACCTCAGGAATTTTGATATTACCATCAGTTGTAGCCTGGGGTTTGATATTTTCCTTCCCATTTTCTTTGAATTTATCTTTTTCACGATCTTTTAGCAAAATAACATATGGTCGTTCACCAATCATTTCAATTTGGCACACAGCCCGTGCTGCCCGCATAAAGATCACAGGATCCCGAGATATTACAGAAGTCAAATTCAACAGAAAGTTGCGGGGTGTAAACCTTCCATTAGATTGTCGATTGGCAGCGGTCACAACATTATGTTTAATTTCACTTTCCATTGCTTGTTGGAGCGTTTGGGGATCTTCTAGAATATGACGAATAATAGTAGCTGCAACATTATCAAAGCCAACAAATAGACTACTTGTAGGCAAAGATAGCAATAAAGGCAAACCACCAGCTTCTAGGAAACTAACAGCAACGGAATGTGTTCTTGTAAGTGTAGAGCATAACTGTAGAACAGCATGGATGGTTTCAGCAGGAAGTTGTTTAGTTAAATATCCACAAGATATCTCAACAAATCTCTTTTGTTCCTCTACATCAATATGCTTTGATGATAATCCACAATTAGTTTCTGACTTGTTTTGCTTTTCATCATCTATCACTACAGAATTCTGGTGACCACCATCATCTTTCTTTAACAACTCCAAAATATCAGCATTCAAGTTCTGGTCAACCTGAGAAAGCCGATCAACAGCAAGAAAAGCTGCTGTCACCCATTTCGGAACAAGCAGTGTTTCATTACCATGTGTACGAGAATTCCAGTCTGACAAAAGATCGGCTGCAACTTTAACCAGACCACTTTTGGAAGCAACTTCCCGTGCATCTTTATCCTCATTAAGAATCAGGGCAAGAACATGAAATAAAGATGATAACATGTTATTCTTTCCAGCATCAGCATTAGAACCGCAAAGCTTCACTTGTTCTAGAATAAATGATATAACATTTGACCTGTATTTACCTTCATCTTGAGAACAAATCATTGCAAGAAGATCACGAACCGGGAAGGCTAAAGAATCTTTCATTTCTAGAAGCTTTTTACATGTAGACAACAAGTCATCAACAGGTGGTAGTTGCATGGTTTCCTCTTCAATCTGTTGACTATTTTCATTTGTGACCGTATCATCCTTTGACTCAGTTCCAGAATTCCCAAGAGACATAGCAAGTGCCCGAGCAAGTTCATCATCCTCTTGAACTTCCTCTGGATGTGAGAACAACCACTCCATTGCCAGCTCAACACTGTTGGACCCCACTTGTCTTAACGCTTCTTCTGCTCGAGCTCTTGAAAACCCCATTTCTACAATCATGGATATAGTTGTCTCATTTGGTGGGGGGCCTGCAAGACGTGACCCCGTGTTGCTTACACTTCTCACTTCAACACCAGAAAAAATGTGACGAATAATCGATATTACAGTAGCAATGAAATCATCATTACAATTGGTGAATTGTGGGTGTGTCCATACTGGGAGAACTGTTTTCAAAATCATAGACTGAAGAAGCTTCACAAAAACTTCAGCATCACGTGGAAACGCCATGTCACCAGTTACAAGTGAGTGTGTAAGAAAATGTTTGGTGAATGGCGATAATATATAAGACGATGTCACCAAATGATCCATTAGTTTACCGTAACTGGCTAACGGGCCATCTATCCATGAATGAACTGTTTCTTCTGAATCAGGCTTTGAAACCCCTTCATCAGTCTCCATTGGAGATGCAGGAGGCCTGTTGACTGTAAATAGCAGCTCACTGGTAGCTTCAAAAGTGGTCAAAACCGACTGAATTACACCACGGCCGTATAAACAATTCAACAATACCGGGTTGCAAGTGTCGGGCTTTTCAAGTAGAATTCCATCTATAAAATCTATAACTTTACCCAGATAACGACATTTGGGGGACCATGAAACTAATCCCGAAGGCTTTACATGACCTTCAAAGTTCATATGATCCAATGTTATGGCAGCAAAGGTAGACGCCACAGATTTTGAAGCAGGGGTAACTGTCATCGTTTCATCCCGTCTTCTAGAAGGAAGCAACATTGCTTTGCCTAGCTCTTGAAACAAGTGGGTAATGTGCAAAGACAGCGACTTCATCATATCACAACAAGATGAATAATAAGACTTTTGCTTGTCAGCTTCCTGTGGACCACCACCGCTGCTAGCAACATCTGCAGTACCGGATGGTGGTGATTGGTAGCCGTCACCCCCACCACCTCCGAGATGCTGCGGAAGACCAGAAGAATTAGTGAGATCGCGATACAGCGTGATCAGATCAAAAAATTGGGATTCAAAACTCCATCCCGACATCCTTCTTCTCAGTAATGGATCAAGAAATTGTCGAAAAGAATTAAATCTCTGCTCCTCAGACTCCGAGGTATTAGATTCTGAATGGCGGGATCCAAGAGCAGAACCAGAACCAGAACCATCATTGCCATCTCCGGTTTCAAGCTTAACATCTTCAAGTAAAGCAATTTGCCATAAGATCTCACGGTGAGTTCGTCCAATATCTTCCAAAACATCCTTGCTATCATTCCCAAATTCATGAAGCAACGCAGTAACCCATCTGTTGTCTTTTGAAGCAGCAAGAAATAAAAGGAATTCAACAAGAAAAAGCGAAGAAAAAACTCCCGTATCCGGAGTCGCATTCGGGTCTAACAGAAAAGATCCCGAAAGACTACTGAATCCAGTCAGAGTTGACTTTAGATAACCCCGAAGAGCTGAACAGAAAGCACGTGCTAGAGGAGCTGAATGATGTTGGGTAAAACTCTTGAAAACCATTGTGCTATGCAGTGCAATTGACATCCCTTCTGATGATTGAGTTATACTTGGTCTAAGTAAAAGCTTCAATAAAGCATCAATTCCCGCTTTTTCAACAAACAATCGGCACGTTTCTGCATTTTCCATTGTTCGGTGAACTAAAACCATCACATGAAAAATGCATAACTGAATAAACTGCTCATCACCTATTCCTTCTGACCCTAAATCTGTAGCAGTAGCACCAACAAGACACGGGCCCACATTTTCTTTATCTTCAGTATCCATATCCGTAACGCTACTCTTGTTAACTTTTACCAATTTACCCTTACAGTCCTCTATCGAAGCAATTTTGTTAACAATCTCAATAATCATATCCACACCAGTACCTCGTAATGTAGATACGTGGCGTAAAAGCTCCTCAACAGCATTTGCTAAAGGCACAATTCCATCATTCATTGCAAGCACATATTTCTTATCAGTGAATATTTCAACCAAAAACCTTAATGCTGAGCTGTCTTTAACTGATTCCAATCCCTTTGTGTTGAGACAAATAGCCCCTATACCATTAGGAATACAAGTAAGAGCTTTTGAAGAAGAAAGAACTCCAGCTTTTATCGACTGTAGAAAAGAGTCGGGAAGACCTAATTCATCCAATGAAGCATAACAAGTGGGGTCTTTGTGTATCATTTCACTCATAACAGTAACAGCTGCCGAATAAATATCTCCACCGAATTTACTCACGTTTCCAAAGATCTTTGAGAGAGTAGCGGGCAAGGAAACATCATGAGCCCCTTGAGCTCGCGACGAATTTGCTGGAGCATAAGTAGCAGACCCGAGTGCCTTCAACAAAACCCTAATAAGCCGTTTTTGTGAATAAAGCCAATCAATACCAGGGTTTGAGTTTGAGTATGAACACTCCCCAATGCTCATTGAATTATCATCTGTTTCGGAACCAATCACCCTAACTACTTCTATCTGCAATCTGTTAGTTAAAAGCTCTACCCCACCCAAATCTTTAAACAGAGTAACAGCAGAATTGCTGTAATCCATCAGCTTTTGCAGTGTCTTAACAGCTAAACAGACAAGATGCATGTGTGAAGGATCAGAATCTTCTAGAAGGGGTAAAAAAGTTGGAACCATCCCCGATCCCCGTATAACACTCCCGGAACTTGATGTAGATATGACATGAAGCAAATAGAATTGAAGAAGTGCTTCAACAAATGCAATAGATGAGGGATCACTGGATTTGTTTAAAGATGAAATTGCCCTTTGCAAAACGTTAAGAAGAATCATGCGATTTCCACCAGCAAAACTGATGCTTGACCCACTTAGAATTCGCGCCCTTTCATGAGATGATGAATATGCAGCTAGCTGAGATCCAAGAGCAATCATGGCAAGTGTACGGATAGTTCCAGGTATCATGTCTTCAGATTTCACTAATCTGATTAACTCATTTGTATATTCAGGTTCATTAGCAAAGAAAGACACAAGTTCATCATGAGAATCACTTGATTGAACAAGAACAATAAAAGCAAGTAGGCAAATCTTGCTGTACAGCCTGCAAATTCTTGAAGAACGAAAGGCATGTGCATATCTAACTCTCGTCAGCAATGAAAACCGATGTTCAGGAGGTACATTATACTGCTCAATCAACAGTTTCATTAAAGATAAATCATCCTCCTTACGCAAATGAAGATCAGGAATGTGAATGACACTTGTGTTGGTAGTTGTGCTAGATGAATGTGTACCATGCAATTCAAAATAGAGGGTAGAACCTACACGGTTTTGAGAATTGTCACTTTCTGTTTGTAAGTCAGATGGAAATAAGCTTAGGGTTTCATCTTGGGATTTTTCGTTTAACATAACACATGAATATAAGCCCAAACCCTCTTCTTTGCTTCCCCATCCTTGTGCTAATGACAAAAGGCAGCTGTTGATAGCACCACATCCTACTAGTTTCCCACTTGCATGAAGTTTTGAAGGATTTATTTTTACTAATGCTGAAAGTGTCTCCAAGGTTGCAATGAGAATCTCAGGATCTGTTGAAGCAAGCAAGAGCTTGAAATGCTGTAGAAACAAATCAAACTTCAGAACAAATGCATAACAGAACAAAAGATAAGACACTGCAAAGATGGAGAAGTGCGTGGGTTGGGTGGATAGCAGGTTAGAACAGATTAAGGTAAATACGGGTCAGTTTTTTAGTATCCGCTGGGTTGATCCACAAAGGATTCTATTCTTTATAAAGAATATAAGTCATTAGTACGTTAAATATGATTACAAAACAATATTATTAGAATAACAAATCCAGATCTATGGATAATATAGTTTTGAATGTTTTATAATTTTTTGCTTTAATATAAACTTTGAACTGTTCTATTTTCGGCTAAATTTGTCGATTTGACTCCTCTATAAGTCAACTGGTCAAAATTACAACTTCTAATGAAAGAATTTAATAAAAGTATCAGCAGATAATATCACAACTCCATGTGAAATTTTGTTACTATATTATTTTCAACATACCTCTAAACCATCAAAGGAACTTTTGTTGTGACAATTCTCTAAAATGATTTGCATCACACGCAGGATCTGGAGAACTGATTGTTTAGGAAAAAGAGTATCATCTTCTAGAGTATCGGCTAAAAGGAGATCCTTCCTGCTAGACAAGTAAGTCTTGAAGTATGTATCAAAATGCAGAAATAATGGCCTCCAATGATGAAAATTTCCCTGAAAACAATGAACTTGTTGAGCAAATTATCAGAATTACATTAAATCAGAAAGAGGCACAAGGTACGATCTTTATCACCTTGTTGTACTCCCAGTGAAAACCTGAAAGAGGGATTGCTAAGTCTTGCAATGGACACTGAATCACCTTGTCAATGAACGCCTTCACTTTTGGGGGCTGCAAAGTAAAAGAAAATTATTAACAAATCAACTACTTATTGATAAACCACATATTAGACGAATTGAAACAATACGATAAGTCATAAACATAAGATGGTGATACAATTCTCATGTGACACGAAAAGTGCTCACAATTTTTTCAGGACCTTCCTACATCAGCAGAAACATTTAAGTATGATTTATAGTTTTCCCAAATTATGTCAATCCTTAATTTTAGACTTTGCCCCTTGAAATAAAAAAGATGTATAAGGTTCAAGGCATGTATCGTGATACAAGCATGACTAGATTTTATGATGACAAGATACATCATCAAAATATAAGTCGATTATGTGGCTACACAGTTGCACTCGAGAATACAGAAATATTTATAGCCTAGGATACTATGCACCTGACTATATGGTAAAGTTCCAATTCTCCTATTATTTGCAATCACTAATGTTTATAAAACGGCTGAAGCCATTGCTCTAAGAGTAACAAACTTTCACTAAAAGATGTAATTATGTGATCCAGACAACAATCTAACATCCTGCTGAAAAGTACACCTTCGGATTACAAATAAAAACCTACAAATCAGTGAATCATAAAAGTACACATATAAAAAGTCAATTTTCCTTTTTAAAGAGCTAATAAGTTGGGAAGGCAGCAGCAAGTTAGCAAACTGGTTCTCTGAAAAGTGGCCCCAACCAAATATCATATACCACCAAAAAAACATATAAAAACCTTTTAATGATGTTGTTATATATCAAATAGTATGACTAATATCCACTGCAATTGCATATTAGATGATAATCAATGACAACTAACACTCCTCCCTTTGCCCAAAAAAAAAATCTACACATCCACCTTGTGTATCACAAAAGTTAGTTATCGAATTAAAACTTGTGACATATCGATTCCAAACCTTCTCAGAAGAAAAGAATTATTCCAACAACATTTGCAAGAAACTAGACAATGTATCAAAAATCAAATTGTTAACATTTTAATGAATGTTATTAGAAACAAAAAAACAAAAACTAGAAAACCTAGAAGGATGTAAATCCAGTGACACTCCAAACTGTAGTCAAAACACATATAATCACGGCATGTGTATCAACAAAATGTCAAAAAACCCTTATAATCAGCAATTCAAATCACAGAATACCCTAATTACACATCAGTTAATCAATCAACAACACTGAAACTTCAACAAACAAACAAAAAGCAACAAAAAACAAAGCCCTATCTTCCATCAATACGAAACCCCCAATAAAACCACACACAACACTTCACGTGAGCGAACAATCCACTAAAAAGGGGCAAAAAAAACTTACAGTCTCGGAATCAAGTTTAACATTCGGACCGATATGTCCTTCACCGGATAAAAGCTGCCGTAACCTCGACGGCAAGCTCGATCTTAGGGTACCGGCCATAAGATTTCACAACCGTTTCCTCTTCTAGTTCTCTACACTCCTTTCACACTGCAAAAAAACGTAACAAAAAACATCAATTTCAAATCAAACAAATCGATCAATCGATCAATCAATCAATCAATCAATCAATCGAATCATAGTGAGGACGAGTGAAAGAGTGAAAGAGTGAAAGAAGAGCAAAGAGACCGTGGTGTAGAGAGAGATGAAGGAGGGATTGATAAACATGAAAGTAAATTGAGAATCGAGAGAGAGGGAGAGAGAAAGGGGGTTTATGTATGTATTTGCTGGAAAATAATAATGAGGGCTCAAAAGCCCAGAAGAGAGAGTAGGGATGAAACGGGTTTGTACAGTCGACGATGATGTGTGTGAGTGAGATGGAAGCGGTTTTTGCACGCCGGTACATATAGTAGTAGGGTGGATCTTTTTACATTTTACATAGGAGGAGGAAAGTTACATTTATTACCCTCTACTTATGGTTAAAGTTAAAAAGGGGTTTCATGGGTTTATATTTTATAATAAACCATTCACGTTATTTAGGGTTTCTTTGGTTCGAGGTCGATTAGTCTTTTAACAACGGTTAAGATTATTACATCTGTATTTTGTGATATTTAAACTTGTGATCTTTTGGTTGGAGAATTGTTATTCGTACAAAGACAGCCAGATTATTATGGATTGGAACTCTAATTCTATGTGTTTATGAATTTGGTTTATGATATGATGATGATATTGACTGATTTCGTCAATAGGCATGCTAATAAAGTTGGATGAAAAGACTCGTTTATTTTTTTTAATCACTTGTTGGGTTACAGTTTTAAATATATTTTGACTTTTTTCTATTTGGAATGTTTATGTAATTTATTTAAAAAATAATTTTAAACAGTCTATTGAAAGAAACTAATGGAAAATAAAGCTTAAAACCCAAACATTTTATCGTCCCTAACCTTGCGATTGAATTGATTAAACTTAAATTCATGATGGTATATCTTTATTCGGATTATCAATGTCTTGTTTCTCTTTAAGAAATCCATTAATTATGTAGTTTTGATTTTTGGGTTATTTAACCTCTTTTTTTTTCTTTGTGTTTCGAAAATTATTCATGAAACCCTAATTTGTTTTCATCGACTCAACTAATAAGTGTTTACCTTTTTTGGAAAATTACACCTCATTTGAACTGGGGGTTCTTTGTTTCACCTTTTCATTGGATGTTTCCTTCTTCTTTTCGTTCACTTACGATAAGACCATGTGTTTCAAATGTTGATTTTAACGATGTGTGAAGTGGTTTTCTACCAAATTCTAGCTCGGCCTCCACTGTGAAGTGGGTATTAACTATGGCATCCGAAGATAGACAAGAATCAGAACACAATCTTGAAGATTTATGATTGTATGTTTATGGATAGATATAATTAGAACCTACGATGAAACTTCATGTATTTATTGTTGCTTGATTATTACTCGTTTAGCCTCATTATCTTCATCCACAAGAATCCAAAAACATCTTATTTCAGTACGTTGTTGAACATCATATTCTACAACCTTATGAGTCTTATTGATGTTGGTCATAATTCATGAGCTCCTTACCATAACGTTCAAATCTGCGTTTCATTCAACCATTCGTAAGAATAATTAGCGGGTGGATAAAAGTCAATATTTACGGTCATTAACAAGAAAATGTTCATGGAAACAACTACTAAAAAAGAAAAGGGGACACAAGAACAATTTATGTAAGCCATAATTAGTACATAAAGTTGATATAAATAAATCTCTATGAAAATTTACAGGTAATAAGAAAACTAGTAGATTGTGTGAGACAAAACATGAAGAGTGAGGATTTGATTACATACACAAGAAGATTCTGATAGTTTTTATGTAATGTAGTACGGGGTGGGACGACATGGGATGGTAGGGTGTTCATGACAAGATACGTAAAATAAAATTTTAAGGATATAACGACAAATCGAATTACGATGTTAACTAATTTACCTCAAGTCATCTCCCTAATACTAAAAATAGGAGTTGCTCCACTAATATATCTCTAAAACAATAAAGATCATTGTTACACCTATTTGTCTCACTAGTTGAAGTAATATCGTGCAGGTCAATGATCTCCTTTTACACATCACTAAACAAAGGTAGTGATCATCTTCTGTCTCATAAATAAAGGCATTGACCATCTTATACGCCCCTCTGAACAAGGATAGTGATCACCTTCTAACACTCTAAATGTCAATAGTGAATATACAAATATTACAACGTATAGGGAAGTATAAGCATTCTTCTTTTGCTCTTTGATCTTTTGATCTCTCTTTCATGTGATACCAGTCTTTTAGACCAATGTGTTACACGAGTTGTGTTTAAAATAAATAAATAATAAAATATGCGAAGTATCTTTAATTTATTTTATTAACCTAAATTAAATGAAAGAAATTAAATTTAAAGTCAAACAAAATCATGCTTAAAAGGTAGAAAATATATAAAAGTTACAAATTAGAAAATACAAATTTATACACTACGTTTAAAGTATCGTTTGTGACTTTTCCATCCTCGTCCAATATAAGAAGTTTGAGTCATTCTCTACTCTTGACTCTTGAACCTACCACAACCATAAATTCATCCATTTTATGATCTATTAGCATCAAATACAAAAAATAATCAAATGAAATTAAGCTTGATTTTGACGTTTGACTTCGACCTTGGTAAATTGCATCCATCAGGTTGCCATTTCCAGTTCTGATAGGATGAATCAGGCCTCCAGTTTCTCTGAGAGGTCACTTGTTTGACCACAAGTTAACCACAGAACAAAACAAAACAATAGTAAACCATATAACCCGCAAAACAAAATAATAATGAGAGTGAACAAACAAGGAGGCACGCATACCAAAAGATTGTGTTTCAAATAGTGAATATAATAGAAGGGTTACGTACATGTATATAGTATTAGCTGCTTGATTTAAAGTGCTAATCATCCATTGATTTAAAACCAAAGATACTCCAAAATATGCAAATATTTCTACAATAAAGGCGATTATAACTAGCACGTGTATACACATCATGAAATTCCCTAATGGATTTACTGTAGACAATTCCTGAAATATTATGTAAACTGGAAAGCATACTTGCCACTCATATTCAAGAATGGATATAAATATTATGTAAAAGTCAAAGTTGATCCATTTAACTCCAAAAACTAACTTTACGAAATTATATTGAGTAAAGATTTGATAAACTATATACCTAAAACTAATAAAATTTCAAATTTTCTCTGTCATTCTCAGCAATCATAACAACGTAAAAGAGACAAATGCAAATTTGAAGTCATAAAACGTGTTAGTCTGTGTTTGGCGCACTAGTTAAAAAGCTAGCTGCTAGCCGATAAACTATAAGCTAGCTAATAAGCTAACTAATAAAAAATAACGTTTGGTAAAAACTAGCTAATAAACTAGCTGAAAAATATAAAATGACATAAAAGTAAATGTCATAAATGTAAATAAAGGTATTTATATATAAGTTAGGCAAGCGTAAAACTGAAAATATTATAAAAGCTAGTTGAAACGTTACTCCAACTAATAATAGGAAATTAAATATATTAATTAAATAATAAATATTAATAATAACGTTTCTTAAATTTTGAATGTATTTAACAAGAGCAACAAACGACAAAAGCAAAGCAGATCTGAAACTCGTCAAGCTACATGACTCCCTCAATCAAATCACTACCAAAAAACAAAAGCTAGGTTGAATAGCGGTTGCGTTTAAAACGCTACGCCGACAATAACCATCATCGCTTTCAAATCCGGTGACCAGATTCGCTGAAGAGAGTAGAGAGAGAGCCGAACAGTTGTACATAACCATAAAAACCGCATCAGGGCAACAAACGATAGCAAATCAGAAACTCATCAAGCCACGGATCTCTCTCAATGTAGTCGCTAACCATCATCATCCACAGATCCGGTGGCGGATTCACTGAAGAGAGGAAAAAGTAGAGAGAGAGAGCATGACAGCGAAATGTAAAGAGAGAGAACCCACATCTTTAAATGAATTGAGAAGCCAGTTAATAGCCCACATCAAGAAAAGAAAAAAGACACGCGTACATCAATGAAAAGCCCACGAAATTTGAAGTGTACACGCGTAAGGTCTAACACAACAAATGATCTGCACGTGACATGTGGACACAGGTGAACAGGTAGCAAAAACGCATTCGACTAACACTATGAATAGTGTTTTACATGAGTATGACCACCAATTCCCATTGTAAAATATATAAATATTACTTCGAAAAATAAAACCAAACTAAATTAATAGTAATAATACGCAATTAACAACTAATATTATGTAATTTTATAATTAAAATTTGAATTTACTTCCAAAAATCTAAAATGATAATTTCATATACATAAATAAAAGTTAAAAATAAATAAAACTTACCAAAATAAACTTTACAGTAAATATTACAAAATTTATATTTTGAATTTACTTATTAAAATAAAAAAGTAAAAAGTTTTAGTATTAATATCTAGAGTTGAGATTTTCAATCTACATAATAAAACTAATGTTACAGAATTTTATTCTTGAATTAATATCTAAAAATTTTAAAAAATCAAAAAAACAATACTAATAAAAGGGAATTAAAGATATGAATTAAATACTAAAAATAACGTGTTAAAATTTGAATGTAATTAATTTTATTTCCAAAAATAAAACGAAACTAAATAAATGGAAATAATACGTAATTAAAAATTAATATTAAGTAATTTTAAAACTAAATTTTAAATTTACTTCCAAAAAATAATAAATGATAATTTTTAAAAAATAAAACTTTGGAATATTTTTTATATAATTTGAATTTTGAATTAGATTAGAAAAATAGAAAACGGTGAACACATATTTTTGAAAAGAAAGGTAAAGCCTAGAAATAGAATAATACATCTTTTCCATCTGTTTACTTGACACTCTGTGGTTGGTGCCATGTGACGTCGTAATGTATTTATGAAAAAAGTTATGAATTTTGTGATAAGTTCACTATCACAAAATAGAATAAGAGTGATGCATTCAAAAAAATAATAATAATAAATAAATAAAGTCACAATCCCCCACTATTTGGTGGAGTGGATATACCATTGTCTTTCAATGTGGATGTCAAAGGTTCAAATCCCACCGGACACAAAAAATAAATGAAGAATTAAATTATAGAGGTGAGTCAGAGGTTTTACCACAGTGGGCCTTTGTGGGGTGAGTTTCCTCTGTGATGGATGTGAAACATAGAGGGTCCTGATTACTCGCACGACTTATGATCGCAGCGTGTCGTAGGTAGTATCGTTTGCCATAATAAGACCCTCGAGTAACCGCGTATTTACCGTTCAAATAAATAATAATAAAGTCACACCGGTCAAGAAATTAGAGAACACATGAGACTTGAAAAAAATCCTTAATTTTTGAACTTATATTTGAGAAGTGTTGATAATATAATAGTTGATCAATTCCCAGTTCACATGAGACATGCTTAAGCCCAAGCCCAACAGCTTAAATTTTTAAGCAACAGACTTTTATGTGCCACATAGCTCAACATGTTCACATAGCTCAACATGTTCAATAAAAGATGCAGAAAAAGGTAAAGTGGGGAATAAAACACATAAATTGATACAAAATCCACACTAATGATTTAAATAAAAGGACAAAAACCAAACTAATGTTAAAAAAAAGGAATAGAAAAAAACTATGATTCAAATTTATATGACAAATATATGGATACATTATGATTCAAACCAAATTTATAGACAACCAAAATTTCAAACAAATTTATGGTGCAGAACAATCAAATTTATGGAGCAGAATAGTCAAATTTCTGATGTAGAATATTCAATTTTATGGACCAAAACCAAAACAACTAAAACCAAAAATTGTAACACTCATATACAATTGATGTCAAACAAAAGTCATTCTTTATAAAAATTCGATCCCAGAAATTTTTTATACAAAACCTATGGTTTGAAAATCATAAAACCCATAACTAGGATTTACATTTACAAAATATACCCATAGTAAGTTTGCCATCCAAGAGTTGTTCGTTAAACTTTACATAAGTTCATTACACAAAAGGGGAAATCGGTTTGTTCAATCTTCATGTGATCGGTTCCTTCTTCACTTGATGAGCATCCTTTCAAGCCTTGGCCTTACCTGCAACATACTCACTTTCAATAGTGAGTTTGTATTGCATAACAACGTAGTATAACATCAAATAATGAACAAAAACGACTAAAATCATAATCAGGCTTCCAAACGTATCGCCTAAAATTACTACATTTCCAAGTGATACGCTTGGACCTGCAGGCGTATCGCCTACCAGGGGCGGATCTAGGATTTTTTTTTAGTGGGTTCACTTTTTTAGTGGTAGGAATTCTAGACTAAATGTCAACATTTCGATTTAGTCAGTTCGGGTCGGGTCGGGTCGGATAAGGTTGATCATAGTATCATACAATAACAATACAAATATACGCTAAATTGGTAGAAATATATGAGGATGATAATTAATAGTGAATTGGAGTATGAAAATATAAAAATATGGGTTTTCTTATGTAAGATGATTGGAAATTTTGTTGTGTTTTAGATTTTAGAAGCAATTTTGGTGTTGGTGTGTCAAAAATATATATCAAAAGTCTGCTAGACAATAAATAAATTGTGCAACACATTGTAATTCAAGTCTTCGTTAGAGCATTTGGTTGAGTGATACGCTTTTCATCAACAAAACCCAAGTTCGATTCCTACTCTTTCCATCTTTTTTAAAATTACTGACTAGAACAAGTTTGTAAAAAAGAAAAACCGGGTTTGGTTGGGAGTTGAACTCGCGACGCGTAGATCCATAAGATAAGGATAAACCAGTTAAGCTATATGATTTATCTTGCTAGGATTCACTCTTCACAATATATATGGATTCACCCCTACTTATATATATATATTTCCATTAAAAATTCGAAATTCACTGGGTTCCCGTGAACCCGGTGGATCCTTAATGGATCCGCCCCTGTCGCCTACAACTACTAATGCTCCAAGCGATACACTTGGAGCTGATTTTCCAGGGACATGGCCGAATTTGCCATGTTTCTTACTTAGAATATTTTTGACAGTTTTCACATGTTTTTACTATCTTCACTTGAAATCTTTGGAGACTTACATTAGGCACCTTAGACCTTCAAAAAGACATTTGGAACATGCATGCTTTCATAGTAATCATAATACCTTGGTCATGATCATAATACCTTAACCATCCCCGGGTTCACCCAACCCGTTTGACCCATTAAGGGATTTTTATTGAGGCAACCTCATTTGTTGTGATCCAGAAATGATCTACAACACTTGTAGCACAACTATATTCATGTCAACAAGCAATTAACCTGGATACAACTCTATGCACACTTCGACATTAGTTTTAAGCTTCATATTATGCTTTATAGCATCACATATTACATTTTACTTAGGTTTGTTGGATACAAGTCATATAATTGAAACCCCATCGTCCAAATTATCACTTGGATTGCACTATCATTGTAATTCGTATCCACATGACTTTTTAACCCGTTTGACCCGTTAAGACGGGTCCTTGTCTTTGGTGTCTCCACATGCCTTGTTTGACCAAGATTTAGCATTGAGGATCTATGGTTCTGTAAACCATTTGTGATTCTCCATTATTCGTTACATGGCATGGGTTCAAAGCCCCAATTCCGCCCATTGCAACTTGCCATTCATTATGTGAATCCTCCGAATCTTGCTTTGGTCACTTTTAGGAATTTGAGAACCTTTTGGCAATTAGGCTTCATGGTTCCTAAAACCATTCATCACCTATTTGGGATAGTTCTTGGTTCATTCCATTTATTTGGAATCACACGTTTTACATAAACTACTATTTGTAACATAAACAATGTTACCTCGTGAACTTGAGCTTCCACTTCCACCAAGACCTTGATTGTTACCTTGGTCAACTTGATCACCTAATGGGTCACTAACAATATTAGGACCTTATCATCACAACATCTATGCCACGTTTTCATTAGCATGATTTCCATGCTTCACATACACAAGTATACATCGATGGCAATCAAACATATTCATCAAGTTTATATCTAGCTACAAGGTTTCATCAACATCACAATATCAATTAAGGAATTCACTAACCAAGATAGCTATGGATCATAATTTCATCAAGGATGCGTCAACTTATGAGCATATCTCTATGATCATTTAAGCTCAAAGTCTAATAATTTAATTGTTTTACCAACATTTTGGTTCTTTTAGGCATTTAATCAAACACCCTGTGTGCATACATATATGCCGACCCATAACCCAATCCCTTGAATTACCCACATGGCCATTTAACATAGTTTAGGTGAAATTACCTTCAACCCATCATCAATTAACCAATTTCATCATATAACATCATAATCATGCTATAAATCAATTGATAGAAACAATTTCACAACTCTATTAAGTAGTCATCTAGCATGGAGGTTCAAGGTGAGGAATTTGGTGACTACTTCAACAATTACCCATCTAACTCGAAAGTTATGCAACAAATGATGTTCCTAGCATCATAAGATTCATAATACATCAACAAATTTCAGATTTAGGGTCCTAAATTTCATGACCAACACATGCAATAACTTGGGGTTTCACTTACTTGACACAAAATTGGTCTTAGATGTAGGATTACACTCCCAATTTCAAGATTGTATGAGAAAAATCGCAGCCTAGATCCCTGGATTGTAGAATTTTGAAGATGGTAGGGTGAAAGGTGTGGGGATGGGTCTCCAAGTCGTGAATCACGACCTCCCCCTCCTTTACCTTCTATTTTACTTATTCCACTGTTAAGTATTTGTCATTTTAGCCCCTTAAGACTCAACATTGTGTTTTATATTAACCAAAATCAATTTACACATTAAACCCCGTAGTTCACATAGAAATAAATTATACTAACAATAAGGCTATTTTTTTTCTAAATTAACTCGACTAGACGTTAACGCAAATTGAATTATTTATATAAAAATTTGGGATGTTACATTAGGATTCCTAAAACTCCCAGAATATCCTTCCAAAGTCGATCTAATTTTCTGTCAGAAACTATGTTGAAACTCAAGAACTCTTAAAAGGCTTCAAGTGTCGATCCAAGCTTAACAGTCATCTTCACTATCTTCTCCTTGCTTGTTTACAGACACGGATATGTCATCTTCATATCACACGGACTATTTTCGTATTTCACTAATTGATCATGTGAGTATTCGTATCCCATCTCCTTTTACTATTTTGGGGTGTAACATGTATCCTATGATAATTTATGGTTTTCAATATCCAACTCGCATTATCATTCGAATGGTGATTCATTTGAATGGTGATTCACATTGTGGTATTAAATGATCAATTCGTGTTATCATTCGAATGGTGATTCGCTTTGTGAATGTTCACATCCCCTTTCCTTTTGCTATTTTGCGGTGTAACATGTATCCTTTGATAAATTATGGTTTTTAATATCCAATTCATATTATCATTTGAATGGTGTTTCATACGAATGGTGATTCGCATTGGGGTATTAAATGATCAATTTGTGTTATCGAATGGTGATTCGTGTTGTGAACATTCATATCCTTTTACTATCTTGGGGTGTAACATGTATCCTGTGACAAATTATGGTTTTCAATATCCAATTCGCATTATCATTGGAATGGTGATTCATTCGAATGGTGATTCGAATTTTGGTATTAAATTATTAATTCGTGTTATCATTCTAATGGTGATTCACGTTATGAGTATTCATATCCCCATTCATTTTTAAGCTTTAGGATGTGACATGCATATCTATTCAAATATCACATGCTATATGTCAAACTATTATGTTTTTATTCATCATTCATCTGTGTAATTGATGAGTGGTCTATCGATCCACTCTATTTAGTACTAATTATATTAAAAATACACTGGTGTGAGCTTAAAATATGTTGATTTAATCGGGTTTTATATATTAGTGTGTTGTGGAGAAAAAAAATGCTTAAACGGTGTAATTAAGTTCAACTCGAATCATAGCACGTTAATGAGTGAATCTGCATAACCCTTTTTAATATATTTATTAGTTTTATTTTAATTTAAATTAGAATAGTAGGAAAAATAAAAAAAATAAAGTTTCTATTGTTTTGTTGTTTCATTTCGTGATTAGCAGGAAAAGAAGAATGGGCTCAAAGGCCCACTTAAATGAATAAGAAAAATGCAGCCTAAGTTAAAAAGAGGATTTGACATCATTCAACGGAGAGGTTTGGACTTCGGACGGCAAAAGGCAGGGTGCCTTAGGGCACGATTCGAAGGCCACAAGTGGTTTTGCTGCAGGATAGAATTCGAAGGACAAAGCTCAACCGAAGGGGTGATTTATTTTCATTGTTTAATTTTAGTTTGGTGTTTAGATATTTTGGTTGTTCATGTTAATGAAGAATATTATTATAGTGACGTTATTCTACTTCTTTATTAATATGATTAGCTAAACTATTGGTGATCACGATTAGGAGTAGGTTTTGGATATGTTTTTGTATTCAATTTAGTTTATGAATCGGGCTAAGCACTTGAGTATGTTTTTATTATCTTGCTAGTAGATGGTTCAAATATATTTTGGTGATTGGGGTTTGAGTTAACTTTTGTGTAGAAGAAAGAATTCTTCTTTGTTGAACTTATTGATAACCACCAGTCTTTGGTTTTAATGATCAGTCATCAATGGTTGTTTTACGGGTCTCATATTGTTTGAATTGATATTCATATAGACACATACTAGCACGGGTTCCTATTCGGTTTCGGATCGTTAGGTCAATTTGGCCGGATTCCTTAGTCTAGTGATTATCCTTCTTTGCAAAAGTTATTTTAGTTATGTCTATGTAACTTCTCAAACATTGAATTAAGTTATGTTTATGTGACTTTTTCAACATGGTGGATGAATTAGGTTATACTTAGTGCTGCCAATTCCGAACCTAAATGTTTTGGTCAAAAACTGCCTAAGCAATTAGTTGATCAAACTTTGTATGTGAGGTAGCGTGTTTGATGTAAATAAAGATGAAAAATGCAAATGTAAAGGTTGACGCGAGGATGTAACGAGGGAAAATCCAAGTATCCTTGAGTATCCTCAAGGAGCCTGGCAAAAAACCTCGGGGGCCGGTTCAAAGTACCTGCCGCCTAAAACTTTTATATAATGAAAGTTCTGATTACAAAGTAAATGAGCTCGAATTCTAAGTGTTGCAGAGAATTGTAATCGAAAAGATTGTGTGTGTGTGTAAGCCTAGAGCTCTTGTTTAAATACGAAATACATAGCAACTAATTTTCCTAAAAAGTAGCAAGTAAGTCCACGTTCGCCAACTAGCCGTTTGAATCCCAACTGACCCATGATTCCGTTGATAGGCCGAATCTTTAGGACACGTGATGAATGACCGAGTCAATCCTGCGAGTAACAAACAATAGAGAAGCAACCGTTAGCAAGTAAATATTATTCAGGATCCTTACCATGAAGTGCCTACGAGTTGATGTGAGCCGCTCATTGTCTCCTGAATTCTAGTACCAACAATTGCCCCCAAATTTTTGGCAGTTGGTGCATGCGGGACAGCTGTCGAAAATTTGAATTTCTGGCTTATCTCTAAGTAACTATGATTTGATGGGGAGTAATTAGCCCCAACTTCCCAAGCGAAGTTCTCGTCAGATTATCCCTTTATAACCTTCTCACCACATTAATTCTTCACCATATCTTCTTCTCGGCGAAACCCTAGAGCTCCTCGCATCTTCTCCAGGTTAGTTTCTCATTCCGCCCTTCTCGTTTTCTCTGAGCATGGGAAAAACTCCTGCACAGTCATCGGCCACGGTCTCCGACCAAGTGGCCGACGAGTTCACCGACCAAGGTCTCCTCCCGGCGACGGCGGAGGAAACTTGCAATTTTGACGATCGCAAGATCGCACTGTTGAAACGATCCCGCTGTTTCCCCGCTGGAGCTGAAATTCGTCCCTTTGACCCTTCTTTGAAAGCCGACCACATCTCCGACGAATGGGTTTGTTTTCTGAACTACCCTTTTCTTCTTGGCATGACATTTCCGTTTCCGACACTGGTGAATGATTTCTTTTCCGTCACCGGTCTTGCTTACTCCCAAGTCATGCCAATGGTGTGGCGTATTCTGTTCTCTCTCGAAAGTCTGAACCAGTCCCATAATCTGAATATTGGAGTTGCTGAAATTTGTAAAGTTTACCGGTTGGCCACTCACGGCAACAGTAGATTTGTTTTGAAAATTCGAACTGGAGAAGCTCAGATGATCCCTAGGACTTCTCATAACGACCATGACTGGAGGCGTCAATTTTTCTTTGTGAAACGAAGTAGCCTTGCTGGTTGTGAGAACCTTCCTACCCAGTGGGTCATTAAGGGTAGGAAGAGTTTTAGTAACATTCTAACCCCATATACTCTTCCATTGCATGAAACTGATATGATTGTGTTTCTGTCTTTGCAGCGCCCAAGTTTGAAGCTCTGATCAAGCCGACCCGTGAATCCTCCAAGAAGCTTAAGGATCTTTTCAGCATCCCAGCAGCAGAAAGAAGCTGCCAGCCCGAGGACGTTTCAAGTGCCAGAAGCATTTCTCAGCAATCTCTCAGCCCTTCAAGAACCATGTCAACAGGTACTTTCGTTTAATTGTTCCCTTTCCGTCTTTGAATTGTGTTTCATTACTTCTGAAATTGATCCTTCACTGTTTTATGATGAAGCTCCAGGTTCGGCCTCCAACTTCTCATTCAAGGACCTTAAGCTGCTCATTGCCAAAAAGGAGAAAACTGAGGAGACCAGCAGCAAGGCTCCTACTGACATCTCAGCCCCCAAGTTCCGAGCTCCGAGCACTCGTTCCAAGACTTCTTCTGCAAAGAAGCGCAAGGCTCCTGACTCCACTATCAATGTGGACAGCTTCGATGATCTCCCTCCCGTTGCAGCTGCTAACAAGCTGCTCTCACTGCAGGCTGTAGTGAACATTGTAAGTCGTAGTTTAATAATAGGGAAATATGTAAAAATGAAAGTCATAACACTTCCCTTTTTGATTCTGATGTGCAGGGCATTGACAAGCTGAGCCACGAGGTGATTGACCTCGAAGGCAAAGTGGAAGCCCTGGAGCAGAAGCTCGAAGCAGCTGAACAGAAGCTTGAAGCCTCTGAACTCAAACTTGATCAGGCCACGCTCCGTCTTGAGAAGCTGAACAAGGCTGCAGCCAGCAATACTCGCCACTATGAGAAGCAGCTCAAAGAGAAAGATGCTGCGGCTGCTGAAGCTCTGAAGCAGGCCGAACTGAACGCTCAATCTTCAGCCGCCATCAGCGTGCTGGAGTGCATGATTGAGATGGCAACTGCTGCACAAGCTGATGGCTTCACTCCAGAGAGCTGGCCGGTGAAGGACTGGGAGATGAGCCTTAAGAAGCTGCTGGCTGAGAGGGTAGATGCTCCTGAAAAGGCTGAGAAGGAGGCTGAGCCGGAGGTCGAGAAGGAAGCTGAGAAGGAAAAGGGCAAGGGCAAGGAGGTTGAGCAGGCGGAGGCTGCTGGTGATAAGCTGGGCGATGAGGACGATGCAACGGTCTGAGCCCGCTTTTTTAGTTTGTTCGGTTCATGGTCAGGTTCAGGTTCAGTAAACAATGTTTGTGGTGAAGCTTTTGTAAACAATGGTAGTGGTGAAACAAAAACAACGGTAGTTTAACTTTTTTTTGGGGGCTTGGATGGAGGGACCTTGAGTTTCAAGGCGAAGTCCAAGCTCCTTTAGACAATATAGTTGGCCACAGGTGGAGGGATCTTGGGTTCCAAGACGAAGCCTGGGGTCAACTTCTCCAATTTCCTGCATAAATATGACTTAGTAGTATTTTGATCATCATGGTGTGCCGTGTATGCTTTTAATTATTTTGAAAAATGTTTGAATGAGGATCCTACAGGATGCTCAGCATAGTTTAGTTGAAAAACTTAGAAGTTTATAAAACTTGTCAAAATTAACAAACCATGATGCCATCTAATACTTAGTAATAAAAATACGTATTAAACGCAGTATCAATATAACCTGTTTGAGAATACTCCAACCGTGGAGGTAGTCAGGATCTCTAAGGATCCTTAGGAATCCTTAAGATAGACTTGATGAAATTCCGATTTTAAGGCATAAAATACCTCAAAAACCTTGAGCACTTGTGAATAAGCTAATCTGGGGTCAAGCCCAATCTTGAGAGACACGAAAGTGCCTAGACCTTAGTTAATGTGAGAACATTAAAAACCTTTGTTATTCTGAGGACAAGCTCAAAAATACTTGGGACTAAGCCAACTGGGGTCAAGCCCAAAACTTGAGAGACATAAATATGTCTAAACCTTTGTTGACATGAAAATGCCAAAAACCTTAGAATCTTTGAGATGACACGTCTGCCATCCATTTTGAAGTGCACTCTATGGCCAACAATGATGAAATTATCAGCCACCCCTAGATGGACTGGTCGCACCACCTTGAACCACAGGCCACCATCATGCGCTCCTGGCGAGGGTCTTGCGCTCCTGGCGATTCCCATTAGTGAACGAGAAGGTGAAAACCTCCTAAACCTTTTGACAGCATTCAGAATGCTTTAGACTTAGAAGAGGTGATCAGCCTCTAGCTTATGGTAGGACGCTCGGAGCACCTATAAAACACTTCAAGGCTCGGTGAGGGGTGGGTGTTAGTTTCGCTAACACCCCTCCGATGCCTAAGTCAGTACAAATTTCAAAAATAATAATGTGAAAATGAAATAAGGGTAAAAATCATACCTGAGGTTCTCGAAGTATGGACAAGGATTCTCTGATATGCTCAAAGGATCCAAAGGGAACTTATATAAAATATAATTTCAAATGAATTGCATTCCAAGCTCTTGGGAGCAGCTCACCTTCCATAGTAACTAACCTGTATGCTCCTTTTCCAGCTTCTGAATCCACCAGGTAGGGTCCTTCCCATTTAGGCGCGAGTTTCCCATGTGCCGGATTGGTTGTATTTTGAAAAGCTTTCCTGAGTACCAGATCTCCTACTTGAAATCTTCTGATCCTGAGATTCCTGTTATAAGACTTGGCTATCTTTTGCTGGTACGCTGCCATCCTAAATTTTGCGAGGTCTCTGATTTCTTCAATTGTTTCAAGATCTTCAAGGAGCTCTTGTTTGTTTGCTTCAAAATCCTGGTGGCTTGTTCTCGCAGTTGGCATCACCATCTCAGTAGGAATTACAGCTTCGGATCCAAACACTAAGGAAAATGGTGTTCGACCAGTAGCATTCTTGGAGGTCGTTCTGTCAGCCCATAATACGAAAGGTAGCTCTTCAGCCCACTTTCCTTTCTTGTCTCCTAGCTTCTTCTTGAGGTTATTGATGATAATCTTATTGCTCGATTCTGCTTGGCCGTTAGCTTGTGGATGTATGGGAGTTGAAGTTACCATCCTGATGCCCCATGCCTCACAAAAACTTGTTGTCCTTTTTCCAATAAATTGAGATCCATTGTCGCACACTATTTCTGATGGAATTCCAAATCTTGTTAAGATATTCCTTTTGATAAAGGAAATTACTTCCTTTTCTCTAACTTGAACAAAAGCTTCGGCTTCAATCCACTTAGAAAAGTAATCTGTCATAGCCAGCATGAAGACTTTTCCTCCAGGTGCTACAGGCAGCTTACCAACTATATCCATTCCCCATTTCATGAACGGCCATGGAGATGATATTGAATGGAGCGGCTCAGCAGGCTGATGGAGGATGTTGCCGTGCCGCTGACATGCATCACACTTCTGAACAAAGGCCATAGCATCCTTCTTCATGGTGGGCCAGTAGTATCCTGTTCTTAATACTTTTGAATATAGTGATCTGCCCCCAGTGTGATTGCCACAATCACCTTCATGAATATCCTGAAGTACCGCATGTGCTTCAGGCTGCTCGAGGCATCTCAAGTATGGTCCTGCAAGAGATTTCTTGTATAAGATACCATTTATTATTGAATATGGAATTACCTTTGTTCGGAAGAGTCTGGAGTTCTCGTTTTTTGGGATTTCTCCTTCTTGGATAAATCTCCTAATAGGGTAAGTCCAGGATTCTTGAGGATCCTGGGAGTCTGTCATTTCTTGATCTTTATCTGTTGTAACATCATTAACTTCTTGTTCTTCAATTGCTGGTGTCAGGATGTGAGTTATGGGAATCTTGACACCTTCTGGGATCCTTAAAGATGATGCTAAATTTGCCAAAGCATCAGCTTCTGCGTTTTCTTCTCTGGGTACCTGTGATATGCTGCAATTTTCAAAAGATAATGCTAATTGTTTTACAAGGTCCAGATATTTGGTTAGCCTTTCGCCTTTCACTGCATAGGATCCATTAAATTGGTTAGTTAATAACAAGGAGTCAATAAAAACTTGAATGTGTTGGATACCCATATCTTTAGCGAGTTGTAATCCCGCAATTAAAGCTTCGTATTCGGCTTCATTATTAGTAGCCTTGAATTCACAGTGGATAGATAGAGGGATAATGTCCCCCTGTGGCGATTTCAGTAGCGCACCCAATCCTGTACCTCTAACATTAGATGCTCCATCTGTATACAAGACCCAGCTGCCTGAAGCTTCTTCGAGCTGCTTGACCTCAAGTTCAACCTCTGGCAGTATGTCGCTGCTGAAATCAGCCACAAAGTCTGCTAAGGCTTGTGACTTGATCGCTGTTCTTGGTTCATATATGATTTCATAGGCACTTAATTTAACTGCCCATTTCGCCATTCTTCCAGACATCTCTGGCTTTCTTAAAACACACTTAATAGGATAGTTAGTTTTCACATAAATAACATGAGTTTCAAAATAATGTCTTAACTTTTGAGAAGCCATGATAAGGGCTAAAATCAATTTTTCTAAATAAGAATACCTGGTTTCAGCATCTAGCAATGTTTTGCTTACATAGTATACTGGATGTTGCTGCCCCTCATGATCCTTCACAAGCACAGCACTTACCGAGCTGCCTGAAACCGCTAGATAAAGAGACAGTGGCTCGCCTTTAACTGGTTGCATCAGAAGCGGGGCGGATGACAAATATTCTTTCAAAGAGTTCAGAGCTGCTTCATGCTTCTCACCCCATTCGAACTTTTTGTTTTTCTTCAGTATGTCATAGAATTCTTTGCTCTTTTCGGAAGATCTTGATATGAATCTGTTAAGTGCTGCTACTCTTCCAGTCAATCTTTGAACTTCTTTAACGTTTGTTGGAGACTTCAAGTTTATAATAGCTTGTATCTGCTCAGGGCTGGCTTCTATTCCTCTTTCAGTAACCATGAAGCCCAAGAATTTGCCGGCTCTTACTCCGAAATGGCACTTGGAAGGATTCAATTTCATGTTGAACTCGTCCAGGATATCAAATGCGGCTTCAAGATCTTTGGGATGATCTTCTGCTTTCTTCGATTTCACCACCATATCATCGATGTATACTTCCATGGTGTCCCCCAGCTTGTCTTTAAACATCATGTTGACTAGCCTTTGGTATGTGGCACCTGCATTTCGTAAACCAAAAGGCATTGCAATATAACAATAAATACCTGTAGGGGTCATGAAGGCTGTGTCTTCCTGATCTGATGGTTCCATTTGAATTTGTTGAAAGCCCGAAGATGCGTCCATAAAAGTTAGCATCTCATGCCCAGCAGTTGCGTCCACCATAGAATCAATATGCGGTAGAGGGAATGGGTCTTTAGGGCAGGCCTTGTTTAGGTCTGTGTAATCTACACATACCCTCCACTTACCATTCTTCTTTTGGACTACCACCACATTAGCCAACCAGCGAGGATACTTAACTTCTCTGATCATTTTTGATTTGAGCAGCCTGTCGACTTCCTCTTGGATTATGATGTTTCTCTCAGGAGCGAACTTTCTTCTCTTCTGATGTATTGGCCTGAAAGATTCATCTATACCAAGTTTATGAGTAATAATATCTTTAGATATACCTGTCATGTCTTCATGTTTCCATGCAAATGTCGTGACTCTGGACTTTAAGAGGCTCACGAGCTGCTCCTCAGTATCCTCAGGAATATTTGTTCCTACCAGCACTTTGATTTCAGGATCTTCAGGATTGAGTTGAATTTCTTTGGTCTCCAATTCCTTTGTCATCTGAACTCTTCGTGCTGGTTTCTTTAATTGCTATGCTGGCCTTGACTTGATAGTGTTCTTCATAGCAGAAGTGTAGCAGTCTTTGGCTTCTTGTTGATCACTTAATATTCTTACAACTCCCCAAGGTGTGGGAAGCTTCACACATTGATGATAGGTAGATGGAACTGCTTTCATGTCATGGATCCATGGCCTACCCAAGATTACATTGCAACAAGGCAGGGAATCAATAACGCAGAATTTCTGCATGGAATTGACCCCTTCTATGTAAACAGGAAGTCTGATGTCTCCAACCGTATGCTTGGTTTCACCGCTAAATCCTACTAATACTGAGGATCTTGGAATTATTTCTTCTTCAGGAATGCTCATCTTCTTAAGCACGTCCAATTGAATAATGTTGACCGAGCTGCCATTGTCTATCAGGATCCTGCGAACATAATGGTTAGCAATACATAATGTAATTACCAGACTGTCATGATGAGGATCCTGGATGTCCTGCTTATCAGTTTCGTCAAAAGAAATGACTTTGTCTTCAGTCAATATTGCATTCTTCTTTGGTCGGCTGCTTTGATCCATTTTGGCCTCCTTGGCATGTCTTTTTGCTGATGAGAAAGAGGCCCCACATATGTCAGATCCTCCAGAGATGAAATTGATCACCTTTGCATCTGCTGGTGGCGACTGAGCTCTTTTGGGCAGCTCAGCAGCTTCTTGAGTTTTGCTTCTCTTTCTACCGAACAATTCCTTGAGATGCCCCTTGCTGAGCAGGTAACTGATCTCTTTCCGAAGGGCTATGCAATCATCTGTTAGGTGCCCAAAGTCTTCGTGGTAGGCACACCATTTAGACTTATCTTTCCATGATCCTTGTTTATCCGATTTTCTTGGCCACCTGGCTTTATCACCTAGATCCTGCAAGGCACATAACAAACCACTTGTGTCAACCGAAAAGCAATAATCAGATACCTTTGGGAAGTTCTCTTCGTCGTCTTCCTCTTCCACTTCGTTGACCCTTGGATTATCATTACGATAATAGGGTTTGTTTCTTTGTTGTTTCCCGGGAGAGTTTGTCCTTCTGCCCGACGTTTCTTCACCTCTTTTTTGGATCTTCTTATCGTCTTCTAACCTGATGAACCTCAGTGCCCTTGTTCTGACCTCATCAAGGTTCCTGCAAGGAGTCATAACCAAATCATCATAAAATCGGGAATCCCCTCTAATCCCCATTTTGAAGGCTTCTACAGCAGCTGCCATATCCAAGTTAGGGATATCTAGAGCTTCTCGACCAAATCTGGCCACGTAATCCCTTAGGGATTCACTGGGTTTCTGAACTATCCTGTACAAATCACCAGTGAGCTTCTCAAAGCTCCTGCTGCAAGAAAACTGGTTATTAAACAAGTTAGCCAAGTGGGGAAAAGAAGTAATAGTATTAGGAGGGATACTGAGTAGCCATTTCAAGGCTGGTCCTGTCAGTGTTGAACCAAATCCCTTGCATAAGCAAGCTTCTTTGATGTTTGCAGGAATGGGGTTGATCTCCATTCGCTCCCTGTATTGTGCCACGTGCTCCTCAGGATCTGTGGTTCCATCGTAGAGTTTCATGTTGGGGGTCTGAAATCTTTTCGGTATCTCTACGTCACAGATGGGCCATGCAAATCTGGATATCCTGTGGCTGCCCGCTGGCACTTCAGGAATTGGACGAATAACACCAGGAACACTTGAGATCATGTCTTTCAATCTCTGGAGTTCCCTGGCGATGACGGGGTCAATACCTGCATCCTGCACAATTCCTTGGTTAGGGTTAGTATAATAATTATCAAAGTTGTTACCAGCCCTGGAAGTTTGTAGAGGGATTTGAGGTCCATATCCAGTATCTCTAACGATGGTTGGCTCAGTCGTAGTCTCCACTTGCATGGGGATGAAGTCTCCCTCATGCATCTCCTGAGATGAACCTGGGAACGTGCCTGCAGAGACAGTAGGGTTAGAAAATAAGGATCCTTGAGGATCTTGAGCAGCTCGGAAGCGGCTCCGGTATGGTTGGAATGGCTGTGATGAGGATCCCTGTGGCATCTGTGGAGTAGGCATTGCTGATTGCTGACTCCAAGGCTCATGTAGGTTTGCTGCCGCGAATTGTTGTGGTCGAGATGCGGATTGATGCATCGAGACTGCTGGCACCCGATGGTTTAAAAACCCGGCTGGTTGCTGACTTGAGCATCTCGGCGGCTGCTGACTTCCATATTCGCTGTAATAAGATTCTGGGGGTTGCTCAGAGTAGAATCCAGAGTATTCCAGATCCATCATCCTGGAAGTCTTCTGATGCTGAGTGCCTGAGGATCCTGCAGTGGTAACTGTTGCAATACCTGACTTTTGAACAGTAGAGGGATTTACTTTCAGTTTCGGCTGCTCCGATATTTCCGGAGAGTTGAACCCGAATGATTTTGGGATCAAAGGGCTGATTTCCTCTACTGGTTTCTTAGATTTCTTCAATTCCATGATCTCCTTCATCATTCTCTCGTTGGTTTTGGTTTGTTCATCCGCATGGGCCTTCATTTGCCTGATCAAAACATAGAGATCATTATTAGAAATAGTAGAGTCAGTGGACGTACCTTGAGATCCAGTAAAAGTGGGGTATTCCACTCCTCTAGTATTAGTATCAGCCACTTTCTTCATCATTGGGGGAAGACCAGCATTGATGATCGGTTTAGTGGATGAAACGGATTTCGAGGTAATCTTTTGTTGGCTCGACATTTTCAAGAATTGGTTATGGGAAGAAGATCAAGGCTTTTAGCTGAATTCAAACACCGTTTGCCCCACGGTGGGCGCCAAATTGTTTTGGTCAAAAACTGCCTAAGCAATTAGTTGATCAAACTTTGTATGTGAGGTAGCGTGTTTGATGTAAATAAAGATGAAAAATGCAAATGTAAAGGTTGACGCGAGGATGTAACGAGGGAAAATCCAAGTATCCTTGAGTATCCTCAAGGAGCCTGGCAAAAAACCTCGGGGGCCGGTTCAAAGTACCTGCCGCCTAAAACTTTTATATAATGAAAGTTCTGATTACAAAGTAAATGAGCTCGAATTCTAAGTGTTGCAGAGAATTGTAATCGAAAAGATTGTGTGTGTGTGTAAGCCTAGAGCTCTTGTTTAAATACGAAATACATAGCAACTAATTTTCCTAAAAAGTAGCAAGTAAGTCCACGTTCGCCAACTAGCCGTTTGAATCCCAACTGACCCATGATTCCGTTGATAGGCCGAATCTTTAGGACACGTGATGAATGACCGAGTCAATCCTGCGAGTAACAAACAATAGAGAAGCAACCGTTAGCAAGTAAATATTATTCAGGATCCTTACCATGAAGTGCCTACGAGCTGATGTGAGCCGCTCATTGTCTCCTGAATTCTAGTACCAACACTAAACGTGACCATTTGTTTTTATTTCTTGTTATTCTCATTAGTTTTTATTAAAAAAAAATCAACTTTTACACTTTTTAGTTTTTTAGTTTAATCTAGTTAAATAATCAGATAAAACAAATAACACTGACCACATGCTCTTCGTGGATACGATACCTGACTTACCCTAGCTACCTAGGTTAATAAGGTTTTTGCATGACCCCAACGACAGGTTATCAGTAATCTTTAACAATACCAAGCATACGGTAACAATGATAGATCTATTGGCCGACAACCCACATAAATTTGTCCGTGTAGACAACATTTTGGGTGATTGAAACATATTTCACTTAGCAATAACTTGAATTTTACTGTATAGACGGTATTCGGGTTATGATACAGGTCATCAAGGTTTGATTATGCAAATTCAACATTTAGTTTATTCATACATGCTTGAGTCTTTATTTGAATCACTTTCAATCTACTATATGTATCTATGTTTACTCACCAACTATTTTAGTTGACACTCTATTTTGATATACGTTACATGACATGCAGTTTGAGCCATACTTGATTGATGTTACATCTAGGATGCTTTGTACCTAGATTTATTAAATTTAACTTTGATCAGTTGTAATGTGTATTTGAACGTAATGTTTGAATTGGAATTTGGTAATGATTAATTAGTCAGACTTTAATTTAGTGTCATAAGCATTTGGACAATCATCATGTCCCGACATAAGTTCCACCGTCGGTTAGGGTGTGACAACATGGAGATGAAAACAGAAGCTTGTGAACGAGGACGATGAACTTGAATGGCAACCCGAACGACCGAGGTTTTTCCAAGCGATGCTCGCCGGTGCTGTGTTCTCGATGGTGGATGATACCGGATAATAACCACACCACGATTAGAAGGTGGTGAAGCAGCGGTGGACGATGGTGGAAAACAGTGGATGAGATCAATGTTCAAGTGGTGTTGATTTGATCAGAAGGTCGAGACGATTGCGGTGCTATTTGAGGCATGCGATAAATGGGTGTTAATAAGATTTAAAACCGGTTTTAAAAGTGAAAATGTGGGATTAGCCCCCTTGGTAAAGGTTCTTGCATCTTAGTTTGAGGTCCAATGCTCAAATCTTGACATGGGAATCAAGGTTCTTGCCTCGTAGTGTAAATTGTCATAAAAAAAAAGTGCTAATCATGGACATTTGATCATCGGTTTACGTATTTGTTTGATTTCCAACGTATCGGAGAAAGTAAACGGCAACGGAATGGAGAAGAAGGAACGGAAAAATGAATGGCCGACGGTTTACATGAGTTTCATAAAAATCAACTTTGCCCAAAAGACGAAACAAACCCTCAAGTTCAGACATATTTCTTACTAGCCCATGGTATATATAATTTGATTTATTTTAAACCCTACCCCTAATATCTAGTAACCAAACTTGTCACATAGCATTTAGTCCATACTTATTCTCATAAAGTTCCATTTTTATAAACGAGAACCATAATTTAAAATCATTTAGTCACACTTACTAAAAAAATTTACAAATTCTTTCAATCATTTTTATTAAAACGATTTTGCTAAAAATGAAATTCCCAAATTTATTGGAACGGGTCGAATTACCGACACGGATATTTGACGAAAGTCACAGCTATGCATTGCAAATTGCAAAAATATGACGTAGAATCTAAAATGAAGGCTGAGAATTTAGGATGAAGGGTTAGGTCATGGAAGAAAAACGCAACATCACCAAAATCGGGAGTTTGACAAAAACAGTAAAACAACATGAATGCATATGAAAAGAATGCGTGTGCAAAAATACACGTGGAAGATTTACATATGAGTAGTAAAGAATGAGATTGCCATCCGCCTTCCTTATTGTATAATTTATAAATTACTCATTAGGTTTTCTGAAGGTGTTGTTTATAGTTTCATCAATCACTTAAATATGATATTAAAGATTATGAAACTGATGAAATTATGTGTTCAAAGCTACCATGATCAACAACCACAACCTAGAACATATGAAGCTAAATATTTAACATGTGGATGAATCAAAATACGAGGGTTGTTTGCTTCCATTTGGATTTCTAATCCATACATGTATCATGTTGCATATATATAGTTAGTAAGTTGATGTTCAAAAGTGATGAGATGTTATTTATATATTTCTAATTCCCTCGTGTGTGAATATTAATGTGTATAATATGTAAGAAGTGTAAAATGATGATGTTGATATATCAATATAATGTATATAATTAACCCTAAACAATAATATACTGCTTTAGGATATTGTTATGAACGGCCCAACCTACACAAGCCCAAACAAACAACCAAACCCAAAGTCAAGAAATAACCAACCCATGTATAAAAGAGGAATCAAGGAAACGATTAGGGCAGAGAAAATTGATGTTATTATCTATGTGCTTCTTCCCTCACCTCCAAATCTGAGCTCTGTATTTCCCATCTCCTTCTAGTTACCCTTGTAATTTCAGTGCTGAAGTGATAGTGATCCTCCTGATCTGTTTGAGTAGTTCATACCTTGTTTATATTAAACTGGTTCATTTCATTGGTGCTTTCATTGCTCCTAAGCTCATATGGCTTTGGAGTTTAATCACGATGATCTTCAATCGATTCCACCTCCAGCTCCTTTGTCTCGTTTTTCAGGAGTAAATCCGATCCAATGGATCCATCAAGCAGAGCAGTACTTCCTATATTACTCCATTTATGATGACGAGAGGTTTTCATATGTCATCCACTTATTTGATGACGACGCCTTCTGCTGGTTTAATGGATGGTATAGAAGATTCGACTTCGTCACCTGGGAGACTTTCACCACTGCAATGCTTGCTCAATTCCACTTTGCTGACCTAGCTGACCATCCGACTGACTTCGTCACTGCCGCGTCTTCAATTTCTTCATCTGTGGATGAACATGGATCGTTGCTTCTCCAAATGGAAGATGTAATTTCAGAAATCAAATGTGACAACCTGTATGAGCCAGATCTGCACGATTCAGTTTTCGAGCATACCACCATCATTCATCGGTTTCACCTTGGTGCCCTAGATGCACCTCCCGTTGATGCTTTTCCGATTTATGCTTCAATCGAGTTTGGAACTGAGGTTATTAATTCTCAATCAGCGGGGGTTGCAATTCCTGTTCCGATTGGATCTCACCACCGCACTCCCGAGAACAATGATCGTAACAGCAACGCTAAGCATCTCTCGTCGAATTGTGTTCCGGTACTTCCACCGCATCTTCCTTTTAATTGTTTTGCTCTACGAATTTCTAATCCATATCCTCCTATTGATGTTCAATTTCAAGGAGGCCACATATTTGGCACTTCAATGATTAATGAATTAGCTATTACTTCTGCTTGTGATTGGGATAGACAACAATTGTTACTTCATGAAATATGGTATCCTCCAGATTTGGGTTTCATTGCATCTGGAAACGAGTTTCTCAACTCCCAATCGGTTGTGGTTAAGCCTTTGAACGATAGTACCTCTAGTAACGTGGTTGTTACTAATCATTCTGGTGTTTTCTGGTCAGTTCTGAATGATTCAGATTCAGAGCATGCCATCCTTTATTGCGATGTTCATTTTCCATTGCAGGTATCTCCTCAACCTGCTACTATTCCATCTCTTGGTGCGAAGTCTATTACTCCTGGTAGTTATGCTATCTTCCTTGTATGCTCTGATTCGAAATTTGGGGCTCTTTTGTTCGCTGGGCCCTTTAGTTTTGATCCTGGTCCATATGGTATTCCAGACCCTGTTGGTTCTGTTGGCAGTGGCCTCAGAAAGTATCTACATGAGTTGTATGCCACATTAGTTCACCCTCCAAAGCACATTTTCTTGGCACTTACTAATGTATATGCGTCATGTGGATTGTTTGCTAAGCCGAACTGGGTTCTTTCAGCCAAAGGTATTCCTGTGTTTAGTATGAAAGCAATCAACAACATGTTTATTTCTGCAGTTACTACACATGGCCAATTGGCTGATGCCCTCAAAGTTTATGGTGACACAACACAAGTTGATGTTTATTTGGAGCCAAAGGGTGCTGTCAGTCTTATTGAACATCTTCAATCTAAAGGTGAGCTAAGTTCATTACTTCGGCTACTGACCCAATTACAGAATACAACACTTTGGGATGATGGATGTGCCAGGAATACGTTGTATTGCATTCGTCACAAGCTTTCCGACTCGGGCGTTACTTTACTCGAGCCACATTTGCAGAAGTCAGGCACCATTGTGATCGTTATCTATGTTGTTTTTGCCAAGGTTTATTTTGCAGAGGGTTTTTCACAGTCAAAGAATCTAAAGCTTCTAAAAAGTTTGATAGGTGAAGTGCACAACCATTGCTCATTATCCCCACGTCTCCATTTTGCGACCATATTTTTTGGAAGTTTGGATATTGGAATTTGGACATTAGATTTGTGTATCTATGAAAATGGCATCAACATTCATCCACTTGTTGCCACTGCTCCTTCACACTTGTTCATGCCAAGCCAACATGCCAGAATAGTACCCCATGCCCTACCTTTTGTCGCTTTATTTGGCCAAGCTTTCGGTGCCGTTCATCTGCTCTTTGCGCCATTACCTACCTGTACCACAACAGCCGTCTTTCTTAATATTAATTCTGTAGGTATTAACAACAGTTACATGGCATTGCTCACATCCTACATGGATCCCAAATACAATATTGTTTTAGCTACTGGTCTTACTCATGCTTGCTCCCATCGGAGCTTTAGTCCACGTTTTAATATGCTCACCCTCGCCGATAGTGTTAGGGCTGATAATCCGGGATCCTGGCAGCAGCTCAAATGGTTTGGTATCCTTATGCAAGTTCAGGATCCTGGCAGGTTCGAGCATCTCGGAATTACAGTTATCAACTAACCCGTTTGTTTTTCCCATGTGTCTTATTAATTGCAGGGTCAAAGAAACGTGTAGACAAGCCTAAAGACTCGGACAAATGATAGAGAACGTGGACTAAGTGGTCCAAAACGTTCATATTGGCTCAGTTGGGAGAATCCCTAAAATATAGGACAGTTGGTTATATTATTTCAGGATGCTCGCCAGAAGCTCAAAGGATCCTGAACTACAGTTATCGATTAACCGTTACAATTGTCCACGTGTCTTAATTGATTGCAGGTATTAAGGGACGTGTAAATGATGGCTAAAGACTCGGTCAAGGCTTTATGGGACGTGTTGTAACTGACTCTAACGTTCACAAAGACTTGAAGACTCAATCCCTAGTTTTTAGCCTAGTTAGTTAATGCATTTTTGACTATTTAAACTGAGCTCTAGGACACACACAACACACGATACTCGCTATCAAAACTCTCTGTAACACTTAGATTTCGAGCTCATTCTTTGTACTAAACATTCTTTCATATAAAAGTTTTAGGAGGCAGGTACTTTGAACCGGCCCCCGAGGTTTTTTGCCAGGCTCCTTGAGGATACTCAAGGATACTTGGATTTTCCCTCGTTATATCCTCGTGTCAATCTCCAAACTTACATTTTCATCTTTATTTTACATCAAACACGCTACCCCACATACAAAGTTTGATCAACTAATTGCTTAGGCAGTTTTTGACCAAAACAATTTGGCGCCCACCGTGGGGCCAACGGTGTTTGAATTCAGCTAAAAGCCTTGATCTTCTTCCCATAACCAATTCTTGAAAATGTCGAGCCAACAAAAGATTACTTCGAAATCTGTTTCGTCCACTAAACCGACTGTGAGCACCGGTCTTCCCCCAATGACGAAGAAAGCAACTGATACTGATGCTAAAAGAACGGAATACCCTACTTTTACTGGTTCTCAAGGTACGTCCACTGACTCTACTATTTCTAATAATGATCTCTATGTTTTGATCAGGCAAATGAAGGCCCATGCGGATGAACAAACCAAAACCAACGAGAGAATGATGAAGGAGATCATGGAATTGAAGAAATCTAAGAAACCAGTGGAGGAAATCAGCCCTTTGATCCCAAAATCATTCGGGTTCAACTCTCCGGAAATATCGGAGCGGCCGAAACTGAAAGTAAATCCCTCTACTGTTCAAAAGTCAGGTATTGCAACAGTTACCACTGCAGGATCCTCAGGCACTCAGCATCAGAAGACTTCCAGGATGATGGATCTGGAATACTCTGGGTTCTACTCTGAGCAACCCCCAGAATCTTACTACAGCGAATATGGAAGTCAGCAGCCGCCGAGATGCTCAAATCAGCAACCAGCCGGGTTTTTAAACCATCGGGTGCCAGCAGTCTCGATGCATCAATCCGCATCTCGACCACAACAATTCGCGGCAGCAAACCTACATGAGCCTTGGAGTCAGCAATCAGCAATGCCTACTCCACAGATGCCACAAGGATCCTCATCTCAGCCATTCCAACCATATCGAAGCCGCTTCCGAGCAGCTCAGGATCCTCAAGGATCCTTATTTTCTAACCCTACTGTCTCTGCAGGCACATTCCCAGGTTCATCTCAGGAGATGCATGAGGGAGACTTCATCCCCATGCAAGTGGAGACTATGACTGAGCCAACCGTCATTAGAGATACTGGATATGGACCTCAAATCCCTCTACAAACTTCCAGGGCTGGTAACAACTTTGATAATTATTACACTAACCCTAACCAAGGAATTGTGCAGGATGCAGGTATTGACCCCGTCATCGCCAGGGAACTTCAGAGATTGAAAGACATGATCTCAAGTGTTCCTGGTGTTATTCGCCCAATTCCCGAAGTGCCAGCGGGCAGCCACAGGATATCCAGATTTGCATGGCCCATCTGTGACGTAGAGATACCGAAAAGATTTCAGACCCCCAACATGAAACTCTACGATGGAACCACAGATCCTGAGGAGCACGTGGCACAATACAGGGAGCGAATGGAGATCAACCCCATTCCTGCAAACATCAAAGAAGCTTGCTTATGCAAGGGATTCGGTTCAACACTGACAGGACCAGCCTTGAAATGGCTACTCAGTATCCCTCCTAACACTATTACTTCTTTTCCCCACTTGGTTAACTTGTTTAATAACCAGTTTTCTTGCAGCAGGAGCTTTGAGAAGCTCACTGGTGATTTGTACAGGATAGTTCAGAAACCCAGTGAATCCCTAAGGGATTACGTGGCCAGATTTGGTCGAGAAGCTCTAGATATCCCTAACTTGGATATGGCAGCTGCTGTAGAAGCCTTCAAAATGGGGATTAGAGGGGATTCCCGATTTTATGATGATTTGGTTATGACTCCTTGCAGGAACCTTGATGAGGTCAGAACAAGGGCACTGAGGTTCATCAGGTTAGAAGACGATAAGAAGATCCAAAAAAGAGGTGAAGAAACGTCGGGCAGAAGGACAAACTCTCCCGGGAAACAACAAAGAAACAAACCCTATTATCGTAATGATAATCCAAGGGTCAACGAAGTGGAAGAGGAAGACGACGAAGAGAACTTCCCAAAGGTATCTGATTATTGCTTTTCGGTTGACACAAGTGGTTTGTTATGTGCCTTGCAGGATCTAGGTGATAAAGCCAGGCGGCCAAGAAAATCGGATAAACAAGGATCATGGAAAGATAAGTCTAAATGGTGTGCCTACCACGAAGACTTTGGGCACTTAACAGATGATTGCATAGCCCTTCGGAAAGAAATCAGTTACCTGCTCAGCAAGGGGCATCTCAAGGAATTGTTCGGTAGAAAGAGAAGCAAAACTCAAGAAGCTGCTGAGCTGCCCAAAAGAGCTCAGTCGCCACCAGCAGATGCAAAGGTGATCAACTTCATCTCTGGAGGATCTGACATATGTGGGGCCTCTTTCTCATCAGCAAAAAGACATGCCAAGGAGGCCAAAATGGATCAAGGCAGTCGACCAAAGAAGAATGCAATATTGACTGAAGACAAAGTCATTTCTTTTGACGAAACTGATAAGCAGGACATCCAGGATCCTCATCATGACAGTCTGGTAATTACATTATGTATTGCTAACCATTATGTTCGCAGGATCCTGATAGACAATGGCAGCTCAGTCAACATTATTCAATTGGACGTGCTTAAGAAGATGAACATTCCCGAAGAAGAGATAATTCCAAGATCCTCAGTATTAGTAGGATTTAGCGGAGAAACCAAGCATACGGTTGGAGACATCAGACTTCCCGTTTACGTAGAAGGGGTCAATTCCATGCAGAAATTCTGCGTTATTGATTCCCTGCCTTGTTGCAATGTAATCTTGGGAAGGCCATGGATCCATGACATGAAAGCAGTTCCATCTACCTATCATCAATGTGTGAAGCTTCCCACACCTTGGGGAGTTGTAAGAATACTAAGTGATCAACAAGAAGCCAAAGACTGCTACACTTCTGCTATGAAGAACACTATCAAGTCAAAGCCAGCATAGCAATTAAAGAAACCAGCACGAAGAGTTCAGATGACAAAGGAATTGGAGACCAAAGAAGTTCAACTCAATCCTGAAGATCCTGAAATCAAAGTGCTGGTAGGAACAAATATTCCTGAGGATACTGAGGAGCAGCTCGTGAGCCTCTTAAAGTCCAGAGTCACAACATTTGCATGGAAACATGAAGACATGACAGGTATATCTAAAGATATTATTACTCATAAACTTGGTATAGATGAATCTTTCAGGCCAATACATCAGAAGAGAAGGAAGTTCGCTCCTGAGAGAAACGTCATAATCCAAGAGGAAGTTGACAGGCTGCTCAAATCAAGAATGATCAGAGAAGTTAAATATCCTCGATGGCTGGCTAATGTGGTGGTAGTCCAAAAGAAGAATGGTAAGTGGAGGGTATGTGTAGACTACACAGACCTAAACAAGGCCTGTCCAAAAGACCCATTCCCTCTACCACATATTGATTCTATGGTGGACGCGACTGCCGGGCACGAGATGTTGACCTTTATGGATGCATCTTCGGGCTTTCAACAAATTCAAATGGAACCATCAGATCAGGAAGACACGGCCTTCATGACTCCCACAGGTATTTATTGTTATATTGCAATGCCTTTTGGTTTACGAAATGCAGGTGCTACATACCAAAGGCTAGTCAACATGATGTTTAAAGACAAGCTGGGGGACACCATGGAAGTATACATCGATGATATGGTGGTGAAATCGAAAAAAGCGAAGGACCACCCTAGAGATCTTGAAGCTGCTTTTGATATCCTGGACCAATTCAACATGAAATTGAATCCTTCCAAGTGCCATTTCGGAGTAAGAGCCGGCAAGTTCTTAGGCTTTATGGTTACTGAAAGGGGAATTGAAGCCAGCCCCGAGCAGATACAAGCTATTATAAACTTGAAGTCTCCAACAAATGTTAAAGAAGTTCAAAGACTGACTGGAAGAGTAGCAGCTCTTAACAGATTCATATCAAGATCTTCCGAAAAGAGCAAAGAATTCTATGACATATTGAAGAAAAACAAAAAGTTCGAATGGGGTGAGAAGCATGAAGCAGCTCTGAGCTCCTTGAAAGAATATTTGTCATCCGCTCCGCTTCTGATGCAACCAGTTAAAGGCGAGCCACTGTCTCTCTATCTAGCAGTTTCAGGCAGCTCAGTAAGTGCTGTGCTTGTGAAGGATCATGAGGGGCAGCAGCATCCAGTATACTATGTAAGCAAAACATTGCTAGATGCTGAAACCAGGTATTCTTATTTAGAAAAATTGATTTTAGCCCTTGTCATGGCTTCTCAAAAGTTAAGAAATTATTTTGAAACTCATGTTATTTATGTGAAAACTAACTATCCTATTAAGTGTGTCTTAAGAAAGCCAGAGATGTCTGGAAGAATGGCGAAATGGGCAGTTAAATTAAGTGCCTATGACATCATATATGAACCAAGAACAGCGATCAAGTCACAAGCCTTAGCAGACTTTGTGGCTGATTTCAGCAGCGACATACTGCCAGAAGTTGAACTAGAAGTCAAGCAGCTCGAAGAAGCTTCAGGCAGCTGGGTCTTGTATACAGATGGAGCATCTAATGTTAGAGGTACAGGATTGGGTGCGCTACTGAAATCGCCACAGGGGGACATTATCCCTCTATCTATCCACTGTGAATTCAAGGCTACTAATAATGAAGCCGAATACGAAGCTTTAATTGCGGGATTACAACTCGCTAAAGATATGGGTATCCAACACATTCAAGTTTTTATTGACTCCTTGTTATTAACTAACCAATTTAATGGATCCTATGCAGTGAAAGGCGAAAGGCTAACCAAATATCTAGACCTTGTAAAACAATTAGCATTATCCTTTGAATATTGCAGCATATCACAGGTACCTAGAGAAGAAAACGCAGAAGCTGATGCTTTGGCAAATTTAGCATCATCTTTAAGGATCCCAGAAGGTGTCAAGATTCCCATAACTCACATCCTGACACCGGCAATTGAAGAACAAGAAGTTAATGATGTTACAACAGATAAAGATCAAGAAATGACAGACTCTCAGGATCCTCAAGAATCCTGGACCTATCCTATCAGGAGATTTATTCAAGAAGGAGAAATCCCCAAAAACGAGAACTCTAGACTCTTCCGAACAAAGGTAATTCCATATTCAATAATAAATGGTATCTTATATAAGAAATCTCTTGCAGGACCATATTTGAGATGCCTCGAGCAGCCTGAAGCACTTGAAGTACTCCAGGATATTCATGAAGGCGATTGTGGCAATCACACTGGGGGCAGATCACTATATTCAAAAGTATTAAGAACAGGATACTACTGGCCCACCATGAAGAAGGATGCTATGGCCTTTGTTCAGAAATGTGACGCATGTCAGCGGCACGGCAACATCCTCCATCAGCCTGCTGAGCCGCTCCATTCAATATCATCTCCATGGCCGTTCATGAAATGGGGAATGGACATAGTTGGTAAGCTGCCTGTAGCACCTGGAGGAAAAGTCTTCATGCTGGCTATGACAGACTACTTCTCTAAGTGGATT
Source organism: Deinandra increscens subsp. villosa (assembly GCA_039602395.1). Lineage (NCBI taxonomy): Eukaryota > Viridiplantae > Streptophyta > Magnoliopsida > Asterales > Asteraceae > Deinandra > Deinandra increscens. The sequence continues at coordinate 6,531,990 of JBCNJP010000014.1, forward strand.
GAAGCCGAAGCTTTTGTTCAAGTTAGAGAAAAGGAAGTAATTTCCTTTATCAAAAGGAATATCTTGACAAGATTTGGAATTCCATCAGAAATAGTGTGCGACAATGGATCTCAGTTTATTGGCAAAAGAACAACTAGTTTTTGTGAGGCATGGGGCATCAAGATGGTAACTTCAACTCCCATACATCCACAAGCTAATGGCCAGGCAGAATCGAGCAATAAGATTATCATCAATAACCTCAAGAAGAAGCTAGGAGACAAGAAAGGAAAGTGGGCTGAAGAGCTACCTTTCGTATTATGGGCTGACAGAACGACCTCCAAGAATGCTACTGGTCGAACACCATTTTCCTTAGTGTTTGGATCCGAAGCTGTAATTCCTACTGAGATGGTGATGCCAACTGCGAGAACAAGCTGCCGGGATTTTGAAACAAACAAGCAAGAGCTCCTTGAAGATCTTGAAACAATTGAAGAAATCAGAGACCTCGCAAAATTTAGGATGGCAGCATACCAGCAAAAGATAGCCAAATCTTATAACAGGAATCTCAGGATCAGAAGATTTCAAGTAGGAGATCTGGTACTCAGGAAAGCTTTTCAAAATACAACCAATCCGGCACATGGGAAACTCGCGCCTAAATGGGAAGGACCCTACCTGGTGGATTCAGAAGCTGGAAAAGGAGCATACAGGCTAGCTACTATGGAAGGTGAGCTGCTCCCAAGAGCTTGGAATGCAATTCACTTGAAGTTATATTTTATGTAAGTGCTTTCTAGATCCTTTGAGCATATCAAGGAATCCTTGTCTAAGCTTCAAAGACCTCAGGTATGACTTTAACCATTATTTTAATTTCATATTATTATTTTTGTGAAGTAATTACTGACTTAAGCATCGGAGGGGTGTTAGCCAAACTAACACCCACCCCTCACCGAGCCTTGAAGTGTTTTGCAGCTATTCGAAGCATCCTATCATAAGTTAGAGGCTGATCACCTCTTCTAAGTCAAATGCATTCTGAATGCAATCAAAGGTTTAGGAGGTTTTCACCTTCTCGTTCACTAATGGGAATCGCCAGGAGCGCAAGACCCCCGCCAGGAGCGCACGATGGTGGCCTATGGTTCGAGGTGGTGCGACCAGTTCATCCTAGGGTGGCTGATAATTTCATCACTGTTGGCCATAGAGTGCACTTCAAAATGGGTGGCAGACGTGTCATCTCGTAAAGATTCTAAGGTTTTTGGCATTTTCATGTCAACTAAGGTTTAGGCACTTTCGTGTCTCTCAAGTTTTTGGGCTTGACCCCAGTTGGCTTAGTCCCAAGTATTTTTGAGCTTGTCCTCAGAATAACACAGGTTTTTAATGTTCTCACATTAACTAAGGTCTAGGCACTTTCGTGTCTCTCAAGTTTTTGGGCTTGACCCCAGTTGGCTTAGTCCCAAGTATCTATGAGCTTGTCCTCAGGTTAGCAAAGGTTGTTGATGCTCTCGCATTAATTAAGGCTTAGACACACTTGTGTCTCTCAAGTTTTTGGGCTTGACCCCAGTTGGCTTAGTCCCAAGTATCTATGAGCTTGTCCTCAGGTTAGCAAAGGTTGTTGATGCTCTCGCATTAATTAAGGCTTAGACACACTTGTGTCTCTCAAGATTGGGCTTGACCCCAGTTTAACTTATTCACAAGTGCTCAAGGTTTTTAAGGTATTTTATGCCTTAAAATCGGAATTTCATCAAGTCTATCTTAAGGATTCCTAAGGATCCTTAGAGATCCTGACTACCTCTACGGTTGGAGTATTCTCAAACAGGTTATATTGATACTGCGTTGAATACGTATTTTTATTACTAAGTATTAGATGGCATCATGGTTTGTTAACATTGACAAAATTTTAATAAACTTTTGAGTTTTTAAACTAAACTATGCTGAGCATCCTGTAGGATCCTCATTCAAACATTTTTCAAAATAATTAAAAGCATACCCGGCACACCATGATGATCAAAATGCTACTAAGTCATATATATGCAGGAAATACAAAAAGAGCAATCGACAGGGTTCCGACTGATGTATGGGGAAGACATCAACTTGGAGTTATTTATGGGAAATCACATGAGAAGTTACGTTGCTATCAAATCAGGAGCTAAGGAGTCACCTTCGTAATTATTTCAAGAGATGACGTTGAGTTTGAATTTTTACAGTCGTCTTCTTGGTCGACAACTGTTAAAATTCAGGGGCAATTGTTAGGGCTGATAATCCGGGATCCTGGCAGCAGCTCAAATGGTTTGGTATCCTTATGCAAGTTCAGGATCCTGGCAGGTTCGAGCATCTCGGAATTACAGTTATCAACTAACCCGTTTGTTTTTCCCATGTGTCTTATTAATTGCAGGGTCAAAGAAACGTGTAGACAAGCCTAAAGACTCGGACAAATGATAGAGAACGTGGACTAAGTGGTCCAAAACGTTCATATTGGCTCAGTTGGGAGAATCCCTAAAATATAGGACAGTTGGTTATATTATTTCAGGATGCTCGCCAGAAGCTCAAAGGATCCTGAACTACAGTTATCGATTAACCGTTACAATTGTCCACGTGTCTTAATTGATTGCAGGTATTAAGGGACGTGTAAATGATGGCTAAAGACTCGGTCAAGGCTTTATGGGACGTGTTGTAACTGACTCTAACGTTCACAAAGACTTGAAGACTCAATCCCTAGTTTTTAGCCTAGTTAGTTAATGCATTTTTGACTATTTAAACTGAGCTCTAGGACACACACAACACACGATACTCGCTATCAAAACTCTCTGTAACACTTAGATTTCGAGCTCATTCTTTGTACTAAACATTCTTTCATATAAAAGTTTTAGGAGGCAGGTACTTTGAACCGGCCCCCGAGGTTTTTTGCCAGGCTCCTTGAGGATACTCAAGGATACTTGGATTTTCCCTCGTTATATCCTCGTGTCAATCTCCAAACTTACATTTTCATCTTTATTTTACATCAAACACGCTACCCCACATACAAAGTTTGATCAACTAATTGCTTAGGCAGTTTTTGACCAAAACAGATAGCTTACTTGTTTGCTGTCCACGTAGTAGCACAAGAAGCCATCCCACCTTCCGGAAGACGACCGGGTCTATCGCATTATTCCGCTGGCTAGATACGGGCTGGTCGGCGACACTGAATTGGTGGTCTCTATATCATGAAATGTCACTTGAGCTTGTTGGCAAACTACACCTTGATCTACATTTTCAAACATGTTTAGATGTTGGCCTCAAGTGTGGTTCTACTAAAAGAGTGACATACCTCAATATTTTGGAGATTGCCATTCACGTAGACACCTTCCATCAAAGAAATTTATGGTTGCATGGTCCATGGGCATGGCTTATCCTTGTATTCCCTTCGTGTTCTGAGGGTTATGTGGGTATCTTTAATCATGATTCATCGTCGCTTGTTTGCTTTCAACAACTTCTGTTCGGCGGGTTTCAACCTACTAGGGCGTCCCTTATCGCTTTTTATCCAGCATGCGCGACAATTCTAAAAGACATTCTACTTTGCAGTTCTCTTATTGCATGTTGGTCTCGACCTACACTATTTTTTAAAGTTGTGAAAGATGCCATTTTATTAGTACCATTGGAACTTTATGCTTGCTATATTGTCCGTCCATGGAAGGATGAGAACGCTATGGGCGATCGGAAAATTTTCATTTGGTTACACAGTGCACCACAAGGATTTAGAAGCTTATTAGTTATAGTCCATAATAGATATTGGCATTCACCACAATCAACACCTGCAACTATTATTATTCCAGATTTATTACCCCACATGGGGAGACAAATTCCTTACCATGCTATGGAAATTAGTTCCAAATGGAAGTACATCTTCCTACTTAGCAGATGTTATCAGTATGCTTATCACCACAGACCCTTTGTTCAGACAACGCTACAACCGGTAACCGGGCTGTTCATGTTTTCAAATAGTAATCTTCATTGGGGTTCCTTTCTCAATGCCTACGAGCAATCTACACGTTTGTCAATTGTGGATTATGTTGCCCATATTTTCTCCTTAAATTACTTTAATGGAGCTCATGGCACATCAAGTTTGACAACAAAGAGGCATCGCTTTGCAAATGTGAATGGTGATAGGCTTTCTATGAAGCCCAAGTATGGGGTGATTACTAATGGAAAAGTGGTCAGTCTCACTCTCCACCTCCGATTCCGAGACAAAATAAGTTCCCAAATATTGATGCTTACTTATATACGATCAAAATGTGTTCCCTCTCTGGACCCGGACTTTACTTTATTTGCGGCCCTTTACGGACATAAGCCTCCTCACCTCAACTGCTACCTACATCACACTTTGGGTCATGCAGTTCATTGGGGAGAACTTTACGGGCTGCTCCTTGGTTATTTTAATTTGCACCTTGCGGACAAGGTGAATTTGAAAGGGGGGAGTAATGTTATGAACGGCCCAACCTACACAAGCCCAAACAAACAACCAAACCCAAAGTCAAGAAATAACCAACCCATGTATAAAAGAGGAATCAAGGAAACGATTAGGGCAGAGAAAATTGATGTTATTATCTATGTGCTTCTTCCCTCACCTCCAAATCTGAGCTCTGTATTTCCCATCTCCTTCTAGTTACCCTTGTAATTTCAGTGCTGAAGTGATAGTGATCCTCCTGATCTGTTTGAGTAGTTCATACCTTGTTTATATTAAACTGGTTCATTTCATTGGTGCTTTCATTGCTCCTAAGCTCATATGGCTTTGGAGTTTAATCACGATGATCTTCAATCGATTCCACCTCCAGCTCCTTTGTCTCGTTTTTCAGGAGTAAATCCGATCCAATGGATCCATCAAGCAGAGCAGTACTTCCTATATTACTCCATTTATGATGACGAGAGGTTTTCATATGTCATCCACTTATTTGATGACGACGCCTTCTGCTGGTTTAATGGATGGTATAGAAGATTCGACTTCGTCACCTGGGAGACTTTCACCACTGCAATGCTTGCTCAATTCCACTTTGCTGACCTAGCTGACCATCCGACTGACTTCGTCACTGCCGCGTCTTCAATTTCTTCATCTGTGGATGAACATGGATCGTTGCTTCTCCAAATGGAAGATGTAATTTCAGAAATCAAATGTGACAACCTGTATGAGCCAGATCTGCACGATTCAGTTTTCGAGCATACCACCATCATTCATCGGTTTCACCTTGGTGCCCTAGATGCACCTCCCGTTGATGCTTTTCCGATTTATGCTTCAATCGAGTCTGGAACTGAGGTTATTAATTCTCAATCAGCGGGGGTTGCAATTCCTGTTCCGATTGGATCTCACCACCGCAATCCCGAGAACAATGATCGTAACAGCAACGCTAAGCATCTCTCGTCGAATTGTGTTCCGGTACTTCCACCGCATCTTCCTTTTAATTGTTTTGCTCTACGAATTTCTAATCCATATCCTCCTATTGATGTTCAATTTCAAGGAGGCCACATATTTGGCACTTCAATGATTAATGAATTAGCTATTACTTCTGCTTGTGATTGGGATAGACAACAATTGTTACTTCATGAAATATGGTATCCTCCAGATTTGGGTTTCATTGCATCTGGAAACGAGTTTCTCAACTCCCAATCGGTTGTGGTTAAGCCTTTGAACGATAATACCTCTAGTAACGTGGTTGTTACTAATCATTCTGGTGTTTTCTGGTCAGTTCTGAATGATTCAGATTCAGAGCATGCCATCCTTTATTGCGATGTTCATTTTCCATTGCAGGTATCTCCTCAACCTGCTACTATTCCATCTCTTGGTGCGAAGTCTATTACTCCTGGTAGTTATGCTATCTTCCTTGTATGCTCTGATTCGAAATTTGGGGCTCTTTTGTTCGCTGGGCCCTTTAGTTTTGATCCTGGTCCATATGGTATTCCAGACCCTGTTGGTTCTGTTGGCAGTGGCCTCAGAAAGTATCTACATGAGTTGTATGCCACATTAGTTCACCCTCCAAAGCACATTTTCTTGGCACTTACTAATGTATATGCGTCATGTGGATTGTTTGCTAAGCCGAACTGGGTTCTTTCAGCCAAAGGTATTCCTGTGTTTAGTATGAAAGCAATCAACAACATGTTTATTTCTGCAGTTACTACACATGGCCAATTGGCTGATGCCCTCAAAGTTTATGGTGACACAACACAAGTTGATGTTTATTTGGAGCCAAAGGGTGCTGTCAGTCTTATTGAACATCTTCAATCTAAAGGTGAGCTAAGTTCATTACTTCGGCTACTGACCCAATTACAGAATACAACACTTTGGGATGATGGATGTGCCAGGAATACGTTGTATTGCATTCGTCACAAGCTTTCCGACTCGGGCGTTACTTTACTCGAGCCACATTTGCAGAAGTCAGGCACCATTGTGATCGTTATCTATGTTGTTTTTGCCAAGGTTTATTTTGCAGAGGGTTTTTCACAGTCAAAGAATCTAAAGCTTCTAAAAAGTTTGATAGGTGAAGTGCACAACCATTGCTCATTATCCCCACGTCTCCATTTTGCGACCATATTTTTTGGAAGTTTGGATATTGGAATTTGGACATTAGATTTGTGTATCTATGAAAATGGCATCAACATTCATCCACTTGTTGCCACTGCTCCTTCACACTTGTTCATGCCAAGCCAACATGCCAGAAGAGTACCCCATGCCCTACCTTTTGTCGCTTTATTTGGCCAAGCTTTCGGTGCCGTTCATCTGCTCTTTGCGCCATTACCTACCTGTACCACAACAGCCGTCTTTCTTAATATTAATTCTGTAGGTATTAACAACAGTTACATGGCATTGCTCACATCCTACATGGATCCCAAATACAATATTGTTTTAGCTACTGGTCTTACTCATGCTTGCTCCCATCGGAGCTTTAGTCCACGTTTTAATATGCTCACCCTCGCCGATAGTGTTAGGGCTGATAATCCGGGATCCTGGCAGCAGCTCAAATGGTTTGGTATCCTTATGCAAGTTCAGGATCCTGGCAGGTTCGAGCATCTCGGAATTACAGTTATCAACTAACCCGTTTGTTTTTCCCATGTGTCTTATTAATTGCAGGGTCAAAGAAACGTGTAGACAAGCCTAAAGACTCGGACAAATGATAGAGAACGTGGACTAAGTGGTCCAAAACGTTCATATTGGCTCAGTTGGGAGAATCCCTAAAATATAGGACAGTTGGTTATATTATTTCAGGATGCTCGCCAGAAGCTCAAAGGATCCTGAACTACAGTTATCGATTAACCGTTACAATTGTCCACGTGTCTTAATTGATTGCAGGTATTAAGGGACGTGTAAATGATGGCTAAAGACTCGGTCAAGGCTTTATGGGACGTGTTGTAACTGACTCTAACGTTCACAAAGACTTGAAGACTCAATCCCTAGTTTTTAGCCTAGTTAGTTAATGCATTTTTGACTATTTAAACTGAGCTCTAGGACACACACAACACACGATACTCGCTATCAAAACTCTCTGTAACACTTAGATTTCGAGCTCATTCTTTGTACTAAACATTCTTTCATATAAAAGTTTTAGGAGGCAGGTACTTTGAACCGGCTCCCGAGGTTTTTTGCCAGGCTCCTTGAGGATACTCAAGGATACTTGGATTTTCCCTCGTTATATCCTCGTGTCAATCTCCAAACTTACATTTTCATCTTTATTTTACATCAAACACGCTACCCCACATACAAAGTTTGATCAACTAATTGCTTAGGCAGTTTTTGACCAAAACAGATAGCTTACTTGTTTGCTGTCCACGTAGTAGCACAAGAAGCCATCCCACCTTCCGGAAGACGACCGGGTCTATCGCATTATTCCGCTGGCTAGATACGGGCTGGTCGGCGACACTGAATTGGTGGTCTCTATATCATGAAATGTCACTTGAGCTTGTTGGCAAACTACACCTTGATCTACATTTTCAAACATGTTTAGATGTTGGCCTCAAGTGTGGTTCTACTAAAAGAGTGACATACCTCAATATTTTGGAGATTGCCATTCACGTAGACACCTTCCATCAAAGAAATTTATGGTTGCATGGTCCATGGGCATGGCTTATCCTTGTATTCCCTTCGTGTTCTGAGGGTTATGTGGGTATCTTTAATCATGATTCATCGTCGCTTGTTTGCTTTCAACAACTTCTGTTCGGCGGGTTTCAACCTACTAGGGCGTCCCTTATCGCTTTTTATCCAGCATGCGCGACAATTCTAAAAGACATTCTACTTTGCAGTTCTCTTATTGCATGTTGGTCTCGACCTACACTATTTTTTAAAGTTGTGAAAGATGCCATTTTATTAGTACCATTGGAACTTTATGCTTGCTATATTGTCCGTCCATGGAAGGATGAGAACGCTATGGGCGATCGGAAAATTTTCATTTGGTTACACAGTGCACCACAAGGATTTAGAAGCTTATTAGTTATAGTCCATAATAGATATTGGCATTCACCACAATCAACACCTGCAACTATTATTATTCCAGATTTATTACCCCACATGGGGAGACAAATTCCTTACCATGCTATGGAAATTAGTTCCAAATGGAAGTACATCTTCCTACTTAGCAGATGTTATCAGTATGCTTATCACCACAGACCCTTTGTTCAGACAACGCTACAACCGGTAACCGGGCTGTTCATGTTTTCAAATAGTAATCTTCATTGGGGTTCCTTTCTCAATGCCTACGAGCAATCTACATGTTTGTCAATTGTGGATTATGTTGCCCATATTTTCTCCTTAAATTACTTTAATGGAGCTCATGACACATCAAGTTTGACAACAAAGAGGCATCACTTTGCAAATGTGAATGGTGATAGGCTTTCTATGAAGCCCAAGTATGGGGTGATTACTAATGGAAAAGTGGTCAGTCTCACTCTCCACCTCCGATTCCGAGACAAAATAAGTTCCCAAATATTGATGCTTACTTATATACGATCAAAATGTGTTCCCTCTCTGGACCCGGACTTTACTTTATTTGCGGCCCTTTACGGACATAAGCCTCCTCACCTCAACTGCTACCTACATCACACTTTGGGTCATGCAGTTCATTGGGGAGAACTTTACGGGCTGCTCCTTGGTTATTTTAATTTGCACCTTGCGGACAAGGTGAATTTGAAAGGGGGGAGTAATGTTATGAACGGCCCAACCTACACAAGCCCAAACAAACAACCAAACCCAAAGTCAAGAAATAACCAACCCATGTATAAAAGAGGAATCAAGGAAACGATTAGGGCAGAGAAAATTGATGTTATTATCTATGTGCTTCTTCCCTCACCTCCAAATTTGAGCTCTGTATTTCCCATCTCCTTCTAGTTACCCTTGTAATTTCAGTGCTGAAGTGATAGTGATCCTCCTGATCTGTTTGAGTAGTTCATACCTTGTTTATATTAAACTGGTTCATTTCAGATATATAGAGTGAGAGGTATAATTTGTCAATAATGGAAGTCAGAAGTCTAAACCTCAAGATCTAAAACTAAGACTTTATGTTGATAATGGAAGCTTGAGGAGCTTCTAAACGGATATAATCATACATCACCCCTTGAAAACGACTCTGATTGTTTACTTGTGTTAAGTAGATTGAGTTTTCTCCATGAGGGTATAAATAGAACCCTGGTATTTCAACACTCAGCAACCAGTATAAACCATGTATTCCATGCCTCGCAATTGCATTGTCTCCTCCGATTATTCCGGTTGAAAACAAAGGATCCTCGTTCAAATCATTAATGCGCACCTATAAAGTTAGCGCTTAGTTAAAACATGATTTGAAAGTATACATGGATTTCGTTGATGATCAAGTACCTGTAAATTAGACTGATGTGCAGAAGCAAGTGCTAATCTTAGTACATATGTTTCGCTTTCGTTGACGTTGTTAAGGTTAAATTTTATCGTCCATGTTGTCTTTTCATAAGTGCCACTATTTGTTTTCCTGTTACAACGATAAAAAATCATAAAAAAAAAACAAAAAAAACAAAAAGAAATGGAGTCGAACCATAAAAAGGTAAGGAGTGTCACCATCTCCATTTTACATTAACGTCAGACCACTTTTTTTTCTTTTTCTTTCTAAAGATAAAGATTGGTGTCATTCCTAATTCTCTAAATGTTTATTTTAAAAAATAAATAATAAAAATATACAAAACTAAATTCATTAATGATAGTATATATAAAGAATGAATTTCATTAATATCTAAATTTAAGTTTAAGATAGAAAAATAAAATAAAGATCAAACTATATTATATGCAAGTTGAATATATTGAAAAATATATATAATTTACTTAAGTTAAATATGAATTATAGATGAATTGTATATGTGCTATATTTGCCTGTACATCAAAAACAACTATATATAAAAAACACCAAAATGACATACCTAAGAACATGGGCAAAGAAGAAATCTTTTGTGTAATCACTCTCTCCAATTGTGTATACTAAATCATCATCTGGATACAGTTCAGAATATCTGTCCCATAATCCATATTGTCTATACCTGCATGTTCAATCAATATTCTTAGAGACAATTAAAACAATCACTAACATATTATAATTAAGGGTATATATTTATGGAGCCAAATAGTCAACCTATTAGGATCATTGAGAAGAAAACTGTTTGCATATTTTGGGTTAGGATCGGGAATGTAAAATTCTGCAGCCAAGCGATCCGGATAGCCAATCTCCCATAGAGTCGGACCATCTCTTGGAGGCTCGTATATAAGATCACCCATGTCGATACTAACACCTGTCGGTTTATCGTTTCTTTAAGTGGAAGATTTGATTTCCAGAACACTACTAGAAAACAACTTATTATCCTATGAAAATTGCGACCCATTCAGTTAAATAAAAAATAAAACCCTAATGTTGTGACGACCTTTGTGTCAAAACAGACACAAGCTGACGAAAAAACTTAAATGCGTCGCAATTTTTTGCGACACATTTTGGAAAAACCGATATTTAATTTCATTAATAATTAAACATTGCCTGGGAAAAGCGTCGAAGTTTGCACGCTATTTTTTTGGTTGTAAACATTCAATGAGGATTTTTCTAGCAAAAGTTTTTTCTTGTCAGAAATGCGTCGTAAACTCTGGAAACTATCTTTTTTTCTTTCAATTGTGGCATAGGAAATGTTTTTTTTCCCGCTAGTAGTGCATAACTTTAAACAACTAGAACCTGAAGTAATATTGATGATCGTAGAATTCTGATAATCGCCTATAAATCCAGGGACCCAAGCGTATAGATTGTATTCACCAGGAAGTATGTTTGATATGAAAAAATAGCCATCCTCATTTGTTTCAGTCCAGAACTGGTACTTCTAGAGAACCACATAAGAAGTTTATAAGTATGATACTAGCTCTAGGGTCCAACTATAAATCTAATTTCACGCCATTTATAAATAGCCGTATATGAGTTTCATAGAATGCTCATTTAAAGGTTAGAGTTGACGTCACATCAACTATTGAAATGGCTGTTTCAGGTGTCATATAACAACCAGTTATTTGAATGTTAGGTTTGTCCATATTTTTTTTAGAATAGTAACCAAGTTTCTGATCATAAAGTCATTCAACGTTTTTTCCTCTAAAGTCACACAATTCTAATTAGGTGTTTCAATCTTGTATATTCTAAATATTAAAATTTCTTAAAATTAACTAAGGCAAATGAAACATATATGAATCTTGATTATTATCTGGTGATTAATTTTTTTAAATAACTTCAAATAGGAGGTAATTGTAATATTAATTAATAACAATGTTTAATAATTGTTCAATTTAAGTCAAATTTGAAGAAATTAATCACCAAAATTTGACCAACATTCATATATGTTTCATTTGTCTAGTTTAATTTTATAAAGTTTTATGTAAAAAAATACAAGATTAAAACACTTAATCAAAGTCGAATGACTATATAAAGACAAATTTTTTAAGTGCAACACTTAACGTGGTTACTAATGTGTGAAATATATATTTTTTTTATTTCTTTTTTAATTTTTTAGGACTATGTCATCATGTGATAAAAGGGTTGTCTCTATTACATTCAAACAATCGTTTAAGTTTAATTTGATAAAAGGGTACGCAGTGTGAAATTAGATTTGACGGTGTGAGATTAGCACCATCGTGGATTTAACAGTCGTTTAAGTTTAATTTGACAAAAGGGTACGTAATGTGAAATTAGATTTAACAGTGTGAGATTAACACCATCCTGGATTTAATATAGAATCTAAAAAGTCCTAGATATAACCAAAAGCAGAAGATTTATGTTTTCAAATCACCTTGCATTCTGTTTGCCATGATCCTAAACCTCCTGGTGGTGCCAATCCAACATAAGCATCATTTGCTGAAACACAATCTTCGGCATTAATGAACCTACATATCAAAAAAAGAATGATAACAATCGAACTAAACCGACAACGATTCTTGTAGAGATCGAGTCCTGTCAACAAGGATTTACCAATCTTGAACTAGTAATCTACCAGTGACACTCCCTCTTTGATATCTAGATTGGAAGTCATTTGATGCAACAAAGTCATATGGCCACTTTTTTACTTCATCATACATCTATAAGCAAATACAATAGAAATACTTTTAAAAAGGTTCTTTCATTCCGCACCAACTAGAAAGTTTGACTTTTTTAACCTTTGAAAAAGTCACAGTTTAGAAATTCAAAACGATCATTCAAGATGTTTAAAAAAGTCAGACGATCATTTAATCTAGTAACTATAACATATCAGACCTGGTTTTTGGCATCGTCCCATAGCGTGTGAGGGTCTTCATTGTCTGTTGTAACACTATTGAGATATATAAAGATGGGTCCAAATACCTTCTTCCATGACTCCCTCTCCCCAAATTTAATAACCATATCACTTCCACCATAATGAGTACTTGCAAAAACCTAAAGTATATATAGGATTACATATGTTGCATATTATGAAATATGAAGCAACATGCAACATGAGGTTATGAAGAAAACTAATTAATCAAGTGAACTTACTTACGGCAAGAGTTGTAGGTCCAACGTGAGAATTTAACTCCGGTTTGATAGGACCACCTACCCTAAACTCGTTACTTGGTGTAATTTGCCAGAACCCGACAGGAGGATCCGTACATATCCACCCATGGACACGCAGATCCTTTAGCTCAATAGCGTACTGATATTTATCATCTACCTGTAGCACGTATGAAGTTTAAGCGTACCTCTTTTTTTTCAGTTTTATACTTTCACACTACTTACTAGTTACTACGGATAGCCTAATCAGTGGCGGATCTTGATTTTTGTTTTATGGGTGACTGAAAATTTGTGGTGACCGAATCAATATATAATTTTTTATTAGTGGTGACCGACACGATATATATACAAATTTTCTTCGTAAAACGCATATATATAAAAAATTTCTTCGTAAAACACGTATACTCCCTACCTCTAGACAAAAAACCAGCAGTGATCGAGGTCACTGCTGGTACTAACTAAGATTCGCCCCTGAGCCTAATTATCGTACCTCTCCTTTGAACTGAGTCTCCACCGGATTAACAAGGAGGACTGCCTCAGGGTAGGCTAATTCTTCACCTCTTCCTGGTAACCGATCATCTGGCAACGGCATATCACGGCGCAGCTCATCAGAATTTGCCATATACCCAAATCTAAGCAACAAAAAATGCATGTTAAAATTAATTAAGCACAGTTAGCAGTTTTAATATATATATAATTAAATGATGTCTAGGAATTACTTGTCTTTCCTAAGCTTGAAAGCAACTCTTGTGTTATCTAGATTGAAACTTGGCCATTCTTCTAAATGTTCATAGATTGCATACGTATAAAACCCCGATGATCCACGAAGCAAAATATACCTGCAGATCAATAGAAAATATGATTTTGTGTAAGTAAAAATAAAAATACATATATGCTACACTCTTGTTCGAATTGCATCACACAATAAAATATATTAGCTAGTAAGAAACCCAAGGGATTTTGGTCTAGTATTATCGTGTTTGATAAGGGTTAGTCTTTTCATTTGGTGAAAGTTCAAATCTCACTGGTATTATATTAGAGAAAAAAAAAACAACGTTAAAAAAAGGAAGATACTTCTGGATGGTGGGTAGGAAACACGATGTCACTCAATATTTCGACTTTCATTTGTTGTGATCGTGTCGTAAAACAATTCTCGGACGAACACAAGTTTCTTGTCAGAAAGTCATGTTTCCTACGCAATTCCGAAGCAAATGGTGTTTTTTTTTTCTTTCTTTTTCTTCTAGCGCGCATTTGATCAAAAGTACTAGAACCTTTTGTCGATCTTGAGTGGGACTAACTGGCCATCAAGGGAAGAATCCCATGTTCTTGAAAAGGAAACTTCGACTTGATCTTCGGTTTCTACTATAACTTCACAACTTGTTCCTGCAAGCCTTTTAATTAGTAAGTATAAATCAGTATGGAATCGGTAGAAAACATAACAGACTGAAACTTTTCCTACCCAAATTTCCCACAATATATTTCTTAGAGAGATGCATATCATATATATATACCTTTCTAAGGTACCTTTAGTTCCACTGCTTTTTGGAGCACTCCAAACCACATCCCAGTATCTAAAATCAATATGATCAGATATCAAGAAACCAACAATTTCAGATAGATTTTGCATTCAATCATATCTGGAAACCGAAGAAAACAGGATTTGGATACGAAAACTGAGGAATTGGAGTGTCATTTTCCTGCTAGAAATTCATTCCGCATGCTCTAATTCAACTAGGAAACAAGTACATTATAAACCTATTAACAAAATGCAACAATATAATAAAGAATATTATGGATATCACATTTTACCCTCGATTAGTTTCGTCATTCATTACTTGTAGCAAATTGTCGATTCCTTTGTATTGTATGCTTGTAATATGTCCTTCTGGATTTGATAAAGTCATTTCAACTATGCCATTACTCATTACAACCTACAATAAACATTTTTTAATATGAAAAATAGCCAAAAACTTTTTAATTAAAACGACCAACACACCCACCCATCTACAGTACTATCCTAAACTACACCTCTCTATGTACATTTTATCAGGTTGATTGTAAAACCGCAATCATATGATTTTGGCATTTGCATATCTCCCCCTCTAAAGTTGAGAAATTGTATATTTCCTCAAATCATGTTTTAAGAGTATTGTACATTATGCATTAAAAACTTGTATTTTGGGGAATTATACAATTTTTATTCAAAGTAGGGGGATATATGCAATTTCACATATAGTAGTGATGTATTCACTCGTAAATATAGTATAATAGTATAACTTGTAATATTTACCTATATTTAGCAGCGCAAACATGTTTTTATGTTAATTTTGAAAATCATAGCATATTTATATAGTGAGATCATGATGAATCCTGCATGTTTATTTGTTTTCAATGATGTATACAACCTATTGTTAAGTTATAATTAAAAACTATCAACACGTAAAATATTCAAAACTTATATGTGTTCTTGATCTGTTAAAAGTGTTAAAGTTTAATAGTTTGTTTTATAATTTTAGTTTTGATGTTTGATTTGATCTAGTTTCTTATTAGGTGGATTAGGGTTCAACTGTTTTTCTAGTAACTAGATTAAATCTAGAAAGTCCATAAATATGGATTATGTGTATATATAACTTTAATAAGTTCGTTCTTTTGATTAATAAAATTTAAGAGTCTTTGTCCCCAATATCTATGTACTCGTGAGTTGGTGTGTTCAATTGCTTAATCACCCAGGAAAAACAATTGTTATCATAGCGAGAACCAATCAGAAACAATTAATCGTCTCGTTTTCAAGTTAATTGATAAAGAAAAAAGTTACAACTTACACGTTTAATAATTATAATAATAATAACAGTAATAATAATAATAAGGAAAATTGGATTTTAATAATACCAGTTTTGTCTCATTGGCGGATAATAATACGAGTTTCAAAAATAGCACACAATAATACCAATTAATGAGTTAGGTGCTTATAATGAAATGCCGTTAGTTGAACACTAACGGTGTTAGTGATTTGCTGACGTGGCATTCAATAAGGGACTGTTTTATAATTTCTGAAAATGGACGGGTTATTTTGTAAAACAAGGGACTAGTTTGTAATTTTCATAAAGATTAAAAACTAAAAAAAAGGAGGAAGAAAGGGAGGCCGCCACCGGAGAAGACAGGGAGAGAAAGGGAGGCCGCCACCAACCACCCGACAACCACCACTCACTGCTGCCTCTCACCGACCATCATCTTCCGCCACTTAAAACCCTAAAATCGAACCGGAAATAAAGAAAAGAGGGAAGAGGAAGCCGGAGCCTCGCCGGTTGTCTGAGTTCGCCGGCAAACTCGCCGGTCGTCTCTTTTGACGGAACAGAGGTTATAGGTTGTGATTTTCGCCGGCAAACTCGCCGGTCGTCCATTTTTATTTACTCCAGCGGTGCCCTATTTTAATTCACCGGGGTTATAGGTGCCGTACTCCGGCGGTGCCCTGTTTTAATTCACCGGGGGGTTGGAGAAGTGAAAAATGGTGGGTTGGTTTGGGGTAAAGGCTCGTCGGAGCTTGGTCGCCGGAGTTGCTAGGTTCGCCGGAGTCGCTAGGTTCGAACGGGGTCGCCGGAGTGCATTGTTCACCGGAGTCGCTAGGGTGGTCGCCGGAGTGGAGTCGGAGGGGGAGGTGTTCAAGTCTCGTTCCTTTTTCTTTTCTTTATAAAATTTTATTGAAGTTACAAAATTAGTCCCTCAATTTATAAAACTTTATTAGAAAACACATACAATGCCACATCAGCTGCCAAGTAAGCAACATAGGTGCCACGTCAGCAAATCACTAACACCGTTAGTGTTCAACTAACGACATTTCATTATAAGCACCTACCTCATTAATTGGTATTATTGTTTGCTATTTTTGAAACTCGTATTATTATCCGCCAATAAGGCAAAACTGATATTATTAAAATCCAATTTTCCTAATAATAATAATTTAAATTTATAAATAAATGTTCATCGATAGTTGCAACTGCAAAATGGTGCTTTTTAATGATCCATCCTCAGCTTGAAATGAGTAAAAAGAAAGTTACGGTTGGTAGTGAGTATATTCTAAGCAAAGGAATGTTTGATTACGCTTTTTATGTGGGCTTTCACATATTGATATGAGTAAACTTCACTTTTATTCCTTAAGGTTTGTACATTTTAACACTTTTAATTCAATTTATCAAATTATAACATTTCAGGGTCTGAGATTTGATTATTTTCTTAATTTTGGTCACTTTTTAAATTTACATCCAAATTAACGGTTGTAATCAGTCAAATAGGATATTAATGAGGGGTATTTTCGTAATTTAACCATCCCCTTTTATTTATTTGATACAAAACGCAATAATTGACTTCCCAAAAAAAACACTATGTAACTCAACCATTTTTCAAATAAATAAAAGGGGAAGTCAATTACTGCGTTTTGTTTCAAATAAATAAAAAAAAATGTTTAAATTATGAAAATACCCCTCATTAATATCGTATTTGACTGATTTCAACCATTAATTTGGATGAAAATTTAAAATGTGAGCAAAATTGCGAAAGTAATCAAACCTCAGGCCCTGAAATGTTATAATTTGATAAATTGGATTAAAAGTGTTAAAATGTGTAAACCTTGGGGACCAAAAGTGAAGTTTACTCTATTGATATTGATGGGTCGTTTAAAAGGGTATTTCTATTGTGTGAGTCAATAGTGAGCTCAAAGTTAAATGAGCTAGCTCGACTCGCCTGAAAATTATACGAGCCAATTGTAAGTTAACTAGATTTGCAACCTGTACGTTATTGCATGGATAACACGGAAACACAAAACAATTGTATTGCTATAACGCAATGTAAAGAAAACGAAAATACAAATATACTAATTAATGATGTTAAAATTAAAAGCTAAACACACAAAATATTGAGTTGCCTATGACCTAAAAGTTATTTTAACACAAAAAAGACGGTCTATTGACTTGTAATTAGAAGTAAAACAATCAAAGTATCAAGCCTAAAACCTAAAGGTCATGTTACATGACAATATATATTACACCACCAACTCGTGTGATAAGTTTGTTACGTTTGAATTATAAAAAAACTAAATGATCGATATATGTTAAAAAAATATAATAAATAAATATTGAAACAATAAGCATTAGAAGGATAGAAGGATGTACCATATCTTTATCTTTAATTCTAATAAAACACTATAATGAGTGTCACATGTCTTATTTCTAGGAGGTCCACATCAGCATTGTCACATGTCAAACCCACATTCAAGTATCAATTTATTAGATTAGCAATTAAGTATAATTACTAATTTTGTCAAAACTAAATTTTCATTTAAAAAAAATTGACAAACTTAATATGAATTTGATAAATTTACTCAATAATTTGATTATTTTAAGAAAACTAATTAACAATTTGTCAAACATAATAAACTTGACTATTTTAACCGTAATCTTTTTATATGTATCTAATATTATGAACTCAACCCGTGTAATACACGAGTTATTAACCTAGTGCATTAATATATAGATTTAAGGGTGAGCGGTATGGGTTCTACAAACCCATTCGACAAACTCAAAAAATTCGGTAAACTCTCGGCAACGCATACCCACCATTTCTACAAACCAAATTCGGCAAACTCAACCCATGTTTTCGGCAAGTTTTTGCCGAGCTTTGCCGAAAGTGTGTGTGTGTGCTGTTTGTCCCACTTTAAAACAACCAAATATTTGCCTACAAATTTATTATAAATACATACCATTCATAAAACATCAATTCTATAAGCATTTTTTCTCTCTCTACCTATTCGCTAAAAACTTTGTAGAATTTTTTTTCTACAATCATACCGTCCACCCTAAGTGTATTATTTTTATTAATTTACTAATTAGCCTAATTAATTTTTTTGCTTTTTAATTAGCCCGTGAATATCATCCATATCCATATATATATATATATATATATATATATATATATATAACTTCCGTATGCAATTGTTTTTGTTTGATTCAACAGAAAAAAAAGTGCCGGCTCGTGAACCTTTCGTCATTCTCAAGACAAACATATCTAGCAACAGAAAGCAACTTTCATGATTGTTACATGTTATCTTAAACTATTATTAAATAATATTTATTTTTCTTTAAGATTTATATAAAACTAACGCTACCATGTGATACCGTTTGTAAGATCGTAAAAAATAATTAAGTAACTGAAAAGGAAAAAACATATTAAAATAATTAGCGAATAAATCTCAATAATGAAAAAGTTAAAGGATAAAAGAAAGAAAAAAGAATGTAACCAAACAATCCATATCAAATATCACTCAACAAAAACTAAAAAGAAAGGTGAAGGATAACCAACACCCGGTCATGTATTGTGGTAATACCGTGGATAAACAAAATAGTAAATAAATGGAACCAAACACGACTCGGTCTTAAAAAATCTAAACAGTAAATCTTAAACTTAAAAAAAAATCACTTAAACCTGTAAATTTTGAACTATCACGTATCATTCTCAAATCAAAACCATGCATATTGTCAATCCCAAGTGATCATCAGAAACACAATGAGTTAACTTTTTTTAGAGTGCGATTGTTTTTGTTTTCAGAGGCGTCTCAATGGGTCAGCCGAGTAAAGATAGGGCTTGTAAACCCTTATCTTTTTTACTTTTCCACAAGACATGTTTTAAACCCTTATCTTGTAAACCAACAAAGCCTTAAGAAGTAAAACCTTCGGAGGGTTCTGTAAACTAGAGGTACTATAAGCAATCTCAATGAATTTTGATTTAGTTTAGAATAGAATAAAAGAAGATTAATTTATTGATTGTTCCTTTAGACATTGTTGTTGGTAGAGCTTCAACGGTGATAATCAGAGCATGGAAAGAAAGTGAGAAGTCCATCTAGAGAATTAGTATAAACACAAGCTTATGTGAAATATTGACTTTGAAAATTATTTTTATAAAATTATGTAAGAACTACGTTATCACTACGTTATGAGAAGAATGTTTTATTAAAAAACTTTGCTTTGCATAAATCCAGAAAATAAATTTAGTTTAAATATATTTTGTTCATCTACAAAAGTTATACACAGACAATAAATAACTGCTAGTTATAAGCATTTTAGTTTATTTATTATCAATTTCAAGTCTGGATAAGTAAAAAAGATAATAACTTGTATTAACAACATGTCTTGTGGAAAAGCTAAAAGGCATCGAACTTTGAGTTCGTTTGAGGCCTTCATATTTATTGAGCCACCCCTATTTGTTTTTGATCAGAAAAATAAAAATTGAGACTACCACCAATCACATTTTTAATACAAATTATTATCAAGCAATAATCCATACAGTGGCGGATCTTAAATTTTTTTTCGTGAGTGACCGAAAATTAGTGGTGATCGAATCAATATATAAATTTTTATTTAGTGGTGACCGACACGATATATATAAAACATTTCTTCGTAAAACACGTATATATAAAAAATTTCTTCGTAAAACACGTATACTCGATACCTCTGGACAAAAAATCAGCAGTGACCGAGGTCACTGCTGGTGCTAAGAAAGAATCGCCCCTGAATCCATATATATTTTAGATCATTTAAATCTAATTTGCAAGTAGTATTATAAATGGAGCAATTTTAAGAAAAAAACGATCACTTACATGATTTTCTGTGAAAGTTAGGTTGAGTACTCCTGTGGCAGCCATAGCTGCCGATGAGGATATTGGAGCTCCTGTTATGTGCAACATATTTGCGTCCAAATGTTCGTATTTTAAGAAGCTTCAAATGTGATAATTAAAGAAAATACCAATTGATTACCCAATATTAAATCAAAAGAGATAGAACTACAAACCTGTAGAGAATATGGAAAAACTCAAGGTAGAGAGAAATAGGAGGCCAAGATACATGAGGCTCTTCTTGATAATTGAGTTTGCACCAATGAAAGTTGTTTATATCGTTATATAGACACACAATATATATATATATATATATATATGTATATATGTATATATATATAGAGGAGGATACAATGAAAACCTCTCCGAGTTTGGAAAACCGTGAAAACCAAGCTAAAAAATTCGATTTTTGTTCCGATTTTTTATGGTGATTCTCTAAGTTTAAAAAACCCCCTTTATGCAAAAAAATAAAAAACGCCTAGTCAAATTTTAAAAAAAAATATTTTATAACCGAGGTTACATATGTAACAGTACCCTGTTACATATGTGTTTTTTTTAAAAAAATTTGACTAGGCGTTTTTTTATTTTTTTGTATAAAGGGAGTTTTTTTAACTTAGAGAATCACCATAAAAAAATCGGAACAAAAATCGAATTTTTAGCTTGGTTTTTACGGTTTTCCAAACTCGGAGAGGTTTTCATTATATCCCTCCCCTATATATATATATATATATATATATATATATATATATATATATATATATATATATATATATAGAGGAATGTTAAAATGAAAACCCCCCTCACTTTGGAAAACCTAGCAAACCACATCTAAACCCTTCATCTTTGCAATCCAAGGGATAGACTTAATTCATTCATTTGTTATTTATTTTATCATCTTTTTAGTACTTTTTGTAGTTTTTTTAAATGAAAAGGGTATTTTGGTCTGCATGATTTTTTTTGCAGGTCTACACCCTCTACTTTCTGCATGAACATCAAATCACCATTTTTATCTTCCCCATTTCTTTCTTTTTTTCAAATTAAATATCTTACATCTTTCCAAGACCACCTATTAATCTTCCATAGCTCCACATAATCCCGCTTTCGTTCTCACCAGGTTAGGTCACCATTTTTTCAAAGAATGAAGTTCACTATATCCCACCCAACATAATCATCTTCCACTCATTCAAACTCATTTATCGTCATCCATCCGCCACCAGCAACATCGCTCGGCCACCGCAACTTCACCCTTTCATCTTCCCCATATTCCTCCTCTTCCACTCATTCCAACTCATTTATCGTCATCCATCCGCCACCAGCACCATCGCTCGGCCACCGCCACCAGCACCATCGCTCGGCCACCGCCACCAGCACCATCGCTCGGCCACCGCCACTTCACCTTTTCATCTTCCCCATATTCCTCCTCCGATTTCAAGTTGTTTTCTTTTTCTGAATACGATGAAACCCCCAAATGCACCATCAAAATTCACGGCGCCTGATCAAACATCAAAGCCCTCTCTGTAAGATGATATTGTTATTAATTTCAGTTCCAATTTTTTAAGTTTTCATATTCAAACTTACTCTCTCTCTCTCTCTCTCTCTCCATTTCTTACATTTCTCAAACCCCCGAAGAAATTGTTAAGCTTTCTCCATGGAAGATCTCAAGATCCGTCGATCTTAAGTATTTTAAGTTTCCTTCAGTCGGTTGAGTAAGGCACGAAGGCAAGGGCGAAGCTGCAGTCGTTGCCACCACCTCTGTTTCAGAATCGTCGTCGCCGCACCTTGTAGATCTGAAGGTAATCTCTATAGTTCCCTTTAATTTTTGAGTTTCGTTAACGTTTGAGTTGTTTTCAGTTTTTTCCGGTCATCTTCTTCGTCGGTCTGAATATTTGGACCTGAAAAACGATTCCAAAACATATCAACAATGGTGCTATAATTGTTCTCCTAGTCAAGACGAATCCAAGGCAACTTTCGGAAGTGGTTTTCGTTGTGTTTTGATCAAGTTATGGTTGTCTGAAATTTAAAAACTCGCCGAAAAAACGCATTTGCCCGGAATTGCATATTTTGGCCCGGAAAAAGTTGTTGAGCGGTTGTGTATGTTAGTTCGAGTCAGTTAGCGAATAGTTGTTTCAAAAAACAATTTGTAAATTTAATTGTGTTAAATACGTAACTCCTAATTTACATATGTAACTCACCTTTTTACATATTTTAAGTGTTGGTTTACATATGTAAGTCTTTGTTTCAAAATACAATCGTATTTTTAATTGTGTTAAATATATAACTCTTGGTTTACATATGTAACGCACTTTTTACATATTTTAAGTGTTGGTTTACATATGTAAGTTTTTGTTTCAAAACACAATTGTAAATTTAATTGTGTTAAATATGTAACTCTTGGTTTACATATGTAACTCACTGTTTACATATTTTAAGTGTTGCTTTACATATCTAACTACTCGTTTACATATGCAAGTCTTGGGTCTGTCCTTCATGTGATGTAACTCTGGTATACATATGTAACTCACTTTTTACATATTTTAAGTGTTGGTTTACACATGTAACTACTCGTTTACATATGCAAATCTTGAGTTTCATATGTAACACTTCTATAATAAACATCAACAACTAATGGATTTGTTTTCTTTTCGTAGGTGAATGGATTTTGCGTCAAAGATAAAGATTAATATTAAGATATGAAGCATAATTAGGGTTTTATATATATATATTTTTTAGGCAGTTATATTTGTTTTGTTAGCTACTTTATTATTTTGATAATTTGTTAGATATGCCGATTCGTATAAAAAATTTTGTAACGTTTATTGTTGATTGTAATTGTTTGTTTATAAATTAATAAAATTTATTTTGTTATATTTTTTGTTATACATATATGATATAGTTACATTGGTTACATATGTGAATGATATCTGGGATACATGGGTAACCCATTTGTGTTACATATGTGAATGATATTTTGGGTTACATAGGTACCCTCTATTGGTTACATACTTTTTTAACCAATCAGTGAACAAGATGTTAAATTACATATGTAACCTCTATCGTGTTACATAGGTAACCTCTATTGGTTACATATGTGAATGATATTTGGGGTTACATAGGTAACTTGATATAGTTACATTGGTTACATATGTGAATGATATTTGGGATACATGAGTAACCCATTTGTGTTACATATGTGAATGATATTTTGGGTTACATAGGTACCCTATATTATAGTTACATAGGTTATTTAAAAAAAAAATAATTTGTGGGTTACATAGGTAACCCCTTTGTTGACATAATAAGATGTGGGGTTACATATGTAACTAAGTTTATGCAAACCGCAACGAAACATATCAACAATGGTGCTCTCTTGAATCGTCTCGCCGAGAAGAATCCAACGTCGCTTTCAGAATTTATTTTCGTTAAATATTTAGTGAGATATGGTCATTTTGAGTTTATTGAATCATTTTTTGAATTAATTGATTAAATTAATCCGCAACGAAACCTATCAAGAATGGTGCGCCTCCTGAATCGTCTCGTCGAGACGAATCAAACGCCGCTTTCAGAAGTTATTTTCATTAAGTATTTAGGTTATTTTAAAAAAAAGAATAATTTGTGGGTTACATAGGTAACCCCTTTGTTGACATAATAAGATGTGGGGTTACATATGTAACTAAGTTTATGCAAACCGCAACGAAACATATCAACAATGGTGCTCTCCAAATATCATTCACATATGTAACTATATCAGGTTACCTATGTAACCCCAAATATCATTCACATATGTAAACAATAGAGGTTACCTATGTAACCCGCATAAGTTACCTATGTAATTCAACATCTTGTTCACTGATTGGTTACATAGGTAACCTATCGTGGTTACATAGGTAACCTATCGTGGTTACATAGGTAACCTATCGTGGTTACATAGGTTACCTATGTAACCCGGATAGGTTACATATGTAATTCAACATCTTGTTCACTGATTGGTTACATAGGTAACCTAACGTGGTTACATAGGTTACCTATCGTGGTTACATAGGTAACCTATCGTGGTTACATAGGTAATTTAACATCTTGTTTGATCATACTAAGCTATTGCAGCAATCAAATTCAAGTTTCTTTATCGTTTTTATCGGTTTCAATTTTTCCGATGCTGAATTACATAAGTAACCTCTATTGGTTACATATTTTTAAAACCAATCAGTGAACAAGATGTTGAATTACATAGGTAACCTATGCGGGTTACATAGGTAATCTCTATTTGTTACATAACATAGGTAACCCCCTTTGTGTTACATAGGTAACCTCTATTGGTTACATATTTTTTTAACCAATCAGTGAACAAGATGTTAAATGACATATGTAACCTCTATCGTGTTACATAGGTAACCTCTATTGGTTACATATGTGAATGATATTTGGGGTTACATTGGTAACCTGATATAGTTACATTGGTTACATATGTGAATGATATTTGGGATACATGAGTAACCCATTTGTGTTACATATGTGAATGATATTTTGGGTTACATAGGTACCCTATATTATAGTTACATAGGTTATTTAAAAAAAAAAGAATAATTTGTGGGTTACATAGGTAACCCCTTTGTTGACATAATAAGATGTGGGGTTACATATGTAACTAAGTTTATGCAAACCGCAACGAAACATATCAACAATGGTGCTCTCTTGAATCGTCTCGCCGAGAAGAATCCAACGTCGCTTTCAGAATTTATTTTCGTTAAATATTTAGTGAGATATGGCCATTTTAAGTTTATTGAATCATTTTTTGAATTAATTGATTAAATTAATCCGCAACGAAACCTATCAAGAATGGTGCGCCTCCTGAATCTTCTCGTCGAGACGAATCAAACGCCGCTTTCAGAAGTTATTTTCGTTAAGTATTTATTGAGATATGACCATTTGAAGTTTATAGAATCTTTTTATTTATTTAATTAATTAAATTTAGATATAAAAGTAAAGAATAGTTGTGGGAGAGTGTTTGAACTTTAAAAAAAAAGAGAAAATTTAGATGGAGGGAAATTGGAAAAGACACTTCTCTTTTTTCTAAATATAAAAGTACATTCATTACTTTTTTGTTGAGAAAAAGTATATAAGAAAAGAAAGAGTTTGCAGGTTGAAGAAGAAGGACAACTTGCATGGGGCTTAACTCTCTGCAGTGATTTGATGTATGTGACATTTCCTTTTCACAGCTATAAAGTTTCCAAGAGAGTAAAAGACATTTATACCCTTACTGGGAAAAGGTGAATATGTTACGTGGATGATATCCCAGCCCTTCAAATGGTTTACTTAGTTTTCCATAGTGGGAAGGGTTTGCAATATATCCCCTCCCTATATATATATATATATATATATATATATATATATATATATATATATATATAGGGAGAGGATCATTTGAGAACCAATTTGATTTGAGAACTAAAAATAACTAATTTGAGCCACATGTTTATTACATGTATCCCCCCTCCCATGAATTGTAGTGGTCCCCCCTGAAATTTGTGGTTGAGATTTAGTTCTCAAAAGTTCTCAAAATAAAAAGTTCTCATTTGAACCTAACCCTATATATATATATATATATATATATATATATATATATATATAGGGTGAGGTTCATTGTAGACACCTCATAAGTGTAGACAGGTAGACACCCTATTTCAAATTTTGAAATTACTTTATTTCACATGTGTTTTCACATGTGAAATTTTCTAAACAATGAGAATAAGGAAAAAAAGAAAAAAGAAATTAATCATAACTATTAGATCAAGAGATCTAATGGTGAAAAAAAATGTATATCTGTCTACATTTATGAAGGTGTCTACAATGAACTTTTCAATATATATATATATATATATATATATATAGAGAGAGAGAGAGAGAGAAGTTATTCTAAAGAGTCAAAAATCTAAGTCACATGTCTCTAGAGTGAATGTATATTCGTCTAAAAATAATCTCAAAATCAAGGACGATATCCTAGGCAGCCTTTATGAGGCCAATACATGTGGACTGTGGAGGGTGTTACGGTCTAATGAAAATTGGTTTAATACATTTTGTATTTTTTTTAATTGTTTATTTATTTGTATCTAGGGCTGTAAACGAAACGAACAGAACTAAACCAAATGAAGCCTTGTTTATGTTTCTTTGTTACGTATTGAATTTTTACGGACAGTTCACGAACACGTAACGAACGAAAATTCTTGTTCGTTTTTTATTGTTAAGTTGTTCATGAAAGGTTCACGAATACAAACGGATATATGCTATTTTAAAAAAATAATCAACGTTCTTAATTTTAAACACCAAATATAATCACCTTAAGTTGTTGCGGCACATTAGGGTTATAGATATTTGCTGGAGATGTATGTATAAAAAAATTTCTTTAGATTTAGGGCAGAGCTTTTCACACAATACACCCGCTACACTCTCATCTTTTTCATCTCAATTTTTGGGTTTCCAAACCCAACTTATAGGATATATTGTTTATTTTTATGTAATGTTGTATAAACCAAGAAAATGTTTTGAAAAATATTTTATTTTCAAACAACTTATATCAATTTCATGGGGGTGTTACAATATCTTTTTCATCTCAATTTTTGGGTTTCCAAACCCAACTTATAGGATATATTGTTTATTTTTATGTAATGTTGTATAAACCAAGAAAATGTTTTGAAAAATATTGTATTTTCAAACAACTTATATCAATTTTAAGGGGTGTTACAATGTTTTGTTACCTAGATTTCTAAATTAGACCAAGTTTTATAAAACATTACTTAATTTTAATAATTTAATAACTAGAGATTTTATCCGTCACGCGTTGCTACGTAAACTTGTGTTTTATCCTTAATTAAGATAAACATTGTAGATGTGTACATATGATGTTCAAAGGGTTTACAAGGTAAACCATATGTTGATCAAATGTTTTATGTATAGACATGATTTTCAAATGGTCTAATTAGTTCAAAGGGTTTATGTATAGACGTGAGAGTAAATTATTCCATTTTTTGGTTTGTTTGAATAAGTTTGTCAAATTCAAAAGCATGCACCCTCTAGAAATGTGGCTCGGTAACGCTAAGAAATTGTAGCTTGTTCAAGACATCACTAAAAAGAATCAACAAACACACTCTTGTCTTTATAATAATCATTTTCCATGTATGCTTATAGATTGTTTTTCAAAAGTTCAACATTGAAAAACTCTAAAGATTGAAAAATAATTAAAAAAAAACTACCACATTGTAAATTTGTGGAGGTGCTTGAAACTTGCCTAATAATAAGCTCATAAAGAAACACCTTTATTATAGACCTAATTTTAACAAATTTACTAGAAATTTTTGAAACTTACCTAATAACTATTTGTACCTTTTGTGCTACGAGAATTTGTACTGTACTATTAATCAGCTTAAAAAATAATATATTAATCCTAATAAAGCAATAAAATTTATGCCATATGTCTCATTTATAAAGTATCCACATCACCATCGCCACATGTCAAACTCACAATCAATTATAAATTTAGTAAATCATTAATTATGACTAATTACTAATTTTGTAAATTTTATATTCTAAAATTTTGATAAAATAAATTTAGATTTTATTAATTTACTCAATAATTTTAATCTTTTACGAAAAACAATCAACAACTTGTATTTATCTATATTATGAATCTATATTCAACCCGTGTAGTACACGGGTTACTAACCTAGTAGATATATAAATGTTTTACCGATTTTTTTCATATTTTGAAGTTTATTGGTCAAAAGTCATAGAAATCGTAAGTTGTAGTTTTATTTTGCTTTGCTTTTAAGCCTTTTTCATATCTCATGTCAAATAGATATCATATTTCATATGAGTGTATATATACAATGTATTTCATCCTAGAATTTAACAAACTTGCGTATTTATATCCCAAATGCCAACTACAGTGTATTTTTACATGGCTGCACAACTTTAATATATTGATGCATATAGGAGAAATTATTCTAAAAAGTTTGTTTAATATAAAAATGACTAAGAAGGATTTGATGCTATTAGATTTTTATTAAAATCTAATAATAGTTGAGATTTAATTGGAAGCAAAAAATGAGGGATGAGAATATTAATCTTAAGTCTTAGTCACTTTTGTTAACTTTTTATTAAGTTCACTCGTATTTTTAAACGTTAATAACTTTTATAGATGACATAATTTAAAAAAAAAACTACCCCATAAAAATGAACGTTTTTATCTTTAAAACGAGTATAGTGTTGCTATATATTAAATTAATCGTTTTTCAGCTCTTTTTGTTTTCTAATGCGTCATTGTGTATTTTTGATCGTCATTCCGTCTTTTTGCTTGTCATTGTATATTTCTATTGGTCATTGTGTTTCTCTAAAATTATTAGTTTTTGAACAATCTTATCTTAATCCTAATAATCTTAATCCTAATAAAGCAATTAAAATTGTGCCACATGTCTCATTTATAAAGAGTCTACATCAGCACGTCACATGTCAAGCTCACATTGAATTATCAATTTAGTAAATCATCAATTAAGATAATTACCAATTTTGTCAAATCTAAATTTTTATTTTAAAATTTTGATAAAACTAATGTAGATTTGATTAATTACTCAATAATTTTAGTATTTTTATGGAATAATCAACAACTTGTCAAACATAATAAAAATTTTAAATGTATTAAGTTTTTATTTAATATATTATGAGAATTTTATATCAATCATAATTTTCAAATTTCTTGATCATTATTTTTTTCTTTGTATTTATCTAAGACTACAAATCTATATTCAGCCCGTGTAGTACACGAGTTACTAACCTAGTATAATTATAAAATAACACCATTGTGTATTTCTAATATGTAAAACATATTAATAAATAATAATAAATTTTATCTAATACATAAAAAAACAATAACAAAATAATATGAAATTAGTTAAAACATAAAACACATGATGAATACATATTACACAATGACCTAAAATGTAAGACACAATGAAATGATATGAACATAAGACATAATGATCTGAATAAAATATATAATGATCTAAACGTAAGACAAAATAACTAAAATACCCCCTTAAAAATAATAAAAAAGACACGTATTAGGACCCAATACTAATAAAGCACTAAAAATTTGCCAATTGTCTCATCTCTAGAGATTCCACATCATCATTGCCACATGTCAAAATCACATTCAATTATCAATTTTAGAAATTATCAATTTAAGGCTAATTACCAATTATATCCAAACTAAAATTTCATTTTATAAAAAAAATGACAAAGTTAACATAATAAGTTTTCTTTATTAAGTCACAAGTTAATGCTTTGTAATATATTATGCCATTTATAATTTCAAATCTATTTAATTGTTTTTCTTTTGTATTTTATCTAATATTATGAAGGTAAATTCAGCCCGTGTAATACAGGGGTTAGTAACCTAGTATACTAATAGAGAGTGAAGATAATAACGTAGAAAGTTTGTGAATAAGTTATGTATCACACTTAAAAGTTAAATCACACTTAAAAGTTAAAACATAAAATACAAATGTGTTATGACTTATGAGTTTATCATGATTCTAACATAACATTGTATTAAATAACGATTCAAAATATATAATAATGGTAAGAAAGTTTATCTTAGGTGAAGTAGCGTCTAGCATATTCTTTTTGTGTATATAAATCCTCTTGTAACGAAATGAAATATTATTTTTTCATATTAACCCGGTCCCAAACAAAATTTGCTTACTGACAATTCAGTAGAAAAAACACCCTCCGTGAGGATACATTTCGTCTTATATGGACTAAGATAGCTAAAAGCAGTGTTGGAAAAGTCGGGCTAGGCGCCCGCCTAGGCGCTAGTCGCCGGGTTATAGAGGAAATTTACATTCCTCGGTGAAATTAGGCGTTAGGCGGATTTAGGCGGGGTTAGGCGGTTCTAGGCGGATTTAGGCGGGGTTAGGCGGTAGTCGGTAGGCGGTTTTAGGCTGGGTTAGGCGGTTCTAGGCGGATTTAGGCGGGGTTAGGCGGTTCTAGGCGGATTTAGGCGGGGTTAGGCGGTTCTAGGCGGATTTTAGGGAATATATTTATTAATTTTTTGAAATATATATATATAAATCTTAAAAATTTCTAAAAATTTCAAAACCGACTAATTCCGATTAATCCCGATTAATCCCGATTAATCCCTAGGCTCTACCCGACCGCCTAGCTACCGCCTAGCGCTTTCTACAACCATGGCTAAAAGCTAAGAAAGAGCAATAATGCCGTTAAAAAAAAAAGAAAAAAAAAAGAAAGACCAATCCAATAACTGGTAATTGCTTTTTAAAAGAAAAAAAATTAACTGGCAATTAATTTCACTTTTTATTTTTGTTTTTGTAAAGGGCTATATTATAATACTAGGTTAGTAACTCGTGTAATACACAAACTGAATTTAAGTTCATAATATTAAATAATAAAAAAAACGATTAAGAGATTTGAAAATTATGATTGACGTAACATCCATATAAATCGTTAAATGATAATTTAATAAATTAAAATTTAAATACTATAATTGACAAATTATTGATTAATTTTTTTAAGAAGACTCAAATTATTGGAGTATTTTTATCAAATCTATATTAATAATAATAATGTCATTTTTCAACAAAAAAAAGGACAAAATTGGTAATTACTTTTAATTGGTGATTTACTAAATTTGTAACTAATTATGAGTTTGACATGTGGTAACGGTGATATGGACCCTCTAAAATGAAGACATGTGGAAACAATTTTAGTGCTTTATTAGGATTAAGATAAGATAATATATATATATATATATATATATGTGTGTGTGTATGTATATATAATTAAATATAGACACACTATTAGGACCATACAAACCCTATCATACATTAAGCTTCTTGCTAGGTATGTCAAAAGTATGTGAGATCACTTTAACTTATGCAACATATTTAAATATTATTTTACATGACAAGTATTGTAAAATTGCTCCCAATTTTTACAGACAGGTACATCAGATCCATTTGATTAGTGATCGATGTTTGCTTCAACCCATATATATTTAACTTACAAACTAAGTGTCTTGAACTTCAGGTTTCAAACCTTCATATTGGTTCATGAACACATCTCATGTGAGACACTGATAAGGAAAGTGGTTTTAACATTCATATGATGTAACTCTAAATCGTAAGAGCTACTAGGGATATAATGATCCTTAGAAGAATCTTTTTGTGACACATGCGAGAAAGTTTCTTGATGATCAACTCCCTCTTTTAAAGTGTAGTCTTTTGTAACAAATCACGCTTTGTAGCATTCAATGTTTCCATTGGGATCTAATTTGGTTTAGAAAACCCGTTTGCATCCTACGGGTTTTACACCCTTGGATAATCTAACCAGATCACCCGAACGCTATTAATACATTAAACATTTTCAGTTCCATAAGAATGCAAGTACTTAGTCATAATTACACAAGTTATAATACATAAAACACAAAGGTATTTTTTATCACGCAACAAAAAGTTCAAATAACACAAAATATGTTTCTTAATCATGCATTAACAAATTTCATCAACTTAGTTTACTACAACATTAGAAAAAAAGATCCAATTATGTATATGTATATATAACAAATAACACAATAATAACTTCAAATCACGCAAGCTTTCGTTTCTTAATGACACAAGTCATACACCATACTCATATATAATCACGCATCTATAAAAAACCCAAAGACAACATCTACCTCACTTTTTGAAAAACAACTATTCCAAACCCAAATTGTTTCACTTCAAGTGCATATATCAATGCCCGAAAACAAAGAATTCTAAAAGTTTTATCCATATGATATATATTAG
>JBCNJP010000014.1:6564990-6592045 GCA_039602395.1 Deinandra increscens subsp. villosa
AAATCACGCTTTGTAGCATTCAACGTTTCCATTGGGATCTAACTTGGTTTAGAAAACCCGTTTGCATCCTACGGGTTTTACACCCTTGGATAATCTAACCAGATCACCCGAACGATATTAATACATTAAACATTTTCAGTTCCATAAGAATGCAAGTACTTAGTCATAATTACACAAGTTATAATACATAAAACACAAAGGTATTTTTTATCACGCAACAAAAAGTTCAAATAACACAAAATATGTTTCTTAATCATGCATTAACAAATTTCATCAACTTAGTTTACTACAACATTAGAAAAAAAGATCCAGTTATGTATATGTATATATAACAAATAACACAATAATAACTTCAAATCACGCAAGCTTTCGTTTCTTAATGACACAAGTCATACACCATACTCATATATAATCACGCATCTATACAAAAACCCAAAGACAACATCTACCTCACTTTTTGAAAAACAACTATTCCAAACCCAAATTGTTTCACTTCAAGTGCATATATCAATGCCCGAAAACAAAGAAATCTAAAAGTTTTATCCATATGATATATATTAGAACGGATCCAGAAGTTACAACGCATACAAATTAAAGAACTTATTGTTTTTTTGAAGATGTATAATGATATAAACGCCCCCCACCCACCCCGCGCGTAGAAACATAATTAACTACATTTAAGAGTAGTATAACCTAAAGAACCATCATAAAAATTGAGCGTCAAAAAAAACTTTTTTTTAATCTCGTTTTTTAAGATTGAATCAAGACTTGGAGCAAGCACATTTTAAGCGGGAGATTGTTGGAATATTATAAAATGTGCTTGTAGCACTTATATTATTTATTTGTTATCCTAAGTAATATTTAAACAGTTATTAGACGGTTACTTTTCAAAGGTTGTTTTAACTGCTGGCAAACTTTGGCTTTATATAAAAAAACCCTTGTGTTTATCACTTTTCTTACGCTACATTTTACTTTTCCCTCTCTAAAACTGTCGTCGTTTACATTCGTCGATCTCATCATCTGTTCTTCATTCATTGATCCAATATATCCATCTAACTCATATGAAATCACGATCTAGGCCTGGATTTACAGTTTGCGATAATTTAGAGCATATATAATTATACACAATGATTAAATATTTTTGTTAATGTTTATAGGTGATGAAACAATGAAGATTTTAGGACATCAAACATCCTTATTTATGTATCATCTACATTATTAGCACTCAAATATGGAAAATTATTAGTATAAATTCACTAGTTAGTATCATATCTTAAAGTATATATTGTAAATCTAACGAACATACAACTAAATCAGACACATTCATGACTCCAAGAATACGCAAGAGCTGATCCTTCGAGACGAATGTAATCATACATGACTCCCCGGAATGGGGTTCCTCCATTTGCTTGTGTCAAATATATGGAATTTTCTCCATTAGAGATCAAAACAGTTCCTGGTATATCTATGTTGAATAGCCAACTCAAACCGTGTATCCCATGCCTTGCAATTGCATTGTCTCCTCCAATGATTCCGGTTGAATATAAGGGTAAATTCATGTTAGGATCGTTAACTCGAACCTGAAAACAAAATCTAGTTATAATCTTCATTAGTTATAGTTAAAACTCTTTATCTTATCGTATGAATCACACTCTCTACCGTAAACTTAATTACTCTACTCCTAAGAACATTATGTTAGAAAAAAAGAAACAAATATCTGATGGGAAGGTTTAAGGGATCACTTTGTTGCTCATCATATCCCTTCGGATTCCATCCGTTAATTACGGCCAAAAGATAGCAATTAGGTTCCATGCATATCTCATGTATTCAAGTATTTATATGTAACATTTGTCTTTGTAATGAACATACACAAAAAAGATTCAAAGCCTAGCTTCTTTAATATCATTTTTCTGGTATCCATAGATAATATGGTATTAGAGTTATAGTATGTATTCTAGGACCAAAATATTGTTCATCATCTTTCAATTTCTAGCCAACCCTCATCGAATTGAGTCACCATGTCAACAGAAGGCATCTCAAACTCTGATCTTTCTATCCTACTTGCTAAACTGTTAAATGGTTTCAAACCCTAGCCTCAAAACCCGGAACTTTCCGATTGCCTACAAATCAATCTCAAGCTCAACAGCCAAAACTACGCTCTTTGGAGCCGAATGATTCGGGTCACTATAGGCAGCAAGTCAAAGGCCTCGTTAAAACATTTAACCAAAAACCCACAAGAAAAGATGGATGAAAGTTACAAATAGTGGGAACAAGACGACTTGGTCGTCTTCTCATGTCTAATACAAAACATAGAACCGACACTGGCACGCAACCTAACCGAGTTTCCTATAGCAAAACCGTTATGGGACGCCTTCGTGGTCACTTATAGCAACGACATGATAAACTGCAAGCCTTTAACCTTCATGTTAGAGCCAATTAAATCAAACACAATGACACTACTCTTCAAAATTTCTAGATTACATTACAGGGACTATGGGGAGAACTCAGATAGGATTGACGCAAATCCCATGAAATGCACATAAGATAACAACGGCCCCGACGGTGGCGAAGGTAGCGTAGTGACGACAAGCAACATTAGAGAGAACCCCCGGTAACCTTTTTGAGTCCTTTAATGGTGGATTTGGAGGTTTAGCGTCAGTAAAATGGGATGAAGAAGAACACGGTGCGACGGACAGAAATGCAGGTAGCGGGTTTGAAGGAAACCCTTTAAGCCCTACTACCCCTTTTAACCTAAAAAAGTATCCAAGTTTCAGCAAAGCCCCCTAAGTTTCGAAAATGAATAAACAAACCCAGAAGATATTTATTGCTATTTCTCCAAGTTCCATAAAAGACCCATGAATTTTGAAAATGTTAGAACTAACCCATAAAATAATTCTTGTTATTCAAGAAAGGTCATGGATACTTGACTGTGGAGGAACTGACCCCATGAGGTTTGAGACATTATACATCGCCTCAACATCTTCACCGCGTAAAGCACAAATCCAAACCGCAAATGGAGGAACAATGACCGTAAAAACATAAGAATTGTTGAGATAACACTAACGCTGAAACTCTCAAAAAAAAAAATCATGCCCCCTCACTATCACATATACTATTATCCATTAGTCATGTAACAAATGAACTGAATTGCATTATTTTGATGCACCTTACCTTTTGTATTTTACAAGTTCATCAGGATAGGGGTGGTCGTTGGGTGTGGCACTGCATGCCAAGGATTGTATTATGTGGACGGAGTGACTCATGAAGGTACTGCTATGCTATCTCATGGGACCACTGATAGAGAAGCTTGGTTATGGCATAGGCGGTTAGGGCACCCATCTATCGGTTATTTACATTTACTATTTCTGATACTTTTCCCCTTCAAATAAAGTGTTGGATTATGAAATGTGTGTGTGTGTGTGTGTTGGCCAAAAGTCCATAGATACTCTTTTAAACCAAATAACACTAGAGTTGGTTCACCTTTTTCTTTGATTCATTTGGATGTTTGGGGACCCATAGAGGTCATCGGTGGACAAAAATTTCGCCTTTTTGTTGTTTGTTAATGATTACACCTATATGACATGGATTTATTTTTTAAAACACATGCATCTGGAGTATTTGATAAATTCACAGTCTTTTACATAATGGTGCAAACACAATTCCAGACCAAAATTCAAACCTTAAGATCGGACAACATGGGTGAATTTGGTAATGATTTGATGTAATAATTTTGTCAAACAAAAGAGAATAATCTATCAAACCTCATGTCTTCATACTCTCAAACAAAATGACACGGTTGAGCGAAAGAACCATATCCTCCTAGAGATAAGCCATGCCCTCCTAATCGAATCCTAAAACCCCAAATTCTTCTTGACTGAAGCCCTTACAACCGCTACCTATCTTATCAACAAATTACCAATCAAAGCCCTTAACCTAAAAACCCCCACTACAAACCCTATCCGAATTCACAAAAATTCCACCAACCCTTATCCTTCAACCATGAATATTTTTGTGTTATGTCTTTGTTCACATACTCAAAACCGATAAAACCGAACTTTTTCTATGTGCGAAAAATGTGTGTTTATAGGATAGAGGATCAACCAGAAAGAATACTGATGCTACAGTCCCCGAAAACGTCACATATACACCACCATGAATTATGACTTCCTTGAAACAGAGTTCTTCTACAAATCTCAACATAGTGATGATGAGGAGAGGGGTGATGACACACTAGGTTGGTTTAGAAGCATACCATCAGAAGAAGAGATAGGTCACAGTATCCCAAGTGAGTCACTAAGTCCACAACAATCTGCCTCGATCAGTGTCACAAAACTAACTCATCCTAACCTGGTGTTCGAGGTAAGTACTTCTGAAATCCATAAGTTTCATCAAACTAGTGAAACTCGTGAACTTGTTAAAATGGCAACAGAATCCACTGAACCACAAGAGGATCAGACATACAATACTACTAAAAGATATCTTCTACCACCAAGATCCAATCGAGGGGTTTCTCCAAAACGATATACATCAGAACAACAATCTAGAAGCTCTGGGATTTCTATGGCTAAGATAGCAATAGGGAACTTAACCAAAGAAGCTAAACCTATCGAATCAACACTTTATGCTGAAAGTTCCAAAAAATTGTTGAACAAGCCCGAAGTCACAAAACATAAGAAATGCAATGGAGTTAGAGATGGGTGAATTAATGAAGAATGGCACGTGGGAGAAATGCACTCTTCCTTTGGGAAAGAGACTCGTAGGTTATCGTTGCATCTTCTCTGTCAAACACAAACCCGATGGAACCATTGAAAGGTGCAAGGCACGACTGGTTGAAAAAGGGTACACTTAGACATGTGGAATTCATTATTTAGAGACATTATCCTTACTAGCAACGATTGAGACTATCAGAATTTTATTCTCAATTGCATCCACTAAAGACTATCCACTTCATCAATTTGACGTGACAAATGTCTTTCTAGATGGAGAATTGAAAGAAGAAGTCTACATGGAGGCACCACCTGGATTCAAAATGGATTTCAAGACAACAAAAGTTTGCAAAGTTAAAGAAATCCCTCTATGACCTCAAACAATCACTTAGAGCCTGGTTAAAATTTACTCTAGCCATGAAGAAATATGGGTTCCAACAAAGCTACTCAGACCACACCCTCTTCCTAAACCGAATAAGTAAACTTGTAACGTGTCTAATCATATATGTTGATGATATTTGTTCACAGATTTTGAGATGAAAGATCCTTGGATGACTTAAGTACTTCCTGGGTAACCAAGTACTAAGGTCAAAACAATGAATCTTCATATCATCATATGTAAAAAGAAGTATGTTGTAGACCTCCTAGCGAAAACATGGATTCTCAACTGCAAACCTACAGAAACTCCGATGATGTTAAACCATAAGCTTCACATAATAGAAGGAGCATGGGTAGCTGACAGAGAAAGATACCAGAAATTGGTTGGGAAATTAATATATCTCTCACATACCAACCTGATATATCCTACGCAGTTGGTGTTGTTGGGTAGTCCATGCATTAACCACAAGCAACACATATGGATGCAGTGTGGCGAATCATCAGATATCTCAAGGGTACAATGAATCATGGGTTATTCTTCAAACCAAATCAACATCTTGAGATCCAAGTCTATATCGATGCAAACTGGTCAGGAGAGAAAAACGGGAGATCGACATCATGGTACTTCACTCTAGTTGGTGGAAATCTGGTTACATGGAGAAGGAAAAACAGAAAGTCGTAGCCCTTTCTAGTGCCGAAGCTTAACATGACGTATTGCAGAAGTACTATGGATGTGAAATCTCTTAATTGAAATTGGTTTTCCACCAAACCAAACTTGCAGGATTATGTGTGATAATGAAGCTTCAATCCAAGTCTCAGAGAACCCCTTCCAACATGATCGCACCAAACATGTGGAAATTGATAGGCACTTCATCAAAGAGAAAATAGAAGCATGGATCATTGAGCTTCCATTCGTCCGATCTAAACACCAGCTCATAGGCATACTAACTAAATCCATGAATGCAAGAATTATCAGTACTCGTCTTGCAAAGTTATGTATTAGAAGCCCCACTACTCAACTTGAAGAGAGAGGGGGGGGGGGGCGGTTAGAGAAAAAGGAAATCATTTTTTTATTGGAAGGTTTAGGGGATCAGTTTGTTATTCATCATATCCCTTCCAATTGCATCCAAAAGACAGCAAATTGTTTCCATGTTTATCTCATGTATTCAAGTATTTATAAGTAACATTGTGTTTGTAATGAACACACACAAAGATTCAAATCCTTCTCTAATATCTTTTTTCTGGTATCCATAGATAATACATTACACATCCACTACGTCTATTTAAACCCATAAGTTGTTGACTCGGAAGTTACCACTTTACCGTCAAGCTAGTTGTCCTCTTACACACTTAACTTCTGTTATTTGCTTTTACATGAATTAAATACTAATACAATTATACCAAGAATCTGTCTAAAATAGGATTGACTTGTTTTCATCTTATTTTTTTTGAGGTTCGGTTTTCTATCTGGTCAAGCAAACTTCGAACACACTTGAACTTTTTTCATCCTAGAGAAGGTTGACATCTAGTTCATTTTCTTCACATATCATATTTTAATTTCGAGATGATGCTTCACTCGAGATAACTATCATCGATGCAAGCTCCTCATTATTTTCTCCATCCCAGAAAAAGTTTAACTTCTTTTCTTACCCTTTTTATGGACATTCCAAATCAAGTTACAAATCGTAGCCAATGAAACCGGAGCTTAAGATGCAATAAAGCGAATAACCGTTATGATTATTGTGGATAAGAAGACAAAAAGACCAAAGGGATAGTTAATTAGTCTTAGTTGAGGCGACGCATACCAAGTTATGGTGCGTCGATTGATCTCATAAGGAAATTAGACGGATCAAGTTCACAAAGATGCAAGGGTTACTTGGTGTTGAAGACCTGCCAAATTCGGTTATAATGAAATTCAGGGGGCGAATGTTGGTGGAATTACATAACCGGTCATCGAGCTTATGGGTATCAGAGGAATTTAGTTGGTTGAATTTAGTTAGTATCTTATATAAGTATCTTTCTTGTTTGTTTCCTATTTTATGTTGCCTTAGAGAATAAGTTGGTTCTTCCTGTACAAACAGATTTAGGGTTAGGCAATTGTATGAGAGTTTACATTAACTAGGCTTTGAGTTATTTTTCTGGTTATAGTAAAAGTGAATTTACTCAATATTGTGTGTTTTTATTTGATCGGGACTTGACACAAACTATCTCTTTATCAGTCTTTAGACGACATACGACTTCTTTAACTGACATGCTTCCTAGCACACCAATTGTTCGATCAATATTAGACGTTATGATGGCATGAAACCTCACGTGGATAGCTCACATGAACGTCTCTACCACTACGATCTCATCAACTGTCTCCATGTGAGCGAATGCCCGTGACAATCATGGAGACTCTCATGGTGATCGAACTCATTAGTTGATTTAATTTGTTGTCCTTCATATGAATCGCATTGAAGTCACTTATTTAGGATGATAATACCCAATTCACTACCTATTGGCTTCTGGATCGTGTATATTGATCGATATGTCATGTCTAGAGAAGCTAGCTAGCTAGTCGGCAAGAACATTTTATGATAAGCTAGGAAATGTTACTCATGAACTGAACACTATGAAATATGGAAATACCTGTAGATCTGATACTTGTGCTGATGCTAGAGCCAATCTTAGTTTATAAGTTTCATCATTATTCACGCTGTTAAGCTTAAACTTGATAGTCCATGTCGTTTTTTCATACGTATTGTTGTCCTTCTTCCTAAAAAATTTATAAAGATAAATAGGGAGATGTTCAAATGATCAGAAGTTTGGTTTGGGTAAGAAGGATAAGAAGAAATTTCAACCATTGGATCTTGATCTAGTAAAAAAGAAAGGAGAGTATTTTAGTCTTAGCCATCTTTGTTGACTTTTTACTCACTTCTCCCATTTTTTAAACATTCATAACTTTCACATACGACATTATTTTTTTTTTAAATTACACCATAAAAATGAGCATTTTTTATCTTTAAAACTCGTATAGTGTTGCTATACTAATTTTTTTTTTAAATACTCTTTCGATTTTTTACACAATGTTTAGATCATTGTGTCATTGTGTCAAAATGTTCAGATCATTGTGTCATTGTGTCAAAAGTATATATAGTGTTGCTATATATAAAATTAAGTGCTCTTTCAATTTTTGACATCATATGACATAATGATCTGAACATCTTGACACAATATGACACAATGATCTGAACATTTTTGACATAATATGACACAATGATCTGAACATTTTGACACAATGACACAATGATCTGAACATTTGAAAGAGTACAACTTTTTTTAATTTTTTATATAACAACATTGTACACGTTTTAAAGATAAAAAACACGCGTTTTTATGGTGTAGTTTTTTTTGAAAAATAATGTCGTATGTGAAAGTTATGAAGGTTTAAAAAATGAGATAATTTGATAAAAAATCAAAAATGTCCTTCCATGTTTTGTTTTCTTTAGTCTTTCTCTCTAAATTTACACAGAAAAATTTTGGGTCATAGATCTTCATTTAATTGAAGATCTAATGGCTATGATTCTTTCTTATCCTTCTTATCCTTCTTATCCAAACTAAACTTCTCATAATAACCTCACCCAGATAAATATGCATAATTAAGTTCATATATATTGCATAAGGGAGATGTTCATTAGGGAACACCCAAAAAACTGCATAAGGGAGAGGTTCATTAGGGAACACCCAAAAAACGAAGAACTAGGGAACCATTATCTTTAAATAAATAAATAATAAAAACTTTTTATGTTATTTGGTTTTAGAGATGATCAGTTAATGTTATTTTACTTGTAAACTATCGCATTTTTCATGTGAAACATAAAAAATAGATTGGCCATTTCAGTTACGGAAACATAAAAAATAGATTATTTCGATTCTAAGTGTTCCAAATGTTTCCCAATGAACCACTAAACCATGTATATATATGCACGCATTCAAATACTATATATATATATACATATATACACACACCTAGTTACGTGTGCGAAGAACCAATCTTTTGTGTAATCACTTTCTCCAACCGTGAAAACCAAATCACCACCAGGATATAAAGTAGCATATCTTTCCCATAATCCATATTGTCTAAACCTAATAACATAATATGTACATGTGATGTTTCTATTTATCTTACTCATATTTAGGTTTCTAAAAATCAATTAAATTGCGCGCAATATACATGTCACCTGTTAGGGTCGTTGACGAGAAATTGGTTGGTATATATAGGGTCAGGATCAGGAATGTAGAATTCGGCTGCAGAG
Source organism: Deinandra increscens subsp. villosa (assembly GCA_039602395.1). Classification (NCBI taxonomy): domain Eukaryota; kingdom Viridiplantae; phylum Streptophyta; class Magnoliopsida; order Asterales; family Asteraceae; genus Deinandra; species Deinandra increscens. The sequence continues at coordinate 6,574,373 of JBCNJP010000014.1, forward strand.
CGGTCTGGTATCCCAATCTCCCATAAAGTCGGACCGTCTCTAGGAGGCTCGTAAACAAGATCATCAAGTTCGATATCACAACCTGCGAAAACATTGTTGATTTCGTCATCTTTTTCTACTGTAGATTGGGTTAAACAATTGTGATATAAAAAAAATATACTGGAAGCTTTCTGATTTGTTTGTGCATGTGAAATGTGATACGAACAAGAAAACAAAACACACTAATAACGAACTTGCATTCAAAGATTCCATAGAAGATCATCGACAACATTTTTTACGCAAGACTTTGAATTATATACAACCACAATGAAACGATGCGACTTTTCATCCCAAACGGTGTTGTTACAGGTTAAGATGGTAACCACCAAACTGCTAACGTTGTTAGGGATTTAGACTCACTGGACTAATCTTGGATCGAACTTGTGCAAACTCACACAGTCCATCCGACACAAACTTGGCCTCCGGCCCAACCGAAGATAGTAATATATATAGTAATGTCTAGACTTGACCCACATCATAATCATAAAAAACTAGAAACAACTAGCATGAAATTAATTGGAGATTAAAATCGAAATCTAATACTTCCCCTTAAACTTCAATTCATATTTCATGTTCTTCCATGCTTCACCTTTATCTTAAAGCTTCAATGATGGTGATCTCATCACACAACTAAAAACATGGTCTTTCTTGACGTGCGGACGATGACGCGCTCTAGTTTTATGACACGCAAAAATGTGTGTCATTAAAAATCTGTCATAAATCATGAAATCTTAAGAGTAGATGACGCGCAAATGTTGCGCGTCATAAAAGTTTTGCCGTAAATAAATTAAAAAAACATGGAGGACACCTTAAAAAATGTGCGTCATCTTTAAAGTGTCTTTTTTTTAACGGCCAACGAATGCCCTCGGAAAACCCGGGGACTATTTACACCAGTTGAACTCATTTCAGGGAAAATCCACATCCGCGAGCGACCGGGTGGTAAAACCTGGGAGCTCAAGGATCGAACTTGTGACATTTCAGTCCCAAGTCTCCCCTCATCTTTAAAGTGTCGTTTTATGTTTTTTTTTGTTTTCCCGCTGTTTTTCCCCAATTTTCATTCCCACTATCATATCATCTAGGGAGCTTCATTCTATCTCCACCCCCCCCCCCCCCCCAAAATCACTCCCAAACCATAATCCTTCAACTCTTCCATGTTAATTGTCATTTAATTTAGAAATTTGTGATTCTATTAAAAATATATATATTTTTTAATTTTTTTAAATCCATGACGCACAAAAATGCGTGTCGTAAGCAGATTTATGATGGAGGCTTTCTTGACGGGCATTTTATGACGCGCATTGAGCGTCATATCGTTCGCGCATCATGAAGCTTCTTGATGGGGCCTTCCTTAACGCGCATTACACATCAAGAATGTTGTGCTTTGTAGTAGTGTCACCATCCACATGCATGTTATCTTCTATCACGATTTCTTCATCATAGGCTTCACTTGGTTCCTCACTTTCTTCCCCACTTAAGATTTCCACAATTGGTATCAGCGATTGAACTTTACATGAGTGACTTGGTCCACATCATGGTGGAAAGTCAATTATTGCACTTACCTTTCTTTTCTTTCACTTCGGTGCCTTCAGCGCTACATCTTCTTTCTTCTCAACCTCTTTTCTCCTTTCCTTTAGTAAGTAAGTATTGCGATTCCAACATATCTAGGTAACTTGTATAGATGTGTAGTAGATTCGGTCCTAGTTCCCATAGTAATCCCATCTTGTTACAAATGTCGGTTCATCTATTTTGTTTGATGGCATCCTTATATCATCCCTTCTCCTTGGTTGTTCAACTTTGGTGGATATTTCTTGTCATTTGGTTGCTTTAGGCATTCATAAAAGTACCACTTCAGCAAATTCATAAAATCTTTCCTCAAAGATTCTTTGTGTTTAGAAATAAATGCATGGATTGTTAGCATATCCATGAAAGTAGTGAAAGTTTCTAAAATGGTAACTTCAATTGCCTTTTTTTTCCTTTAGCCAAGATTGGTTCTTCCAATACCAATCCTAACATCCCATCCACTTTCTCTTGGTGATCATAATAGCCATGCAAATAGGGTTCTAATTTCTCTCTCTCACGAGTGTAACATGCGGTTTCATCAAGATGATCAAAATGTGTTTCTAAGTATTCTTTCTCCATTACCTCTTCATCTTTGTTTTGAAAAACATCAACATTTACAACCCTTTTCCCAAACATCCTTTTGAGATAACACTTTTCACCCTCACATATAACTTATATCCAGTGATGTAGTAATTGCTCTAAACTTACTACATTCTTATCCAATTTTGGGACAAAGTTAACACAAGCAACTCTCTTCATCCTACCATCAACCTCTCGATCCATTTGCCAATTCCGTGTATAAACACGAAGTCATTTTTACGTTATTGAATGTTAATGCCAATTTGCCAAACATTCTTTTCAAATTCACAAACATATCTTTATTACCTGAAACATGATGTTTGAATGATGGGTCAACCTCCCAGATTTCAGACCATTTCCCCGTATCGGTTCCCATAACCGTATACTATTCAAAACTAGAACTCAATTTGGCATTAAGGAATTTTGTTGGACATATAGAAGCAATGTGTCTTAACTAATGAAAATAGAAACAATTAAAGCTTACCCATGCATTTCTTCTTCCTTTTGCACTTGAACTAGGGGTTCCACTAAAGTGTCTTGCCTTCTCAATGATTTTTTGTGCAACATTGAACTTTCCATTCCTTACCGCTTTCTCTAGAGCCTTCTTTCCTTTCTTCTTCGGCCCCGTGTCTAAACCCAAACTCACAAGGCTCTGTAAGATTCCACTACACCCTCTCCTAGGGTCGGAAAGATTCAATACAAGATTATCGACAACTCTTTTGACTTCAGACTTCGACTTATATATAACCACATTGAAACAACGCTATTTTTCATCCCAAATGGCGTTGTTACAGTTTATGATGGTAACCACCAAACTGCTAATGTCGTTAGGGATTTAGACTAACTGGACTAATCTTGGATCGAACTTGTGCAAACTCACACAGTCCATCCAACACAAACTTGGCCTCCGACCCAATCGAAAATAGTAATATAGTAATGTTTGGACTTGACCCACATAATAAACTAGAAACTAGAACATGAAATCAATTGGAGATTAAAATCAAAATATAATAAAAACAAACATGAGAGTTTATCATAGTATATCTAAAGAGGTAATAATAATAATAATAATAATAATAATAATAAACACATATGCATAGATGTTAGATGTTAAGAGTATAGAGAAAAGATAATTGATGTGTTAGCCTAGTTAATTGTATCTAGGAAGGTGGTTAACTAGTTAATTGTATCTAATCAGTTAGTATAAATACATGGTAAAGGGCATTGTATCAATTTGTAACTTAATCATATTGTGGAGCTTTTATTTCTACATTCTACTCTTTGTATTTTAGATTAGATAGATTTTTTATATAAATTTTATATGGTATAGCATCTTACGATCATCGTGACCAAATTACATTCTTTCTGCTTTAATTTCAGCTTCGTATTGACTTGAGTCGTGTATGTTACTTTTCAGTTTTTATAATGCATGATCTTATGATTTCAGCTAGGCATATATGTAACGATCTTGATCACAATTTGTTTAGATTTTTTGGTACCAGAAAGCACTAACTTTGTAATTAATTTTTGAGATTTTAATTAAATGTTAGGGTGCATCACTATCTCCAACAATTTAGTATGCTTTAGGATCATAAGTGGTAAAAATGTTGAAATCAGACCTATTGGACTAGGTTAAGTTAACAATTGTAAATATCCTTTTATACAAGGTTATTATATGTAAATATGTTTTCTATTGTAGTTATAAATATAGGGGTGTATCAAAGAGAATATCACGATTTGAGCATATCATATTCTAACATGGTATCATTGCAATTCGATTCTCTCTCTCCCCTCCCTACCCTAAAATTCTCGAACTCCTCATTTTACCCTAGCTGGCCACAAATACCCACTAAACTCTGCAACCACAAATAACCCACATATGCTCACTTTCTCACGTTCAGTTGCTTTTGTTATCCTCTTCTCCCCTCAACCACTATAAACAAAGTTTAGAATCGGTCTTATCCTTGTGTCTTCCTCGGTTACCCATCCAATCATAGGAGGAATACATGCTATGAACTCTCTTCTCGCAACATCATAATCCCTAAACATGTTTTATTTGATGAGAATGGTTTTCTTTTTTCCTCTCTAAACAATCCTCCTCCCTCCTATAAATTTACGCACTCCCATCTCTCGAGTGAACCACATCTGTCTCTATAGGAAGCGGTTCCCCCAATAGCCCCAATTGTCCCCTCCAACGGGAGTTGCCCACTCCTCGGCCCCATCCTCGTCCCTTGGTCCGAAAACTCCACCAAAGCCCACATCGGCCTAATCTTTTGGCCCTTCCTCTCTAAAATCCCCATCACCCCTTCCTTACATTCAACTTCCCGAGCCTCCACTTCAATATTCACACTGAAATAAACAGACAGCCCCTCCTCCACCTACTGCCACGTTATCCCCCACACCCCCGCCACCTCCATCACCGCCCCCATCCCCGACATGTGCCAGGAAGACGCGTAGTATGTACAGAATATCTAAATCTAAACAAGCTCCCCATCTTCACACATCCGGTATTGTTGAACCACTACCCCGTAATCCTAAAGAAGCCTTACATAATCGTGTTTGGTACCATGCCATGGCTGATGAGTTTACTGCCCTTATTAATAATAAGACATGGGAGCTTATACTCGTCACCCTCATATGACATTATTCGATGCATTTGGCTATTTAAACATAAGACTAAATCTAATGGCTCACTTAGTTATAAAGCGCGCTTAATTTGTGATATCAGGTCTCAACAGATTGTGATAGATTGTAACGAGACTTTCAACCCCGTCATCAAACCAGCGACGGCCTGTATAGCTCTTTGTCGGCATAGCTTTTGTAAACCAATGGGATATAGTCCATCGGATATCAAGAATGTCTTTCTACATGACAACTTATCAGAAACGGTCTACATGCATCAACCGATGGGGTTCAGAGATCCTTCTTTTTCAGATCACGTTTGTCGACTTAAGAAATCTTTATATGGCGGTCTAAACGGTCTACTTTAGATTAGATGGAGTTTTGTTTATCAAGAGTTGCATAGATAGTTCAAGCTTATAAATGAGAGTAAATAATATACTTAAATTGCTTCCTAGAAAAGATATCCTTTTCATTTATGAGTTGATTCTCTTGAAAATCAGTTTTATTGTGAAAACTCTAAAACTCTTATATTGCATATATACATTACTAGTAATATGATATATTACATATATGTAGCAATATAAACAAATAGCTTTCAGTTATATTGTAATTATGCACTACTAGTAATATGATATATTACATATATGCAGTGGTATCACTAGAAATGCAGTACTAAAATATATCATAATAAAGGTAAAATAAAATCTTAACCTTTTTGTGCAATTTTTAAAAATAATAATATTTTATGAATAAACTCTAAAATTTTACAGAAATAAATGAGGAGTTTTTGAGTTTTCGATTCATCCTATACCCTTTACTTATACTATATTAAGATCAGGAAGTTTAGATTGACAACAACCTGGTGTGATAGTAATGGTCGTAGAGTTTTTGTAATCTCCAATGAAACCATTAACCCAAGCATATAGATTATATGTCCCCTCCAAAATATGTTGGATCGAAAAACGGCCTTGCTCGTCTGTTTTTGTCCAAAACTGATAGCCCTGTGCCCGCCAACATGTCACATAAAAGTTTCATATATTAGAACATTGAAACTTAGCTTGAAAATCCTTAATCGCAAATAAACCGCACCTTGTTTTCACGTTCCCATGATCCGGGGTCTCCCGGTGGAGCTAGTCCAATGTTAGCGCCATTTGCGGGTGTATGTTTGTCGCTAATGAACCTAAATCGGGGCTAACACAATATTATCCAGTGTTTTAAAAAACGGTTTGAACCGGCCAGTTGAACCGGTTCGACCGGATTTTGTAGGGTCTCCGGCTTTTTATGTCCGGTTTTTTCACGGTTTTTGCGAGATTTGAACCGACCGCTTTTTCCTGGTTAAACCGGTTTTTTTTTAATTATTTTTATTATACGTGTATACTTTATTGTTATTTTTTGTTATTTGTAAACTTTAAAACTTATATTTTCTTGTGAAATACTTATTTGGTATTATTTTTTAGTGGATTAAAACTGTATTTTAACTATTTTTGTTGGAGTGTACATTTTTAAAAATATATATATTAAAATCCCTAACCGGTTGAACCGACAGGTCTAACCGATCCGACGGTTGAGCCTGTCCCAGAAACTTTTACGGTTAAACTTTATAACCAATTTTTAAAACATTGATATTATCCGCATTGTGCGTAGTCATTTAGTTAGTTTATTGAGAAATGATTTTTTACCTGTCGTATACGAGTAACCTACCACTTATCACACCTCGCTCGTGAGCTTGTTGGAAATCGTTTGAAGCTGGAAAACTATAAGGCCATTTTGCAACTTCTTCTAGCATCTATAACAAGTTTGTAATTCAAACAATAATGGTGTTTATTTTCAAAAGAAATGTGGCTTTTCACTACTAGAAAACATGAGTTTTTTCAATGGAAATAAATGCGTTAGAATTTTTTTTTTTTTTTTTTTGAACGGAAAATTTGGATCACTGACGAGGGCATTGCATTACCCACCCACCCGATCATCTCCAATCCCCATCAGGAGGAAACTCACCATAGGTGAGAAAACCCCCTGACCCAACATGTAACCCCCATTTATTTATTTTTGTTACAAGTGGGACTTGAACCCAAGACCTCCCATTTATAATTTTTTGAATACCTCCCCCTACTCAATTAGGCTAGAGATCATTGGTGTTAGAATTTTCTACATGATTCTGACCAAATACTGAACAAAAAAAATCCTAATATTTTCAACAAAGTATCAACGCATTAAAACTTCTTGTAAATGGATACGAAAACTAAAAAAAAAGTTTACAAAAATAAATTCCTCAAAAATGGGATGGAAAGCTATTAAAAATGAATGAAATAATAACTTTTTCCTTGTACTGCATTGAAAAACTAAAAAAATAATAGAGTAAACTTTATTTTTAGTCCCCAACATTTGTATATTTTAATAATTTTAGTCTTAACTTTTCGAAAATCCTAATTTAGTGTCTCACATTTCTTTTTTTTTTATTTTGGTTACAACGTTAACAACCGTTTAAAGAGCTGTTAGATTGCCCTCACATGGTCCCCACGTGAGGAGTATTTTTGTTATTTCCGTTTGTTTTAAAGTATGAGTTAAAACAAACGAAAATGACAAAAGTACACCTCATGTGGGGACCACATGAGGGCAGTCTAACGGCTATTTAAACAACTGTTAACGTTGAGACCAAAATTGAAAAAAAAATGAAATGTGAGACACTAAATTGGTATTTTTTAAAAGTTGGGACTAAAATTGTTAAAATGTGCAAACGTTGGGGACTAAAAACGAAGTTTACTCAAAATAATATTATTCAGAAATAGGCTGGAAAATCTTGCCGAAAATTCGTCAGAATTAGGTTTTTCCTATGCATTGAAATTTTGTTCAAGAAAACACTCGGTTTTTCTAGTAGTGTTTTGTGGATTTGATGGAAGTGACGAAACAAGACAACTTTCCCGTTACCTGATTCTTGGCATCATTCCAAAGTGTAAAAGGGTCTTCTCCTGTAGATGTTGAATTGAGATACATGAAAACCGGGCCAAAAACTTTCTTCCATTGCTCCCCTTTAGAAAATTTGATAACTAAATCGTTTCCTGCATAATGAGCGCTGACAAACATCTGAAAATTGGACAAAAAAAGTCTCCAATTAACTACAATGATTAAATTTATAATACATGAAGAACACTATTTTATACGAAAAATGTTATTCTTACCGCTAGATTTACCGGGCCCACATGAGAAGTAAGTTCTTGCTTTGTGGGCCCTCCTGTTCTAAACTCATTACTCGGTGTAATTTGCCAAAATCCAATAGGTGGGTCTGTAGATATCCATCCATGGACCTTTAGATCCTTTGTTTCACATGAATACTGATACTTATCGTCTACCTACATGCCATAAACCAAAAACCTATCAAAATAGTCGTACAATCAACTTTATACCTTTGTAGTTGCGAAAAATAACTCTAAACTTAGCGACGAACTAGCGATTAATGTTCTCCTTGTCAGAAAAATGTTGGAGTTTTGAGACAAAAGTTCTCAATGTATGATTACCTCTCCTTTGAACTCTGGTTCCACCGGATTAACAAGCAGTACCGCCTCCGGATAAGCCAGCGGTTTACCTCTATCGGGTAACCGATCATCGGGTAGAGGCATGTATCTTTGTCTGTCATCAGACATTGCCATATAATGAAACCTATACAAAATATAACATAATTGTATACTATCAATTAGATTTCATATTCCTTTCTAATTATCAGTCTGTTTGTGAATCCACAATCGATGGGTGTGCTTACTTGTCTTTCCTGAGCTTGAACGCTATCCTAGTCTCGTCGATATTGAAAGCAGGAAATCCCTCCAGATGTTCGTAAATTGCATACGAGTAGAAACCCGAAGAACCACGAAGCAACACAAACCTAAAAAGCTTCTATTGTCACAAATGTTATCTTCATGAAACTAATCTAAACCTCTAAACTAAACATATATAACAAATATGACCTTTTGTCTATCTTCAACGGGACGTGCTTTCCCTCGAGTGTGGAGTCCCATGTTCTCAAAAACGAGAGCTCTACTTGATCTTCGGTTTCGACTATAACTTCACAACTTGTTCCTTCGATCCTGTTTTAATTAATTAAGGAGGTGATTATTGAAAGTTGTAGCTTTTAAAGCAAGATAAAACTAATTAAATGAATATTGTTGATAAACATATATGATTTACCTTTCAAAAGTACCAGTTGTTCCCGGACTTTCTGAAGTGCTCCAAACGAGGTCCCAGTATCTTCACAAAATTAACGAGTTTACAAGGTCGTTAACATATATACCGGTCAATTACTTGCTTTAGTGACACTTCTTATATAGTAAAACCAAAACGTTTAAAAATTATATTCATAGATCATGACGTCATGATGTTACTGTACACATTTGCAACACAACATTGCCTCGCATTTTCCATTTTAAACTTGGTAATTAAAATAATAACACTAAAATATAAACTTGGTAATTTAATTTAAAAATATTATTTTCCCTTTATTAAAATAATAAGTTACTTTTTAATAACTTAACTTAAATAAACTAGAAAAAGTAACACATTTTGCTGTAAAATGAGGAAACTTTAGGTCTCTTTTTGTATTAATTTTGTCGGAACCTTGCGGAAAATCTACTTGAAAAGCATTTTTCTGAAACTTGTTATGGGAAAACTACACTTTTCTATAGTTGGTTTCATAATAACTTTAACATGTATTAATTAGTGACAAAGATCCTGCATATATAAGAAATGCCACACAATATTACCCTCTATTAGATTCATCATTTTGGCTTTCGAGTATATTGTCGATGCCGTTGTACTTTACGCCTGTCACATAGCCTCCCGGATTTGTTAGAGTTAGTTGAACAATGCCGTTATCGACAACCACCTACATCAAAACCATATAATCTAACATTCAAATTCCAAAAAAAAAATAAAATTAATGGCTAGATATATCATTAAGTTGATCATATGATCAGCTAGCCGTTACATGGTGCTTCCGGAAATGCATCTTTACTCCCATTTTCGCCATATATATACGACACTTAATTTCTCTGGCATATATAAGCCTTGTTTTTATTTTGGAACGGCAAAATTATTATATAAGCCTTGTTGACTTGTTGATTATATATATATCCACAAAACCAATTTAATAAGACAGGAGGGTCTTTAATTAGGTATGAAGTTTTGTAACATCATGAAATGTTATGATTGAACAAGAATGATTGTGATCGATGGTTCTCTTTACTTAACAGCCACCTTTTGTTTGGTGGGAAATCTAGCTTTTAAGAGTTGGATATACGTTATAGGAAGCATTTTTTTTTACCCATTCTTGATTGAATTTTTTTATTAGAATGTTCAAATGAATGTAAAGAGATTGAGGATTCATATATGCTCATAAACTCTCAACATCATAGGATACTATTATGCATGACTTTTATCACTAATGGGGTGTGTGGGACCGGGTGGTGGTAGAAGAGGGAGGTCTATTGCGGAGGTAGCGGAGGGTGTGGGACCGGGTGGGTGATGCGGATGTCGCTGTCCACTCAAAAATAAGTTTCTAACATGCATAATTTGTAAGGGTAAGTACATGGTTAAATCCAAAGGAGTAGGTGGAAAGTGTTTAGAATTACACAATTACTTGACTTAAATAAAACAAAGATTGGATTTCTAATAGACTAAAACTAGCAAACTGGAAATTAGATTTTGAAAACATATAACGAGTATATGATCCTCTCCGGATTCAGGTTTATGAAATCCGGTTGTTCCTAATTAACTTAACTAGAAAGTCATTAATGGTGATGTGTATCTATGTTAATCAAGTGATAATTATCTCTAACTTAACTGGCTTGAACACGCATAACTACCAATTCATTCGGAGTTATATAAGAGCAATGAAGTTGAATCATTTAGCTTAAAAAACCAGTTTGGATTAGTCAAAACTTAAAAGGTTAGTAATTCATCAAATGTGACATGGAGAGAAATAAGGGTTTTGCCGATAGACAAGTGTAGACATCGGTAGCCGAGGAAGTTACAAAGGGTGGATCTAGTTCAAGTTTCTATGAGCATGTGACGGTGGCGTTGGGATAGCATGCACATACAAAAACCAGTAGATGATCGTAGGAAGGGATGTGATGGTAGAGGATAGATGTGGGGGTACGGTTTTGGTGGAGCTTAGTAGGAAAGACGTTGTAAAGATAGCAAGTAGTGTGGAGGGCTGATACCCAAGAGGTGGATGGCAGCGAAGCATGTGTGAGAAGAGAGAACATTATATCGTTAAGACGATAAATCATTCTATCCTGTTGGTTTGCCGTTTTACTGAGAGATATTTAGACATTAAAAATGAAGATGAAGCCGGTTGTTGAAAAATAAATTCAACTTCAATAATTGGTTATCTAGAGTCGATCATGAGCTCGCGCTTATTAAAGCAAGTTTAGCAAAATTTTCAGATTGAGCATCATCAAGTAACTGTCACACATTTTGGGTTGCTTTATGTAACTTGCTTTGTTCACTCTTTTACTTTTGCAAGTTCTCTTGATCCTCTTGAGCTTTGAGTTGTTATTCATGGGCCACTTTTACTCTTATTTCATCTTGAGAAACTTTGACCATTTTTCTCCTCATAAAGCAATAGAGAGGGGTTATTGTGAGAAATCTTCTTATGGTAAGAAGGGTAATAAGGAAATAGAATCAAGTCTCCCCCCCCCCCCCCCCCCCCAAATTTTTTAAACCTTCAAAAATTTGCATCATAAAAACGAGTGTTTTTTATCTTTAAAACGCGTATAGTGTTGTTATATATAAAATTAAAAAAAATTACTCCTTCGATTTGACACAATAATCTGAATTAACATGTTCAGATCATTGTGTCAAAAATGTTTAGATCATTGTGTTAAATACTCGTCATTGTGTTAAAATGTTTTCATTGTGTCATATTGTGTCAAAAATATTCAGATCATTGTGTTAAATCGAAAAAGTAATTTTTTTTATTTTATATATAGCAACACTATACGCGTTTTAAAAATAAAAAACGCTCGTTTTTATGGTGTAATCTTTTAAAAAAAAACAATGTCGTATATAAAAGTTATGAATGTTTTAAAAAATGAGGAAACTTAATAAAAAGTCAACAAAAATTGCTAAGACTAAATTGTCTCACCTTCCTTTTTTATTATATCAAAGATTCATTGTCTATGATGACTTATTATTCTTCTTACATAGATCATATTTCGTACTTGAACCTTTCTCCAAAACAATAATCAAAACAATATAAAACAAATTTATTTATTCATAAACTAACATTGTTTTATCAAAGAACATCATGATGGTTATAAACACTCATAATGTAAACACTTTAAACTATAGTAGTTTCCTTGTTAATTAGGACCTTCTAACCGAATATAATCGTACATGATAGCTTGGAATGGACTTTGAGATCGCGGTTGTGTGAAATAAATTATGTTGTCTCCTTCTAAGAGTAGAGTACCCGAAACATCTACATTGTACAACCAATATAGCCCATGAATCCCATGTCTTGGAATCGCATTATCACGCCCAATCAGCCCTGTTGTAAAGAGGGGACGAGGTTTATTCCGATCATTCACCCGAACCTATGGATAAAAACTTACCATCAGCAAACTGCACAAGACAGACAGACAAACAAACAAACAGTTGTTGCGGTTTATATATATATATATATATATTCTATGATGAATATATCGATTATAGTTATATATATATATATATATATAATACCTGTAGTTCCGCTAATGATGCACCAGCCAACGCTATTCGTAGTTTATAAGTAGCACGGAGTTGGACGTTTTCTAGCTTGAACTTGATCTGCCATGTTGTTCCTTCATACGACTTATCTTCTTTCTTTCTGAAATGACCATTCGAAAAGTTTGAAAATACGGAACTTTAGAAAATCAAATTTTGAAAAGTTAAACGAGCATTCAAAAGATATTTGATTGTGCAAGATAAAACTTATAGTGTTGTGAGAATAGAGTATCCTTCAACAACTACTCTTTTTTACCATAGAAATATAATGAAACTTCAATTTTACTAACATTTTTTCCATGCATGAAATACGCATAGAGCTTGTAGATAAAACGTGTTTTAGCAAGAAGACATTACTTGAAAATTTGACGATATGACTCGTCGTTATACATTTATAAATTGTCTTGTGCAATCTAGAAATATTAGTTCTGATTAGATGTTATTTTGAGAAGTTTAGTTTGGATAAGAAGAATAAGAATGAATCATATCCATTAGATCTTCAATTAAGTGAAGATCTATAACCTAAAATTTTACCTTGTAGAATAAGAATGCAAAAATAAAGAAAACAATAAATGGAAGAAAATTTTTGACTTTTTATCAAATTCCCCCCATTTTTTAAACATTCATAACTATTACATAGGACATTAGTTTTTTTAAAAAGTTACACCATAAAAATGAGCGTTTTTATATCTTTAAAACATGTACAGTGTTGTTATATATATAATTAAAAAAATTACTCTTTCGATTATGTCAAAATGTTCAGATCATTATGTCATTGTGTCATTGTGTCAAAATGTTCAGATCATTGTGTCAAAAATGTTCAGATCATCGTATAAGATTGTGTCAAAATGTTCAGATCATTGTGTTATATGGTGTCAAAAACCGAAAGAGTATTTAATTTTATACATAGCAACACTATATATACTTTTGACAAAATGGCACAAGGATCTGAACATTTTGACATAATGACACAATGATCTGAACATTGTGTCAAAAATCGAAAGAGTAATTTTTTTTTATATAGCAACACTATACGCGTTTTAAAGATAAAAAATGCTTGTTTTTATGGTGTAAATTTTTTTTTAAAATAATGTCGTATGTGAAAGTTTTTAATGTTTAAAAAAATAGGGGAAGTGAGTTAAAAGTCAACAAAGATGGCTAAGACTAAAATACCCATCCTTCCTTTTTTATTATATCACATTCCAGTGACTGAAAATCATTTTTATCATTCTTATCCTTCTTATCCAAACTAAACTTCTCATTTGAACATCTCCCAGCTATTCCCTTTTAAGAAGTTATTTAATTTGACATCAATGTGAGTGAGGCTAGCTCATTTCATTTTGGTAGAAATTGATACCTTTTAATTAGAGAAAACATAGTGTAATTTAGTATAAGGGTAAAGGCAATACCCTTCCCGATCCAATCGCAAAAGGTGAAAACGGGGAAATGGGATGGTTCGGGAACTCGGGAGAACCATTGCTGGGATTTCGGGATCACGGGATTTCGGGATCGGGAGAACCATTTTGGGGTTGGGGCACCGATTGAGGATAGAGAGAGAGGGGGGTTTGGGAAGGTTTTTATGGGGTGTTTGGGAGAGTGGGAGAGTGGGGAAACCATTACTCACAAATTGGGGGAAAATGGGAAGGGGTGGGGAATGATGAGGTGACACCAAAAATGGAGTGGGGGATTGGGGAAATGGGGAAACCATTACTATTAACCTAAGGAGTAAGTTAAAAGTGCTCCCTAAAAAATTAAGAATAATTTAACAATCTTGAAATTAATTTGAAAAAAAGATTGGATAGTTATTGAAAGTGATGGTTTGTACCTTGGAACTTGAGCATAAAACCAGTCTTTGCTGTAGTCACTCTCTCCAATTGTGTATATCAAGTCTCCTTGAGGATACAACTCCCCATACTTTTCCCACAAACCATATTGCCTAAATTTGCTGATCAAAAAGGCCAAGAAAACAAATAGTCTCAGAAAATTGAAACATGCATGAACCTACATATATATGTGTACCGGTTGCGAAGGAGGCAATTTGGCGCTCTCATAGCGCCTCAACACCGCCCCGAGAAACAAAAGTTTGGTTAAAGAACGCATAAATGCAATTAGAGGCGTACTCATTTCATGAAAACTGAATATAGGTGAATATATATATGATACTGAAAACGAACTTTTGAGGTTGATCAAGGAAGAGTTTGTTGACGAATTGCGGATTAGGATCTGGGACATAAAATTCTGCAGCCGATCGATCAGGGATCCCTATCTCCCAAAGTGTAGGACCATTTCTTGGTGGCTCGTAGACTAGACTACCAACATTGATATTACAACCTAGTGATTTGCAAAGTTGCACAAAATGATCAATTCAAAATCATACTAGAGGGTCATAAGAACCAAGATTATTAACAAGATTATTGCATTTAACCTGGAATGATGGTTATAAGACTGTCATTTCGATAGTCACCAAGAAATCCGGAGACCCAAGCATATAGGTTATAGTTGCCGGTTCTGATATTGGTTATGGAAAAAACTCCATTCTCATCTGTCTTCGTCCAAAATTGATAATCCTGCTCGAAAAAAATGAGACTGATATTGAATTTATTTAGGGGCTTCTTATTCCCACACCCTCAATTCTAATATCACAATCAAACGACAGGTCGAATGTTGTCAAATAGCACTTTGACTTTTTTGAAACGTTGAAAAACTCATACGGCCATTTGAAAAAGGTCAAACGGTCGTTTATATGTAGTCTAAGATTAGATTTGAGACGCTCTAAGAATATATATAATCCCTTTATTTATAAGGCATTTACTTTGACTTATGAAGCTAGACCCATTGACTTTGACATATTTATATATTTACTTTCAAAATCAAACCCTATACCTCCTTGCTTGATCTACTAAAAAGTCAAAGAATCACCTTGCATTCTCTTTGCCATGATCCAACTTCTCCTGGTGGAGCTAAACCGATATATGCCCCATTGGTTGGCATATCATTATCGTTTATAAATCTAAAAGCAATGAACAACTTTGAGATAACTCTCTTCAAATAGATTCATTATGGATCTTGAGTAACATAAGCATATGTTTACCTATCTCGAACTAGTAATTTTCCGTAGACCATGCCTCTTTGATTTGGTTTAGGAAAATCCTCAGATGCTGGAAAACTATAAGGCCAACTGCTCGCCTCAATCGTCATCTGGTTTTAGAACAAGTATTGGATAAACATGCATGCTTGATAGAAATATATGTATGAATGAAATGATGAATGCTTGAAAACTAAGTCTACTATTTTACTTTCTGGCATCTTGTACATACCTGTCTTTTCGCATCGTCCCAAAGAGTAAGAGAGTCTTGTCCATCCATAACCGAGTTCATATAGATAAAAACTGGACCGAAGACCTTCTTCCATGGCTCACCTTGACCAAATTTTGGAACTAAGTCATCCCCGGCATAGTGTGCACCAACAAAAACCTGAGGGTTCCATTAGATCTTGAATAACTTAAGATGAGAGAGACATATACACGAAGAGGATTGATCGAGATTTTATGTCTAGATGTTGGCAACATGGATGAAGAAACTTACCGCTAGACAGGTGGGCCCAACATGAGAACAAAGGTTCTGTTTGAGAGGCCCACCTGTTCGAAACTCGTCACTTGGTGTGATTTGCCAAAACCCTATTGAAGGGTCATTAGATATCCATCCATGTACCATTAGATTTCTATTCTCACAAGTATATTGGTACTTGTCATCCACCTACACAAATTAAAACACAATAAAGCCTCAAGGATTGTTAATTAAGTAAAGATCCTTCGGTTATTGTGGTACCAACTTGTCTAGTAACATCACCTCTCCCTTGAACTCCGGTTCAACTGGATTGACCAGCAAAACCGCTTCTGGGTATGCAAGGGGTTGGCCTCTTTCTGGTCGACGGTCATCTGGTAATGGCATGTATCTTCTTCTATCATCGGCCACCGCCATATAATGAAACCTATACAAATGCTCCACACAATTAAGCACACAGTATAACACCCCACCCCCCCCCCCCACCCCCCACCCCCACCCCCCACAAACATGATCCATCGATCATGATCGATAAAACTTATAAAACCCTTATCTAGATACTTTTTAACACGAACATGGGTAACACAATGAGGGTACATGAGTACACGCAAATGTGTAAAACGCACTTCTGCAAGAAATAATCATA
The DNA here is from genome assembly GCA_039602395.1 of Deinandra increscens subsp. villosa. NCBI lineage: Eukaryota > Viridiplantae > Streptophyta > Magnoliopsida > Asterales > Asteraceae > Deinandra > Deinandra increscens. The sequence goes on from JBCNJP010000014.1 coordinate 6,591,137, forward strand.
GAGTATAGTATAGAGTTGTGATGTTTACTTGTCTTTTCTAAGCTTGAATGCAACTCGTGTTTCACCAAGACTAAATGCTTGCCATTCTTGTGAACCCAGGTGTTCGTAAATTGCGTAAGTGTAGAAACCAGAGCAACCACGAAGCAAAATGAACCTACACATGTATAAACGATGTAAAAAATATCGAAGAGAGTCACAATTTTCAAGTAGTATGCGTTCATTAAAGAATATATAAAGAAAGAAAACAACAACAAACCTTTTGTCAATGTTTAAAGGAGCAAATTTTCCTTTTAGGGATGGATCCCATGGCCTAGAAAAGGAAACCTCAACCAGTCCTTCACTTTCCACAACAACCTCAAAACTTGTTGCTTTGATCCTAGTGAGTGAGAAAACATTTTACGATAATTCGATATCATATATATTAATTATCGATATCTTATATATATTATATGTGTTAGATATTTCAATGTAATTTAAAATTGTGTGTGACATTCAAACAAAAGTACATGCTATGTCAGAAGTTTGTTTGAATGTCCTCTTATAAGACTAGATGGCTAGTAGAGCCTTCTTAGGGTATTGGCAATACAATCGGGAGAGGGCATTTCGGGGGGATTCGGGGTGATTCGGGGATTTCGGGACTTCGGGAACACCATTATCCGGCTGCTCGGGAAAAATCGGGGAAATGGATTTTCGGGGTCGGGAGGCTTCAAATGGGGTTGGGGCACCGAATTTTTAAAGAGAGAGAGGGGGTTTGGGAAGGTTTTTAGGGGTGTTTGGGAGAGTGGGAGAGTGGGGAAACCATTACTCACAAATTGGGGAAAAATGGGAAGGGGTGGGGAATGATGAGGTGGCACCAAAAATGGATTGGGGAAATGGGGAAATGGGGAGGGTATTACTATTAACCTTACT